>CM024711.1:5677845-6383531 GCA_014182895.1 Angophora floribunda | reverse complement strand
GGCCTTTAATACGATCACTTGACTTCATTTACACTTACTAGATCTTCTTTTGTTTTTCTTTTTACAATTTTTTCCCCATGGAAGGGAGCTCCTACTCTTGGATTAATCATACCCCCAAAGTCCCGATTCTATCTTAAATGCAAAACTAGGCAATTTAGTTTCTACTAATTGTGACCATTTTTATGAAACTCTTGTTAGAGAAATACAATACATTTCACAAAACAACTGTTATCTAACTATTGGATCATCCAACACGGTAGAAAAGTAATGAATCTTAAAAGGAAAATTCAATCAATTAAGTATATTGAGTTCTTTCAAGTAAAAAATAATGTATGTAAGATTTGTTCATTCTGACCTAAGCAACCTTGTTTTTCATTGTTTTGTTTTAGCCTGACTTTTTAATTGGTTAAAAGTGATATAATCTTGCATAAAAATAATTGATATTGACTTTAACAGGAAGTAATGATGTCCTAGATATATTTCGCTTATATTTCAAAGATTAAAGATTATAACTTAATAAATTGTAATATTATTTGTATCGCACATGTTTAAATTTAGCAAATTAGTAAAATTAATAGAAACCACATGGGCTAACAAAGATAGCTGGGGATTAATACACTAATTTTGAAGTTAGACTTGTCCAAAATGAAACATGAAACTAATTTTGGTAAAATGAAAAAAGGAAAATTGTTAGTGTGGACAGATCAATCGCAATTACTTTATTGAAGTAGCATAGTTGACGTGGAGAAGCTACACAACCAACCATGCCAAAACCATGGCCCTCCAAGGTTAAGTAATATCATCCATTTTTTGTTTTCAAATATTTCATATTGCCTTTTGAACTGTCCTTTGAAAATATGGGGAGATTAATACATGTTAAAACATAAACAAAAAAGCTTTGTTCATCCCATTGTTTTGTGTGTTCTGTCCAATCTTTGGTATGACCTTTGCAAGATGAGGATGCCCAGTCATGCGCAGTCATCTAATAAGACTACCACAATTGATAGACCAAGATTGTTAGGACCACCGCTTCTTCCATGTGTTTCATTGCATCTAGTAATATTTCTTTACCACAATTAAGAAACTCATAATTTGATTTCAAGGTTAGTGCGAGCAGCTAATTTTGTAGTACACCTTTCGACGGGTGATTAGTCACCTTTTTAATCTCAATCTCTCTATAGTTTTCTTTCTAATGGTAGTACTCCTCGACCTAGCTCTTCTATATGTAATGGAATTTCATGCACTTGTAATCTAACAAAATCACTAATTTCGTGAGGGAATACTGCAAGTTGCATTTCCCAGCTTGGAGACAATATACCTTAGTGGCATGGCTAATATTGAGATATTATGGGACAATCAAGTTGTTGTAGAGTCTTTCCACAAACTAAAATCACTTAATGTTTATGAATGCAATAAGCTAGTGAACATTGTTCCCTCTTGCATTCTTGGACGGCTCGGGAGCCTGGAAAGTTTGGAGATAGGATCATGTGGTTTGCTTGAAGTTGTTTTCAAACATCAGCCATTGAGTCCTCTAGATGGACATCCCGTTGCTCATTTTCCGTTAAAAAAGTTGAAGTTAGATGGATTACCAGAGCTAAAGTGTGTATAGGATAAGAAACTCCACAATCAAGACAAATTCCAATGTCTTCATTCTATTACCATTTTCAAATGCAAAAGCCTTGACTCTCTATTTCCAGCCTCAGTAGCAATGCATTCAACTCAACTTGAGGAGTTGGAGATCTATGAATGTGGCATTGTGGAACTCATTGAGAAGGAAGGACTAGTTTCCAGGGATGTGTTCCCAAGGTTAACCTTGGGAACACAAATTCGATGGTCAATATTGGAAATAATGATTAAGGTCACTCCCAATAATCTCATACAAGTTGCTATACATATGAAGATGTAAACTGTACAACTCTCCTTGAATCCATAGATTTATTGCAACATGGAAATATCGTGTGTTCTTCGAATATTGAATCAACCTTCTTGTTGACATCTCACGTAATGTATAATTGTTGATTTAAAAAAAATTAGGCTAATTCTGATGATTAAGCTCTCTCTTAAGTACCATGAAGATTTAAAATATGTGGCATGTGGTGTGTTCTTACCAAGGTGCAAGTGTGTTATCTAATTTGGACTTTGTAGAGATGACTAACTTTATGCTTAAAATGAAAAGATGTGATGTTTTTGTCAACATCAATCTTTGAAATTTGTGTGATTGTGATTATAATTGATGAAGAAGTTATTTTCACAAGATATGTATCTATAGAATTGGGAATGTAGGGATTCACTTGAGTTCAAATATGGGTACAAGTCAAATATCAAGGATTGGCGATAATGTCTATTGCATGAGGTTGCATTTCATTCTGTTGAATCACATGAGACTCAACATCTTAAAATGGAGTTGTTGTGCATGATATGAAAGACTTATATCATGATACATGAATACTTTTTAAACTAATATGGTTTTTGATTTTGATTTGACTAATTTCTTAGGGTGCATTCCCAAATCTACAAGAGTTACAATTGGATTTATCTGAACGGATGGAGATATGGCATGGGCATTTTCATGACAATGAATTGTTTTGCAAGCTTAAAGTTCTCAAGCTTCATCATTTCTCAAAGGAATCTGCAATATCCACATCTCATTTTGTTCAGAGTTTAACCAATTTGGAAGAGCTAATCGTAAGCAAATCGCATCTAGAAGAGCTGAGCATTATTATGGAAGCCAGAGAAGGCCCAAGTCATGAGCAAAAATTAATATTACCCTTTTCAAGATTTTTTCGACACCTCAAGACTCTAGATGTGTCATGCTGTGATGAGTTGTCCACTATGTTCACACCAACAATAGCTGGAAATTTGGTGGAACTCACAAAATTGAGGATAAGTAACTGTAAAATGTTGACAGAAATCATTTGTGACATGGGAGGTGAAGAGGGGCTTACGGTGTCTTTCAATCAATTGAAATATATGGAGCTTGATGGGTTGATAGGGTTGAGATGTTTCAGCTCAACTAAATACACTTTGAAGTTCTCTCTCTTGGAAGATGTCGTTGTGAGTGGATGTCCCAACATGAAATTCTTCTCTAGGGGTTCAATAGAGGCACCAAAGCTGGAGAGAGTACGAGTATCAACAAAAGCTTGGTTTTGGAAGGGAAACCTCGACAGCACTATCCAGAATATGTTTGAAGAAATGGTATGAGTTGTTTATCAAATTCTATGCAATTGGATGGTCTTCATCACCGATAGAGTAATTTCTATTTGCTAACTGAAAGTTTACATTTAATGATGTTTTTTCCAACAGGCTACAATTGCTGGAATAAAGTTTATACAGCTGTCTGAGTTCCCCGAGTTGATTGGAAAATGGCACAGCGAACTTAATCCCATCAAGTTATCTTGGCAATTAAAATCACTAATGGTGGATAAATGTTCATCATTTAATAATGCTATTCCATCCAAATTGATGCTTCTTTTACACAATGTAAAAAGATTACAAGTGTGCAATTGCGAGTTACTAGAAGAAATATTCGATCTTGAAGGGCTGGAGGTTGTGGAAAGCACTCGGGTGCTACCTACGTTATGGTATCTAGGCTTGGTCAATCTACCAAAATTGAGGCAACTATGGAGCAACGATTTTCAAGGAAGATTGCGCTTCAATAGTATAGATAGTCTCACCCTTTACAATTGTAGCAACTTGAGACATGCTTTCACTCCATCGATGGCTTGGTGTTTGGCCAATCTAGGTAGAATGGAAATAGAGAAGTGTGGTAAGATGGAAAGAGTGATCGCAGAGGAAGAAGGGCAAGGAAGCACAGTGGAAAAGATTACATTCCCGAATCTTTATTTAGTGAAATTGGAATGCTTGTCTAGTTTGACTAGTTTCCTCTCGGGGAAGAATCTTATGCTGGATTGTCCCCAAATGAAGTGCCTGACCATTGCCCACTGCCCCAAGATGAGAAGTTTGACTTGGCAATCTTTGATGGAGATTGACCACCGAACTCCTTCTCTTTTCACTCCACAGGTCAGTCTTCTTTTTCTTAAACCAATGCTTTTGATTTTAAATTAATCCATCTTGTCAAATGGAAGTACCAATTGAATGCTAGTTATTGAAATTTGGAAGTAGAATGGTACTTTGTGTGCGTTACAAGAAACAATTTCAGTTCTAGTGCAATGCAACATCTACTTTTTTCTTTTCATTTGTTTTTGCACCGAAATCCTCAACACAAAATATCAAACAATGATAAGAAATTAGTTACCAATTACAAGCTATAAGATATTGTGGTTAGGTGTCAACACCAACTAAAACTCTATTATAGTAAACCCATTCACAAATTAATTAAATTGAAATGTTCCCAATCACTAAAATCCAATTCAAGAATTAGTTTTCTCAAAGAAGGTCAACTGACACCCAATTGTATGTTCAACTTGAAGCAAATAAATCAAAGGATGGATACCTTATAAGCCAATTGCAAGAAACTTTCTTTTTTAATTCAAATTGGGGGAATTTTCCAAGAAATCATCACGGCAACTTTCCAAAAATTACAGGGAGAAGGCATTGCCAGTATTAAATGTCAAATAAGCCAATTAAAAGTCAATGTTGAATGTACTATTGATTATAAATTGAATTCAGGAGAGGTTGTCGTCGAAGTAGAATAATAAGGAAATACATGTACACACGAACATCTAATTTTTTGAAGAATAAAAATCAATTCTCAAATTTATTTTCATTGAGTTCAGTGAACACAAGCTGATATCTTTACCAAATATGTTTTTAGTTTCATCATTTCTTAAAAGGCAATGAATACATACCAACTATTAAGGTCAGTTTTTTTTTTTTTTTGTCATTCCTTTTTTGTTACATATACTTTACGTGTTTTAACTAGGACCATGCTTTTTTCACTCTTTATTTGGCTTAAACACTCCCTATCATAATATTTTGACCATATTATCCCTTATAAGACCAACCTTTTAGCATTATTTGCTTCTTCTTCTTTTTCTAATTCTCTTTCCTCACGGGTCCCACTTTTCCCGTCCTTCTTTATCTTTTCATGCCTTTAGTGTCCTTTAGATAACGTTTCTCTCGTCCTTTTTTTTTTTTATCTTTTCCATTTTTTTGCTTCAAACATGCCTTTGGTGTCTCATTCTCTCCCATTTTTTTTTCTCAAAAACACTCAAATGCTTCATGTGAGTACCCAGTGAAAAGCTTAAAAGGAAGAGCAAAATGACAGAAAATGTCAACTGAACTTGTTGGCATTATTGTCTGCTCTTCACCTTTTGCAACTTCATTATTAGCTACATTTAAGCAATTTGGAAACAAAGAGGGACACTCTCTTTGCACAACCTTGCAACATCTTCGCAACTCCGTCACCTCCTTTGTGTCTAAGAACATGTGCTCATCAACATGACGTCCAACTCTCCTCGATTCCCTTCGCTAACTCCTTTGATCCCCACGTCACCCCCCTCACCTCCACTCATTCCCCTCCACCGTTTGCTTCCACGTTCCCCCTCAACCTGGGAGGATTAGCGTGACATCGGCGAGGATGACATGGCTGGCCCCAAGCCGAGCCTTTTTGAGCCCAGGAGCTCGGCTGAGGTCAATCACATTCTTGCCGGTGAGAGGGAACGAGCGGAAGTGAGCTTCGATAGAGAGCCACTTGGAGAGGACGAGAGTGGAGTCCCAATACCGGGATCTAGTAAGGAGATGACTCGTGATCGAAATCATAAACGTCCTCATCTTGTTCGATGACGTGTATCAGAGTCCTGCGACGCCGATCTCCCTTGTAGTCATTAAACCCAATGCTTGCAAGCTGCTTCAATGGGATTCTAGTTATCTATTTATAGGAGCTAGCAATTGATAAATGTCATGTGGCGGTCCTTTTCCTTTTGGTTCTATGAATGCGATTGCCAGCTTGAGTTCTACGTATTCACTTCTTAGTGCTTTGTCTTTTAATCAAAGTTTTGGGACTTTTAGCTTAATCTCTCTTCCATCAATCCTCCTTTTAGAGTCTACACGTGCTTAGAAGGTTTGTCTGGAAAGTGAAAAATGGAAAAAGAGGGAATAATAAGGGAAAGATAAGAAGAAGAAAATTGAGACTCATGAGGAAAGAAAAGGAAAAGGAAAAGGAAAAAAAAAAAAAAAAAAGAAGGAGAATAATGCCAAAAGGTGGGCCACACAAGGGACAATATAGTTAAAACACTGTAATATGTCATGGCTTTCTTTTCAAATGGAGGAAATGCTTGAGTTTTTTCTTATTATAATGCTTTTTAAATTTTTTTTGTTTATTTATTGTTATTTGTGAGTGAAACGTTTCATCATAATTAGCATTCACACTTTTTTTTAGGTACTTTTTAACGATAGTTACTACTAGTTATGCATTTATTTCTAATTTCATTAATACGTCGTTTATGAGTTGTCATATGCCCACATTATTATAATACTTCAAAAGACCATCATAATACTCATTTTAGAATACTAATAGATAGAGAAGTATGAAACTAGTAGCCGGATTTTTTTGGTAGTGACTTCATTTATTTGTCAAATATAAGGTATCCCCCACATTTTTTTTAAATATTTCAAAAACTCATCATTATTCTTAATTTAGAAAATTAATATATTTAGAGAAGTATGGAAATAGTTATCTTTTTTTTTTTTTTTTTTTTTTTGGTAATGATAAGTCAGTATTTGCGTTAATTTTATTGAAACCACAAAAAAGAGAGTCAATACCCGCTTCTCAATAGACTAGTCATAAGAGCTCAAAACATCCTTGATTTACTACAAAGAAACATAATGTGCTCATAGGGATCATTTGACTAAGGCAAATATCTTGGTGGACCATTTGATACTTGTATGACAAGTTTGTCTTTTTCTGTGGTCTGTGGACTTAGGGAATTGCGGAGATATGCATTTGGTAATTTAGATTGTAGAATGTCATAATTTAATAAACTTTGTCATAATGAAATGAAAATTCCATACAGGCTCTTAAATGAAAAATTCATAGTAGCTCATGCAATGATCTCATTTTTTTCGTATCACAGTCTATTTTGGCATAATGTGTTTCATTTGTTCATGAAGACTAAATGCATTTGCCTAATAATCCTTGTGTAAAAAACTTGCCTTAAAATTTAATGTCATATGAAATTTCTAGGAAATTGCAAAAGTATTCATGTGGTATTTGAGGTCATCATTGTGTTATTTGGGTCGTAATCCATTGAAAAATGTTTTCCTATCTTTTTTACGCATGAGTATTAACAGGTGGTACAAACAATTATTTTGTCGCACCCAATTTCATGCTTGTTCCAATGCAATATAATCGACCTTAGTCACCAGTCAATTGAAATGAAAACATCAAGCGACCCCCCTTATCGTGTCACTAACAAGTTCTAGAATGTTATGATTTGTTAGAGGAATGGAAGTTTGGAAATTCCTTCATTTAAAGTCATCAATCAATGTAATCAAACTTATTGTGTCATTTTTCCAATATGGCAGGTACGATTTCCTCGGCTTGAGTTGATGGTCCTCTCCCACATGGATAGTTTAAGCAAAATATGGACCAACAATTCTCAAGATACTCTCACTTTTGAACATTTATGGAACATGAAGGTTGAGAATTGTAAGAGCCTTGAAAATCTATTTCCGCATTGGGTGGCTACAAGTCTAACCCAACTTGAATATCTTCAAGTGGAGTCATGCGGGCTTGAGGAAATAGTCGCGAGTGGAGATGACATTTCAAATTCTAGTATTGCTCAATTTCTTTTCCCGCAATTGACTTCTCTGGTGTTCCATGATATGCCACAACTCAAGAGCTTCTGCCCTAACTTGCCCACTTTGAGCTGGTCATTATTGGAGGAATTGCGAGTGACCCACTGTGACAAATTGAACATGTTGTCCTTTGTGGCATCTATGAACAAGTGGGCTCAAAGAGGTGATCAACACGACCTTTCAGACCATGAAGCACACTTCTCGTTTGAGAGGGTATAATTACAACTCCTCTTTCTTCTTCATTCTTTTATTCACCCATTATAACTCATGTGCATAGCATAGTCATGTCACATTATGATAATATAGTAAATATGAACCCCTTACATATTAGTCCGTTGACAACATTAGATATTTCTAACATCTTTAAGCACACTTTTCATTTGTGGACACCCAAAATGTTTTTAGTAACACTATGAGCACATCTTGTCACCTGAAATTTCAAGGAACTATATATTTTTGTTGACAAGATAAGATATTTTTAATAGAACATGAAATTTGGTCGGGGTGATTACCATACGACCTTTACTTAAAAATTCTCTTAAATATTTTGATGTGAATAAAAAATGTGAATTTCCTATGGAATAAATTGAAAATCAAGAACTGACATTTAGCAATTTCTTTTCAAATCACAGCAAGATGGCCATCTTTATCTTGATGTTTTCTGGGTAAAATGAATTTTCATTCGTTTGTTTGATCATTCCTATGCTAGTATAGTTCTTTCCCTTTCTATTATAATATGAGCGCAAGGCCTACCTTGGTCGGCGGATGGCCATAGTGGAGCATTTGTTTATAGTTTGCATTTTGTAGTAGCTCAACTTTAGAAGCTTGACACTCATATGTTGGGCTCTAGAAATTAATGAAATATAAAAACAGGGCCCTCTTCCATGGGAGTTAACCGACTTAAGTTCACCTTTAAGAGCCCACGATATATTGTCAAACCCCGTGGAATTTACGTCTCTCATTGTATTGGAAATTTTGTAGGGCATTCCCACATTAAAGAGACTTTTGTTAGTTGACAAGGATATTCAGATGATACAGAACGGAAAATTTTCCAATGACTTCTTTGGCAAGCCAAAAGCACTAACATTGGCATGCTTTCACAATGAGAATGCTGTCTTTCCTTCCATATTCCTCCTACAAAGATTTAAGAACCTACAAAGCCTTGAGGTCTATTGTAGTTCCTTCGAAGATATATTCCCCGATGAAGGGCTTGTTGACAAGGGAACACATCTGGTGCTCAAAAATTTGAGAAAACTGAAGTTCAACAAGCTGCACAACCTAAAATGTGTGTGGAGAGAAGACTATTTAGTGGAGAAAATTCTTCAAAGTATTGGCAAATTTGAGGTTTGGGATTGTCCTAATTTGACAACAATATTTCCAGCCACATCATCCTTCAGAATTTGACAGAGTTAGTGGTGAAGAATTCCTCAGGATTGGTACATCTAGTGACAGTTTCAACAGTCATAAATTTAGTGCATTTGACCAACATGACTATAATAGGATGTGAAAGAATGAAAGAAATAGTGGCAAACGATGGAGAGGGAGAAGGAAAAGTGATTTCTCTTGGGAAGCTAGAAAGGTTGAGACTCCAAAATCTGCCAAGCCTAGAATGCTTCTCCTCGACCACAAGTTGCATCTTAAGATTTCCATCCTTGTTTCGAATCGAAGTGGAAGAGTGCCCAAAAATGAAGATCTTTTCTAAGGGTGCATTGAGCATGTCAAACCCTTATCTTGTGAGACTGTTCGGATGCTATTGGGAAGGGAACTGGGATGGTGATCTCAACACAACAATACAAAAGTTAACAGCATAAACAAATGCACATAAAATTGGTAAGATCCCATCAATGTCATTCTTATCCATTTGTTTTTCTGTTGTCTCTGCTTCTTAAATTGCCCGACATCTGAAGCACCATAAGTTTCAATTTTTTCATCTTTTTAACTTGTTTAGTCACTCATAAAGGGAAAGGGAAGATGCTGCAAGTGGTATAGAGATCTAGAAGTTACTGAGGCACAATCAAAGGTTGAGATGACGAAAATTTCTATTGAGGTAATAATTATGTTTCCAGTTTCTCTCTTTCTTAAATCACTGTTTTGCGAAAGAAGTGGGGTAGCTGTTGGTGATGGATAAATAGGCAACGACATGATTTTCTCACCATTTGCCACCTTAACAGAATTGCCTAGATCACCCCATCCTCATTTTTCATAACTTATTGAAGCATCCCAGTTCCTTTCTTTTTCCTTCAACTCTCTTCTCATTCAAATGAATGAACACATTGATCCGTTTTTTTTTCTTTTTTTTTAAGGAACTAGCATAAAAAGATTTGCTTAATGTACAATCAAGTTCTAAATTTTTAAAAAGTATGATTGAATTATAAGCGTCTTGAATTAAATGCAGTGAAGTCCTTCCTGGTGACCACTCAACCAAATTTGCTGATGAATGAAATTTCAAATTACATCAATTTTTACTAAAGGTATTGCTGTGATCAATACAAAATTAACCGTTCAAATTAATGTCTATTAGTCACTTACTGAAATAATCAAATGAATAAAGATCTTCATTGACATTGAAAGAGGAAGTTCCATAAGAGGACTAGTCGATCAACTTTTCAACTTAGAAAAAAAGGAATGAAATTGAACAAAATAATCGTGAACCCTACCTAAATATTAGCTGAAAAAACTTGAATTTAATCGCCTTAAAAGTACAGGACTCACGGCTAAGGAATTTCTAAAGGCTAAAGATCATCAGTTTGTAGCAGGTACCAGTGTTTTTCTTTCAATTCTTAGTTACAGGTATCGCTAGTGAGACTCTCCCAGCAATAATATAAATTAAATGCTAATCTGGACTGAACAAAGGATATAAAGATTGACTAGCTTAAACATGATAGATAGAACCAGTTGAGCTTAGTGAATTATATATATCTAACAACTAGAGGTGGTGTTTGGCCTCATGGACATAGTCGGCCGAAGTCCACCAAGATGGAGGTGCAAATAAGCGGGTCAAGATGAATAATTTTTTCCTTTAGCTCGGCACACGGAACCCGTCAAGATCCCATCAATTTTTTGAAAAAAGTTCATTAGCTATTTTAAATCATAGGCAAATCTTTGCAAGAGTTGTTACGCCTAATTCCTACATCAACCCGCTCATTTGGTCAAGCAATTTATTACACATCGCTCATTATTCTTGATACACTTTCGATCAATTAACGGATTGTCCATCGTTTCATCTATTCGATTTTCTGTGTGTTCTTCTTAATGAGCTTCCTCCGCAATTCATTTGTTTTTTGAACTTTCGTTCCAGAAGTGAATTTCTTCTTGTCGGCTCATATAAAGCCACAAATTAGTTTAGGTTTAGACATTGCAACTTACTCCACAATTTGTGCTCAGGGGATGACTTCTTGCCGCCGAAGAGAAGATGAACTGCAGCCGGCAAAGTTTTGCACTGGAGGGACCTCATTTCTTCGAGATCACATTCTCTCTAAAGGAGATAACCATATGCTCGAGCTCGTTAGGCTTCCAAACTGGTGAAGTAATGCTTCAGCGACAAGATTCGGAAGGTTCACTATGTTTCTTTTGCCAGATAAAGTAATGCATAACTTTGTATCATTTTTTGTATTTCCTGCTGTTTTCTGTCTAATTCAGGTAGGATCTTCCAAAATTCCAAACGCAATTTGCATCCCTTGCCAAAGCTGGCTTCTCATGGGTTCTAAAAGCTCAAAGGCAAGTAACTATGGGGCTTTAAAGCAGCCAAGAAGTAGATGCTCAGTATCCTTCCTTCACAGTAGTTCTAAAAGCTCATGGTCACACCATCTATCCAAAGTTTTTGTGAAAAAAGATCCTGAGATCAATACAATATAGATTCAAGGTTGCTGTCCATCAATAGTTCTTATGTGCAAATTGGAGAGGATTTAAATCTATTACAATAATGCCTATTTGATTCAGGTTTGCCTAGGTGTGATCTGAATTAACATTTCTTACAATGTTATAAAACTGAATAGCCTTTTTTTTCCTCAGAACTCAAAGATCAGTTGTTGATAAAAAATCAACTCTGCAGACTGTCCTAGACGGGGTTTTATCAATGGAAAAATGCAAACTGCTACTCTTAAATATTCAGATGGATCATGGCCAGAAAAGCTCCTGTACCCCGCAGCATGGCTCGGGAAAGCTCTCTGCCAGTTAGGCTGCATTTCAGTGAGGAACTTCTTCCATTTGTTATGGGAGTTGTCTGTGTGTTCGAGCTAGTTGATAATATTGAACTCAAAGTCTCCATTTTCAGAAGGAATATCAAGTTTTAGGTGTAAACTTTGGTATGCCTACAGAAAAATCTCTGCTTTGCTATGTTTTGTTTAGTTAATCAGATCCAAGAAAGCAAACCTTTCTGCTGCAAGTAATTGAATGGTGATGTATTTCCTGATTTTTTTTGGAGAGTAATGAACATTGTTAAACATGGACATTGCATCTTCCAAAATTCCAGGTACTTGTGTGCCTAGTTTCCAACCTCTTTTGTATATTGCATCTTCATTGGAACAAGTATAAATCAAACTCATGTATGGCATCTGATCGATAAAATAAAAGGTCATAAGCAATCCTCATCTATCGCCATTGTGGAGAGTTGATCGGTATTAGACTTTAGTATATATCTTGAAGTAATTTCTTTCACCATTGAGGTGGTCACAGAAAAGGAAAGAAAGAATGTCCTGCACCAACTCTGGCAGCTTGAAATATGCAATGGTTTCTAGATATCAACACACAGATTCCAGGGAAAGTTGTTTTAGGGATAAACCTTGCAAGCCATCGATAACACGAGGAAGTTTCAATAAGACGGCTAGCCTTTCACCTTTTCACCTAACAAAATAGATGAAGGACATCAATAGAACAATAATGGATCTTATAATAATTATAAAACTGAATTGCCGTAAAATTTCCAGAACTCATGCTCAGCAGGTATCCCAATGTTCTTGACCATGGGCTCTAAAGATAAAAAGTAATAGCGCTATCTGACGGTGAACTTGCTTTTGTCCCCCCAAATAAACCATTAGCAGTCAAACTATCCAATGGCTCCTACGAGTCAGACACAGCTGGATCAGAAGAAACAGTACTGCTCGGCTTGCCGTTTTTGCTGATGAGATTGCTGAAGCGGCCATTGACTTTCGCTCCATAGATGTGCCCCATCTTGGAGCGTTTGTCTCCAAGTATCTATTGTTCTCCTTTGTTATGAGAGTTATTAGAGGGACTCTCCCAGCAATAGCCAAGCCATAACCTTTAAGCCCCCAAATACTTTTGACGGATTGCTGGTCATCAGCTTCATTGTTCTGACTCTGAGGTCACGCCATCTGCTGTAGCCAAATGTTAAGCACTGAAACAAATGCGTCAAATACCATGAAAAGTCTGATGATGGAGTGATTCTTTAAGTTAATTTGATCTCGCTTTTTTGAAATGAGGATTTGAAGCTCTGCTTGAGTCACCAGCTTCCTTCTACATATGATTACAACCTCTGAAGCAGTTACTGAAATTCAACTACCTTTAATGTCGGATTAATGATACTAGTTTACTAATCCTTCTCAACTTCACAAAGCATGATGACAATGGCCATGAATCAACCCCATTGACAAGCTAAATTATGTAGGACCTCTCACATCAGTATAGTTTCCAACTTAAGGAAGAAATACCGGAGCACCAATTCTGTACTCTGTATGGTCAGTGGGCAATCCGAGCTCCATATTTGATTCCACAGTGTCATTGTGCTCAAACCTATGCCTCTTCCTTCATGCCCTCGGATGTACACCAGCACACCCCTGCCAGCCGCTTCTATCTGCTGCAGCGCAAGTGCAAGCTGGTTGCATAACACCAAGAAGTTTTGATTAGCATATTAAGCGCATGAACCGTCCCTGTTTTGGGGCATTGTTCATTGTCTTGCTGGTTAGCGTCACAATCTATTCAGCCTCAAGAACCGGAATTAGACCCTTTTCAGAATCTAAAATGCTGATAATAATTGTTTTATCTTCTCAGATTACCACACAATCATGTTCTCAATTCCACTTTTCCCACCAATCGCTTCACAAGATTGAAGAAAAGAGAGCAAAAGGCAAATGCTTCACTTTAAGGGAGCTTGGTCTCTACCAAAGATCTAGTCCATCCATATATCTAATTGCTTTCACCAACTTCTCTCTTCCAAGCATTGGTCCAAGGATGACTCACCGTCGCTGGAGAGAAGATGGACGTCACCGGAGTAGCTTTGCACTGGAGACCTTCATCAAGATCATCCTGTGTGGCACACTCCTACACAGTCACAAAGCACTCCTGTTTGTTGCACCTCTTGTGGATATCACCGAACGTTCTTGTTGACCCAAAGGAACAAATCCTTAAGAATCGTTGTCTCGTTCTTTTTCCGCAGGGCATGCCAAAAAAGTTATTCAGAAAATATTGGGAGAATCTTGCAAAAAGGGTGCTTCTGAGGGTTCCAAAGGTGGGATTTGTCCAGTTGGGAGTTGCAAGTATGGGATGACATGGTTTGGTTAACGAAGGGTTGGAGCAAATATGTAGAGCATCATTCCATTTGTGATGGCCCCTTTTTAATCTTCCAATATGAATGGCCTGACTCATTTTCCATGTACTTATATTCTATAAAAGCGCATCCGAGATAGAATATCCACTGCCGAATGCCAGTCGTGGGAAATCAGCCTCAAAGTCAAAGATGGCAAATTATGATCTTGCTATCCAAAATGGAATTGTCAAAACGTGATCTTGATGTTCCAATTATACACTTTGAAAAATTTATTTCAAGTGTAATGCCCGTGCAAACAAGACATCATTTGACAACTTATTTTGGACTTGATGAATTTACCATCTTTGACTTTGTATCAAAGAGCATTTGACGAAAGAAATCACTGGAAAGAAATTCACAAAACTAGTGAATGCTCACATATTTGTTGAGCATCGCGTAGCTGTATGTTGTATCATTTACACACACTCCATTATGTCTTTTTCTTCTTTTTGATGGTAACACATCTCAAGTTGAATAATCAATAAATCATTCAATTCTTTTAAAATGGGGCATATGATGACATATAAAAATGATAAACTTCTGATTATTATCAACAAATAACAAACCAAGTTATTAAACAGTTTGGTAAACAATTGACATCTATCTAATATAATCATCGACACCAAATATGAGTTATCTATGAAAACCTTTACCAGTTGATGAAATCATCAACAGCCATTGCAGATTTTGCTAGGTGCTTGAACTTGAAGGCAATAATGATGAATTGGCACTAGAACATAACCACCGGATGGTTATTTTATAACTTCTTATAGATAATTGTTGCTTAATATAGGAAATTGCAGTATAATTTTGTAGCCGCGGATAGGATTAGGATGTTACTTGTTTATTCAAATTCAATAGTCATTGTATGTAACCATATGTATATAGTTATAAACACGACAAATGTATTTATCGTAAAACCCCTCAATCAATCAGAACTTAGTGTTTTTTTTATTTTTATTTTTACTTTCCCTACAATTTATATTTCCTTACATTTACATGGCTTAGAGCCATTATTGGCTTCAGGCTTTGTACCTTTCAATTTTTTGTCTTCCTATCCAAAATCAATAAAGGACTATTCACAATTTTTGTGGATTCATCTATATTCTCGAAGGATATTATATCATTTTTTGTGAAACAATAATGCTCTCTAGTGATCAATACACGAGTAGATTCGGACTAAATTCTATTAATCACTTAACTGACATAAAAAGGATGAATCTTAAAAGCCAGCACGGACATCGAAGGAGGAAGTTCCATAAGAGGACAAGTCTTTCACCTTTTCAACTTATATAACAATGAATGAAGTTGAACAAAGAATCATGAATGTTACCTAAATATTAGCTGAAAAAAATTAAATATGATCGTCGCAAAAATGCGGACTCACGGCTAAGGAATGTCCGAAGGCTAAAGTTTTTCAGTTTGCAGTAGGTATCCAATGTTTAATTTCCATTTCTTAGTTCTAGGACTTACTAGTAAGACTCCCCCAGCAATAATATTATTAAATGCCTAGATTAATCTGGACTTGACAGAGGAAATAATGGGTTGACAAGCTTAAACGTGATGGATCCCGTCAGAAAACTAAAGAAATTGGAGAAACTTGTTGTATTGTATATATTGATATCCAATGTACATGTACAAGTATCAATTTATAGTACAATGAAGAAAAATGAATTTAGGAAAAGTAATATAAAAGATCTCAATTTCCTGTTATACAAAATCAATTATGGATTGACTAAATCAATCAATCCATAATCTAATTACAATGAATATCCTCCAAATCTTCAATCATATCTCCAATAGATACTGGTTGAGTCCGAGTGAAGTATCTTTGCTTTTACCCTAATAATCTCTAACACCTAGAGGTGGTGTTAGGCCTCACGGCATACTCTGCCAAGATCCACCCAGCCACAAGTGCAAATGAATGGCCCAAGACAAGCAATTCCCTTCTTTGGCTCAGTACGCAAAGCTAGACCCACTTAGACCCCTATTGAAGTAAAATAATTATTGAATTAATATAACGAAAAAATTTAAATTGATATGTATGTGACAAATTTATCTCAAAATAATGCTTTGATTACCAAAAATTTCAAAATGATACATTTATGATAAAAATACCTCCATTAGTTTCCATTTAATTAAATTAATACTATGCATAAACTGATACTCCTGTGAAAAACAAAAGGTAAAACTCCAAATTGGTATACCCGTTAAATACCATGTGTCATTCAACTTACCAATATGATAATAAAATTTAACGGAAACTAATGGAGGGTAAATTGTTACATGTAAACTAGTTTGGAGTTTTTGAGGATAAAAAATAATTTGGAGTAAATTTATAATAGGTGCATAAGTGTTGAGTTTTCTTTGGAATTAACCCTTAATTATTTGATCAATGGCAAGTCTTTGGAAGAGAGTTTTCACGCCTAATACCTAAATCACCTCACTCATTGGTCAAGTCTTCTAATAGGAGCTCGATATTAAGGGGGGCAATGGTCATACTGATTACATATTAATGCAAGAGTAATTCTAGAGATACCATAGGAACTCGATATATAAATACGTGTCATACTAAAAAATTCAATAAAAAATTTTCATGTCACTTTCTAAATTATGTATTTTGATTCCAGTCTTTATATCTCTTAAGTCTCGGCATCTCTAACATTATTCTTGATATAATTTCAATCAACTAACACATCGTCCTGCTTTTAATGCGTTCGAGTCCCAAAGTGTTCTTCTTAAAGAGCTTCCTAAAGCATTCACTTGTTCATCAACCTTTCTTCGTCGTACGGCAAGCTAAGCTAGCAGTCGTCAACCGTTAACATCTGAAGAGAAGATGAACAGCTTCCCAAAACTAGTTGTTATCCCAGCAACGGATGTCTTCTCCAATTGAATGCTTCATTTAATAAAGTTGGCTCCCACAAAATGTTACAACCTATAACTCATCTTGTGTTCAAGGGATGACTTCTTGTCGCCGGAGAGAAGATGAAGAAAACCGGTGAAGTTTTGCGCCAGAGACGCCTCATTTCTTCAAGATCGTACTCTCTCAAACAGTTCAAACCGGAAGGCTTGTAAGTTCTTTTCTTAAAAATTCTTTTCGACCTACCAAGGCTCAGAAGGCTGAAGCGTACTACACATTCGCCTTTTCTTTCAAGTCAGTCAATGCTAAAATATATCCAACACTGCTTGTTTACTGTTTAAGGTGACTTTATGTGTTATAAAACTAGGGTATTCCGAAGAGGTTTGTGAGAAAGAATGGCAAGAATCTTCTCGAAACGGTGTGTTTGAGGGTTCCAAACGGTGGATGTTGGAGGGTGGAGTTGGAAAAATGGGATGATATGGTTTATTTGTCGAAGGGATGGAAGGAAGTTACGGAGCATTACTCTATTTGTGAGGGCCACTTTTTAGTCTTCAAATACTTAGAGGACTCAGATTTTCACATGCTCATATTTGACAAAAGCACTTTGAGATAGATTGTCCGCTGATGAATGCTGAAAGCAAGAAATCGGACCTTGACACTGTCGAATTTGTCCCTCCTAGAGTGGGAGACGCTGATGATCACTGTAATCTCTCAGTCGGACTTCAAAGTCTAGATGATTTCTCGCTGAAGAGAAAAGAGTAGGATGAATTGCATCTAAAACCATATTATCACAACTCTTCCAAGGTGATGAAATCTGATTCCGTTAGTTATGTCGATGATGCTACTATTTCCCACGCAATTGGACACGCATTGGGTTCCAAATCGAAAGGTTTCCAAACTGATCAAGGAGCGAAGCTTCTGCAACAAGATTTAGGTCTGCAAATCTTAGCCTATTAGTAATGCATATGCTTTGTATCATTTTTTCTTATGCTCTCTGCCTGACTAATTCAGGTTGGATCGAATATTCCAAATGCAAGGTGAGCACCGCCATGCCGGCTTCTCATGGTTCTAAACGTTCGCGGGTAACTAAAGCTCTCAAAGCAGCCAATAAGCACGAGACACGGTATCCTTCCTTCAAAGTAGTTGTCCCGTCAAATACTGTATTGAAGCAAAATGTGGTAAGAAAAGATCTAGAGATAATAGTTCTTATGTGCAAAAAATTTGGACAGCAATGAAATCTATTACCTTCTCGCAAGGCACGATGGTATTCCTACATGATTTGGGTTTGCCTATGAGATTTTACACGTGTTCTGGTTAACATTACTTGTGTTAGTCATCATACCTTTTATGTTCTTACTCACTGATCATTTGTTGACCCAAAATCAACCCCGCGGACTGGCCCTGGCGGGGTTTTAAAGGGACGCACTAATCAGTGGAAAAATGCAAACAGGAACTCTTAAATATGCGGACGGATCATGGCCAGTGAAGCTCCGATACTACCCACAACATGGCTCAGGTAAGCTCCTTGCTGGTTGGGGGCGCATTACAGAGAGGAACTTCTCTAAAGGAAGGAGATTTCTGTGTGTTCGAGCTCGTAAGAATTGATAATATTGAACTCAAAGTCTCTATTTTCAGAAGGAATGTCAAGACATAGTTGTGAACTGACATGCCTAAAGAAAAATATTTTCAAAGGTTTTGTTTAGTTAATCACATCAGCGAAAGCAACCTTCCTGCTGCATGTAATCGAATGGTGACGTATTTCCTAACGTTTTTTTGGAGAGACTAGTGAACATTACCCAGGAAATTGCATCTTCTAAAATTCCAGGTACACATGTCTTTATTCGACAAGGCATAAATTGAACTCATGCGTAGCATGGAGAGTTGATCTAACAGAAACCTCAGTATATTCCTTAAAGTAACATCTGTCACCAATGAGGTGGTCCCAGAAAAGGAAAGAAAATAATGTCCTGCGTCAACTCTGTTTTCATGAAATATGCAATGGTCTCTAGAGATCAATACATACAGATTCAAGGAAAGGTGAATAAATGATAAATCTTGCCATCCATCAATAACACAAAAGGAAGTTCCAATAAGAGGGCCAGTCTTTTTCCTTTTCACCTTACAAACTGGATGAATGACATCAATAGAACAACAATGAACCTTATAATAATTATAAACTGAATTGCCATAAATTTCCAGGACTCATGGTCAGCAGGTATGCAAATGTTCTTGACCTTAGGGCTTAAAAAATAAAGTAATGACACCATCCGTCAGTGAACTTGCTTGTATCCCCCCAAAATAAATCATTAGCAGTCGAACATTCTGCGGCTCCTATGAGTCAGACCTGGTGGATCAGAAGAAACAGTACTACTCAGCTTGCCGTTTTTGCTTATGAGATTGCCGAAGCGGCCTTTGACTTCCACCCCATAGATGTGCCCCATCTTGGAGCGTTTCGTCTCCAAGTATCTCTTGTTCTCCTTTGTTATTGGAGTTACTAGAGGGACTCTCCCAGAAACAGTCAAGCCATAACCTTTAAGCCCCACATACTTTGACGGGTTGTTCGTCATCAGCTTCATCGTCCTGACTCCCAGGTCACGCAACATCTGCAGTATTAGTCAATATGTTAAGCACCAATACAAAGGCGTCAAATCCTATGAAAAGTTAGATAATGGAGTGATTCTTTGTACTAATCGAATCTCATCTCTTTAAGATGAGAATTTGAAGCTCTGCTTTAGTCACCAGCTTCCTCTAGTAGTCCTACAAATGATGTACGATTTCTGAAACAGTCACTGAAATTCAACTACCTCTAATTTCAGATTAACGATATTAGTTTATTAATCTTCTTGATTCCATGAAGCATAATGACAATGACCATGAACCAACCTCATTCAGAAGCTAAATTATGCAAGACCTCTCACAATAGTTTCTCACTTAAGGAAGAAGTACCTGAGCACCAATTCCGTACTCTCTAGAGTCAATGGGCAATCCGAGCTCCACATTTGCTTCCACGGTGTCACGCCCATCATCCTGCAGGTTATAGGCACGTAGTTTGTGCCCCAAACCTATGCCTCTTCCTTCATGCCCTCTGAGGTACACCAGCACACCCCTACCAGCCGCTTCTATCTGCTGCATCGCAAGTGCAAGCTGGTTGCCGCAGTCACATCTAGCAGATCCAAAAATGTCTCCTGTGAGGCATTCTGAGTGTACCCTCACAAGGACATCATGACCATCTCCAATGTCACCCTGTTCAGAAAATAAACTACAAAGTATGAATAACATAAAGGGAAATATGGCTGTCTGAGAGGAAATAAAACAAAAATAAGAAAAACTAAGGACACTATTTTTAATCAAAATCACAGCATTCCTATATCAAGTGCAGACACATACAGCCCCCTTTTCAATCATTTCATAAACTGTATTAAAAAAAAAAAAAAAAAAAAAACCTGTTCCCATCAGTTCCTTAATATCCTAACAATCATTTCTCCTGATGTCAAGCTTTCCTGTCCGGAGCTAAGATAAATTTGGTACTCAAATTATGATTGACACATGATTAGACATTTTTTTTTTTTTTACAAACTTCAATATAATTAATGGCGTTCCACCTAAAAGATACCATCAATTTCTCAGTACAGCCAGTTCCAATTAAAATACTGTCAAACAAAATTATGCACTGGAAGTACATAAGATGAAGCACAAATTGAAGTTATGTTGAAAAACACACTGCTACAAACAAGACTCTCAAGGTTTACAATTGATGCATTCGAAACTGTGTTTATTGGTTTCTAAAATAATTCAAACAGTTTTAGCATATAATTCATAATTTATCTCACCTTGACCATTGCAATGTGCTCATTTCCATCTAATATCGATCTATAGCAATGGGCTATGAATGGCCCCCACATTGTTGGTAATCTTGCAGCAGCAGCATGTTCAACTAACTTATCCCTTTTCCGGCGGTACCTGTAAATTTATGGATCTAATGAGAAGTGAAATCATTTCTCACCCACATAGTATAAGAAGCTTCTCAATGCACAAGTCAGAATACAACAGACAAGTACTTTTTTGACAATCTAGATGTTCAATCCTCATTTGCTGGTGATAAAGCCGAGAATGCACTTCAAACTCTCCCTCAGTTAACAGTCAGGTGACATTGAGACATGGGTTTCGAAACAAGGTAAACACAATAAATTGTACCTAAGAATAACGACAGTCACAGGCTCATTGACATGACTTTGACAAGAATCCAGTCCAGTTATAACCAAATGCTATAGTTAGACTTAGGGCAAGAGAGGAACCCATATACTAATTTAACACCACCATACACATAAAAAATTGTGAGAAACAACTCTTCAGAACCCAAACAATTGATCTGCATGGTATTGACAAGCAGAATAACAACCACAAGCTTATAGCATAAAGTAAACTTGAGACATGAATAGATCAAAATAGCTTAAGTTTCTCTCCTTGTTGCTATGTAAAACAACAGCCCAAAAACCTCCCATAAGAGACTCTTTTCCCCACCCCACCAGGGTCCCAAGGTTTCAGCTCTCAATTTATCCACCTCCAAGAAGGGGAGATGCTGCTTGGACAACACCTTGGCCAAAAAAGCCAATACTTAATAATTGAAAGTTGCAGCTGAAATTTGTGTTTGATTGGGAACTACCTGTCCTAAGAATTTGCACTTGAATTGCTGGGAAGAGAATTTACCGGATTAGATCAGCGATAGATACAATTTTCAAGTTCTCCTGCTGTGCAAACTCACGAAGCTTGGGTAATCTTGCCATGGAGCCATCATCATCCACTACCTCACAAAGAACTGCCACAGGTTCCATTCCAGCTAACATAGCAAGGTCAACAGAAGCCTCTGTATGCCCAGCTCTTTTCAGGACACCACCCTCCCTGTACTTCAATGGGAAAATGTGTCCTGGCCTGTTGAAATCTCCAGGACTTGAATCTCTAGATGCAAGAGCCAAAACTGTCGTTGCCCTGTCACGCGCTGATACGCCTGTAGTTGTCCCATGCTTTGCATCCTATAACAATATCTCTTAATTACCATCCATTACAAGGTAAGAGAAGAGCCAATCAGATGTCGCCACACAGATAACTAAGCTGATTGAAGGCTTTTAGGACATCAAGAGTTTAATAAAACAATATTATTCTACTAAAGTATGAAAAAAGTGCGAATTATTCATCATTTTTTTATAATATTTGTTTCCAAGAATACTTCACAAATCAAGACCTCACTGACTGGGGACAAGTAACAATTTGAAGCGTCTTATTCTCTAAAGGGCCATTTCTTAAGTACATAATCCTCTAAGAAACCAAAGCAGAATAACAATAAATACACATGATAAGAAACAGAAAGTTCAAATTATCCCTACCTGAAGGAATCAGTAACAGTCAATTATCTTCAAATAAGTTTTGAGGATAAATTCATGGATTGAAAAATAGGTATAGGGGAATAAAAGCACATACCACAGTCACAGTGTATGCAGTCCGAAGCTTCTCTTCATTCTTCCTGTCACTCACCATCAAAGGTAGTTGCAAGCGCTCCAAATCTTCCTCTTTCATGCTCACACAAACAATCCCAGTGCCATACTTCACAATAAATGCCATAGCCTCAGGTGTTGCCTTTTCTGCTGCCAGTATAAGATCACCCTCATTCTCTCTGTCTTCATCATCTACCACCACTACAATCTGGAATTCGGTTCCAACCATGACATAGACATTTATGGACAAAAAATTAAAGTGAACTCAATAATGCAATACAGAAAGCATACCAACCTTTCCTTGGCGGATGTCCTCAATTGCTTCTGGAATAGATGCAAAGCCTGCTGTGGGTTGGTCCAAGTCAAATTCATCATCTTCGATGGGGAAAGAAGTGCTTATAGGCGCAGTATCAGCTGCAAGTGCCCCAAATGCTACTGCATCAGGCTGCAACTGAATGCCAACTGATTCCTCACCAATCAGAGTCTCGCTCACAGCAACATCACCAGGATAAGACAAAGTTTCACCTCCGCCAGGTATCACTGCAGCTTTTGCTGCAACAACACCCCTCCCATTGCAGGATAATTTACTACCCAACAAATCCACTGTTAGATCAGATGAAAACCAATTTGCGAAGAAGGGTTTGCCTGAAGCGGCAAATTGGATGATTTTGAGTTTCTGGAAACTCTGCATGAAATAAGGCCAGTTAGATTCTAACCATGAGGATTAGCTTGGACAAAAGCATCAATCTTGGTACATTTGCAAAAGCTACTTAAACTCAGCGCATCATCCACACTCTCGAAGTTGAATCTAATAATTTAGGGACTGAAGGTCAATCATTTCAAACAACTAGTCAGCAGCATTTGATACCTAGAGAATCACCCGATATAGATGCCTACCAGAGATCATCTTGTTCTCTTCCCAACTTCTTATATGACTGCTGATATATCGATTAGTTATGGGAATTAACGAGGAAGAAGGCAGGAAGACTTTGCAGAGTGAACACAGGCCATCAACTTCACCAATCACTTCAAAAAGCACATCACGATATGTTTAGTTATGGACAGGAGCCAACATCTCCAACAAAGTTCTTTTGAGACAAAGACCGACTCATCCCTTGTTTAAAAAAAAAAAAAAAGCCTTTTAATCGAGTCAAGCAGAGGAAGATGACAAAATTAAGTCAAGCCAAGATGACAAAATTAAGTCAAGCCAAATGGGTTCGATTCTGTATTTACTTTCCAAGCTCCCAGGATGGACTAACCACAAAGCTAGTGACAAAACAGAAAATCTCGTCCCGAATTCTAATGAATTGAGAAATCGAAAAGAAAAAATATTTTGATGTGCCCAACTAAGCGAGAACGGCACCAACCCATTACCCCAAAAACCTTCAAAGCAACGTACCAACACAGTTTCGAAGCAAAGCAAACACCAAAAGCACCAGACATGCTCGAGTCACAATCAGCCACGACAACTCCAAGAATTTACGGAAACACAAAGATCACAGAACCACAACAAGAACAACAACAGCAGCAGAAAGCCGCCCATTATCATCAAGATCACGATGTCCTGGAACCAGGAGGGACGAACGTACTGCAACCGAGCGAGAGCCGTGGGGAGAGAGACGACGTTGACGGAAGCCATTGCGGAGTCGAATTCCGACCGGACGACCCAATTCGCGAGGCGGGTTTCTTGAATGGGTCTCTGCCGGGGGGAGGCCGGCTGCTTATATACCGTAAAGAATGGACGGACGGTCAAATTGGGCAGGAAGAAGATGCAAAATTGTCAACTGGGAAGCTCGCAGGAAAGGGGGAGAGGAGAGAGGAGAGAGAAGGATCGGCAGCCAGAGCGAGAGACGTGGAAGGAACGAGAGGGGCGTCATTCCCCCACGCGGGGGTGAAATTGCTGTGGGTCGGCTGACGCAAGGCGCTTTTTTGCGAACCGCACTTCATGAATTTCGGACAGAAATGAAAAGGTTAAGGTCGGATTTATTTTGCAAAAATTGACCGCCTTTATAATACCTATATATATATTTTAAATCGATAGGAAACTTTTCTGTGTCTTGAAAATTCATTGAGGGTAAAGCGTGATGCTGTCATAATTCCGATCGAATCTCAAGCCATTTTCGTGTCCTTACCAAATGTATTGTTCACGGTAGATCGATTATATGATGTCGAGTGAAAAAAAAGAAAATGAGTTAGTCCGATTTCCCTCAAAACTTGGAAACTGGATTGAAAATCACCGATTCCATTTATGAAATCGGGAACCGAACCGATACACTCAGAAACCAGATCAAATCGGCTAATCCGATCCAATATATTCACCTCTAATAATATTTATTAAGAAGCTAAAAAGAATGTGATTTTAATTATTGCCCTCTCCTTGCCCAACCTAGGCGAGTGTGACCTTCGCCCAACTCCGACGCCAGCAAGGGCAGCCATCGCTAGCTTCCCTCTACTAGGAAGGAGAAGTAAAAAAAAAAAGGGAAATGACAAAAATGCCATTCAACCAAAAAATTTGAGGTAAATTTGTCATAAGTAGTATAATTTGAGGTTTTTTGTAACACAAAAAAAATCATGATAAAATTATTACAAGTGAAATAATTTAAGGTTTTTGATGGTATTTACCCCAATAAAAAAGTTATTTATGACAAAAATTGCTTTCATGCATACCCTTAAATGTATTAAAATTGAAAAACTGACGAGAAAATATTCAATCACGAAACCAACATATTCATATTAAGATGTAATCGGACCGGAAATTAAGTTTGGTCGGCCAAATTAAGTTGCCCAAATCCTAGAGATATCTAATCTTCCTAGCGACACGATCCATCGAGGGAAGAAGGATCAAAGGCGTAGCTTACATGAGAATAGTCCGAGTTTGATTCAAGTAATGAATGGTCATTTCAAAGCAAAGAAAAGTCGTAGGCGAGGTGACGAAAAACAACGCCTTGGCGTGCCAGAACCATCCGTTTAATTTCCAAAGATTGCATTTTAGTTAGGACATCCAAGTTTGGTATCTACTCATCGAATCTCCCTTCATTCCCTGCGTTATTAGTGTAATTACCGAGCACATGATAAGATCGATTAATTTGTAAGATGAGTAAAGAGTCGAGATTTTCATTTGTAAAATCATTACCATTCAAGAAAGATGATCTCGCCATAACATTGAGAAAAATGGTGCGTAACTATTTTCATAAAATGCTAGAGATGAAGTCGGTCAATTCATAAATTCTTGAAAACTAGAGATCCGAGACGTTATACTGAGTCAATCAAAAGGGGGAAGGGTGGGAGGGGGCGATTAAATAGAAAAAATTAAGATCCGAAAAACACTAAAACAACTTTGCTTAATCAAAAGACTATGCACCATAGATAAGGTTGCATCTCTTTATTGATTAGTAGATATGCGGCGAAGGGGTCGGGGCGGGATTTGTATCAGGACGAAGTCCATCAGTCTTAAATTCTTAAAAACTACAAATCCAAAAGGTAAACACCGGGTGAATTAATAATTAGGAAAAAGGGTAAAAACTCGGGTTTCCCAATGGTTTAAGTTTCTTTTCAATAGGAGCTACCACTAATAGAAAACAGAGAGAAAAATGAAGATCCGAAAAACACTAAAACGACCTCGCTTTAACATCTCGAAATGATGGACATAAAAGAACATGAAACAACATGAGAGTGCTTACTCGGTATCTTGGCGGGAGTCCATTTCAGCAAAATGCAGCAAGCAAAATTGACTTGGTCTGGTCTATGGTTAGGCTCTTTAGTTGCAAGAGGAAGTTTTGGGGTTTGGTGAGGCCAAAAGAACTCCCAATGGGGCCTTAAATACAAGAAAATTAGGGTCTTGTTTTGGCAATGAGATGATCTCAAGGGGCACCCTTGCAATTATGGTAGTCTATTGTTCGACTTGGTTTTCCCTTTTTCGACATTGCCATTTACATGGTAAGAAATCCGTGAAAAAGGCAAATCCCTTATGATACATATCCAGCTCGCCTAGTGAAAAGATGGATAGAAATTAATAGTCTTTAATGTACGGTTGGAAATTTGGAGTCAATAACATTCTATATTGAAAGGGGAAGGATCAGATTTTGATCACATAAAAGGCAATCAACATATATGGGGCAACAATATTTAGGGCTAATTAATCACTTATCACAGTTTTAATCATGGCAGGGATATGTTACCCGATAAAGGTGATTCTATTGCGAGAGGGGAAAAAAGAAGAAGAAGAAGCTATCTCACACTTGGCAAACTCTTTCATTACATTCTTCTTTTAAGATTACTTTAAGGGATTTTGTTGGATAGACTCAATTATTAGGTGAAGATATCGAATAAGAGAAAAAATATGATGAAAGAAATATCACGCACATGAATCTCACATATTACGTGCAACTGCTTTCAATTAAGACTATCTACACAATTACAAAGTGTATGATTGGTTCATGAGCCTTGAGTGTACAAAAAATGCCACCCACTTGAATCTCATAAATTATATGCAACTGCTTTGACTTAGCACCACCAACATAAGTATAAGGTCTACAATTGACCCACAAGACTTACATAATGTTTCAGGGGCTTTCAAGTAGCTAGGTTTCCCACCTGTACCTCTAAATTATTTATAAAAAAAGAAGAAGATAAAAGATAAGTGTAATAAAAGTCCTAAAAGTCAAAAAGCAATTGACTTTTAAAAATTTCAAAAAGTACTATCAAGTACAAAATTTAGTCAATTGTGCAATAATGTCCCGTTATTAACTTCGTCTAGTTTAAATAATCGAAACTACTGACATAGATTTATTTTATTATTTTCTCTTTTCTACGTGACAATTAATATTGACTAAATTATATAATAGTGCCCAAAGTGACGCTGTATTTCCCCAAATCACAACCTTGTTTGAATTATCCTTCTTTTTCGCCTTCTTCTCCATGGTGTTAAGCATAGGCGTGAGCATGGACGAGACGCATGGAGGTTGAAACTAGAGCTTGAGCTAACTATCCTCTCTGTAGACCATCTAAGGGATGAAGAGCTGCTGGCCCTTATCAAAAACGATGTCGTAGTGCAAGTGATATAGTTGGGCTTGGGCTTGGGCTTGGGCTTGGGTGTAGCAAAGGAAATTTGGAGCCCACCGCCATAACAGCTGGCGCTTCTTCAAGCTTGTGGCCGTGGCCCCTCAAGCTTCGTCGAGCACGACCATGGCCGCATGAGCTTCCTTGAGCTAATGGCCATGGCAGCTCGAGCCTCATCAAGCCCAACCATGGCGGTTGGAGCTTGTGGCAAAGGTTGCTCGAGCTCAGCCATTCGACCATGGTAGTTGGAGCCTCTCCGAGCTCACCGCCACGGCCAATCAAGTTTTGTCTAGCTCGAGAAATCCTAAATCGAACTCATCAATTTCCTCAATTCTCTTTCCTAATCCGCAGGCCAGAGACTAACAAAGTCTTGTAGTATTTACATTATTTGCAAATTTCCAATAGAATTTGATGGAACTTTAGTACATCATTTTGCTAGAGTATCATGAACCATTTTACATGTCCATTTGAACAAAATTTATTGACATTCCGTTCCTTTTTGTTGGCGATGAGGACCAAAATACACAAGATTAGTTAACAAAAATGGACATGTTGGGCCTTGTACATAAGTAAAAGCCCACCTGAGCCCAATCCTTGGTGTTTTGGGCCTAGCAATCAGTCGTGCAGGCCCAATCTGATTAGAGAAGCCCGGTCCGTTAGACTTGTCCGTACGAGAATTTCTCTGATTGAGTAAAGGTGCACGTCTCGTTACTCATCAATGGAAGCTACGTGCATAGAATGAAGTCAACACATGCGATTAAGCGGCGTTTCGAGAGCGTTTCGGAAGGAATTTCTCTCGATTGTCGTCGTCCGAAGAAGCAACAAGTAGGAAATCAACCGTGGCATGGCCAATGACTTGGATATAGCAAGGACGAAGGATAATCATGTCGAGTCACTAATCACAATTTAGATCGAAGATCGTAATCATGCGCCCTTGGACCGATGCACAACATCTGTTGCAACATAAATTTCAGACGAGTTCAGGATGACACCATGATTGCTAGAATTCAATTCACAATCACGAGAACATTGAAAATAAAAAAAATGAGAAAGAAAATTGGAGACACGAGATCTTATCCTAATTCACTGTTAAGCTAGAGTGACATCGTGATTCAATTATAATTAGCACTCCCGCACCTTTCTGTTACATCCCATAAGTATAAGGAAAAAGATATATTTAATAATTATTCATGAGCTAAATATGAACTCAAATTATGAAAATCCTCTAGCGGCTTGAAAACTCTATCCCCACGACCCCCGACGGGGCGGCCCTCGGACTCCACTCACTCCTAACCCGTTTTGCACCCATTGGCAAAGTGTGGTCACGGAAGTAGACTTTCATTCACGCGCCACAACTTAAGAGCCTTGTGTTTTTGCATAGAAAAAAGGTGGGAAATGGAAATGGTACGAATCTCGATGCGATTATCTATGTTAATATATGCACTCCCAACAACCAAGATTGCAGGCATGAGGTATGTTTATTGGGAATGTCAGGAAGGGCTTTAAGACGGAAATGGGATTTTTATAATTTCCTCAAATTCCATCGTTAATTCGGACTCGTTCTCGAATAACGATTATTCCATCGGTGTAGTTATTTGATTCGTTAAGTGGGGTCGGGTCATCCCATCATGGCACCTGAAAAATATTATTCGAAGTCCAATAATTTGACCATTGCAACTGGGGAGAATCGATTCCAGGTCCAGTTCTGCCTCCAATTTGATTCTACCTAAGGATCAAGAACAAGAGATTACCCATTTTTAGGATCGGAAATCAAATTATATAAGATCAATTACCCATTTTTAGGATCGGGAATCGAACTAATTGATTATGATTGATTGGTTCGATTCCTAGATGGTCCAATGTAATAGATGAAATATTACAATTATGTGTTTGTTTTCTCAACTTTAAAATCAAGCCTTTGCTCTTTGCCTAAAAAAAATTAAAATGCAAAAAAATTGTGAGCATCACACTAAGAAATACTACACTTGATTTTTTTTTTGGTAAGGAAAAAATACTACACTTGATCTTGGTCAAAAGGCCGAGAAAAGTATGGTTTGGCTTTTATTCGTAACCCGGTTTCTCTGTTCTCATTTGATGTGGGACTCTTGGCATTCACATCGAAAGCTAGACACAACAACAGAGACAAGTCAAGCATCCCACAACGAAGGTTTTCACAAGGAAGGCTAGACCCCATAAGAGAGACTTGGGAAACACATCGAAAGTCCCACATTGAATGGGTACGCAGAGACCGTAGGGTTATAAATAAAAGCCAAACCATACGCCTACTCAAAGCATATCTTTCTCAGCCTTTTGTTAAGAAGCGTTGACATTTTCTGGGAGTCAAGTCTAGAAATTCAACATGCAAGTTTGGAATTCTAACACACTAGTCAATTTTATAAAATTCAATAAATGAAATGTCAAAAAATAATAAATGAAAAAAAGAAGAAGAAAAATCTAATTTTCTCTTCTTTTCTGATTCTCACTTCCCGTAACACAAAATTCACCCTCAAGTTTTTTTCTCTTCTCTTTTGATGCACGCTTTAGCACGTGAGTCCAGAATGTAAATTGCTCTTTTATTCTCCAAATTTTATGAATTATTGAAATAAAATTAAGATTTTCAAGTTAAAATAATGAATGATATTAATAAATAGTAGAGTAATGTTTTTAGTATAAATTTATTATGTGCTCTTTTTATTTATTTATTTATTTTGAATCAAATTAATTTGAATTTGAATTTGAATCAAATTAATTTGAATGACATAATCATAAAAATGACAATTTATCATGTATATATAAAAATATACATTTAATATATAACATATCTTAACATGTCAATTTTTTTTATTTTTTTAGAAATAACGTGTCATGTCACATGTCAATTTCAATGCTACTTAGGCCTTTTGTCTAAATATTACCATCTCTACAACATTGAGAAAATCTCGAATAATTGAGAGTCCAAATTATCTCTTTAATAATTTTGAAGAAATAAGATTTGAGAATCTTGACCAAAATCATCGATTCCAATTTTATGGAATTGAACTGGTGCCTCCAAGAGACTTGGGCGGTTCCTAGTCCAATTAGATCCTTTTGCTCACCCCTAATTGTGACTATCATTATGTGAAAGTTTGATTCTACAAACTAGTTTAAGTGGTTACAACCCGCTAATTATATTTTCATAGGACACCTTCCACAAGGAAGGGAAGCCGCAATAAATTCATCCTCAATAATATCTATGATTTTATCTCATCTTGAGGACAATATAGATAGAGATAGCAAAATGTTTATACTAAAGTTTTTTAAGATGATAATTTGAGAAAATCAAACTACATGTGCAGGATAGCCAAATTTTGAAGATTTGGAGGAATAAATATATTGAAAAATCGAAGCTTGACAATAGCAAACATAGTGAAATATATGGAAAAAAACGGTTTTTCTTTTCTAAACTATTTTGAAGGCGGGCATGATACCGTAAAAGAGATAATTTCAATACGCTAATATGCAACAAAAACCTCCTATTTAAGCGATGTGATATGTACTCATATGGTATTTAATGCAATAGCTTTATAGCGTGAACATTTGATCAAGTAAGCTATATTCGTCGAACTATAATAATTTATAACCCCACATTATTTATCAATTTTATGGGGCAAATTTTACATACGTATTATCACCATTGACTTAATTTTAAGGAGGAAAAAGAAATAAGGGAAATAACGAAAAAGAATTGTTTGCACTTATACTAATTCAATCATAAACTTTTCAATTATATTAATTAAGTCTCAATCATTTTCAATTTTGCTAATTACGTCAATTTGATTAATTTTAATGGGAAATTACTAACATCGAAGCTGTCCATTTTTACATGGCACAATATGTGCTTACGAACATTTTTAAATAATATTTAGTAATTTTTTGATGTTTTTCTTTTTTCTTTTCTTGTATTTATTTTTAATTTTTTTTGAATGAGAGCTAGCAAAGCTCATTGGCCACAGATGAACATCCTAGCCCTTGCTAGATTTGGGCGAGGGTTTGCGCACCCTTACTTTGGCCAGTGATGGCATCTGGCAAGGGACATCACGCTCTTGCCGATCGTGAGGGCTTGTGAGCCCTTGCCTAACAGTGGGAAGGGTCCAGCCAGTAACTCTTGTCAACCCTTAGTTAAAAAAAAAAAAAAAAAGTAAAAAAGAAAAAAATTTAAAAATTATTAAAAATGTCCACATAACGACTTCATGTCAATATTGGTCAGACGACACAATTGACAAAATTTGAAATTTTTATGACTTAATTAACATAATTAAAATATTTAAAACTGATTTATCACAAGTGAAATAGATTTATATCTTTTTTTTAGTACTTGTGCTTAAAGAAATACATGGGGTCAATCCTAAAATAGGCGTGCGAATTGAGCATGCACGGACAGCTAAACCAAACCGAAGACCAACTACAAAACAAGCAAACATTGTAAAACCCTCCCAAAATCCAATCCACAGATTCCCCTATTCCTAACTACAATTGCCTCCCTAACGAGCAGTCTCATCGACTCCTAACTATTCATAACTAACTAAAGAATGACACGAAAGAAGAAAAAAACGTGCACAACATGCAGATATTACATGTTATTATATACATACCTTTTGATTTTTATTTTATTTTCTCGAAAAATTATACTTTTCATTACTCGGGCAAGAATAATAGGTACAAGCCCTGTGGGGCTCTTCTTTATATATGCTTTAGGTTATTTTATTAAAATAGTTTTATGGAGGACTATGTCATACTAATTAAAAATTTCAAACCTAACTATCTCAAGCGATTTATAATAGTGTCCTCTCTTTTTCATCCGACGCAATTGGGCTCTATAAATTTTTTCAACGACCCTCTATCGTCGACCGGGGATAAAAATGATAAAAAAAAAAATTCAACAATGGTTATTGAGAAAGACATGCCAGCCAGCAGAAAAACCCAGTTTCCACATCACATGAAAAAAAATATTCAACTTTATTCTCCAGCCTCAAACAAAAAAAGAGAAGACCCAATTTCCCTCATTAAAAATGAAAAAAAAAACTAATATTTAATTTTACTAACCATTGTAATAAATAAAAAAGCACATGCACGTCATTTTCCCACCCTCACGTCAAGACACACGCCCATCTCTCTCTGCTTTCTCTCTCTAACTTTGGAAAATCCGTTGGTCCTCCTTCCCCGCACGACATCATATACAAACACCGACCAGACACACAGATTCAATCTCTCTCTCTCTCTCTCTCTCTCTAGAATGGAGAGCCTCTTCGCCCTCCACTCTCTCTCCTCCGCTGGCGCCGGCGCCGGCGCCGCCACCCGCTCCTCCTCCTCCTCCTCCCTCTTCCACCGGCCGCGGCCGTTCCCGAAATCGCCGCCGCCCGTTTCCTTCCTGCCCGCCCTCCGATCAAAGCCCCCGTCTCCATCCCGTCAAAGATCACTCCTTTCTCTTCATCCCCATTTCGCCTTCTATCCCAGACCCAAGACCCACTTCCCAACCCGCGCCTCCTCCTCCTCCCCTCCTCCGTCGCCGGCGCCGCGGCCGGACCCCCCGACGCCGTCGCCTCCTCCTCTGCAGGGCGTCAAGCCCCTGCCTTTTGTCATCTCCGTGGGCGTTGGTCTTGCCGTCCGCTTCCTCGTCCCGAGGCCCGTCGAGGTCTCCCCGCAGGCCTGGCAGCTCCTCGCCATCTTCGTCTCCACCATCGCCGGCCTCGTCGTCAGCCCGCTCCCCGTCGGCGCCTGGGCCTTCCTCGGCCTTACCGCCTCCATCGTCACCCGCACGCTGTCGTTCTCGGCGGCCTTCTCCGCGTTCACCAACGAGGTGATCTGGCTGATCGTGATCTCTTTCTTCTTCGCCCGCGGGTTCGTGAAGACCGGGCTCGGGGATCGGATCGCGACCTACTTCGTGAAGTGGCTGGGGAAGAGCACGCTGGGGCTGTCGTACGGGCTCACGCTGAGCGAGGCGCTCATCGCCCCCGCCATGCCGAGCACCACGGCGAGGGCGGGCGGGGTTTTCTTGCCGATCATCAAGTCGCTGTCGCTCTCTGCCGGGAGCCAGCCCAACCATCCCTCCGCCAGGAAGCTCGGGTCTTATCTAGTCCAGTCTCAATTTCAGGTGAACTACTTGAATTGATGGCACAGTACTAAGTTGACTGAATTCTTGTCTAATGAGCTGCTCATCGCACTGAATTGAAACGCTGTTCGGACAAAGGCTTTCTTTACGTCAGGGCGAATCATTTTTGAGCCTCAATGAACTCTGCAAACCTTGTGTATGCCAATTGATTAGTAGAACTGCATCTTGTTGCGAAGGTTACTAATCGAACTAACTTATGTGGAATGTGAATTTAAGATTATCAATAGTATTGTAGTATAACAACCCGAAATCCATGTGATGCTTTGACTGTACCAAAAGTTTCAAAACTCGTGAATAATTTTCTGTAGTCGCTGGTGTTTAGTCTGTTAATCACCGCCTTTCTTAATGTGTTGTGCTCCTGTTGTTGATATCTGTGTGTACCAAAAAGAAATGGGACTAAAGGTTGATGCAGCTTATGGAAAAGGGATTAGTCTCTACAATTAGTTGCAGGGGAAGTTCCTTTTTCAATTTGAATCGCCGTGTGGCAAGTGTAACAGGGGCACAAGTGATGTATTGAAATCTCTGTGGATGGGCACTTTAGCGAGAGCAACTTAGATCACTAGTAATCCTTTCATAAATCGAGTGATAATCAATCTTTATCTTTTAATGGCAATAGAAATTTACTCTTGCTTAGACTTACTATAAAAAATGTTTCTGTACTTGTATGTCCTTGTACATACATCTTGCACTTTTTCGCCTCATGCTTGTATATCCTTAAAAGTTCAGTAATGAGGCACGGAAAGCTCATGTACAGTTATCTATTATTTTTATTTCATTTTCTGGAAGCGTATCCGCTGCATTTCTTGGATTTTGTACTTTGTTCCAGTATTGTTATTCTTGCTTGAAGATTTTGCCTATTATTATTTCACAATGGACATTTTTCTTCTCTTTTTATTTTAAAATGATGGAAGCTGCAATTGACTTGATATATATATATTTTTTGTTTCAATGGGTTCTAGAATACTAGAAAGTTTCCCTAAGGCCAAGCAAAACCTTTGTATATCTTCATACTCAGCATAACTAGAGTACTGTACTCTATGTTTAATCCCATATAATTAAGTTATGAAACAGTGCAGTGGCTTGATTTGCATGATTTTAGAAGAGTCAATAACGAATTTGATAGATTCTGGTACATAAATTGTAGAAAATTCCAATAGGCCCAATTTGTTTAGGCACTTAGTTGAATTGAATCAGTTGAATTAATTCTGTTAGAAATTCTACTTTTTAATGATTTCTGATGGTCTTTGTTTGGTTATTTTGCTGTATGTGGTCGTTATTTGTGGAATTAGTTTAGGATTAAAAATGGAAAAGAAAGGAAATGTGTTAAGAGTTTTACGTGTTTATTGAATGATTTTCTCTTAGTTAATCATTAGACACAGAAACAGCATAATAGATGTGGCCTTACGATTTCTGTTAATTTTGGTTTCATATGAATCCTATATGACTTATGAATGTTTTCTGTGTGATGCCTGACAGTCTGCTGGTAACTCTAGTGCTCTTTTCCTAACTGCTGCAGCTCAAAACCTCCTTTGCCTCAAACTGGCGGAAGCACTAGGAGTTATCATAAATAATCCTTGGGTTTCTTGGTTCAAGGCTGCTAGTTTACCAGCCATTGTATCTCTTCTAGCTACCCCACTGATATTGTACAAGCTATATCCTCCTGAAATCAAAGACACCCCAGATGCTCCTGCAATGGCTGCCAAAAAGCTGGAGAATATGGGTCCTGTCACAAGGAATGAGTGGGCCATGGTTGGCACAATGCTACTTGCAGTATCACTTTGGGTGTGTGGGTGAGTAACTTCACTTCCTTCTCATCAATATAATGAGGCATTCAAAATTCCTGAGGCAATTGCATGAATGGATTATCTTCAAACTTCAAAGACTCTCTATGGGTGAAAGAAGGATGTTTAAATGTTACCACATTCCCTAATGTGACAACTCTTGCATATGGGTTTATAAGGTTCCAACTGCACGGCATTCTGACATGCCCCCTATGGCTTGTAAATGACTCCTGTTGTGGCAAGTGACATCATATTGGTTTTGGTCAGATTACTTAAATGGAATGATGGAACTTAATGCTTTGACAATGTACCTTTTGAGTGATTCTTGTTTGCCTTTGCCAAGAGTTGCGATTCTTGGATTAATGCTTTGTTCCATTTGTATGTATGCATATTGTTGGGTATGCATTTTGAACAGTGTTTGTGCTTTGCAGAGATGCGCTAGGGATACCTAGTGTTGTGGCTGCTATGATTGGCTTATCAATACTATTGTTATTGGGAGTCCTTGACTGGGATGACTGCTTGAGTGAAAAATCAGCATGGGACACACTAGCTTGGTTCGCTGTTTTAGTTGGTATGGCGGGTCAATTGACGAATCTTGGCATTGTGACGTGGATGTCTAATTGCGTGGCTAAGTCCCTGCAATCCTACTCCTTGAGCTGGCCCGCTGCATTCGGTGTTCTGCAGGCATCTTATTTCTTGATCCACTACCTCTTTGCTAGCCAAACGGGTCATGTGGGCGCTTTATACTCTGCATTTCTCGCCATGCACTTAGCAGCTGGAGTGCCTGGTGTGTTGGCAGCATTAGCATTGGCCTATAATACGAACTTATTTGGCGCTTTGACACATTATAGCAGCGGTCAAGCTGCCGTCTACTACGGAGGTATGTGTGACTCTGTCCCCTGCAATATGCATGGACTTGTGGTTGGTTCGATTGCTTCCCATGATAAAGTAATGTTGGTTTCACTTCTTTTGATCAATGCTATTGAGTGCTTTCTGACATTTTCCATTTGCATTGTTGCAGCTGGTTATATAGATCTTCCTGATGTGTTCAAAATGGGATTTGTGATGGCCCTTGTCAACGCCCTCATCTGGGGAGTAGTCGGAACCTTTTGGTGGAAATTCTTGGGTCTCTACTGACAAATTAAACGAAGACACAGCCACTCAGATTCTTATTTATCATCCCATTATGTCCTTACCATTGAGCTTACTTCCCGTCCTCAGGAAGTTCCAATTTTTGGGAGCTTTAGATGAGATTGTTTAAATAATTTACTGCTATTTTTTTGGTGCAAGCCTTGAATTCAGAAATTGAGTTATATATCTCTATTGATGTTGATACAGCGACGATGAACTTAAATTGCTTTGATGGTATAACCTGTTCAAATCTTGGTTTGAAAAGTAAGATTGGAGTTGCTCCTGAAGAACTCTGTTGAAATTGACTGCTCTTCTGGGTTTCGGTGCGACGGTGGCTATGGTTTAAATGAGTTTTGCTTCTTGTCTGTATCAGCTGGATATTGGGTTTAAGACGTGGCCGAGAAAAGAACCAGACTTCAATGAATTTCTGAAGATCCCAACGAGCAACTTTGGGAAAGATAAAATGGCACTGGACAGATGTAAAGGTGGTAAAGCATAAATTGCAAGAAAAAGAAAGATAAAGCATAAAGCGTTTGATCTATTTTTGAGGGGAGGCTTGGTTACATCCTAATCCATAGAGAAATCCAAAAGAAAATTGGCTACATTCATACTAATAGCATTCAAGTTGAAAATCAAGTGTGTTACAGACACCCTCTCCTGAATATTGAAGGTAATTCCTCAGATTTGAGAAACATATGAAGAAATCTAGTTCTTCCATTGCACCTGCCCCACCCATGTTGCGGCATCGACAACTCATAGCCAACCGGAAATCAATCTCAGTCGACCGCAGGTTGGCCGAACATTTGGACGATGCTCCATCGGCATGAGTACTACTTCAATCACTGTCTAATCGATGGCTGTAACTACCTTCAACAATGGGGACTAGTACTACCTTGTCAATGTCGGTGTAGCCACTTTATCGATGCCTAACTTCAAGTGTCATTTTCATTTACTCATTTCGTCGCTTCAACTTCAGATCGGGATGTATTAGCTGTCAACACAAGTGCTTCGAAGGAATCATGCTGATCAAGCTCGATTCCGAGTTTCCGTAGTTCCTGCATGGCAGTTCCGTTTGCATCTGAGGCATGGGGTTCGAACATGATGCTTGATGAATCGAGTGCCCTAACTTGGCTTCTGGTGCTTGACTTACTGTATGACCTTTTCAGAACAGAATCATCTTTTCGCCTTCTCGCCCATGCAAATCCATTCGATGCACTGATTTGCGTTGGACCTGATAAGATACTCCGTCCTTGAGATGTGTCCGTTGGTTCTGAAATTGTCGAGGCGTCGCAAGACGACTTCAGGGGCTCTCTATATGGAACATCAACTTGTCCCTTCAGGCTACTTCTCGCTTGATTCCTCCGAACAAACTGAGTCTGGCCTTGCAACTCCTGGGAAATCAACATTGAAATTTTCGAATTACAAGAGCGTTTGACTGTAAAATTGAGACATCCTAATGGTGAAGAAGCGAGGTGCTTGTGAGCATCTCTGTCGTGGAAGAGGCTTGAATCCAAGCTCTCAGCTATAGCTTATCATCTTACAGAAACGAAAACCATACTGAATGAAATGATGTCAAGTACACTCTAAGTTTGGGATTGAACACGGTTCTAAATGAGCAAGTCAGACCGCATGAGTTCAGGGATTGTTCCCACTGGTTGAACCAGCTAAAGCAGTCTGGGCCTGAAAACAACATATCGATTGCATGCAAGCAGGAAGTAGAGAAGGTGAAGTGAGAGGACCAACCTCTTTTGGAGCTATCTGACTGGAAACATTCTGCTCTTGTGGAGCTCTACGGATTCTCGTTGGCTTTTTCCCTACTTCGTGTTCTCGGACTCTAGAATGAGCCTTTTTCCTGGAAGCCAAATCGTCAGTACATGCATGAGTCTGCTGGAAACAGATTGCAAGTAGCCCATCTTGTTCTCAGCATGCTTTGCGCATACTTTAATTTGCAAGCATGAAGAATTCAAACAGTAACTTCTAACGACAAGAATAAGGAAATCGCACAGTGACTTCAGATGGAAAGCTAGAAATCAGGTTTGCATGGACTTCAAAACCAGGTCTGCTTTTCTATGTTGAATTGCTAGCAGTCCTTCTAGGCTCAGAGGGAGCAGTTGCAAGCCGAGATTTGGCCTTTTAAGTAAATAAGGATTTCAAGCTTCTCTAGACAAGCTGAGCAATGATAGAATTTCCTTGTTACTTTGAGTGCGAAAGAAACTCACCTCCGTGCTTCCTCTCGATGTTTAGCATCAATTTCTTTATTAGGAGGATACTTCGGCAAGCTTGATGGATCACATGCGTATGGAACTGTTTTGAAATACTGGACCAGAAAATAAAAGGAATTTAGGAAGTCAAGTGCATTGTATGTCAGTTGCGATTTATTGTCTCATATGAATCAAAACTCAAAGAGACTAAAATGTGTTGAGGCAGTATCTGTATGAAAGTATTTCACTTGTTGAGCTAGAAAGAAGGGAAGAAAAAGGAAATTCATTTTAACTCGTATTAAAATCGTCTCCATTTGGTGGATCAAGTACTTTTGAGTTCGAGCTGACTTAATTCCAATAACATTACCTCAGATTTGAGTGCACTTGAAGCAGTTCCACGCTTGTGCGGTTCTATGGAAAGAAAAGTCTCTATCAGGTTCACTGCACTGGTCGCGATATCTTTGCATCTCTCTCGCAGAGTGCATTCATAAGAATGGCGGGGTTTAAACATGGTCGCATGGGGTACCTTCGACATTCTCCAATAGCCATCGGGCGGGGAACCACAGAGTTTAAAAATCTTGTGCAACTGCTCCACCTGCAATTTTGAATCAAATGCGAGAATTAAAGAGTACAGAAACAGAGAAACATAAAACAGTCAGCTTCTTGGACAAGTAAGTTCAGCTTTTGGTCTTGGTTGTCCAATGAATAGCAGCTCCTCCTCTCTTTTTCAAACTCAGACAAAATAAGAATTCGACTTTCCTCTTTAGTATTCAAGTAGGTACCGACGAATATCGAGAATCTAAGTTGAGCTTCCTTGTCATTATAAAGGAAAGAGAGAATCATCGAGATCCTATACTGGTATCAAGTTTAAGCAAATAGAAGGTTGATCACCTCTGTTCTCCCTCTGAGAATAGGTTTTCGCAACAGAAGTTCTGCAAAAACACAGCCAACACTCCACAGATCCACAGTCACCCCGTAGTTTGTGGAACCCATGAGAAGCTCGGGAGGACGGTACCACAAGGTAACGACGTGACTGGTGAGCTGCTGCCTGTCCTTCGGATTAAGAATGTTAGCCAGCCCGAAATCGCCTATTCTCAGAATCCCCTCATTGTTCACCAAGATGTTCGAAGCCTTTATGTCTCGATGAATCACTCCGTGTAGGTGGCAGTGCTCTATCCCCGATAAAAGCTGCTTCATATAGCATTTGACCTGCAGGAGAAGAGCTCAGGAGAAGTTACTGCAAGGATAAAGCAACACAGTACATGAATCCATCTCAGAAAAGGCAGTTTCCTTTCCTTTCTTTTTCTTTTCAATGGCGGTTCAATGCGTCCTATTGAAAAGAAGCCGACGAGAAGAAAGAAAGCCTTCGTACCTGGGCATCGCTGAACTTGATCTGAGGAGCAGATATTAGCCCATAAAGGTCATGCTCCATGTATTCGAACACAAGATAAATGCTGCTCGACATTCGGGAAGTGATTATGCCATCCAGTTTCATAATATTTGGATGATCCAGCCTGCGAGGATCGATATTTCTCGCGCCATAAATTGAATGCTCTCGGGTTGGAAATTGTCGAACCGGACTTTTTTTAGAGCAACCATCCTTCCATTTGCCAACTCCCTTGCTCGGAAAACACTGCTGTATGTGCCTTGTCCTATCTAATGCAAAGTTGAAAAGATTAGAAGTTCTATTCTCTGCCAAAAATAGCATCAGCGAGCAATTTAATATTACGCACGACCGATGTGAAGATCACAGCATGTTCAAATCTAAAGATCTAACGATCATGAACATACGTTCTGGAAACGAATGATAAGATATGGACTTCCATTTCCAACACATCTATGCAGATTCTTATCAGCAGCAAACGCTTCAAACATATGCATATAAGAAACATGGCCTAATCAAAGATCTGAAACTTGATCTGTTCGATATCATACCTTCTCCAATTTCTCGAAAGAATCCGCTTTGAGAGGAACCAATCCTTGAATTGCATCACCGGCAACGGCAGTGAGCCAAGAAGGCCATCCCGCAGCCGCCTGTTCAGCTTCCACATACCTATGTGAAAACCCCAGCTCCAATCTCCATCTTTTGCTCGACGAATCCTTGTCCTCTAACTTCCTCAATTCCCCGCTACGACGCTCGTGTTCCTTTGCATTGCTCTTCTCGAATTCAAACAGACCAGACGGGATCTTCGACGACCTGGTCCCCGTACCGGTACCGGTACTGGCTCCAGTCAAGAACCCTGAACCAGGTGAAGCCGGTCTCCGGTCCGCCTGCTTCGCGCATATGCAGCCCATCAGCCGAGACGCCCCGACCGCATCGGATCAAATTATGCGAAAGTGCGACCGACCCGCATCAGGAAACGATCACGTACGGGGAGGGGGGAGTACACCCCCACCTTCTTGCAGGGAGGAACGTGCATCACATTTGTGAAGAAGTGAAAGGAAACTCTCCCCCCCCAACCAAAGTCTTTCCTCCTTCCTTCCTTCCTTTCTTTCTTTCTTCTTTTTCTTTTTTCCTCGTGTCTCTGTCGATGCCCGTCTGTTGGGGCTGCGAGATATGCGGGATTGAGGAATATGAAGACGAAATGGACCGTAGAGAGAGAGAGAGAGAGAGAGAGAGAGAGAGAGAGAGAGATGGGGCCAATCCGAAGAAGCGGGCGCTTTCATCGTTTTCTTGCGATTGCAAAAAAGGGGAGGGAAAGGTGAGACGTAGCCGTTCGGAGGATCCTGCTGTTGTTGTCATGTCCCAAAGTTGGTTGCTTTCATTTGAAGACAGAAAGACAGAGAGAGAGAGAGAGAGAGTGGAGTTTGTACGGTTGGTTGTCCAAGGCCAACTGCCCAACCAACTTCACCACCATGAGCTCTGGGAGTCTTCAGGTTTTTAGGGCAATTTGCTCTGCGGGCATACCAAACTGATCTTGCTGGAGTATGTTGCAAATTTGTAAACTCTTGTCTTTACTCGGTAGCTCCAGACAAAGTGACGTGAAATCTGTACTCAAACATTAACTGATTTCTTCGAAAAAAAAATCTCATGTTTGTTGCATTGGTTACTTATTCAACTCAACTCGACTGCCTTTTCATTTATATAGTCTTAACCGAGCTCGATGTGATTAGATTAGGAAGGGGGACTCTATTTTTGTGCTGAGAAGGCCTATCAAGTTCAGGAGGCGAGTTTGCTACATGAATTGCTCTTATTTGAATCACAAGAAAACAAATGTGTTTATCTTTGTCACCCATAAAAAAGAAGAAGAAAAAAGCTCATGCTATAGCTGCAATTTGATTTAGGGGTCCATTTGTTTGAATAAAAACTATTTCCGAGAAATTGTTTTCCAACTTTTCGATGTTAGGATGATGGAAAATAACATTGTTTAGATTGAGGGAAATGACTTCTTCTCCTATTAGAAAGGGAAAATTCATTTTCATTGAACTATGAAACAAATGAAAATTAATAATTTTTTATTTTCATGAAAAATATTTCTCTTCGTCATGAAATTTGTAATGAAATACACACCTTAGGTATCAAGACAGATATGATTTACTCATTATTCTTGCTTCGGTGCTTTAACTTTATGTCTTTCTTTGGGATGATTCAATCCCTATGTTATGATAGTTTTTACTTTTTTGATCTTTTGAATATCTGTCGGATAGTACCTTCTTTATTGACAGCTCAAAGATCTCACTTCTTTTAACATGTGAACTGAATGTTAACCCAGTTATCAAGGCAAATAGGCAACAAAGAATATGCTATTCATCTTTCCATTGCATTCCATCGATTCTCCGGCGTACTCGGGACGCGAATCAGGGAACGTGTTGCATCTGATTGCGAAGCTGCCTTCATTGATCAACATGGTAAATTCTTTGAAAGGGAGCCAAAAAAGAACAGTGCAGTGGAACTATCAATGAACTGCGAAACTCTTGACTATGACTCATATTCAAGATAATTGAAAAGGCATCATAAGCTCGAATCTGGCAAAGTCCTAGCCATGTATCGCGAACTAGATCGGATGCATTGTCACGTTTTCCCCCGTGGAGTTTTCTCATTGAGAGCAAAGATCGAAATGGACCACCACAGATAGATCATCAAGTATGCAGAAAGAAGCAAAGGAGGAACATTCTTTGTTTTCCTTTTACAGCTCAAAATCCATCAGAAACCATATGATTCAATGGACCACAAATGGTACCTATCAAAAGGTACTAATATGACGGGAAAGTCGTGCTTTCCTTCTGCCATAATCGCGCCCCATCTAAGCTCAGATGGCTCTCCAGCTGGTAAGCCACTCATTCAATATGCCAGGGGCGAGAGAGAGAGATGCCGGGGCGAGGCTCCCTCTCAAGCTACCAGAAAGCCGTGATTCTCAAAGCATTGGTGAAAATGATGGCAGCATGTCGTCGCCATGGCCTAAAAGCCGAACTGTAGTTTCTATCACGACAGCTAGACAGGCTCAACATGTTGGTGTACAAACAAGTTTACATGGTCGCCAAGCGGAATAAGGAGGAAAGCAAACGTCAGCTCAAACTTGAAGCACTCGGAAGCAATGAATTGCAGACGACGCAATGAGACTGTACAAAAGTAGTGACAATACTGCATAACCTACGCATGGCATCACGACATTGCAAGTCATGAATTACTGCAGCATGCGTCGTTTTGTCATTTTTCGAACCTCAGCGAAGGTATCTGTGAATTGTCTGTACTGGTGGAATCAAATCTTTCAAAAGCTTCACCAGCTCATTAGAGGAGCCATGGCACCATCCATTGTATTCCTTAATGTTGTATACAGCCATACACGAAGGAAGTCCTCCTGCTCATCCTCGCACTTTCCGAACCCTGAAGTTTTTCCCCATCTGGCTTAACATTATCTTCCTTAGCAAGGCTCCAGTGATCTCCACAGATCTGCCATGCACACCAGTCTCCCCAAAGTTCAACAGAACTTCCAATCACTGGTCGCTTTCACCATGGCAAACCCAAAGCTCATAATCACTGGTCGAGCCGGCAAGCAAGCAGAGGGTTTCGGGCAGTGCCATTTTCCAAGTTCTTGCGGATGTGCGCGGGGTGGAGCAACGTTTCCTCCTTCAGCAGCACTGCTAGATGGAAATTTGAGGAACTTCTCGACGCCTTGCTTGTATCCAATGCTCGATCCGGGGTGCTGCAGATCCAGCTCTTGTCCATCACAACTTCCATGAGGGCACTGTGACAAGGAGATGACATAGCATTGTTGCCAATCAATGCCGCAAATGTCAAAAGGAAAAGATGCAGGGGAACCCGGATCATAAGGAGATTGATCAGATCCGAAAGGACTTTGCATCATGTCAATTAAGCTTGAAACATGGAAAGGTCAAATCCAACGGTGGCCCGTTCGGTCGAGCCATCGTGTCTCAATTTGTATCATTCTTACAAGGACTTTTATATATAAATTCAAGAATTTCGTGATTAAAACACTTTCTATTTTGGATTTAATTTCATAAATAAAACTTCTTGAATTCAATTGCATTTTATGGAGCATAATTTTCAAAACTCTTGTTATGATTACTTTTTATTGTCTTGAATGATTAGAAACAACCCATTCCATAGGTGATCATGATATGCTAAAATTATCAAAATTTCTCAAATCCATGTTAGAGTAATCACCAGTAATTTTACATAATAAATTTAGGCTTATATTTCAGTTAAAATTCCGAGACAAAATTGGGCAGTCAAGCTTGAACTTGAGTATTTCGCCTTGTAAGACCAGATAATTAGACACGTTACAAAGATTGAAAAACGAAAAATGCAAAAATTGCCTGCAAAATTGGAGGAAACAAAATAGTTGATTTCCACGGGAACTGGCGTCTGAAGTGGTTCTTAGACTTTTCATGGAGAAATTTCGTCCAAAAACCTCAGCATTAAGCTAAGTACCTTTCAATATATAGGATGAATAAAAATTTATGTAGAGAGATCCATCAATCCGTCGAAAGGTCAATACTAGAAATTACATACGAACCAATCCGAAGATTGCCTTAATATGATGGCCTTTAGAGATGGTCAAAGTACAAGAATTTAAGGGAGTCGCGAGTGCAAAGGCGACATCGGGATGGCTAGCCTTACCCCCACCCCATCCTATCCTATATGTTAAATCTCTTAGCATGCACAGTGCTATGAGGGGTGGTTATTAGGGGTGTAAACGATTTGGTTTGATTTGATTCTATTTGATTTTTCTGAAAAATCGAACTGATAAGATATAATCTTGAATTGAATGGAACTCGACCTGAATGGAACCAAAAATCCAACTCGGTTCAATTTGATTTTTTAATTTTCCTATTTTTGCCTTATTTATTGGAATCAAAGTGAAGAAGATGGGAGAAAAAGAGAAAGATTTTACGTTGATTTCAAATTTTATTGAAAATTTCAGTTCGATTCAATTAATTGAACCAAAAAAGTTAATGATTATTTTTTAATTAATCGAATTGAGTCGAAAATACACGAAATTTCGATTCAATTTTGATTTCAATTTGATTTTCGATTTGGTTCTTTAACATCCTAATGGTTAGGCTCTTTGAGATGGATGGAGCGATGGATCGATTGGCAAGTGATGCGATGACGGGGCCCACCGTGAGGAGGAAGAGGCAAAGCCGGAAGAGAAGGGGAAAAGTTTAGGAGACTTGATTTTACTTATGCACGAATATCTAAGGATGCTAATGTCGTCTTGCATGTTAAATATTATACTTTCATTTTTCACAATTGAAAATATTGCGATAGAATTAAAAAAAAGATGAAGATCCTATATGGTTTTAATTAGTTTATTTTGAGATATATTTATTAGAAGTCCTAAACTTTATCGTAAAAATATAATTAAGTCATAAAATTTTCAGAAAATATAATCAAATTTTATAACTTATGTAAATTAGTGTAATCGAATTCTTCCAATAATTCCATCAAATTTAATTAACAGAAAATGCTAACATGACTTTTTTTTTTTACTCTCTCTTACTTGCCGTTGACAAGGTCAAAACGAAAAAAACAAACTCAAAACAATATCGTTTTGATGCAAATTTAATTTTAATATAAATAGTAATTAAATAAAATTAAAAAATAAATTGAGTTAAAAAAAAAAGCAAAGGCAAAGAACTAGGTCCTCATCGTCACCGTCGTCCAGCAATGGTGGGGCAAGTCGATCGCCTCATTGATGGCTCACAACCTCGGCCAACTATAGGTGATGGTCACGAACCTTCCCTAAATCGGAATCAAAGGCTTATAGTCGACCAGCTTGTTTGATCCCAATCAGCCCTTGCCCCCATTGGCGGGGCAACGAAGGACCTTGCAAGCCCTCGATGGTTTGTTGTCTTATTTATTTATTTAAATTTATTATATTTTTAATTTAATTTAATAAATATTTATATTAAAAATCAAATTAAGATCAAAATGATCTCATTTTGGAATCTTTCTTATTTTGACCACATTAGCAATTTGTAGGAAAGAGAAAGCAATAAAAAATATCACATCATCATTTTTTATTAGTCGAATAAACGGAGTTTATGGAAAGAATCGATTGTATCAATTTAAAATTTAATTGTACTTTTGTGAAAATTTTAAGAGTTCCCATGAACGTATTTCTTTGTTTTATCACATTTCACCCAAAATATAAGCTTAAAATTAAAAGAAAAACTCGAGACAACATTTTCTCAATTTATCGTGTAATTTGCCCAATGTCATAACGCAATAAAATTTCTGCAACTCCTCGTTAGCGTCGGTGAGTCAAAGCCGTTGTCCTTCTCCTTCCTCCTCCTTCCCATGTGAGAGATTTAACTTCATTCTCACTCCTTCATCTTCTTCCCCCTCTCTCTCTCTCTACACCTCTTTCTCTCTCTACATCTCTCGCTCAAGATCCGGAATCGTTCCCCCCCTTGGCGAATTCGCCAATGCCGCTGACCCTCTGAGCGCTTCGTGTTCGGCGCGTTTCAGTGTCCCGGATTGGTGGTGGGCGAAGAAGGGTCAGTGGCGATGCGGCTCCAGTCGCCGTCCTCCGCCGCCGGCGCCGCCGGGAAGGGCGGCCACCAGGACGCCGAGTCCCTGTTCCGGGCGAAGCCCATCTCGGAGATCCGCAATGTGGAGGCCGCGACGCGGCGGCAGATCGAGGACAAGAAGGAGGAGCTCCGGCAGCTGGTGGGCAACCGGTACCGTGACCTCATCGACTCCGCCGACTCGATCGTGCTCATGAAGTCCTCCTGCGAGGCGATCTCCCGGAACGTGTCCTCGATCCAGGGTTCCATCCTGTCCCTCTCCGAGACCCCCCGATCGCAGAGCCCTAGGCACCACGACCCCGGCCGGTTCAACGTCTACGGCATTGCCTGCCGCGTCAAGTACCTCGTCGACACGCCGGAGAACATCTGGGGTTGCCTCGACGAGTCGATGTTCCTCGAGGCCGCCGCGCGGTACCTGCGGGCGAAGCACGTGCAGCATGGGCTGGTGCGGGATGACGAGGGCGGCGATCCCAAGATCCTGGCCAACTTCCCTCTCCTGCAGCACCAGTGGCAGATTGTCGAGAGCTTCAAGGCTCAGATCTCGCAGCGGAGTCGCGAGAGGTTGCTGGACGGCGGTGGGCTCAAGATTGGAGCTTATGCGGATGCGCTGGCCGCGGTGGCGGTTATCGATGATTTGGAGCCGAGGCAGATTCTGGGATTGTTTCTCGATAGCAGGAAGTCGTGGGTTCTGCAGAAATTAGCTACTTCTTTTGTCAATCCTACTTGTTCGGATGTTGTGACCATGTTCTGTGAAGTGCTGAAGGCGATTCAGGTCACTATGGGCCAAGTAGGTGAGTTGTTTTTGCAAGTGTTGAACGACATGCCCCTCTTTTACAAAGTCACGTTGAGTTCTCCACCTGCGTCCCAGTTGTTTGGTGGGATTCCAAACCCTGATGAGGAGGTCAGGTTGTGGAAATCATTTCGGGATAAACTGGAGTCGGCGATGACACTGCTCGAGAAGCCGTATATTGCCAGTACTTGTTTGAATTGGCTTAAGGATTGTGGACGGGAAATCGTGAGTAAAATGAGCGGCAGGTACCTGACGGATGCCATCAGTACCGGTGAGGAAATAGCTTTGGCGGAAAAATTGATTAGGGAAACTATGGATAGTAAGGAGGTTCTGGAAGGCAGTTTGGATTGGCTAAAGAGTGTTTTTGGGTCGGAGATTGAATTACCTTGGAGCAGAATCCGAGAACTTGTTTGGAAGCTGATCTGGATCTCTGGGATGAGATATTTGAAGATGCTTTTGTTCAGAGGATGAAATCAATCATTGACTCGGGATTTGGAAATTTGACCAGGGATGTAAATATAGCAGAATCGATTCATGCCATTGAGGGGACACCAGGTGAGAAGATAGATTTTCGAGCATATCTGAGCAGACCTTCGACTGGTGGTGGAGTTTGGTTTATAGAGCCTAATGATCGGAAGACTATTACCCTTCCTTCCTCAAAAGCACAGGCAGAAGAGAGTAGCTTCCAGACCTGTCTTAGTGCATATTTTGGTCCTGAAGTTAATCGGATAAGAGATGCAGTAGACAATTACTGTCAACGAGTTCTTGAGGACCTTCTGCACTTCTTAGAGTCTCCCAAAGCAGCAATACGGCTAAAGAATCTGGCAAAATATCTGCAAGATAGATGCTATGAGTATTTGTCTAGCATATTAATGCAACTTAAGGGTGAGATTGACAGCCTTTGCACTGCACTTGAGTATGAAAAGAGAGCGAGTCACACACCATCTGCAGCCATAATTGTGGAAAGAGCTCTCTTCATTGGGCGACTGTTGTTTGCACTCCAGAATCACAGTAGACACATCCCAAGAATTTTGGGATCACCGAGGTTCTGGGTAAATGAATCAATATCAGCAGTTTTTGACAGATTACCAGGCCTTTTGGGGCAATCCCGTGGAGCAACTGATTCTCCTGTCAGTGACAGCCCAATTCGGCAATCGCCCATGGGCTCTAGAAGACATACCTCGTTGGCCACAGCTGCAATACTTGGAGCTGATGATATACCAAGCCCGAAATTCAAAGACTTATCTATTACTACACGAGATTTATGTGTAAGAGCTCATAGCTTGTGGATAACATGGTTATCAATGGAGTTGTCAACAATCCTATCTCGGGATCTTGAACAGGATGATGGATTATCGTCAATAACTCCTTTGAGGGTTAGTGTTGCTTTCATTGCAATTTATTCTTGTTTTTTAAATCCTTTGTCATACAAGAACGTCTCTGCTTTCTTTATTCTGTCTCAACTTCCTTTTGGTTCAACTACTGGTTGTAATGAGCTTAGAGTCCTGAGAAATGAAGAGAAGTTCCATTTCAAGTTACAACTGCTGCAACTTCCAGCTTAAGTCGTCATATAATTATGAGTTGGAAAAAGGAATGGAAACTCTAAGGCTAACCTCTGAGGACCCAGGATGTGATTATTATTAGGGAAAACTGACAGATCACTTATATTGGGTTTTAGGACTTAAAAAGCTGACACTCCACACTAGATTTTGGGTGAGTACCAATGGAAGAGGTGTATATACTTCGCATGCTTGGTTGTGCACTTTCTGTGATTTTCATGAAACATCTTTTTTGGTGAAAACCTGATAGCTTCTATTGGTAGGCAGCATGCTATAATCAAGAACTCTCTAGGGACTAGCAGACAATTCAAGTTATTGAATTTTAGTTAAGGGACTTATTATTGTTAAATTGATGATGATGCTTACCATGGCCAGTTGAAGAATGTGCTATCACTTTTGTTGGCAGTTTAGATACCCTTGCGATTTGTTTTCCCCAACTTATTTTGCATGATATTGCACAAAGAAATTTCTACTGGAAGGCATGAAATCACTATTAGCCCATGATAAAATCAACGGTTCTAGCTGCAGCAAAATCTTAACCTGGTTAATACTAGGAAACTTACTCTATCTTGATTAGTTTTAATGTGCTAACTGATCTTTGACTTCTTACGTTTTCTGTTCTTAATTTTCATGAAGAATATATTTTAGTTCTCAGTCCCTCTTTGTCCATTAAGTAGGGTTGGGAAGACACAGTAATCAAGCAAGAGCAGTCTGATGATGGCCAATCTGAGTTGAGAATGTCGCTCCCCTTCATGCCTTCTCTCTATGTCATCTCCTTTTTATTTCGAGCATGTGAAGAAATTCATAGAATTGGAGGTCATGTGCTTGACAAGTTAATTCTGCAAAAGTTTGCCCTGCAGCTTTTGGAAAAGGTATTTACTTAAACTGCCACAGCATTTGGATCTTCATAATTTTGAATCTATTACATATGAAGGTGGACCTTTTATTTTATTGTGAAATTAGTAGTTTCCTATTACTGTTTTGCTTCTGCTACTGTTGGTTCTTCATCTTTGTCCTTTTCCATGCCTTGCTATAAGCTTCCTCAACCCAATCTTAAGCATGGTAACAAGCAAACAATGTGCATGAGCACGTTTCGAATGCTTGGGTGGCTCAATAATTTTCATTTGTCCATTACTTTGGACAATTGGCCATGGCAAATAATAAGCAATTAATTCATGGTCAACAACTATCCTGACGCTAAGTGGTATATGAATGTGTGTCTTGGTAAGAGGCATGCTTCCAGTCTTTGCTTCTGATGATTTTATCCTTTGGTAGAATGTTCAAATGACTACTTAAAGTCACCTAATTAGTAGAGGCTAAAATCATTTGATACTAATATGAAAGTCAAGAGTTCAACCTGGAGTTGCGTTCTAGTTTGGGAGGCTCTTAAAACTAGTTTCTTTGACTCTCAACAACTTGTTGAGTGGAGGGAAATTGATGTTCATTGGATGTGTCTGCTAAAGGCATCAGTGAATCACTTCCTGTGACATTGCAATGGGGTTTGACTAACTTTTTTGCTTGGAAGCTTCTTGAGAGTATTTTGACCATTGATAATCTTCCAAGAAAAGGGAAAATTATGGTGAAATTATGTTGCCTCTGTATGCAAGCAGCAGAGACGATGAATCATCTATCCCTGCACTGTTCATGGATGACCCTTTTCTGGTCTCCAAGAAGTCAGTCCTAGGTTCACAGTGCTTCAGGCTTTCTATTATGAGAATGAGATGAAATCTTCAGATGTTATTCCTTTTTGTTTGTAAAGAAAGGTGAAAATTTGTTTTTACTATCCCTCTTGCAAATTTTTGATGACTTGGAGGGGGAGATTTAGGAGTCTTTGATGCAAAGGAAATTGTAAATTTGATGCGCTTGGTTTTTTGGAAATTTTTATTTATGACAGTTCTTAGACCCATACGATGTCTAGAGCTGCTAGAATCCCTCTCTTGTAATAGCCACCCTTCATGCTCTGTCAATGAAATTCCGTTTCCTAATACTCCAGATTGATGGCTAGGAAGATAATGCTTTGAACTGCTTAAAAATGTGTAAAGAAAAGGATGCTTGCATATCTTTTAGATGGGGTGGAAGGAAATTTACATATGAGGAGTCTAAATTACCATCTGCAATTGTTTTGTTTGATATATGTTCCTGCTCTTCTGGACACTCTGCTATGGTCGTGTTGCATAAACTTTTTATCTGATGGTCTGTGATGTTAGAAATTGTGATTCTTTTTATTTCTCCAATGACAGCTGTATTTTTCATTGTGTTTCCATCAGAACTTCATGATTACTATCGCTTTGTGAAGCTGCGAAGAGCCTCTTCAGATTTATAGTGGTTCACGTCCTATGATATCATAAATTCCTCTTACTTTCCCGTAATGGCGACTGTCTTTCAAGCTGTGCCTTTTGGCTTTTGTCATTTATGCAGCTCTGTGGACAGTCCTAATGTGGTTTTTGTGATTGCTTTATGTCTATAGCTTATTTCAATCGGGTGTTTGTTTACCAACTGTTTTTGCTTATATAGGTGACTGATATATATGGAAACTACCTTTCTACTGAAGAAGCTAATGGATCTAAAGTGTCAGATAAAGGAGCTTTGCAAATTATGTTAGATTTGAAATTTGTGTACGATATTCTTTCCGGAGGGGATTCCACTATGGATGAGGAGTTGTCTAGAAGTACAAAGCCAAAATATTCATTTAGGCAAAAGGATCAAAGACAGAAAAAGTCTGCCATCAGAACACGTATAGATGGATTGGTACATCGCCTTTCTCAGAGATTGGATCCCATAGACTGGCTCACGTAAGTTACTGGATCCGTTATTGCAGTATATATTCTACAATCAGGCACTAATCCAAGATAATTTTTTTCTTGCAAAATCCAATCTCGATCTCCATGAATATTTGCATGCAAGAGTTCTATACCTTGATTCTATTATTTGTTTGAAATTGTTTCCAGGAATAATATGTTTTAAGCTAATCGAAGGAAGATTAGTGATCCGTGTTTAGATTAGTGGGTAAATGACAATAGCAGGAATGGTCTTTCATGGTCAAGTGGTTGCCCTTTTGTTAAACGTGGGCAGAAGCTGTTGCATCTGACATTATTTCTGGTACCTGAATAGCTCTTTCACACGTGAATGATGCTTAGACGATGATGCTCAATTTTGTGCATTTGGTAATAGTGTTGTTTGACGTATAGACATATTGTGCAGAGATGATTGTATAGCAAATGCCTTTTTTTGGGAACAAGGTGGAAAGGGAGGAAAATGAGAGGCGAGGGAAGGTGGGACACAACTTAAAATTCCCTAGGATCATCAGTGGTGAATTCAAATGAATTTACCAAAAATAGTGACAGTCTTTATCTTCTTTTGGAGGTCTACTTACTATGATAAATTGTAAGATGATATAGCTAGTTGACACCCTTGGATCGTTTATCTAGTATTAGCTGAGTTATGTTTACGTCCCAGTAGATGGTTCTCGTGATTTTAACTCTTCATTTTGTTGCAATTACTGAGTAGTGTTTTCTTGTTCATTATTAGGTTCGAGCCATATCTGTGGGAGAATGAGAGACAGTCATATTTACGGCATGCTGTCCTCTTTGGGTTCTTTGTACAACTTAATCGGTTGTACGTGGATACAGTGCAGAAACTGCCTATGAATTCAGAATCAAATATTATGAGATGCTCCACAGTTCCCCGGTTTAAGTACCTGCCAATCAGGTTAAATATACCTTCCCATGTGTTTGGGTTTGCAGGATAAAAATTTGAGCTTTTTTGACCAGATTATCTCAAAAAGAGCATCTCTTGTTATCGAATTTTGTCTGTAGTGTACCTGCATTGTCTTCAAGGAGGACATCTAAAGCAACTACTGGTGTTTCTATGGATGGTTTCTCATCGAAGAGTCCGAAATCTTACAGCAATGGAGAAATTTCTCGAACAATTGATTTGGATGACAGATCGTCTTCTGGAGTAGCAGCTCCACTGTTGAAGTCTTTTATGCAGGTGAGTGTGCTTTCTTTCTTTTGCTTCTTTTTCTTTACCTTGTTATATATTATTTGATCATGTCCCTGGCTAGTCATCTACCAACTTTATAGAGCTCTGGGTCGTCAGCAACTGTGTTGGAGAGATAATATGTCTCACTTCCTAAGCTTTATTTGGACTTAATCTTTCAGCTGTGATTTTTTATTATTTGGAGAAACTCATAATTTTAAATTTGATTATTTCTTTGGTTGTCATGGTGTTCACTGGGGGTTTTCTGTTTCATTGCATGCATTACTGTTGGAGGTAATGAGTCATTTGTGACATGGAATGTAATTAGTACCAAAAGTCTGGGACACAGTGCAAGAAAACTCAGTGGTATAACTGTCTGGTGGCAATAGAAGTTTATGACTTGGGCCTTCCTTTTTTTTGAGCTTGTTTGCAGTAGTTGTGCACTGAGATAGTTCCATGTACTTCATGTTGTTTCGGTACATTGGGAGTGGACATTGGCTTTTTGTTGAACATCGTAATTGTGAGATGATTTTTGTTTTAGAGATGTTGGATATTTGTCTTGGGTTTTTTGGAAAGAAAGTCTTTCCATGTTCCATGACATGCATCTGATAATTTTTCTCTCACAATTGGCCAGGTTGGCAGCAGATTTGGAGAGAGCACATTGAAACTGGGATCCATCTTGACTGATGGTCAAGTGGGCATATTCAAGGACAGGTCAGCCGCCGCCTTATCGACGTTCAGTGATGTTTTACCTGTGCAGGCTGCGGGTCTTCTTTCATCCTTCACTGCAACCCGACCAGATGCTTGAATGAGGATGCCTTATGCTATGCCAATTGATACTTACATCAGAAGCCATGTCAGGTAAACATGACGCTTTTTCACGCTTCTGGCTTCCTTAAGTTTCACCTGAGACTCTGGGGTACTTCCGGATTAGTGGTGCGTCCCAAAAGCTGCATTTATGGGATAATGGATTGAAAAAGAGAATACCTTTGGATTGGGTATGAGAGGGGCAGGAACTGGTGTTCGTGAAGTGAGATCAAGAAAGGCTTCATATTTGCTGTGGCGTGCCTGAAGGAATAAGTGAGCCAGTTCAGCATTTTTGATTACATACCTTTATTAGGTGCAGACATTTGTAAAGCATAAAAATGGTTGTTATACTATGATAGGAGATGTCAACAGTGTCGAGGGAAGTTCGTTTTGTAAAAAAGAAGACTCCCAAGTGAGGCATATGCTTGGACAGAAAGCTATGAGATGCCCCATCATGTGCAGGTTGCTTGTTTTTAGCATTCAAATTTTGGTTCTCACATGCATTATTTCATTTCCATACACAATTAAGTTACAACAATGTAAAGTTTTGGCTCCCTGGATGGCTGGATCGTTTTTTCTTACTACCTTGTGCTCTCTCCTTTTTGTGTAGCTTAATGCATTTTCACTACATTGTAATAGCTCCAATGTAACGTCCCTTGAACTCAACCTAAGCCATTCATTGCTGTAAATTCAGTTAGCTGGACTTCCCATTGAATCATCTGTCACTCTTGATTTCATTAGCTGGGGCTTTGGTTGTGAAAACAGCTCTGCGCTTCAGGGCGTGCCTATTTTGAATGACTTTAGACCCCTACAGGTGGCATCATCCTCTTAAGTTAGGAAAGCATTCGAGCCAACATGGGCATTGATAAGTTTCAAGAAGACAGGTGAGTTAGGCCAAAGACGCAGGGTTAGGATACTGCTGTTTGACAGGTCTCCTTTCCCATCTCGCAGTCCTGTTCCCATTCAAAGAACACCTTCGATGTCGGCTCAATTCTCTGATTTTAGCTTCATAGAATAAAGAGTTAATGCATTGCACAAGGTGCGTGCCATCTATCAGTATAAAGGGATGGAAATGAAACTATCCTTAGAGAGAATTCGGACGTTTTGTGAGTCGAAAAAGGGAGAGGGATTATGTGCTGTGCTCCGTCAGATGCGATGTACCAATTCCCGAACGGATGGATTTCAGAGCGCTCAAATGGCGGAGAAAGAAGGAAAAGCATAACATTACTGCTTGTGGGGTTGTGGCTTTCTCTTTTGACATTTGGTTTTAGCTGTAAATGGTTATACATGATGAAATTAAGTCGTTTTTAACTTTCTTATCGTTATCTGAAATTCTAAATGAAGTAAAACATTTATTTTGGCGCAGATGTATAGAGAGGGCATTTTCATTTTAAACTTAAGAGCCTATCTGTTAAATCAAGGATCACAGTAGTTTCACAATCACATTTTATTATACCTATCTGTTATGTTGTAGTCTTATACAGCTACTTTATCATGGGCAGACCAATCACATCTCCACCGTTGATCACATGAGCCCCATTGTGAAATCCATATAACTAATGGATTAGATTGTGTTGGTTTACGTGATCTATAAGATATGCAATAATTTTGTCAAAAGCATCAAATTTGAACTTTGAAAGAACAGAATCTACGTTCACAATATTAGATTATACATCAATATAAATACAGGGATAATGTCCTCACTCAACTGCGAAATTTACCCTGTGCAATACAATCCAAATTCTCAGTCATGAAGTCGGCCTCACCATCTAAGAGGATTTCCACTCGCGGCAAGAAGATGCACCACGCCATCGTGCGAAAGCAGTCGGAAAGGGACCAGAGGATGTGAAGGATGCATGAGAATCTCGAATTAGCTATCGAGGACGAGGATGTTGATGTCGTGCCATCACCGAAGAAGGCAATGCCATTGGTCTTGCGACAGCAGGTTACAAAAAAGGCTGGTCACTTGCCTTGTGAAGAGTGCGAGAGAGAAGGCAAATGGTGATGCATTAGGCATTCACTTTTGCTCAAATGGTGAGGTGGTAGTCGGATTTAATACCAAGGCAGGTCCGATCGCTCGCCTATCGGCAAGAAAGTCCGGCTTGGATCTAGGCACAACGGAAAGAACTGGTTAAACCCTATGGAATTGGCAGGGTGGCGATGGATCCATGCACATATTAAGTTCTTGTCGAAAAAGCTCAAAACTTGATCCTTTCAATGGTTTTGGGTTCATTCCATTCCAATTTGATTCTTTCAAATCCATGCTTCTTCTCTTTCATATTCGTGTCATGCTCTAATGAAAATTCAATGAGTTATTCTCAGGATAGCTGTATATGTTTATGAGTTTATCTGGAGATAGTTTTCTTGAACCCAATCTTTTTCGGAGATCTTGTTTACTTCATTGGATTGATATAGCAATGTACATGTTCAAAAACACATTATGTATCGTGCATTAGTAGAAAATATCGCCAACTTCTTGGTCCACAAATTCACAATCTAGCTGTTGTTTAATTCGGAAGACGTATTCTTTTCCTTGAATTGTTGTCGACTGGGAAAATCCAAATAATTTAGATATTATTCTATTTTGTTTCTTACTTTTGGGTGCATGAATTTTATTACTTGATTGAGCATGATTGATTTGATTGGAACAAAATGTGAAAGTGGGTGATGTTATTTAGCATTCAGCATAAACAGCAAAGGAGAAAAGCATCATAGAGTAGTTTGCCTTCCAATTTATTGCCTTCATTAGTGCGATTTGAATTGGTTAGGCTCAAATCTGAATCGAACCGCCCTGTTCATTGAAATCACCCCATAAGGAAGTGACCTTTTTAAAAACATCCTCACGTGAAAAGCTGTGTACAAAGGTCAGTAAGTTTTTCATTATAAAAATTCAAACAGAATAAATAAAAAGGTAAGTCAAGTTCCACAATATCAGTAAGTGTAAAATAGGAAGGATTTCCTTAGATATATATATGCTTCGCATAGGCTTTTGAGCTTTGATGGGCGTGGGAGAGTCATCAAACTCATATTTTCTTTCCCGAATAAGAGTCAACACTCGATATCAAATATTTTCCATGCAGACTCGATCGATCTGAATCACAATCATATATATGTACATGCAGTTAGTGGACAGTGATCTCATCACTCTATAGTATATACCGATGCACCGAACACTATAACTCTCATTCAACTCTTTGCATCTATTATTTAGTCATCAAATTGCAACCCACAGCAAGATGGATTTCACAAAGACGACGGAGAATGCGATGGCAAACCGTACTATCGTGCCGAGGCAACCGCAGGGGGATTTGACCGTGCCAAAAGGTCGCAAGTCTCGCGATGGATTCAACGTCGTTGGGAAGGCCATTAGCACGAAGAGTAGCTATATCGTTTGTGAAGAGTGTGCAAAGGAGAGAGAAAGGGGCGAGGGACCATCGGCCTTTCACTGCTGCCCATGCGATTCGGTGGTGGTCGGGTTCAGGACCAAGGCGGGCCCGATCTCCCGCCCATCAGGCTCTCACCTTGGCCCATCAGATCAGGTGATGGTCGGGTTGAGGACTGAGGTAGGTTTGATTTCCCACCAAATTGCACTACTTTATACACTAATGTAATGTCGTCAATAGTGTGAAATTTGAGTTTGGAAAGAGAATTATATCCACGTCCACTTCAAAATACTACATTATACATTAATATAAGTACAGTGATAATGCCCTAACTGAAATTTTCCCCGTGCAATCCAGTCCAAATTCTCAACCATGAAGTCGGCTTCACCATCTAATAGGTTTTCCACTCGAGGCAAGAAGATGTACCGCCCCATCGTGCAGAAGCCAGTCTTGCAACAGCAGGTTACGAAAGCGGGTCACGTGCCTTGCGAAGAGTGCGAGAGAGAGAAGAAAACGGGTGACAAATTAGGGTTTCACTTTTGCCCAAACGACGAGGTGGTGGTCGGATTCAAGACCAAGGCGGGTCCGATTGCCCGCCCATCGGCAAGAAAGTTCGGCCCGGATCCGGGAGCAGATGAAAGAACTGGTTAAACCCCGTGGTATTGGTGAGGCAGCAAGCGATGATGTATCCATGCACATACACAGTTCTTGTTGAAAAACTCAAAACTTGATCTTTTCAATGTTTTTGAGTTCATTCCGCTCGAATTGGACTTTGTCGAAGCGATACTTCTTCTCTTTTACGTTTGCATTTTTTTTTGAGATCCTGTTTACTTCATTGAATTGATATAGCAATATAGACATTCAAAGACGGATTATGAATGGTGCATTCGTAGAAGAGCGTCGCCACGTGCCTGGGCTACATGTTACAGCTTAAGGTTTGTTTAATCAATAATATATATATTTCTAAATTGTTGTTGATCGTGAAAATCCAAATAATTTAGATATTATTATATTTTGTTGAATTTTATTACTTGATTGAGCATGATTGATCTGACTTGGAACAAAATGTGGAAGTGCGTAATGTTATTTAGAATGCAGCATAACAACAACATAAAAAGAAAAGAAAAGCGTCGTAAAGCGATTTGCATTGGTTTGGATCGGTCGAATTAATTTCCTTTTATTACGATTTGGTGTGGTTAGGGAGTTTTTGACCATATAATATTCGAACAGAAGAAATAAGAAAGTAAATCAAGTTCCACAATACCAATAAGTTCAAAATAGGAAAGATTTACTTCTTTGATATATTTATTTCACAGGGGCTTTTGAGTGATCAAATTTATGTTTTCTTTCCTAAATGAGAATCAAGATTCGACATCAAATATTTCCTATATATGTACAAGAAGGGGTAGACAGTATTCTCATCACTCAAACTCTATCCCCTCAATACTCAGTCATCAAGTCGCGAAATCACTGGGCCTCGTGACCATGGCTCGTGAAAAGATGGTGCCCCGCGCTGTCATGCTGAAGCAATCGCGAAGAGATCCGGGAACACGAAGGAGCTGCGGCGGTTCCGAGGGCATAGAGAAGGGAATGAACGCGAAGAAGGAGAGGGTGCTGGGCTGGCGAAGGGCGGGTTACGTGCTTAGCAAAGAGCGCGAGGCCGAGAGGGAAAGAGATGATGGATTAGGGTTCCACGGTTGCTCTCGCAACGATCCGGTGATAGTCGGGTTCAGGACCAAGGCAGGCCCGATCGCCTGCCCGCTCGAGAAAACTTCCGGCCAGGAATCTGGAGTAGCTGAAACGACGGGTTGGACGCCGTGGAGTTGGCCGTGGCCATGCGTCCATGCTCGGCTCGAGATTCCGTGTCGTTGCTGAAACATAGCTCGGGGTTTGGACGGAGACAGTAGAAATCTGGTTCTCCTAGGACTTGAGTTTGTATGGTTTGTCAGATTTGAGTTCTATAAACAATTTTTCTTCGATAGTTTCTACGTGTGTAGAACACCAATATATGAATCTTGTCTCTACGTGCTGTCATAATTTTGAATTTGAACGATGCGAAGCATGCATTAAATCCCAGTCTGACATGTGCTTCACAGTTAAAAAGGAATGTAAATCTATCTATAATCGTATTTTGTCAAGATGTTTCTAAACTAAAGGTGTTATGATTATCATCAATAGCCAAGTTTTAATCAATTGACAAAAGAAGGAGTAAATATCAAATTAAGTGACTGAAAATTGAAATAAATAAAATACCCAGATATACGTACTATGTAAATAAGAAGGTAGGGCTAAAAGATTACTTGAGAGGGGGGGGGGGGCGTGAGAGATGATTAGAAGATAAAATTTCTCAAAATTCGAAAATATGTTGGTCAATTCATAAACTATATTTTATATCGATGAAAAACTAAAAATATTTTTTTTTAAAATTTAATGAAATGCTTATCCCTTCCAATCAAACATACTTTCAAGTGCACGATAAGAAAATTTACTTTTTTCTAGATTTAAAAAAAAAATAAAAATAACGATGATTACTGACTTCGTTTGACTTGGATTTTTGAGTCCATGCGTGAGGACTTCTCAATTGTACACTAGATTACCCACATCTTGTCGCGCCTATTTCAACTATAAAAAGATAAATAAAAGTTAAAAGGAATTATTTATTCATGTTCTTTCATGTTTCCTACTAAAATTAGGAATTAGAATTAGACTTGTAGTTGAATACCTAAAGAAATTGAACATCAAGTATTTATGCAAATTTGTGATCGTTTGAAACTACAATAATATATATATAGATACATGGGATACCGTAGCTCTCAATCAACTTATTGCATCTATTACTCAGTCGTCAAATTGTAATTACTAGTAGCAAGATGGATTTTGCCATGACGATGGAGAACGTGACGGCAAATCATGCTGTATTGCTGAGGCAACCACAAGGAGATTCAACTATGCCAAAGAGTCGCGAGTCTTGCAACAGATTCAGCGTCGTTGACAAGGTGATTGGCATGAAGAGCAGCTACATAGTTTGCGAAGAGTGTGCAGAGGAGCAAGAAAGGGGTGAGGGATCATCGGCCTTTCACTGTTGCCCGTGCGATCCGGTGGTAGTTGGGTTTAGGACCAAGACGGGCCCGATCTCCCCCCCATCGGGGTCTCACCTTGGCCCATCTGATCCGGTAATAATCGAATTGACGACTGAGGTAGGTTCTATTTCCCACCAAATCATCAATAGCGTCAAATTTGAACTTTGAAAGAATTATATCTACGTCCACTTCAAAGTACTACTTTATATATTGATATAAGTATAGTCATAATGCCTTGCTTAACCTTGCGATTTTGTGCAGAAGCAGTTGGATGAGGACGTTGACATCGTGCTGCCACCGAAGAAGGTGATGCCATCGGTCTTGCAAAAGCAGGTTATGAAGGCTGGTCATGTGCCTTGCGAAGAGTGCCAAAGAGAGAAGGCAAAGGGCGATGCATTAGGGTTTCACTCTTGCCCAAACGACAAGGTGGTAGTTGGATTTAGGATCAAGGCAGGTCCGATTGCCTGCCCATCAGCAAGAAAGTCTGGCTTAGATCCAAGCGCAACCGAAAGAACTGGTTAAACCACATGGTACCGGCGGGACAGCGGGTGGCAATGCATCCATACACATTTACAGTTCTTGTCGAAAAGCTCAAAACTTGATCCTCCCAATGCTTTTAGATTCATTCCATTCCGATTTGAGTTTATCAAAGCCATACTACTTACCTTTTACATTCATATCTTTTTCAGAGATCTTGTTTACTTCATTGAATTGATATAGCAATGTACACATTTAAAGACAAATTATAAATAGTGCATTCGTAGAAGATATCGCCAAGTGTGTGTGCTATAATTCACCGCCTAACTTTTGTTTTTTGTGTTTCTGAATCGTTGTTGATTGAGAAAATCAATATAATTCAGATATTATTCTATTGTTAATTATTTTTTGGGTGGATGCATTTTATTATTTATTTTAGCATTATCAATTTGATTGGGAACAAAAGGTGAAAGTGTATTATGTTATTTAGCATTCAGCATAAACAATTAAAAAAAAAGGCATCATAAAGCGATTTGTTTCGGTTTGGATCAGTCCAATTTATTTCCTTTTTTAGTATGACTTGGTGCGGTCAGACTTGATGATATAAAAAGCACCCTCGTGTAAAAATTTGTGCAAAAAAGGTTAGTGTGTTTTTTATCATATAAAATTCCAACAGAAGAAATAAAAAAGTAAGTCAAGTTCCCCAATAGCAGTACGTGCAAAATAGGAAAGATTTCCTTTTTCGATGTATTTGTTTTGCGGGGACTTTTGAGTTATCTAATTCATGTATTCAATTCTAAATACGAATCAAGACTCGACATCAAATCTTCCTATGCAGTCTCGAGATCAATCTGAATCACAATCATACATATTTTCTGAGTCATCAGGTCGCAAAATCGCTGGCAAAGATGGGTCTCGCAACCATGACTTGTGAAAAGATGGTGCCCCATGCCGTCATGCTGAAGCAATTGCAAAGAGATCCGGGAACACGAAGGAGCCGCGACGATTTCGAAGGCATTGAGAAGGGAATGAACGCTAAGAAGGAGATGGTGCTGGGCTGGCGAAGGGTGGGTTATGCTCTTTGCAAAGAGCGCTCGGCCAAGAAGGAAAGAGATGATGGATTAGGGTTCCACAGTTGCGCTCGCAACGATCTGGTGATGGTCGGATTCAGAACCAAGGCGGCTCCGATCGCCAGCCTGCTTGAGAAAACCCTGGCCAGGATTCTGAAGTGGCAGCAACAACGGGTTGTACGCCATGGAGTTGGAATTCATGTCGTTGCTGAAAATATATCTCAGGGTTTGGATGTCGACAGGAGAAATATGATTGTCGTAGGATTGAGTTTGTATAGTTCGTCAGGTTGGAGTTCCAGAAACTATTTTTCTTTAATCATTGCTTTGCTGGAGTTAACTTCCACGTGCATATCACATCAACGTGTGAATCTTATTTCTTCGTGTTGTTGTGTTTTGAATTTGAACGATTCACAACTGCAGTAAATCTAAGTCATGCTCCTTGCATTACACGTAAAAGGGAACATAAATCAACATGTAATCGTACTATGTTTAGACCCCTATGATTTAGAGGGTAACTATCAAATCACGTGATTGTAATTTAAAAATACACGCAATACGTTATTAACAATGAATATATTCAATAACTATATTTTTTGTAAGCCTAACGAAATAAAAGGTAAATCTACAAGATTACTCGGAGGGAGGGAGGGTGAGACGTGATCAAGAGATTATAAATTTCTAAAAATTTGAAAATATGTTAATTAATTCATAAACCATAGTTTTTTTTTTTTTTTGGTTGGTAAACTATAGTTCATATTGATAGAAAAACTGTATATATTTTATAATTTAATGAAATGCTTATTCTTATCCCATCAAACATAACGTAAGTGCCTAATAAGAAATATTTCATTCTTTCAAAAAAAAAAAAAGAAAAAAAAAGCAATGATTTCCTCATAAGAAATTAAAAATTATCTATGTAAGTGCTAATCGTGCTATGTAAAACGAACAATGTCTACATTAACAATTTTTGATGAAATTGACTAAATGCATTCAATTGGCAAAGTGTAAAAAGATTTATAACTAAATTAACCTAATTGAAAGATTTAAGACTAAATCCGCACCAATGCATATGGGATTAGGACTCTTTTGATAATTTTGTTCTCCTTCTCTCAATAAGCATTACTCTTTTCAATTTGTCAATTAGTGAATATCATGCTACTATTCTGATAAAAGATAACTACAATTTTATAAACTACAACGACCGTAGAAATTACACTAATCATGACTAATTGACTACGGCCGATATAAATTGATAATGCTATAGCCAATATATGCTTTTACTATATCATATAATAAAAAATTATTAAAATTTGTAACACAAGCAATGACATTATCACATGACAAGCATATCATACTTGGAAAGATAATTACAATTTGGTAGATTACAATAGTCATTATTAGTTCAGTTATGAATTAATATTGCCATGCTTTTGTTTACTTATACAATTAATACAACTGTTAGAATTCGAAAAAAATAATAATAATAAAATTATTACTTCACTATCTGCATAATATAATTTATATATGTGATCTTATTGGGGAGAGAATGTAGGAGTTTTGGATGTTTTATCTCTATTTTTAAAGTCAAATCAGATAATATGGTTACTCTATCTCTTAATTCAAGGATTTTATTAGTTTCACCGCCCTATTTTAATCATACTTATTTATTTTGTTGCAGTCCTATACGACTACTTTAACACAGTCTATAGATCATGTAGACCCAACTCATCTTCACCGTTGATCACATGGCCTTACTGTGGAACCTACATAATTGATGGTTGAGATGGTATTTGTTTACATGATCTATAAGCTACACTATAATTTTGTTGATAGCGCCAAATTTGAACTTGAAAAGAATTTTATCCAAATCCAAATTTTTTTTTCAAAATCAAATTTAAATTCAAATGCGTAACGTCCAAACAAATATAAATAAGTACAGCAGTAATCCCCTCACTCAACTTTCTGAATTTTTACACTCTGCAGTCCAATCCAAATTCTCAATCATGAAGTCAGCCTCACCATCTAAGAAGGTTTCCACTCGCGGCAAGAAGATGCATCGCGCCATCGTGCGGAAGCAGTCGGAAAGAGATCAGATGATGCAAAGGATTCATGACGATGTCGATCTAGCCATCGAGGATGAGGATGCTCACGCTGTGCAGACGCCGCCAGAGAAGGCGATGCCGTCGGGCTTGCGAAAGTATGTTAAGAAGGCCAATCGCATGCCTTGCAAAGAGTGCAAGAGAGAGAAGCAAAGGGGCGATGGATTAGGGTTTCACTTTTGCCCAAATGACGAGGTGGTAGTCGGATTCAAGACCAATGTGGATCCGATTGCCCCCATTGGCAAGAAAGTCCGGCTTGGGTTCAGACGCAGTGGAACAAACTGGTTAGACCCCGTGGTATAGGCAAGTGGCGATGCATTCATGCACATATATAGCTCTGGTCTGAGAAACTCAAAATTTGATCCTTGCAATGTTTTTGGGTTCTCTGACAAAAAAATGAAACGTTTTGGGGTTCATTCCATTTGGCTTTGTGTTTATCGAAGCAAATACTTCTCGTTCACATTCGCATCATGCTTTAATGAAGATTTCAGTGAGTGATTATTAGGATAGCCAAACTTGTTTATGAGTTTATGGAGATTGATTTGTTGAACCAAATCATTTTCGGAGATCTTGTTTGCTTCATTCAATTGCTCATATTCTTCCAATCATAATCATTATCATATCTGTAAATCATCAAATTTTATGTGATGAAATCTTTTCATGAAATTAGGTAGTCATTTGATTTGTTAATTTTGTGCATTATTGATATAGTGATGTACTCATTCAAAGACTGATTGTCAATAATGCATCAGTAGAAGATATTGCCAAGCGCATGGGCTACAATTCACGGCCTCAATTCACAGCCAGCTTTATGCGATGGATTTTTCTTTTCTAAACCGTTGTTGAACGTGAAAATCCAAATAATTTAGATATTATTCCATTTTGTTTATTAGTTTTGGGTGGACAAGTTTTATTTCTTGATAAATGTGAAAACGAGTAATGTTATTTTGCATTCGGCATAAACAACAAAAAACGAAAAGCATCATAAATCGATTTGTTTCGGTTTGGATAAGTCCAATTTTTATCCTTTGTAGTGTGATTTGGTTCAGTTAGACTTGATTCTGAACTGAAAATCGTGATTTTTTTTGTAAATCGCGATTAAAAGCCCCTCATGATAAAAGCTGTGAAAGAATTTTTTTTTGGGTCGAAGTGAAAGAAAGTTAGTAAGTGAGGTTTTGGTCATAGAAAATTCAAACAGAAGAAATAAAAAACTAGGTCAAGTTCCACAATATCAATAACTGTAAAATAAAACAGATTTCCTTCTTCAATCTATTCTGGATCACAAAAAATGAAATAATAATAATTATAAATGATTGTGGGACTCACTCTTTTAAAAATTTGTAACTCATGACAAACTGACTATTATTCTTTGTTATGCTAGCAAAACCCAATATTTTTTATGCAATCCCAAGATTGGCTTGAATCACAATACTATAATGTTTACATGATTAATGAATTTACGAGATTAATGAAGAGCCGAGACAGACAAGAGCAACGCTAGAACTACGGCCATGGCAACCATGGAAGACCATCGGCAAATCCTCGTCGTGAGACCTGTCTTCCCATAGCTTATGCAAAGGCGAGCATGATGGACAACGTTGAGTCTTGCCCATGGACTGACGTCGGAACAAGGGTGAGGGCATTGCCGATTAGAAAGCTGACCATCACAATGAATCTATTCACGATGGAGGAGGCATCATGATGATGATTGGGATCTTTTGGGATGAACTGGGATGAAGCAACGGGTTCACATCCACTGGAAGAGTAAAAGCTGCTAATCTCGGGGACTCTAGATCTTCTGGTTAATGAAAATTTTCATGAGGCCGGGTCTATCCAACGACTATTAATACGGAAAAAAATAAATCCAAAGAAGATTTCAAGAGCTTTTGAAAGTCAACTCGATCCATATCAACAAGAATTATGGAAAAATAATTGATAAATGGAAAATAAAAGACGATGACTTACTTTAAATAAGTCTGAAGCCTGAGACAGACACTCTTGTTGATAATTTATCTGTAAAACAAACTAAGAAGTGTTTTTTCCTACATCGAAATTCTATCCCATCAATACTCAGTCATCAAGTCGCATAATCACTGGCACATATGGGTCTCGTGACCATGACCCATGATAAACATGGCGTTGCAGCACTGTCATGCCGAAGCAATCGCAAAGGATCCGGGAACGCAAAGAAGCCGCCACGGTTTCGAGGGCATCGACAAGGGAATGCACGCTAAGAAGGAGATGGTGCTGCAGCTGGTGAAGGGCAGGTTACATGCTTTGCAAAGAGAGAGAGGCTGAGAAGGAAAGAGATGAAGGATTTGGGTTCAATCGCCTGCCCGCCGGTGGTAACGACTTGTTAGGATTCGATAGTGGCAGAAAGAACAGGTTGGTTCGGATTGTGAGTTAAAAAATAAAAATACCCAGATGCACATTAATACGTATATAAGAAGGGATTGATTCGATAACTGTATTTTACCTGTACCTAACAAAATAAAAGGTAAGTCTACAAGATTATATGGAGAGAGAAAGAGAGTTGATTAATATAGATTATAAATTTCTCAAAATTTGATATGTTAGTTATTTTATAAGCTATAATTCATATAGATGAAATTTTATAGTCATACACAATTTAAGAATATTTTATCATGCCCGTTTCAAATTCAAAATAAATAAATAAATAAATAAATAAGAATTATTTGTTCACATTCTTACGTGTTTCCTACCAAAACTAGAATTAGACTTGTAGTCAAACACCTAAAGAGAGTCTATATCAAATACCTAAGCAGACTTGAGATTGCTCTAAATTACAATTGTATATATAGATGTACTGAATACTATAGATCTCATTCAATTCTTGGCATCTATTATTCAACCATCAAATTGCAATTACCCATAGCAAAATGGATTTCGCATTGAAGACGGAGAATGCGATGGCAAACCTTGCCATAGTGGTGAAGCAGCCGCAAGGAGATCAGACTATGCCAAAGGGTTGTGAATCTCGCAACAGATTCAGCATCGCTGGGAAGGCCATTAGTGCAAAGAGCAGCTACATTGTTTGTGAAGAGTGTGCGGAGGAGAGAGAAAGGGACGAGGGACCATCTGCCTTTCATTGCTGTCCGTGCGATCCGGTGGTGGTTGGGTTCAGGACTAAGGCAGGTCCAATCTCCCGTCCGAAGTCTCATTGTGGCCCATCCGATCAGGTGATGGTTACTGAATTGAGGACCAATCCGAATCCCAGTGCAGCAGAAATAACTGGTTGGACCCCGTGGGATTGGTCATGCCTTTGTGTCCATGTTCGTCTTGGTATGCCAACCTGCGGTTGCTATAATAGTTTGAGAAACAATGTGAGGAGAATTAAGAAACCTTACTAAAACAATGTGATGGTCTTTTATTTGATGTTGAAATAGGTATGGTTAAAAGATTGTCCCGTCACTTCATTGGAGGATTTCTTAAGATGTCTAGCATTCCTCATAGTTCAAGATATATTTGATGTGTAGGCTAGGAATATTGATTTCTGTAGGATGCATGCAATCCTTTTTGTTTGTGAGTTTTTATTGATCGGACATGAGATTTTTCGATTAATTTCTGTGCTTTCCTTTTCTTTTTTGTCAAAAAAAATTTTTAACAAACCCTAAAAACAAAACCCTCAAACTCTTCACATTCTCACGTTTTCTTCTTTTGGGACTTTTGTTTTTATTTGTATTCATATATCAAATTACCCTACCTACATCGTGCTTTTTTTATTTGAGAAAATAGACTCACTTCTAAACTCCTTTGAAATTTTCCCTATATTCATATATCATACCTACATCGTGCTTTTTTGGTTGGAAATGTTGTGGGAATTTAGTCAAGTCCATCACCATGAAAAAAGAACAACAAATCTATTTTGAATCATTAAAATGTCAATTTATTGATGTTCAAGTTTTGAGACATGAGACACCTGATCTTGTCAAAAGTTCTGTTTAGACATAACAAAAATTTCAAAAATTTCCCTCTTTTTTCTTAGCTTTTGGTCCTCATTGGCTGTGTAAACTCTTATTCTCGCTGTACGCTTTACCTTTTCCAATTCGTCAAAGTATTGAAAGAGGAAAAAAAACAAAGGTGGGACCGTTGTTTATGTCAATTGCGTCGGCGAATTTTCAGTCAAGATTTTACAAGCTAGTAAGCTGCAAGTGAATTCAAACCACTATAAAAAGAAAATTAAAAATAAAAAGGAAGAAAGGTGTTGCTAATGATTATCTAAGGAAAGATTTAGTTCTCCTAAACACGCACTACCTGGAAAATAACCCCGTCTCTAAACTCTCTAATTTGATAAAGAAAATATCACTAAAAATTATAAATTATGTCACAACAATATCTCAAAACTTTTTAAGCATCACAAAGCTCCTAAATTTGTACCGGTGAATCTTGAGTTTGTATAGTTCGTCAGATTTAAGTTCCACAAACAATTTTCCTTTAATCATTGCTTTGCTGGAGTTAACTTCTATGTGCATATCACATCAACGTGTGAATCTCTTTTCTTCGTGTTGTTGTATTTTGAATTTGAACGATTCACAACAACAGTAAATCTAAGTCATGTTCCTTGCATTACACGTAAAAGGGGACATAAATCAACATGTGATCGTACTGTGTTTAGACTCCTCTAAACTAAAGGTGTTATGATTTGAAGAGTAACTATCAAATCATGTGATTGTAATTTAAAAATACACGCAATACGTTAATAACAATGGATGTATTCGATAACTATATTTTCTGTAAGCCTAATGAAATAAAAGGTAAACATACAAGATTACTTGGAGGGAGGGAGGCAAAGACGTGATCAAGAGATTATAAATTTGTAAAAATTTGAAAATATGTTAATTAATTGAGAAACTATAGTTCATATTGATAGAGAAACTATATATATACATATATACATATATACACAGATATTTTATAATTTAATAAAATGCTTATTCCTTCCCATCAAACATAATGTAAGTGTCTAATAAGAAATATTTCCTTCTTTCAAAAAAAAAAAAAAGCAATGATTTCCTTGTAAGAAATTAAAAATTATCAACGTAAACACCGGTTGTACTATGTAAAATGACCAATGTCTACATTAACAATTTTCGATCAAATTGATTGAATGCATTCAATTGGCAAAGTGTAAAAAGATTTATAACTAAATTAGCCTAATTTAAAGATTTAAGACTAAAGCAACACCAATGCATATGGGATTAGGACTCTTTTGATAATTTTGGTCTTCTTCTCTCTTTATATGCATTACTCTTTTCGATTTGTCAAATAGTGAATATCATGCTACTATTATGATAAAAGATAACTACAATTTTATAAACTACAATGACTGTAGAAATTACTGTAATCATGACTACAGCTAATATAAATTGATAATGCTATAGCCAATATATGCTTTTATTTTATGATATAATCAACAATTATTAAAATTCGTAACACAAGCAATAACATTATCACATGACAAGCATATCATACTAGGAAAGATAATTACAATTTGGTAGATCACAATAGTCACTATTATTACAGTTATGAATTAATATTGCTATTTTTTGTTTACTTATACAATTAATACAACTATTAGAATTCGGGAATGAAATTTTAAAAAAAAAAAATTATTAGATCACTATTAGTGTGATATAATTTATATATCTGATCTTATTAGGGAGAGAATGTAGGAGTTTTGGATTTTTATCTCTATTTTCAAAGTCAAATCAGATAGAATAATTACCCTATCACTTAAATCAAGGATTCTAGCAGTTTCGCAACCCTATTTAATCATATTTATCTATTATGTTGTGGTCCTATACAACTACTTTATCATGTTTTATAGATCATGTAGACCAAACTCATCTCCACCATTGATCACATGGCCTCACTATGGAACCCACATAATTAGTGGTTGAGATAGTATTGATTTACATGGTCTATAGGCTATGCAATAATTTTATTGATAGCGCCAAATTTGAACTTGAATAGAATTTTATCCAAATCCAATTTTTTTTTCAAAATCATTGTAAAATTCAATGCGAAACATCTAAACAAATATAAATAAGTGCAGTGGTAAACCCCTCATGTTAGGTGAATTGCAAGTGCACAATATCAACAAGTAATAAAGTGATGAGTGAGTATCGTTCCCACGAAGATTGTTTTAATTTTATTTTATCCAATTACTTACCGAAGGTGATCAATCCAAAAATTTAGCTAACCAAATCAAAAAAAGACGTATAAAAAGTGAAATAAACTAATTAAAATACTAAAATATATAAAAGGTCAAAACTTAAAGAATTAAAAGCTAATTAAAATTAATCTAAAGCAAATTCAAGATCACAAAACGTTAGAGCATCCAACTTCACCTAACCATTCATAATTAATTTTATTAACTTTTCATGCAACAAATTAATTTCCAATTGTGTTGGCGAAATTTCCCTAAGATGAATTAAAAGCCGACCTCGGTCTAATAATCCCTAATTAGGTATGTTAACCCACACTAACCTTAGGTGAATTTAAACTACCTAAAAGCATTAAGTTCTTGTGGAAATTCCCGGATTTAATCTAAGTAGTCCCAACCTAGATCTACTACCGCAGCCACATAAATAACCTAGTGTACCTTGACCTAAATTTAATTTATGGTTCAATATCACTATTGCACATGCACACAATCTCCACCCGGTATCATGCATACATCAAAAATCATTCAAAAGTTGGCCGACTTCTAAAAGCATTAAGATTATGATAAAGAATCGACACAATCAAAACAATTCTATTGCATGAAAGTCTTTGAAAATTAATCAATCATGATTAAGATCCATTGTAGCTCTAACAAAAGAAATTTAAAACATAGTAAAAATTAAACTGACAAGAATTAAAGAAAACATAATAAAAACAAATTCACCGAATTGAGAAACAAGGAGCTTCTGAGGTTTGTCTCCTCCTTCTCTCCTTGACAGCACCAACTCTACTAAAATTGAAGAACAAAATCTAACTAAGAAAACTCAAATTTTTCTGCAAAGATGGTGGCTCCCAGGACTCTCTTCTTCGCGGCACAAGAGCAATTTATATAGCTTCCAAAAATCTGCCCTAGGTCGACTCTTACTAGGATTTGGAAAAGATTCATCCTTGATTTTCTTTGAACTTTATCTTCAATCATGGTCAAATTCTCCAAATATCTGATTTGAGCTGCCTTTTTCTTCAAGATGAAATATTCTGAAAGATATTGCAATATTTTAAAAGATCTGAAAATATTTCATACAAAATAAAATTACGTGAGTCGCAATTAAATTCACCCAAAAATTTCTCAAAATTTAGCAAATATCAAGTATAAATAAGCAAGAATACTCTATTAAAAATAGAGTTATCACCTCACTCAACTCTGTGAAATTTACCAATTGCAGCAATCGAAATTCTCAGTCATGAAGTCGGCCTCGCCATCTAAGAGGGTTTCAACTCGCGGCAAGAAGATGCATCGCGCCATTGTGCGAAAGCGGTCAGAGAAAGATCAAATGATGCAAAGGATTCATGACGATGTCGAACTAGCTATTGAGGATGGGGACGCTGACGCCGTGGAGACGCCACCAGAGAAGGCGATGCCGTCGGGCTTGCGACCGCATGTCACGAAGACCGGTCGCATGCCTTGCAAAGAGTGCAAGAGAGAGAAGCAAAGGGGCGATGGATTAGGGTTTCACTTTTGCCCAAATGACGAGGTGGTAGTCGGATTCAAGACCAACGTGGATCCGATCGCCCGCCCATCAGCAAGAAAGTCCGGCCAAGATTCAGGCACAGTGGAACAAACTGGTTAAACCCCATGGCATTGGTGAGGAGGTGAAGCATCCATGCACATATATTTCTTGTCGAAAAAATCAAAAGTTGATCCATACAACGTGTTTTTGGTTCATGCCATCTCGGTTTGAGTTTAACGAACCTGATATTTCTTTTCCTTCGCATTCGCGTCAATTTCTGATGAAGATTTAATGAGTGATTATCACGATAACCATACTGGCTTATTAGATTATGTGGAGATAGATTTGTTAAACGAAATCATTTTTGAAGATCTTGTTTGCTTCATTGAAATGCTCATATTCTTCCAATGCGTAATCATTATGACATGTGCAAATCATCAAGTTTCACATGACAAAATCTCTTCATGAATCAGGTAGTCATTGATATATTAATTTTTGATTTTTTGCAATATTGATATAGTGATATACTCATTCAAAGGTGGAGTATTAATTATGCATAAGTAGAAGATATCACTGAGTGTATGGGCTACAATTCACAGCCTAGTTTTATTATACCGTTGTTGATAGCGCAAATCCAAATAATTTAGATATTATTCTATTTTGTTTGTTTTTGGGTGGATGAATTTTATTACTCGATTGAGCATGATTGATTTGAGTGGGAACAATATGTGACAATGAGTAATGTTATTTTGCATTCAGCATAAAAATAAAAATAAGAGCACCATAAATCGATTTGCTTGGATTTGGATCAATCCAATTTATATCCTTTGTAGTGTGATTTGATTCAATTAGACTTTCTGAACTGAACTGTCCAATTAATGGTGATCACCCTATAAGGAAGTGATTTTTTTTATAAAAAAAACACCCTCACGGTAAAAGTTGCGAAAGAATTTATTTTTTTTGGCCGAAGAGAAAGAAAGTTAGTCAGTGAGGTTCTGGTCATAAAAAAATTCAAACAGAAGAAATAAAAAACTAAGTCAAGACCAACAATATCAGTAACTACAAAATAGGAAATATTTCCATCTTCAATATATTTTTTTGAGAAATGATTGGATGACAATCTATAATTTATTGTGAAAATAACAATTTATTTTGAATCACAAAAACAATCAAATAACAATGAATATTTAAATGAGTGATTATCATGATAACCATATTTGTTTACAAGTTTAAGTGGAGATAGATTTGTTGAACCAAATCTTTTTTGGAGATCTTGTTTGTTTCATTGAATTGCTCATAGTCTTCCCATGCATAATCACATCATATATATGTAAATCGTCAGATTCTGCATGATGAAATCTCTTCATGAAAGTAAGTAGTCATTTCATTTACTAATTTTGTGCATTATTGACATAGCAATGCACTCATTCAAAGACCATTATCAATCAGTAAAAGATATCAACATGTGAAATGTGAAGGATATTTCTTTTTCGACCAGTTGTTAATCATGAAAATCCAAAGAAAAGCATTATAAATTGATTTGCTTTAGTTTGGATCAGTCCAATTTATATCCTTTGTAGTTTGATTTGATTCGGCTAGACTTAATTCTGAACTGTACTGTTCATCGCGATTTTTTTTAAATGCACCCCCATATAAAAAGCTTTGAAAGAAAATTAGTAAGTGAGCCTTTTTATCATAAAAATTTCAAACAGAAGAAATAAGAAAGCAAGTCAAGTTCCACAGTATCCGTGACTGCAAAATATGAAAGATTTCCTTCTTCTATCTGTTTGTTTGAAAAATAATTGGGTGGCAATCTGTAATTTATTGTGATTTACTGTGAAAATAATAATTTACTTTACATCACAAAAAATCAAATAATAAATAACTATAAATCATCATAGGGCTAACTTTTCAATAATTTGTGAATCATAACAAATTCACTGTTGTGCTAACAAAACTCAGTATTTCCTATATAGTCTCAAGATCAGCCTGAATCACAATTCTATATATTTACATGGAATTTGCGCTTCACCAAGCGCCGAGATGGACAGGAGCAGCACTAGAACTACAGCCATAGCAACCATGGAAGACCATCAGCAAATCCTCACGTCTTCCCATAGCGGATCAACAGCAGCAAAATGAAAGCGGATGTGAAGGCGAGCATAATGGACAACGCCCTATGAAGGTTGGCAAATCTCACCAGAGGATCGATGTCGGAATGAGGTAAGGGCGTTGCCGATTAGGAAGCTGGTCGTCAGGATGAATCTGCTCACGATGGAGGAGGCATGATGATGATAATAATGGGGATCGTTTCGGGATGAACTGGGATGAAGCAACGGGTTCACATCCATGGGGAAAAGAAAAAAGGTGCTGATCTCGAGGGTTCCCTTCTGGTTAATGAGAGAGTTTTCAGCAGGCCGGGTCTATCCAACAACTACTAATACGGAGAAAATAATTCCAAAGAAGATTTTAAGAGCTTTTAAAACTCAATTCGACCCATATCAACATGATATAAGGAAAAATAATTGATAAACGGAAAATAAAAGATGGCGACTTACTTTAAATAATTCCTAAGCCTGAGACAACATGCCATGTTTGACATGTTCAATGATTAAAAGACCTGCCATGTTTGGCTTTGGATTAGGGATGATTAGTTCCCGATTTGGTCCAGTCCCACCTCGAAACTAGGGACCAGACGGGTCCAGTGGAACCTATTGTGGAACAAAAAGGAAAGACCGAAAGAGGAGAAGATGCATGCATCACGGTCTTGAGGTTCCCATTTGAGAAGATGCGTGCATCATGGTCTTGAGTTTCCCGTTCCAAGGAACGTGTTTGATCAAAGAGGATAGGGTTTCCACAACATTGTCAAAGGTGAGCGATATGGTAATTGCACTGAGTTCTAGAGTATTTTGACTTAAATGCTAGTAGGTGGTAGATGGGAAGATGCATCTCTACCACTATATCAAATATGAATAACGACTATAATGAGAAGGTCTCTAATATAAGAAGGGATATATTTCCCTTTATTTGTAACCATTCAAATATTTTAATAATAGAATTCTATTTTCTCATAAAGTTCCCGGTTCGGTCTATTTGTCTTGCTTAACCATACTTTCGATCCACTCAAACGAGATTTATGGGAAAATAACAAAAAAAGGCAAATAACAAAGACAAAGACTCATTTAAAAAAAAAACAGAGAGACAAAAAGAGAAGGAAAAAAGAAGAAGAATATGTTGCTAGCGAGGAGTAATCAATAGGATGACGGCCCCATTAACTCTCATCTTCTATATCCCATCCATTTCTTCACCTTAACTTCTCCTTTTTACTTTGAGCAATTAGTCATAACGTGTTTTTATAAGTTGACAGTGCTATAGCATGCTGTCATTTTATTGTACAAGCAATAGCAATTAGAATTAATATTACGAACAATAACGTTATCACATGACAAGAATATCATTATAAGAAAATTAACTACAATTTGCTAGATCGGATTAGAATATTCAAAACCAATATTGTTATGAATTGATATTGATTAACTTTTTTTTTAGTAAATGCTTTACTTTTATTTAGTTATACAATCAATATAGCTATTAGAATTCGCAATATAAAAAATTAAAATAAAATTATTACAATACTATTAGTATAATATAACATGCGTGTTCCATCTTATTGGAGAGAGAATGTAGGAGTTTTTGAAGTTTTATCTATAATTTCAACGTCAAATCAGATAGAACAGTTATCTTACCGATTAAATCAAGAATTATAGTAGTTTCACAGACTTATTTCGTTATACATATCTATCATGTTATAGTTTTATGCAATAACTTTATAATGGTCTATAGATAATGCAAATCAATTCATCTCCATCATTGATCATATGAGCCCACTGTGAAATCCATATAATTAATGATCAAGATGCTATCGATCTACATGATTTTATACAATAATTTCGTCAATAGTGCCAAATTTAAACTTCAAAAGAATTATCTCCACATCCACTTTTCTTTTTCTTTTTCTTTTTTTGGTTTCAAATTGACAGTAATATTGATTTTTTCTAAACAAACTGGACATCAAAGTACTACATTATACAGTAATTTAGGTATAGTGATAATGCCCACGCTCAACTTTGTGAATTTCACCATCTACAATCCATTTCAAATTCTCAGTCAAGAAGTCGGCCTCACCATCCAGGAAGGTTTCAACTTGCGACAAGAAGATGCACTGCGCCATCGTGTGGAAGCAATCGTAAAGAGATCAGAGGATGCAAAGGATACATGACGATCTCCAATTCTCCAATTAGTTATCAAGGACGAGGATGTTGACTTTAGATTAGAGGATGCAAAGGATACATGATGATCTCGAACTAGCTACTGAGGTCGAGGATGTTGACATCGTGGAGACGCTACCGGAGAAGGCAATGCCGTCGGGCTTGCGATGGCATGTTACGAAGGTCGGTCGTGTGCCGTGCAAAGAGTGCAAGGCAAGGGATGATGGATTAGGGTTTCGCTTTTGCCCAAACTATGAGGTGGTAATCGGATTTAGGACCAAGGCGGTCGCCCGCCCATCAGCCAAAGAGTCCAGCCCAAATCCACACATAGAAAGAATTGGTTAAACCTCATGTTTTTGGCGGGCCGGTTGTGCATCCGAGCGTATGCAATAGTTCTTGTCAAAAAATTCAGAACTTGATCCTTTCAAGATTTTTGGGTTCATTCCGTTTCGATTTGAGTTCATCGAAGCTGATGCTTTTTTCTTTTAAACTCGCTGTCACGATCTAATGAGCGATTCTTAGGATAACCGTACTTGTTTATGAGTATATGTGAAGATAAATTTGTTGAATCAAATCTTTTTCTAGGAGATCTTTTTACTTTATCGGATCCCATATTTTTCAAATGTATAATTATATGATACATGTAAATCGTCACATTTCGCAAGACAAAATCTCTATGATTGATGCTTCATGAAATTAGGTAGTCATTTGGTTATTAATTTTGTGTATTATTAATACAGCAATGTACACATTCAAAGATCGGTTGTCAATAGTGCATTAGTAGAAGACATAGCCAAGCATCTAGGCTACAATTCGCAGTCTTGCTTTTAGCTTAATTCGGACTTTGGTCCCGTATTTGGAAGATGGGCATTTCTTTTCCAAACAATCATCGGTCGTGAAAATCCAAATAATTTAGATATTATTCTCTATTTTGTTTATTATTTTTAGGTGGATGAACTTTATTAGTTGATTGAGCATGAGCATGGTTGATTTGATTGGGAACAAAATGTGAGAGTGGGCAATGTCATTTAGAATCCAGCATAAACAACAAAACAAGAAAAGTACCATGTACATGTAGCAGTTGGATTCGCTTCAATTTCGATCATTCCAATATTTCCTTATTTAGTGTCATTTGGTTCGTACAGGCTTGAATCTGAACCAAACCGTACGGTTCGTCATGGTCACCCGACAAGGGAGTGATTACTAATATGAAAGCATCCTCGTGTAAAACGCTGTGTAAAAAGGTCAGTAAGTTCGTTCTTGATCATAAAAAAGCAAACAGGAGAATTAAAAAGCAAGTCGAGTTCCCCAATGCCTATTAAGTACAGAACAGGAAAGATTTTGTGTCCTTGTGCTTGGGAAATGACAACGAACTCATATTTTCTTTCCTCGACAAGAATCAAGACTCGACATCAAATACTTCCTTATTCAAGCTCTAGATCGGTCTGAATCACAACCATACATACATACGTGCTGGGAGTGGACAGTGCTCTCATCACTCAAGACTCCATCCCATCAATACTCAGTCATCAGGGCGCGAAATCACCGGCAAAGATGGGTCTCCCAACCATGACTCGCGGAAAGATGGCGCCCTGCGCCATATTGCTGAAGCAATCTGCTAAGAGATCCGGGGGACACAGAGGAGCCGCCACGATTTCGAGGGCATCGGGAAGGGAATGAACGCGAAGAAGGAGATGGTGCTGCAACTGGCGAGGGCTAGGCTATGTGCTTTGCAAAGAGTATGAGGCTAAGAGGGAAATAGATGATGGATTAAAGTTCCACTGTTGTGCTCGCAACGATTCGGTCATAGTCGGGTTTAGGACGATGGCAGGCCCGATTACCTGCCCGTCGAACAAAACACCCTGCCCAGAATACAACGGTAGCAGAAACAACAGGTCGGTTCAGGTTGTGAATTAAAAAATAAAAATATACCCAGATGCACTTAATACGTAGATAAGAAGGGATTTATTCGAAAATTATTTTCCATGCACTTAATACAAGATAATTTGGAGAGTGAGAAATGATTAAAATAAATAAATTTCTGAACATTTGTTATGTTAGTTATTTCATAAACTATAATTTATATGGATGAAATTTCACAGCCAAAAACAGATTACGAATATTTTATTGCACTTGTTTTCAATTCAAAATTTATAAATAAAAAATTATTTATTCATGTTTCTTACCAAAACTAGAATTAGACTTGTAGTCGAAGACCTAAAGATACTCTTTGTCAAATACCTATGTAGACTCAAGATTGCTCAGAATTACAATAATATATATAGATGCATTGAATACCATAGGTCTCATTCAACTCCATGCAACTATTATCCAATTGTCACGGATCAAAGGTTTCCATGGTCAATGGAGCTCTCATGATCGAGGAAGAACGACCAAAATGCCTCTCGAAAGATTCAAGTGCTTCCAAAACATTCTCAGGGATGGACGATCCCGTAATTGTATCGAGAACTCAGCATAAATGATGGTAGGTGATAGGTGGAGCAGTACAATCTCGTCCGCCAGATCGAAACTCGATTAATTATTGTAATCCGAGGGCCTCAAGTATAAAAAGGGTGCTCTCCCTCTCATTTGTATCAATCCAACCATTTAGTAATCTAAGTTCATTTCTTTCGTTCAGAGCTTCTCTCTAGTTTCTCTCTACAATTCGGGTGAGTTGAGTGATCGGTTAATTCGAAGAAGGCTTGGCTTAGCCCCCAACAATCCCAAGTAATCTGCCCTAACGATCACAGTCATGATCCCAAATGATCGGCCCGTGACAAGTGGTATTAGAGCAAAGAAGAGAGATTCGAAGAGCACCAACCATTCGAGAGAATGTCAAGCCAAGAAGCTAATGTGGATGGAGAGGTCGCTCAAGTCAGAGAGACTCGCGGCCGAAGCAAGAAAAGAGGAACCTCGTCAGAAGCCATCGCCACGCTCAATGAGAAGTTCGCGAGGATGCGAAGTGTAGTGGCCGAACTCATAGACGGACTCAATGATGTTCGAGACCGGATCATGAAGGTTGAAGGCTCTCTTCGCAAGTACTTCACGGACGTCATCAATGATGCGACCGTCCCTCTCCAAGCAAAGAATGATGCCCTTGAATCATCGATTGAAAACTTGAGGGAACGAGTCCAAGTTATTGAAGAGGAGAACCCCTGACGGGACGAGGTCAAAGCCATGAAGGTGGAGATCCAAGAGCTCAAGACGGAGCAGTGCCTACCCAATTGGTGCCCAAGATAGAGGTGTCGAAGCCCAAGGAGTTCAAGGGTGATCGATCTGTCAAAGAGGTGGACAACTTCATATGGAGCATGGAGCAATACTTTGAAGTTGCCAACATCCAACACGAAGGTGTCAAGGTGCGAACCGTTGCTATGTTCCTTATTGATAACTTTGGTGGCACAATAGGTGTCATGAGACCAAGCGCGGTGCCCATCCCATGGAGATATAAGATGACTTCATGAAGGAGTTTCAAGAGTACTTCTTCTTTGAGTTTGTTCAACAAGCCCGTAGCAAGCTCCATCGCCTCAAGCATCGAGGTACAGTTCGAGAGTACGTACGTGAAGGAATTCACCGAACTCAAGCTCCAAATCAACAATTTTAGAGAAGAGGAAGCTTTCGGAGCGTTCTTAGATGAACTCAAGCCGTGGGCAAGACAAGAGCTAATGCGTCGGGACATGAGAAGTCTCTCGAGGCCTTAACTGTTGTCAAATCACTCATCGACCTCACTAAGTTCAATCCAACGAAGTATCGATCAAGGGATGGAGGTCGGATCGATCCTCTGAGGATGAATGTGGAGACAACTCCCGTGGCCCCAAGGATCAAGGCGGCTGAATGAAGACTTGGGGAGAAAGGCTCGTCCAAACAACCCATCCAAGGAGGTCGACCACAAGCGAACTACACAAGTAAGTACGATCAACCTTCACCCACTCCTTGCTTCATTTGCAAAGGAAATCATTGGACGCAAAAGTGTCCTCAAAAGCATCGAGTCAATGCCATTCTCTCCGTAGAAAAAGAGGAATGACCCAAGGAGGAGAAGCGCCAACTTCGACTTGGTGGGGTGACATTTAACTCTGTGCAAACCCACCAATCGCCTAAGAAGAAGGAGCAAACAGACATGTACTTCGTTGAGCTCGAGGTATTACTCGCTATGTCTTGGTTGATACGGGTGCTTCCAATGTATTTATGGCGACCGAGATAGCGAAAAAGTTGGGTTTGGAAGTGATACCGAACGGAAGACGATTCAAGACTGTCAACTCGAAAGATCTTGCAAGTGGAGGAACTAACCCCGGAGGTCGAAGTCCAAATTGGTGGATAGAAAGCCCGTTCGAAATAGTCCTGTTTGACGACTACGATCTCATCCTTAAAATGCAGTTCTTCGACCAAGCGAGTTCTTCGACCAAGCGAGAGCCATGATCGACATGGGGTCTAAGTGCATCATGGTGCTTGATCCGAAGTGTCCAAGTGTGCTTGATGAACACCAAGACGATTGCTGCGATTCATCTCCTCGATAAAAACTTGAAGGCGGCCAAGCGCATGGCCGATCAACAACCAAAGACACAACCAACTGTGAAGCCGAAGGAAGAGTTGGGATCTCCTGCACCAACTCACGACATGCCAATCAAAGTCCTCTTCCTCGAAGTGGAATACGTGCTGCATGCCATTCCCAAGCCGAAGAAAGGATCATGTGTCCAACCGATCATGGAATCCCCTAACCGATCGTTTGAGAAGCCGTTTGAGATACCATTCGAGTCGGTGAGGACCAAGCGGAATAGGAAGAAGCGGGAAAAAGCTCGTACCAAGAAGAACTCTCCCTATACCGTGAGCGCCGAGGACGTTGCTTGAATGAGTGGAGGAGAAGGTTTCTATGGTCAATGGAGCGCTCATGATCGATGAAGAACGACCAAAACGCTCCTCGATGGATCCAAGTGCTTCCAAAACATTCTCAGGGATGGACGATCCCCGTAATTGTGCCGAATGAGTGGAGGAGAAGGTTTCTATTGTCGATGGAGCGCTCATGATCGAAGAAGAAAGACCAAAACGCTCATCGAAGGATCCAAGTGCTTCCAAAACATTCTCAGGGATGGACGATCCCGTAATTGTACCGTAGTCTAGAATTTTCTTAGCATAGATGCCGATAGGTGATAGGTGGGGCGATACAATCTCGTCTGCCGAATCGAAACTCGATCAATAGTTGTAATCCGATAACCTTAAGCATAAGAAGGGGTGACATCCCCTTCATTTGTATCCATCCAACCATTTAGTAATCTAAGTTCCTTTCTTTTGTTCAAAACTTCTCTTAGTCATTGGTCAATCCAAAGAAAGCTTGGCTTAAGCCTCTAAAGCCCCAATGATCCTAAGTGAATGATCCAAATGGTCCGAAATAGCCTAAGTCGGCGCATGATCACAATCCCAAATGATCGGCCCGTGACACAATCATCAAATTGCAATGACCCACAGCAAGATGGATCTTGCAACAACGATGGAGAATGCGACGGCAAACCATGCCATCGTGCTAAGGCAACCGCAAGGAGATTTGACTATGCCAAATGGTCGTGAGTCTCACAACGGATTCAATGCTATCGGGAAGGCAATTAGTGTGAAGAGTAGTTACATTGTTTGCGAAGAGTGTGCGGAGGAAAGGGAAAGGGGCGAGGGACCATCGATCACTCACTGCTGCCCGACACTAACTCCACAAATGTCCGATCTCTTTCTTTATTTTATCTATTTTATTATTCAATTACTTGCTTTCTAACAATCTATCTAAACTTAAGTTGTTATGATTATGATCAATAATTAAGTTTTACATCAATTGAAAAAAAAAGTAACGAGTAACAATAAGATCATGTGATTGCAAATTGAAAAAAATAAAAAATACCCAGATGTACGTGGTACGCGAGGATGTAAAAGAAATAGGCAAACCAACATAGAAATCTCGGGCCTCATTGCTTGTCGGTACAGTATCTCCTCATATTCATAATCACGAGCAAAGTGAAATGAAAAGTATATGAACCACAAATTTTAATGCGGATCCGCACTACATATACCGCTAGCTTATAAATTTTTCTTTTTTAACGCATGCAGTCGGCCATGGAAACCAACCCATCTTAGAGAATAAGTCTAATTTCTAAAAACAAAAGTTCTAACACTTTCCATTGTCTAACCCCTCAAGTGTACGCCTTCAGTGTACAAAATAGATTTTCAGTTTAATTTGGTTTCTTAGAATAAACATGGGTCAATTGCTAAGTATACCCAACATTGAGCAATCCAATATGAAAAGCAAAGAGTCACTCGAAACAAATTTCCTTTTACGGACATTTCAATCATCTAAATTGACAGAAAGAAGTAAATTTCTTTCATCTAAACTGGTCGGGGCGGGACCTAGGAGCCTCTTGATCCGTTCAGGCTATTCGGGGAGTTCGGTATGGTTTATTTCCATTTTTAAAAAGTGTTAATGAATGCGTTGAAATGAAATAAAGGAAAGGAAAAAAAGAAGAAAAGAAAGAAGAAGGGAGTTTCATTTCTTACTTTTGATCTATTTTGCCGTAAATTCCGTCCATCATTGAAAAAGGTCCTTAATTGACGCCGAGTACAAACAGAGAGAGAGAGAGAGAGAAAACTCGGTGGACTCCAGCAGGGATGGAAGCAAGAGTGTTTCCGCGTTTCCACCGACCAATCCTACTGTCCTGTTATAACGACCCCACACTGGGTCCGAGGAGAGTGATTTCAATACTTCATCAGTCAGAATCTAATCCAACCACTCGCCGAGATCACCGAGATCCAACAAACGGACAAACAGCAGCTGAATGGTAGTTGGATTGATTGGATTCTGACGTCACGAAGCTCCAATCATCTGCCATAAATGGATCCCCTTTCTCGCCAGCTTCTCTCCCTACCGATCCCCTTTCTCGCCATTCTTCCCTTGCCTCCCTCCCTCGGCCCGGCGATACCGGCTGTTTCCTTCTAAGGTCGGTCGACCCCTCGATTTTAGCTGGCTTAGTTCTCTGCTGCATAGCGTGTGTTCATATCTTTGACTTTGCGCAAGTGAATTCTTTGATCCAGTTCACAATAGATCGATGAAACTCCTTAAAAAATCCACCTTGACTAGTTCTTCGTTCCAGATCTCAATAAAGATCTGTGAAACCCCGAGTTCTTTGATCCAAAAACATACACCTTAACGAGTTCTATGGTCCAGATCGCTAGATCTGTTATACTCCTTTAAGTTCTTTGATCCAGATCTCAATATACATCTGTGAAGCACCTGGAAACATACACCTTACGGAGTTCTTTGGTCCAGAAACATACACCTTAGCAAGTTCTTTGATCCAAATCGCTAGATCTGTGAAACACCTTTAACTTCTTTGATCCAGATCTCAATAAAGATCTGTGAAACACCTGGAAACATATACCGAGTTTTTTGATCCAGATCACTAGATCTGTGAAACTACTAGAAGTTCTTGATCCAAATCTCAATATAGATCTGTGAAACACCCGGAAACATACAGCTTACCCAGTTTTTTATCCACAAACATACACCTTAGCGAGTTCTTTGATCCAGATCGCTAGATCTGTGAACACCTTTTTAACTTCTTTGATCTAGATCTCAATACAGAACTGTAAAACACCTGAAACATATAGCTTACCTAGTTCTTTGATCCAAATGCATTCTTTGATCCAGATCACTAGATCCGTTAAACATCTTTACCTTCTTTGATCCAGATCTCAATACAGATCTGTGAAACACCTAGAACATCTCAGCGACTTCTTTGATTCAAATCGCTAGATCTGTGAAACATCTTTAACTTCTTTGATCCAACTCTCAATACAGATCAGTCAAAGACCTGGAAACATACACCTTAGCGAGTTCTTTGATCCAGATCGCTAGATCTGTGAAACACGAAGTTCTTTGATCCAAATCACAAGATAGATCTGTAAAACACCTCGAAATATACACCTTAGCGAGTTCTGTGATCCAGATTCCTGAGACACCTGGAAACGTACAGCTTACCGAGTTCTTTGATCCAGAAACACACTCCTTAGTGAGTTCATCGATTTAGATCTCAATACAGATCTGTCAAACACCTGGAATCATACAGCTTACCGAGCTCTTTGATCCACAAAAATTCTCCTTAGCGAGTTGTTTGATCCAGATCTCAGATCGGTGACACACCGTAGCGAGTTTTTTAATTCAGATCTCCGATCGGCTCGGATCAGTGAAACACTTTCACTTTTCGAACCAAAAAAAGAGAAAAAAAGTAGAAAAGAAAAGCACGCTTCCATTCGAGAGAGAGAGGCTAGCTTTTTGATTCAGATCTCGGAGCGGTGAAGCGCACTTCCGTTTGAGAGAGAGAGAGAGAGAGGAGTAGATCTCGGATCGATCGAGCACGGTTCCTCCTCAGATCGGCGATACACTTCCACTTTTTGAAGAAAAAAAAATGAAAAAATCGAAAGAGAAGCTGAAAGAGAAAAAGAAGCTAGAGTTCTTTGGTTCCTATCTCGGATCGGTCAGGCACGCCTTCCTTTTCCAAAAGAAAAAGGAAAAAGAAAAAGAAAGTTCCATCTGAGAGAGAGACTAGTCCTCTGATTTAGATGGACAGACAGATATTTCTCAGATTTCGCTGAAAATACGTTGTAAAACTGTAAATATTATCGGGAGAGCGTGAAACTGTAAATATAATATTTTATTCCTTCCCATTAAAATTAAGAAGCATTTCCTTCTTTCCAGATTTATTTTTTGAAAGAAAAGAACAACGATATGATTTATTCATGTCCTATTTGGTTTTATACCAAATTAGGATTAAACTCGTAATCAAACACCAAAAGAGATTATATTAAATACCTATGCAGACTTGAGATTGCTCTAAGTTATAACGGTCTATATAGATACATTGAATAATACAGCTCTCACTCAACTATTTGTGATTATTATTCAATCATTACATAGCAATTGCCTTTTTCTGATAAAAAAATCATTTTTTTTGTGAATGCCTACAGCAAGATGGATTTTGCAACAACGACAGTGGAGAGCGAGACGGAAATTCATGCCAAAGTGCTAAGGCAACCGCAAGGAGATCCGAATATGCCAAAGAGTTGTGGGTCTCGTGATGAATTCAACATCAATGGCAAGGGCATTAGCACAAAGAGCAGCAACATTGTTTGCAAAGAGTGTGCAGAGGAGAGGGAAAGGGACGAGGGACCATCGGCCTTTCACTGTTGCCCGTACGATTCTGTCGTAGTCGGGGTCAAGACCAAGGCAGGTCCAATCTCTCGTCCGTCACTAAAAAAGTCCAATTAAAGACCGTCATGTCACTTCATTGGAGGATCAATAAGATTTCTTAAAATGTCTGGCTTTTCTCGTAGTTCGAGATGTATGTCATGTATAGGCTAGGAATGTCCATTCTTGTAGGACATGTGCAGTCCTTTTCACTTTCAAGTTTTTATTGGTCAAATTTGAGTTTCTCAATAAAATTCTATGATTTTCTTATATTTTATGCATATAATCATATATCATATCTAGATCGTGCCTTTTATGGTTGGACACACTATGAGAATTTAATCAAGTCCATCGTCATGAAAAAAGAAAAAAAAAACCATGACGTGTTATTCGAATGCCCATCTATTTATATTTAAGTTTTAAGATATAAATACACCAGATTTTGTCAACAATTCTATTTGGACCTTACAAAAATTTGAAAAAATTTCCCTCTTTCCATAGGTAACTTTTGATTCTAATTAAGCTCGGCAAACTCTCTATATGCATTGCTCTTTTCCATTTGTCAAATTATCGAAATGGAAAGAGACATAGGAGGCATTGTTGTCTATGTCGATAGCATTGAGGAATCTTCCGTCTAGATTTTACAAGCTAGTAAGCTATAAGTGTATTCAAACCACTGTAAAAGGATGAAAAGAAAAGGAAGGTGCCGCTCACTACGAGGAAAATTACTCCAGCCCTAGGCTCTCCCTAAGTCGACAAAGAAAATATCACAAAATTTCATAAATTGTGACACCAATAAGCTGAAACCTTCTTTTAATCACTAAAGCTCCTAGTCGTGTCCATCCAAAACAGAATATATTTGAGGTACAAGTGACATGAAAAAAAATTTGAGATATTGGTGGAGCGGACAAAAATTAAGCTTTTTGGTGAAATTTTTTAGATCCACATAAACTCCATTGTCTGTCATTGTCCATAAAAGCAGTCGGCCGAACTGTTACCAGCATTTCGATTAGAAACTGTGACTAGAGGTGCTTATGAATCCTTGGTACAAGTTTGGGAATTTCTATCGCATGGAAAAAGGTTTAGGATATTAGTATCACAGTAGTAATAATTTAGGTTTTTTAGCGATATTCTCCCTGTTTGGTACCTTACAGGCACCGAACACTAATGCCTTGACAAAACCCATATTACAATTTGCAACATCGAAGCCTGTCGAGCTTAATCAACATTGACTATACATACACAGAGAGTAGAACTCTCTGGGTCGTCCTTAGCGGTTTAGGCAATGAATTTCAGAGAGTACAATATTTAGTTATTATAGTTCATGCACAGGTGAATAGACATGTTGAAAACAAGTTCATTTGAATGGTCCAACTTCCCTTTCGATTCATTTAAATGCAAGAGTGATGTGAAAGAGGGGATTATTGAATTATACATTTCCAATTCCCATATGTACAGACATCACGAGTGCCAAAGGTCCAGAAAGTAGATATAGTTTGGATAAAGTCATCCACGAATATACAGAATATTGTGAATCAAGAACTTATGAGGACTTCTTATGCAGCAAGGGATCAGATATGACCTGAGGTTCAAAGTCCGGCTTCAAGTACTGAGCAGCATATCGGCATAGAGCTCATACCGAGCAGTCATTCTGAAACCCCACTTGTCTTTCAGCTGCCTACAGAGGTTGAGATCCATGTCTGAGATCAGCAATCCATCTCTGTGACGGGACAGTGATGGCGTGCACGAAGCATCTGGAGCTGAAAAGTGACTGGATCCATAGAAGTGCCCGAAATCCGCATGCTGTGGCTTCCCGTCAGCCTGATGTGAATGGATTGGGAAATGTTTCTGTTCCTACCCGGTTAATTGATCCAACAAAATAACTGTTGGCGATGGCAGCATTTCGCGCCTGTAGATTGAATTTACATTTAAGTTATTTAGGTTAACCATGGCAATGATTTATCTGAGAAAGCACAATAACCAATATAAATTCATAGCACAGATTCAATAAATCAAGCATCAGTAGGGATTTGCAAGTACCTCAATTGGCCACATGGGTTCGCTAAGTTCACCAACAGTTGCAGAAGGGTTGAACACAATCTCAGCACCATTCAAGCCAAATGCTAACCAATTCAATGGATGGTGCCTCCCATAACATATATTGACAGCGATCTTCCCATAAGCAGTCTCAAATACAGGATGGCCAGTATTCCCTTCCATATAATAGGTGCTTTCATTGAAATCTCCCACTCTGGGGATGTGGTTCTGCAAAATGCACCAATATTCAAGCTTTTCAATATGACAAGTCAAAATGGGATACATCAAACATAGGGGCCTGCAACATTTACTCTTACCTTTCGATGCTTGCCTATAATATTGCCATGATTGCTTATAATAACAGCAGTATTCCAGATTGTCTCCCCATGATTTGTAGCCCTCTCAAGGATAGGATTAACAATGACCATGTTATATTTTTTCGCTAGATCCTGAAGAAACCTTGTTGATTCCCCATCAACAGGCTCTGCCAATTCACACCACCTCTTCTCTCTTGTACAAAAGGCAAATGGCATCATCCATGCTTCCTAAATAAAAATCATTTAGTTCAGTAGCTGAACTTCAGTCTTTCAAGTCCAAAAGGAGAAACCAAAAATGTATGGCCCAAGCTTCATGGTGTGACTAACCTGCAAGCATAATATGTTCACTCCTGAAGCACCTGCAGCATCTATCATTGGTTTTATTTTCTGATGAATAGCCCTTTTTTGATCCAGAAAGGGAGCAGTAGTAGGAAGAACTATAGAGTTTTGAATAAGCCCGACTCTGACAACTCGCGGTTCTCTTAATAACTCCTTGTCTGCCGTAAAGCCAAATGCCTGAAAGAAATTCAGAATAAATTGATAAGAAAGACTCCATAAAACTAGTCAGAATGAATGAAAATCAAAGAATCCTGCCAAAAATTCAGGAAGCAAGGTAATGGTTTTCAATAAAAAAAAGTTAGTGACTACCAAATACCGACTGCCACAAAGAAGATGAAAGAGTACTTCTTAGCTTCCATGATAACAAGTTTAATTAACTAGAATAATTTGACTTCAAACTTTGCAAGTTTCTCTATTCTGTTGGTTCACCAACTCCATAGAATTCAAACATGGTACAAGACTATTCTCACACATTCCATCTCATGGAAAAACTCAGAACCAAGAATCCATGCTAAAACAGATTACAGAAGAACTCATTTCCAGGACTATGCTCTTCAAGACCTCCCTAGTGATAAATCTCAATATCACTAACGGACATCTGGACCAGACATTCACAATTCATTGCTTTTCAACAAATATTTCCCAGTTAGAACCATATATATGAATCCCAGACATGATCTTATTTGGTCCATACTCTTTTATCTATCACAGATGTGAAAGACTACTGAGTTATAAATAGAAACTCCCTATGCACCTGTGCAAAGAGAACAAGGAGCACACATTGGAAGGTCTTTTCTCATGTTTCTTAGAGAACTTCCAAACATTTGTTGGCCTAAACTCCCATTTGCAGACCCAAGCAATGCTGAAGGAACTTGCTTCATCGGCTATTGTGGTGACCTTGGATTAAGGCAATCATAAATTGAGTGTTTGTTGGGTGGAGTTAAGCAACTTTGTCTTCCATGGTTGCCCAAGGGACAAAGACATTTGAAACTGATTGCCCTAGACACTTTCAATTTTCAGATGACATGACTTTTTCTTTCCATCTTCTTTTTCTATGCTAGCTCATGGAGGAGATAACTTCATCAACAAGCATTTTCAGTCCTTTCAGGGTGTGGCATCTCACCCATGACAAGAAAGTATTTCATTTTTCCAGCAAACAATTCCCTCTATGCACACACTCTCCATATGCTCCAAGCAGGAATGTGCTAAAAAGACAAGTTTCATTTATCTAGAAAACTGTTTTACATAAGTATCCCATTTGATTTTTAGTGAGTCCTAATCAAATTCCAACTAAATGGTATTGAAGCATGTAAAACAGTGCAGCCTAGTGTGATCAGGACTCTTAGCAACAGTATTTAAGTTGCCACCACCAATAAGCAGCACAAAAACAGCAAACACTGGCTCACCTGTATGTCGAAATTACATTCAGATGAGAGAGCTTTAGCAGAATCTGCCAGAGGAACAGCTTCAAGAGTCCTTCCACAATTCAGTCCTATAAGTAAACGACTGACTTCCTGAAATCATTATCATAATGATTTAATAACAAAGTAAGATTGTATCACAATTAAATGACATGCTTTGAATTTTTCACATTTTAGGAAGAAGAAAGGCATCGATATAGCTCCTGGTAACTTTTATATATAATTCAATTTCTCAGTGAAGACACAGATGATATGCAAAGAAACATCAAAGGCATAACATTCTCCTGTTGACAGAATTAGATAAGATCGTCACTATTGTCCACTCCAACCTCCAAAAAAATGTCGCTCTGAGCTTCCTCTTCACATGCTAAAGCATGCACAATGTAGTGAACAAAGTCTATAACACACTCACTAGAAAGCCTTTCTCAAATGGCATACATGAAAATAGCAACCATGCATTGTGGAACATCAGTTATGAATTCCTTTGGTCTCTAGCTAAAAGTAAATTGTCATTATGAAAAAAACTAAGGGCCGCACATGATTGGCGAGTCACTGAAGCTGTCTCAACAAATGTTTTCATGGCCATTTGATCCACATCAATCTAAAATCAATTTGGCCTTGAAATTATTCAATCTGCTCAAACTTCTTATAATAAGAATTTTTAGCTTTTATTCTTACTCTTTCAAATTTATTTTTTTATTTGGGCTTAAAAGAGGGGAAAATAGAAGAATTTGGGGGACCCCAATCATTAAAATCTTGAAAAGTAACGGAAAAGACCACTACAATCCCTAAGATCCACCTTTCCTACAGAAGTCCAACTCCTGTTTGACTTGAATGGTAAATGGAACGTCTACATATGCAGATCCGTACTATGTAGGAGAGATCAAACGTTCTTCCAGATCGACTAATAACATCAATATTCATGAAAAGGTGCTTAAACACAGCAAAGCCGATCCAGCTCGTGCAGAGCAGAAGTTTATAAAAAAAAGCTATAAAGTAAACAGAGCACAACATCTTTCATGACAACATTTTGTGCATTTCATTTCAGACCTCCTCCTACTGCTTACTATAATAGTCCTTCTCCGCTCAGCCTTTGCTTTCCTGATTAGTACCCATTCGAAATCTGTAGATGCTACCATGATCAATCAAGCTTACAGAAAGGTACTAGCGTCATAATATCTTCCGAAAAAAACGAAAATTTCTCCATTTTAACTCTGCGGATTCGACGGAATCAACTTCAATTCCTCAATCACTCGGGTCAGAATCCAATCCAAGAAGACGACAACAATCGGATCACCGGCGGCGAGGATCCAAACCGACCCGCAATATACCCCCCGAGCCCAGTACCAGTCGTGCGACACCGACCCTCGTCACCCCCGCTCTTACATGTTAAAACCAGATTACGAAATCGCAGTTTCAGATGAGGAGACAAGATGCAAACGAGAAAACGAGGACCTGAAAGACTTCGGGGCGGAGATTGTCGCGGAGGAGGCGGTCGAGCGACTCGTACCCACAAACCGTACCATCGCGGGCGACGGCGGCGGCGGCGGCGGCGGCTCCTCCTTTTAGCTTGTCCGTTCTGTGTCGTGTCCATGGGTGTGGAGCTCGCCGGTCAAGCTCGGGCAGCACAGAGAGAGAGAGAGAGATTGGAAAGGCGTGCGGTGGTGGAATTTGAAAAGAGAGGAGATAGCGAGAGAGAGTGCGGGCATCATTGGTCAAATGGTGGTTTGCAGGAATCATTCCGAAGCGTCGCGACGAAAAATGATTTCCAGCGAAGATGACGAGCCACCCCAGGAGTCGCGCACGTGGACTCCATCTCATGAAATAAAACAGTTCCTTTTATTTATTTATTTACTTTTCTTTTAAATCAATAGAAAAAATCCCAAACGATATACATATGATGAATTTATTATCTGTTAGATTATGTTAAATTTTCCTATTAAATTGTTGAAGTTGGGTAATACATAATAAGTCGGTTGGTGTACTCTTTATTTATTATATGTGTATCGGTTTATGATTATTCGTTATGTGAATCTAATTTAATAGAAATCAATGAAAAGTGACGTTAATTTGAGAGTTTTGGTGGTTAAAAATTTAGAATAAATTTGTTATAAGTATATATTATTTAGGATTGTTTGTGGTATTAATCCATTAGAAAAAAATATGAAAAGAGTGGCATGACTTGTGTTACTTGCCATTTTGAGAAGTGATGTAAATTAAAAATTGATAAAATCGTTGGCTTGTGTTCACTTAATTCAATCAAAATAAAACGGAAGATTGATTTGTATACTTCAAAAAATTATACGATGTTATGCACGCGTACATTCCTTCTTATCCTACTTTAATAGCAATCTCTCCTAATTTTGATAATATAAAGTTGAATTTTAAAATGGTAATTTGTTTGAATTTATAATCAATGTACATTTATGTGGGAAAATTCCAAATAAAAGCCTAAAGTGCCCTCATTTTCTTAAATAAGGAGGATTCAAAATGGATTTTATATCAAATAAGGAGTATGAAATGGCAATGATTATTTCAAATAAGAACCTAAAGTGATCATAGTTATTTCAAATAAGAACTTGAATAGACCATATTTAGTTAATCGCCAATTGGCTAAATATTCTGACTAATCAAAGGGCATTATTATCCAAATACAATTTTAATTTTAGATTATTTTTTACTCTTTTCTTTTTTTGTTCTTTCCAACAAAGGCTAGTGGTTGCTGGCAAGGGCCGATGAGGGCTTTGACGACCCTTGCCAACTACTAGTAAGGGCTAGCAAGGGCTAATAAGCCCTCACCCTAGCAAGACCGTCCCTCATTGATGGCTATGAGGGCAGCCTTCCCTAGGACAACGATTGCCTCTCCCAAGTAAGGTCGTTCTCGTAGGCCATTGGCAAGGTGACCCTTGCTCAAATTTGGTGAGGGCTAGCCTTGCCTTTAGTCATGAGGATGGCCTCATCCAAGGCGAGGTCATTCCTCAACTTTGGTTGGCAAGAGTAGCCCTTGCTAGATTAGGTGAGGGCCACCCTCCCCTAGCCTTCTCTAGGCATTGCTGATGCCTAGCCAACCATTGGGGAAGATTAAAGAAAAACCAAAAAAGAAAAAAAAAAAAAAAAATTAAAAAAGTAAAATGACAAAAATGCATTTAATTAGTTGAAAAGTTATGCCTTTATTTGAAATAAACATAACCACTTTAAGCTTTTATTTGAAATAAAAGCCACTTCAAACTATTATTTGAGAAAATGATAGCACTTCAGAATTTCATTTGAGATAATGAAAGTACTTCAAGCTTTTATTTGGAATTTTCCCTATTGATTATAAAAAAACACATTTTCCTCTAAATTTTGGATTGTTAGGTTTGCCACCCACAAAGAAAACACCTTTTCCTCCAATTAAAAAATGGCCTTTCTCTCTAAAAGTGGGTGTTGACACTTAGCTACAATCTAATAAAGCCTAACAAAGGATATTTGGAAATGCATTTGCATATAAAATTTTAATAGAACTAGTCTATTTTAGTACTTCATAGTTCATATTGTCAAAGGTAAATGTTTTTATATGATTATTGGAACAACTTTTTTTAAGAACCTTGCAACTCATTTCAAAGTACTGTGTATCATATGATTTGATGAGTTGACACAAAAGTAACACTTCTAAAAGAGATGTACATAGTTATGCTTATTGAGGATTAGACAAATTTTAATCTTTGTACTAAATATTAAAAGATTCTATACATTTCCATACAAAGTGGGGAAATTCTATTGATTATCATAAATTTACTTATAATTAGGTGATTTTCTCTGAATTGTTTTGCATAAAAATTCTATGGATGTGATTATGGACTATTGTGGGGAGGTAAATATTCTATTTGTCTTTGTTTTGGCATGAAACACAAGTCCCTATTAGATTTGAGCAAAATATTGATGATCGATATTGCATACATTTATATCAAGCACTTTCGTTTGCACATGGCACATACTGTGCATTGTCCAATACAAGAAAAATATGTCATAAATGAACATCAACAACTTAACCAAGACTATGTAATGGAGAAAACTTATCCTTCTCATTTAATGATATATGTCATCTAGTTAAATGATATATATTTTTAGGTCCAGTAAAAAGGTGATGATAAGTTGCTATCTATTGTGACAATTTCTTCTTATATTTAGGTAGTTGTCAAATTTGGTCTCATAAATGAGTTTCTTTTGAAATGGCCCTATTTCTTTAGAACCAAATTTCCCACCAACAATTTTTTTCATTTGGGTTGATATGAAAAGCCATTAATTGACATAGGGTGTATGCAAAAGTTCTCGCAAGAACAATGTCAAACAATAATGAGGATGATGATTGTTTGATAAACGGTGAAGTCAAAGAAAAATTAAATGTGAAATAAGATAAGGCAAATATAAGAAAGAAAATTCCAAATTAAAGATAATTCTAGCCAAGGATTAGGGATTCCATCTACTAAACTGGGGCAAATTACAAGGTTACAATTGAATGATGGACGAACAACGATAGAGGTTTGAGGTGGTCGATGGTGGGGGATGGCTAAACAAGGCGATGGTGACGACGGAGGCAAGTGGCAAGCTAGCGGTTGGCCAATGGGAAGAGAGAGAGAAAGATGGAGAGAATGAGAGCTTGAGTAAGAGATGAGTGTAGTGTCTTGAATGACGTGTTGGCTATTTATAGGAGAAAGGCTTGAGAGAGAACAATAATGCAAGAGGCAATCCCTCTTTGATCTTGCCATCATTCCTAGCCTATTGAAAATCTATCCTAGGATGGGAGGGATGATCTTGCAAGATCATCTTCTACAAGTTTCCTTATGGTCCCTTTATGTTTGGCTTTAAAGGAATAAGCCTTAATTGAAAGTCAACTAGAAAATCTCCTATTCCTTCCTTTAATGGGCGTCCACTTCTTCCTTGGAAGACAAAGTTGTAGCCTTCATTTAACTATCTTCCAAGGAAATTATCATTGAAGTATTTAATTGAAGTCCTCATGTGCGATCTTGAGAAATCTAAGCATTAATGATGAAATCCTAAGGTGATGAGTATGAAATCTTGTTATTTATATGCAAGCTTCCAAAAGTATTTAATGCCTCAAAATGGGCTTGGGTTGGGCTAGGTAACTTGGGCTTGGGCTTGGGATTGACTCACTCAAATGAGCCCTCTCCCCCTAGGCATGTGGCCAATTGGGGCTTCCCTTGGGCATGAGGTTCATTGGGCCTACCCTTGGGTGTGAAGCCCATGAACTCCCAATGGATGGCCCACTTTTCCAAGATCAAAGATTGGGGGCCCAAAACTAATCCCAGGGGACTATTTTGATTAAACTAGAAAGGAAAGTTTCCTAACTATTCTAAATCGGAACTCCTAATTGGATCAAAGCTCGTGGCTACACTCCAATGGAAGTGCTCATAATACGGCCTATTCAAGCTAGGTGGCCTCTTGAAGTGTCGTTTGCATGACTCATGATTGATTTGGAAATCAATTTACGTTTGAATCTTGTTGACCCATCGACTAGCCTCAGTTATCATGTCATCACGTGGAATCAAATTATTTATCCGAAGTACATGTTCTTGCAAAATTGGCTTAAAGTAATTCATTGTTAGTGTAATAACTGTGCGACATCACCCCTAATCTGGCTATGTATACTTTTGTCGAATCGATCTATAATCTTTTACTAATTGACCCATGACGGCATAAGGTTGTCTTGTATCAATTCTTTTAATCAAACTATTTTCTTATGATCGAGTACTCTAGTCGAGCGCATTTCTCGACTTTCAATTGTCTTTCCTAATTGAATAGTTGACTCATGCATGATTTTTGAATCAACCCATGATTTAGTCCTATTATTAGTGCATTGATAATTTAAACCACTTTTCTTGCTGAAATAGGGTTTGAATCAAAAATGTTACATTATTAATCCAATGCCTCCATCCCAAAATATCTTCTACCAACGATATTTCTCGTTATGAGGTTTAAGTCATCTAGGCCATTCTCAACAAGTTTGAAGCATTTTCTTGCCCCACATGATCTTTATTCACATATATCGGATGGTAAAGAGAAAGACAGGCAAGCTGCACTATGGTGCTCTCATTAGCCATATCTTTAAGCACCTAAAGATTGACTTCTCTGATGCTGCCCTATTGAGCATGCCAAATGTTGAGATTGAGAGGAAGACCCTAGAAAAGATGATGCTAAGGATGATGCCCAATTGATGGGTCAACTAGAAAGGAAAGATAATCCCCATTGGATATGGAGATCACGAGAGAGTTGTTGCAAAGAGAAAGATTAGCTAAACCGACTAAACAAGAGAAAAAGAAGCATACTAAGGCATCGACACCACCCAAGGCCCCTTGCCTACTATGATCGGAAAGATCACCATCTCCTACCGTGGACATATCCGCCTTTCCTATTGCCAACCTTGCCTTGCTTCGCTTCAAACTAATGTTCAGGAGATCAAAGCTACTCTTTCCTCTCTAACTCAATATATGGTGAAGATTGAGTACACCCTCCTAAACACGAACTGCTACAACTCCGTTCGTCTTGACTCGAGTCCACTAAGCCTAAAATCCCCACCTCCTTGCAGCACAACAAGCGCTCTCGTACTTAAATAGTTCCTAATCTTTATGTGCTCATGTTTTCCTTGCTACTTGGATCGTACTCATATGAGTTCATCTCATGTATTGCTCACTCTTTTGCTATCAATGAAATAGAATTTCTATATATATTTCTTTGATTGATGACAAAAAGGGAGAGAGTAGATCTGATGTGAATACTTGCTCATATTTTCTCATAACATTTGGTCACTCATGATATTTGCTCTTAGTATATCTGCCCATAGTAATTTCACTTGACTGTCTACGACTCCATTGCGTGTGCTCGGTGTAGAAGTTTTGTATAAATGTATCGACAAAATACCCACACCCAAATTCCATAGCCTTGGGTTTGCTATCACCATTGATAAACACCAGAATAAGTGATATTCACTGGGTCAAGAGCACCCCCTCGAGTAAAAGCTTTCACGGCCGGTTGACGTTTGAACCTCACCCTTCACTTTTAGACTATGCCATCATAAGGTGCTACTAAATGGAAGGATCGTAGAAATAAATAAATTGATCACTCTTCATCTTTGCGTATTAATTTAATCTTTAATTAATTAATTAAGTAATACAATAATTTTTTATTTTTTATTTTACTATTTAATAACTCATAATCCTATTTTGGTAACTAAATATTTGCAAACTTGAAAATTTAGAGTCCCTTATTTAGTAATTCTCGAATTCTTTCTTCTGTATCGAGGATCATCGAAATAAGCAAAAATACTCAACATTTTGTCAAAGTCTTCTTTGATAATGATTTTCAGTGCATCCTTGTTTAAATTGCATATCATAAGGAATTCGAACAGATAGGACTTGATAAAACTATTTATATTATGACATAAGAATGCATTGCACAACAATCCATAGTTCTTTATTTTTTTTCCTTTTGGCATGAATATTTACATAGTGTTCCTTTCACAGTTTTTAAAAACATCATGTTTACTTGATTTTTACTTTGCGATTAGCTATTTTCTGCAAAAAATTGTCAAATTTTCTAAAACAACCCATTCACCCCCTATGTTGTATTGTTAGCTACCAACAAATGAGAGCAATAATCCAAGGTAAGTAACTCCAGGCATGTTTCTATTTTTGTGTTAGCACACATCATGAATATGTTACATTTCGAAAAATGGAACTCATACTCCTAACAAAAATATCATCCATTGCTCATACATGGGAGAAAAAATTAGGTATTATTTTGTCTTTGAATGTAACCTTTCTAAGAATTCATTTAAAGATGGTTAGCTATCGACACCTAAATTTTATCTATCTATTTAGGGTTAAATTGCTTAAAAAATTAAGCAAATCATATAGAATTTAGGATTATTTGCATATCATATAGACTTTAGGATTATTTGCATTGAGTAGTTTGTTAAAAAAATAATTAAAAAATAATTTTATTTATTTATTTCGTTTTATAAGAAAAGGAGAAAAAATAAGAAAAAGGAAGAAGAGAGACCGGCTGGGCTTCGCCCAACCCTTCCTCTCTTTTCTTTTCCTCCACGCGGGCCAGCCCATCATCCTGTCTCGCAGGCCCAGCCCGCGTACTAGTCTTCTTCCCCCTCATGATGGTCACGCTTCTGCAGAAAGAAGGGAAAAAGCCAGAGAAGACAGGATTGCACCGGAGAGGATTGCGAGGAGAGTAAGTAGCGGCGTGATCCGCGGGTCGGGGGCAGATTGGCAGCAACAAATGGCGGGGCAGGAAGCCATGCTCGCCAGCTAGAGAGCTTAAAAGCGAGAGAGGAGTGAGCTGTGGCAGGGCTTTTTTTGGGGGTGGTTCGAACAGAGACGGGGGAATTTGTTTTTTGGGTTCTTCGGAGTAAGAGAGAGAGTGTGAGAGTGAGCCAGAGAGACAGTGAGCTCTAGAGGGTGTCTGATCGTCATCGGAGGTCCGTCCGTTAGCTGCCACTCACCGCCGTCCGCCGCTGCCCTTCCGCCGAACTGTTAGGTCGCTACAATGATGAGCAAAAGAAAAATATCGCTAGATTTTAGGGAAAAAATTACCTAGTGAGGAGAGATTAGATTAACCCTCCTTTGGAAAGGTAATAAATCTCATGAAATCATTGTCCTTCGCAGACAATTCTGATTGCAAAGAAAATGAATTTAAGACAAATAATATTTTAAAGCATTTGAAACTCTTCAAATTGAAATAATGGAATATCAATAATCATCATCCAATATTTTTTTTTTCTTCTTTGACTATAGTCCAAAAGTTCAAGTCCCCAAGTCTTTGTGCAAATCTTTCTAGTCCAGCTCGTCCATTTTCGTTCCATAAGCTTCTTCCTCCATGGAAGCACAAAATCAGGGAAAGTATCGAGAACGATGATGGGGCTCACCATCAGATTCAGGACCCCCTCACCCTTTTTGTGTTTTTGAGTACAGCAGATACCAGCGTCATCGTGCATCGGCGGGATCGTCTCTTCAATAAATGTTAATAGATATTGCATTTTAAAAATAACCAGTCCATTCAACAAGGAGTTTTACCCTTTATATGGATAAGCAGCGAAACAATATGAAAAACATTATTTTGACAGATTAATTTTAATGATGTTTTTTAATAGTTGAAATGATAATTCTAAAAGTATAGCTCCCTTCGTACAATATAGATTGGCTTTCTTGCACTATCCACAGAAGTGTTTTTTCAACACTAACCATAATTTTCCGACACGTTAAGGTTGACGACTCTTATGCAAATCATCGATCTTAATTTGAGTAAGTCAACTAGCTTATTTATTTTTGGATTAGTTTACCATCTAGATATAGATTACTAACTTCTATCTGGGCAAACTAGCAAAAAGAAAAGTGCTTACCCCTCGCCACCCGTTGCGCCTTTTGTGGCCGACCTTAAAAGTCCTTATCCAGAAAACAACCCCCCCTCTCTCTCTATGCACACACCCAGGTTCTCCATATGTTCGAAGCGCGAAAGTGCTTACAAGTCTCATATTAACTAGTAAATTGTTTTACATAAGGAAACTATTTGATTTTGAGTGAGTCCTTATCAAACTCCTGCCAAATGGTACTGAAGCACGGGAAACAGTGCAGACTAGAATGACCAAGGCGCTTAGGAGCAGCATTTAATTTGCCACGTCCAATAAGCAGCACAAAAACACTAAACAGCAAACGCAGGTTTTACCTGTACGTCGAAATTACATTAAGATGAAAGAGCTTTTGCAAAATCTGCCAGAGAAACAGCTTCCAGAGTCCTTCCACAATTCGGTCCTATAAGTATAGGACTGATTTCCTGAAATTAATATCACAATGGTTGAACAGCAATGTTAGATTATACCACAATGGAATGACATGCTTTGGATTTTTGACATTTTAGAAGAAGAAAGGCATTGAGATAGCTCCTGGTAATTTTGAAGTATAATTCAGTTTCTCAGTGGAGACGGAGAAGATACGTAAAGAAATGTCAAAGAGATGAAATTCTCCTGTCAACAGAATTGGTTAAGATTGTCACTGTTGTCTATTCCAACCTTCAAACAAATGTCACTCAAAACTTCCTGTTCAACATGTTTAAGCACACGCGGTCTAGGGAACAAATTTTACAGAACACTGGCAAAGAAATACAATTACCATTTCAAGCCTCAATCTATAAAGCCTTTTTTCAAATGGCACACATGGAACTAACAACCATGAATTGTGGAACATCAGTTACGAATTCTTTTGGGATGAGTATACTAGAAGTGCCATAACTTTTGCATGACTTTCGCTTGAATGTTATAACTTTATTTTTTTCACTTACTTGAGTGCTACAAATATGAAAAATCAATCACCTAAGTACCATTAGTTGTTTTCCTCATTGAAAAATCCGATGTAGATGCCAATCATCCTACGTGATATTACCGATGCTAATGTGAATATTAATAAAAAATTCAAAAATTCAAAAATTCACATCAAAATGGAAAATTAATATAAAAAAATCCATGTAGGACAATTGCTGGGAATGATGCTCAAATGGTCGATTATACTTTGATGTGATATTTATGTGAGTGGAAAAAAAAAGTTATCGTGATTACTTTAAATATCGTACGAAAGTTATGACACTCTTGCTGTCTTTATCCTAAGTATCTTTATTTATAAGTGAAAATTTTGGGGAGGGCCAATCAATGAAGATATCCCTCTGAACTTTACCATAATGATTCTACGTAGACAAATGCTTTGCATTACCATATATATAAAACTAGGTATTTTCATGAATGAGACCCATTTCATATAAAATCTAAAATATTTAAATTTAATTTTCAATAAAGATTGAAATTAAAATATCATTGAAACAATTATTATGTACTAATACATAAGTAGTATTAATTATAAATTACCTCATTTGCCTCACCTTTTTCCCAGCTCCAATACGACCCTTTGATTCTAGAAACCCATCATACTCTCTGGTTATTTTACTCATATCAACTTAAATATAAATAAGTACGTTAGGTTTGATATTTAAATATGTAATTATGTGAAAAGGATAAATGCATAAAGGCTCACGCTATTTTCATACAGTTCTTGACTTTTGATACCCCTATTACCTTAAATTGATTATAATATCTTTTGTAGTTTGTCACGACCTACCCCCTTTGATAGGGAATATTGCCAAATTAAGGTTAACGACATTCAGTTACTCAGACTCTCCCAAATCCATACCTCATGTGATCTTGGAGATTGGTTTTCATTCGATTAATTACATATAAATTCTATGCAAGGAGTTGCCACTAGCCTATTTAGGTTGACTAAGAAACTAATGAGATGCAAGAAAATATTTCATTTCATGTGCAACTTGAGATCTAAGAATGAGGACTTGATTACATTAGTCCTACAATTAATGCCATTTCGGTACTCAACATGATTATGTGCTAACAAATGCCATAGCAACCTATCAAAGATTTTTAGATTTCATGCTAACCATTTTGAAAAGATAATACTCAAAAATTGAAATGCGCAATCTTGTGTAATTGAAGTAAAAACACCCAAGCAGCCTCATATTGTCTTGAAGAAAATTGCAATCCAAAAAAAAAATTATTGTAAAGCCCTAGGGTCTGTTTGTTAATTTACCCGGGGACAATTGATTCTACACTTTTGTTTTTGGAAATAGATTTGTAATAGAAATTCGTTTGGTAAATTTTTTGTTCTCGAGAATAGATTTGAAACAAAATTCAATCAATTCACATTTTTCCTTCCTTTCCATTTCTTCTTCTTCTTCTTTTTTAATATTCAACTAGTCGCTGGCCCTCAGAAAGGCCGAGCCTTGTTGGTGGCCTTGTTGGCGGTTGGGCGAGCTCGAGCTCACCTAGATCTGGCAAGGCCAAGCTCACCCAGTCGCCGACGAGGTCGACTTCACTAGGCCATCGCAAGATTGGCCAGGCAAAGTCAAGCTTACAATGGCCTAGCGAGGTTGAGCCTCATCGGCGACTAGGCAAGTTTGGCCTTGCCAAATCTAGGCGAGCTTGACCTTTAGGCTATTGCGAGGTCTACGTTGCTTAGCCAAGGTGAGACTGACCTCATAGTGGCTTGACGAGGTCGAGCATGTTGGTTATTGGGCAAGCTCGAGTCTCATCCAACCATCGACAAGGCTCGGCTAACATGGGTTGGCCTCGCTAGTCCTGGTCTAGCGAGTCGCCGGCCACCTTGAGGCTAGCAAGTGGTTGAAGTTTGAAGGAGGAAATGAAAAAGAAAAAGAAATAGAAAAGAAGAAACAAAAAAATATAATAAAATTATTAAAAATTAAAAAAAATTATAAGTCCAAAAAGAATCTAAAATTTTTACCAAATGCATTTCTATCATGGTATATAAATTTTAGACAATTATCAAACACTTTTAAATGTTCAGAACATGAATTTTTTATTCCTTTATTTTTTTTTTTGCCTTTTTTGCTTCTTTTCCTTCCTCAAGCCATGTTCAACCCCAACAGCTCCTTAATCGCCTGCAACTTCACTCTACCGAAACAAAAATCTCGATGCCATCATCATCAATCCGGCTGTTGGCTGCCGTCCTACGTCGGCCATCCTACGTCAGCCATCAATAACAGATGTCCGGCATCAACACCAGACCTGGCCCACTTGGCCATACCACTGGCTATAACCAATTTATCACCTGGCGATGATCGAAACGAGCTCGCCTCCAATGATGTCCGTTTTCTAGCCACAGAAACTAACAGCGATGCACATACACTAAGCAGATACGTAGATGATCAAGGAGCGAGATATAGAAAGCAAATTGTGAGAAAATCATGTTATTATTATCTTTGGTCATATGTTCTATGATTTGCTTTTTTTTTATCCATCTTGCTCTAATTTTTATTTCACTCGAACTCAATATTTGAAACTAAGCGTCCTCACTCCACTCAACTCCTTTACCACTGAGCTAGATGCCCAGTGACATTCAAGGACTTGCTTAATTGGCACGTTAATGGTCAATCTATTAGCAATCTTTTCATCATGTCAGAAGTCCTTCATTCCCTTGCCTAACTCTTATTAATTTTACCAGCTAATATGAACCATTTTTTTACCATATTAAAAAAAAATCAATTAGTGCAAATTTACTGTAATTTTTATGGAAGTGCCTACTTCCACGGCCTACATGACTAATCCATGTCTTCTTTAAGTGAAGAGACAGTCTACCCCTTATTCTAGCATCCACATCAGGAACTCGGTTTCCCATTACTCTTTCTTAATAAGAAATAGACTTCCTTGTCTAGTCCCGTTCTCATTGCTCATCAGCAGCTCCCCCTTCTTTTGCAAAACTGTGATGTTATTGGTGAGAGAGTAGGAAATTGGAAATAGAATCTTCTTCAATCCAACCTTTAACTGAGCCTCGGTTAACTTCGAGATCCCTGTACCATTCGCAGCACCTGCCCTCCCCTTTTATCAGTGACTGGACAAGTTGAAAAGATGAAAACTTCAGTACTTATGGAGCTTCAATGTTGGATAATTTGAGAAGCAAAGGCAAGTGAGAGAAAAATTGATGAGGATCAAATTAACTGGATCTTACTAAGTTTATGTGCATTTGTTTATGCTGACAACTTCTGTATGGCCATATTGAGATCACCCTCCATCCTCACGTCCCAGAAGTATCTGAACAATCTCGCATAACGTAGTTCTGGTGTGCTTAGCATACCCTTAGAAAAGCTCTTCATTTTCGGGCACTCTTCCACTTCAATTTTATACAAGGATGGAAACCTAAAGATGCAATTTGTAGTGGAGGAGAAGCATACTAGGCTTTGCATAGATTGGAGTGTCAATCTTTCTAGCTTACCAAGAGAAATTACTTTTCCTTCTCCATTTCCATCATTTACTACTACATCATTCATTCTTTCACATCCAATTATAGTCATGTCAGTCAGATGTACTAAATTTGCGGCCTCTGAAAATGTCACTAAATGCACCAATCCAGAGGAATTCTTCACCACTAACTTCGTCAAATTCTTGAAGTATGTTGGGGTTGGAAATAATGTTGTCAAACCAGGACAATCGCAAAACTCATATGTTTCAATACCTTGAAGAATTTTTGCCGCTAAATAGTCTTCTCTCCACAATCGCTTTAGGTTGTGTAGCTTGCTTAACTTGAGTTCTCTTAAATTTTCAAGCTCCAAATGTTTTCCCTCATTGACAAGCCCTTTGTCAAGGAATATATCTTCAAATGAACTACAGAAGACCTCAAGGCTTTTTAGATTCTGAAATCTCTCAAGGACCAATTTGAGAGGAAAGATGGCCTTTTCATCATGAAAGCATGCTAATGTTAGTGCTTTTGGCTTGCTAAAGATGTTGTCAGGAAATTTTCCATCTTGTATCATCTTAATATCCTTATTAACTAATAAAAGTCTCTCCAAGTTGGGAAAATCCTGTCAAATGGTCAATACAACAAGAGAATCAAATTCAACAAAGGTTCGGTAATAAATCATGCGTTTTAAAGGTATATTTAAGTTCAATGATTCACACAATGGCCATCTTCTTATGATTCATTAGATCTTAAAAGCCCTGCATACAAGTCTCAAGCTTGTAAAATTATGCTACAAAATACAGCTGTGATCGAATGCTCCACTACAACCATCCATATTGAAGATTCAAAGAGAAATTTTTAAGTAGAGATTAGTACTGTTAGGTTGGTAGAGTGAATCTAGATTCAAAACCACCTAGCTCACCAAATTTAGGATTTTATGTTCTCAGCGAAAAATATAATTCTTTAGAATTTTGTGTAACAAGATCCACTCATAGTCTTACTAAAATATATAGGAGTCTCCAAAATGAAAAAAAAGTGTGCTTAAGATATTAGAAATATCTATGATGTTTACAAATTGACAAGTATTTCATGGTATTGTCATGTGACATGCTTATGCAGTGGACATGAGATATAATGGGTGGTGAAAGAAAAAAGTTAGAATATTGTGAATTAAGTTTCCACTTTTTTTTTTTTGAAAATACCACCAAAAATCCCAAACTATGCTACTTGGAACAATTTTATCTAGAATTTTTTTTTTATGCCATCAAAAGCATCAAACTATGCCACTTAATACAATTTTATTTTAAACTTTTTTTATGCTACCAAAAACCTCAAACTATGCCAGTTAGATAATTTTACCATGAACTTTTTCTTGCACCACAAAAAAACCCTAAACTATGCTACTCGGGACACATTTACCCCAAACTCTTTAACTAGAGGGCATTTTCAACTTTTTTCTTTTCTCTTTTTTCCTTTTTTTCCCTTTCTCCCTCTTCTCTTTGCCATGGTTGGTAGAGGGAAGTCGGTGAGGGTTGCCCTTGTTGGCGGCGGAGTTAGGCTTGGGTGGCCCTCATCAGCGGTGGAGTTGCATGAGGGCAGCCCTCGCCGAGGAGGGTTGCCCCCGCTCAGGCAAGGGCTGCCCTCGACTTAGGTGAGGCCCACCCCCGCCAGTTTGACAAGGGCATCCCTCACTCGAGCAGGGACGACTCTCCCAGGTGAGGGCGCCCTCGCCTAACTTTGCCACCGATGAGGGTGGCCCTTGCCAGCTATGGTAGAGAGAAGAGGGAGAAAATAAAAAAGAAGAAGAAAAAGATGAAAATTCCATTCGGTTAAAGAGTTTGAGGTAAATGTATCTCGATTGGTATAGTTTGAGATTTTTTTAGCATAAGAAAAAGTTTAGGGTAAATTTTGGTGGCACGAAAAAAAGTTTAGGGTAAAATTGTCCAAAGTGGCATAGTTTGAGATTTTTGGTGGCATGAAAAATTTTTAGGATAAAATTGTCAAAAGTGGCATAGTTTGGGGTTTTTGATGGCACGAAAAAAAGTTCAGAGTAAAATTATCCCAAGTGGCATAGTTTGAGATTTTTGGTGGTATTTTCCATTTTCTTTTTTGAAAAGGAAAAGAAAATTGCTTAAATTTATGTTTTTAGAGTTTGTAGAAGATATTCGACCTAAAAAAAAGAGCTTGTAGAAGATACAAAATAAAAGAAAAGTTGAATGGTTACACATGTCAACAATGAAGAGGCCCACATGTCAAGTCCTTATTGACTTCTTCAAGAAGCATCATGATACATTACTCATATCGTATGTTGTCAACAATAGTATGTGACTTTTTTTGTAATTTATAGGTGATGGAATATTTTATAGGGATCCACAAACAAAAAGTATACTAAAGATGTTAAAAAAAAAAATCTTATGTTGTCGACAAACCGATAGGCAATATCATGACTATGCGATGGAACATGAGATTAGAGAATGCATTATAGATAGAAATTAAGAAGAGCCATTGGAGTCATACCCTCTCAAATGAAGAGTGTTCTTCTCTGTCTAAAAGGTCCTGTTCATGTTCTTTTTGAGTCCACTTGTTTATGGGTGCAGAAATGGACAACATGTTTAGTCTATCACAATGAGTCACTTGTGATTCCCGCAAGGATGGCCAGTTCAAAGTGGGAAAATTAGGGCAAAAGCTTTTGAGTTGTGGCATATCATGTAACACCAAAGAGGTCAATTTCGGGAAAAGAACTTGAGCAGTAGTGGAGTGTGGAGCATCATTTTCACTTGCAACTATTTCCTCGAACCCACAAGACTCCACTTGAAGTTTGTGAAGTTCATCTAGACTTGTAGCCAACCAATGCGGAAATAGATTTTCAAGGTTTTTACAGTTTTGAACCTCCACTTCCCTTAAAGTTTCACAAGTGGGAGTTTCTGGAGGATTGTTGGTCCATAGTTTTCTTAAATTGTCCATGTGGGAGAGAAACATTGACTTGAGGAAAGGAAATTGTACCTGCATGACACAATGAATGTGAAAACATTGAGTCATCACCTCATAGAAGGAATTTCTGAACTTCTCTAGCCCTCACAAATCATGAGAATTTAAGAGCTTGTTAGTAATAGAATTTGGGAGGGGCCAATTTATCCTTTCGTTTTAGTTAACTGATGTTTAGGGTTGAGTACACTGCATTGCAACAAGCATGAAACGCAGTGTGGCAATATCTACTACCTTATTATCCCTACCACAGGCTAATACTCGTGCATTAAAAAGATAGTAGAGCATTTTTTTTAGCTAGTTATGAGATAGAGAACTCTATTACGACCTCAAATACCAAACGAATACGTTTGCAATTTCCTAAATTTCACATGACAATAATTGTTTATTTAAGAGCCCCATGAAATTTTCATTTAGTTAAGATGAAACTAATGAAATTATGACATGCGAAAACCATCGAAATTGACAAATTTCGCATACAAGTATCGAACGGTCCACCAAAATATCTGCCTCAATCGGAAGGTCCCTATGACAACATTATTTTTGTGTTGAGAAAATCAACCATGTTATGACCTCTTGCGACTTTTCTACCGAGAGGCGAGAATTGACAATTTTTTTATTTGATTACGATAAAAAAAAAAAGTATTACTTGTCACTATCCAAAAATGAAATGACCATTCCACACTTCCCTAAATCTATTAATAATTAAAACCGAGAATTCTGAAGAGTTTTTCAAATACTTCAACAATGTCGGGATAACTATTATTACATGATAGCTTATATTTGACAAATAAATTTAATTAACTCTATTACAGCTAATTATGCTGAAAAAATCATATTACTGTTTTCATACTTTTCTAAATCTATTAGTAATCTAGATTGAGTATTACGATGACTTTTGGAATATTCTAACAATGTAGGGGACACCTATTCTTACAAGACAGCTCATGTATGACAAATAGAGGGAAAGGAAACTAGAATTACTAAAAGTTTTTATCCCCTCACTTAAGTACCAAATTAGAGAAAAACAATCACTTAAGTGCCTCCGATGAGAAATTCCGGCCAAAGAAATTACAAAGTTTTTCTAAATTAAAATTTTTATTTTAGGTGTCTTTTTTGTTTTTTGTTTACATTGGAGTGATCATTTTTTCATTAAGATTGGCACTGAAATAATTAATTTTTAACAACGACTGGTACTGAAATGATCATTTTTTAACAACAATTAGCACTGAAGTCATCACTTTTTAGCCTACTATATGATGTCGTTTAGAGATTATATGCCGACAAGACATACTGATGAGCCATGTTAAATTGTTGACGACTTAGATTGAAGTTGGCACTTAAGTGATTTTTTTTTTCAGAAGTGGCACTTAAGTGATTCGAAAAAAATTTTGGTACTAAAGTAAGCATCATACACAACTTTTGGGACTTTTAGTGCCATTCTCCCGACTAATAAATAACATTAGAAGTATATACATAATTAGTTATAACTCTTTTGATTAACGATTATGTACATGCGTGGATACTCGTTTGATGAAACGTTCAACTCACAAATAACAACAAAAATTTTGGTAAAAACATTAAAAAGAGGAAAAACACAAGCATTCTCGCCATCAGAAAAGAAAGCACTAATTGAAACATAGAATCCGTAACAAAAAAGTCCAAAAAGAAAGGGGGCGGGGGCGGTTGAAAGAGTGGCATGATCAGTTGGTAATTAATTGCCTTTTAAGAAGTGATGTGTATTAAAATTTGGTAAACTTGTTAGCTTGTGTTCACTGAATTCAATCAAAATATAATTGAAAATTGATTTTTATCTTTCCAAAAATTAGACGATGGTGTGCCCTTGTATGTTCCTTATGATTCTACTTTGACGGCAACCTCTCTTAAATTCTGTCGAATCAATAAAATAATGATTAATTATTAAAATGGCATCTTGTTTTAATTTATAATCAATAGTTACATTGATTATAAAGAAAACGCCTTCTCCTCAAAATTTTGGACTTTCAGGTTTGCCGATCATTCCAATTAAAAAGGCCACTCTCTCTCCAATTGTGTGCATTATGTTTTCAGTCTACTTCCTTCCCAAAGTGGGTGTTGACACTTAACTACAATCTCTTATAGCCTGAAAAAAGATATTTGAAAGTGCATTTGTAGGTCAATGTTTTTATAAGATTATTGTGACTACTTTTTTAAGAACCTTGCGAATTACTTCTGAACTACTGCCTAGAGCTGACACAAAAGTAACACTCCTAAAAAAATATGGAGATGTACAAATTATAGTTATACTTATTGAGGATACAATTTTTGTGTGTCTTTGTACTAAATATTAAATGATTATGTACATAAATCCGAACAAAGTAAGGGAATTCTTCTAGCTATCAGAATTTTACTCATAATTAGATTAGTTTGAATCTGTACATATCTATCAATGATCGCACATGGCACATAACCTGCGAGAATATGTTCCAAATGAAATGTCAAAGATGCATTTGCTTAAAAGACTGACCTGTGGTGTGAAAAGTGAAGGGGTGCCATGGTCAATCTCCATTGAAGATTGCCAAGTTAGACTTCTCATCTTGGGGCAGTGGGCAATGCTCAGATCTATTAATTTGGGGCATATCAATGTATGATTCTTTCCCGAGAAGAAACTAGTAAAATTGGGCAAGCATTCTAGCTTCATCCACCACAGACTTGAGAATGTAATTCTCTCCCATGTGCTTCTTTGCCCTTCTTCCTCTGCAAACACTCCTTCCATATGATCACAATCCTTTATTTCCATCCTTTCAATATTGCCAAGGAACCAAGCCATGCATGGAGAGAAAGCATGTCTCAAATTGCTGCATTTATAAAGGGTTAGATTGATTAGAAAATTATAGGGCAGCACTTCTTGAAGATCTTTGTTCCATAGTCGTCTCAACTTTGGTAGATTGACCAAGTCCAAAGTCACACTCCTGGAAGGTAACACCCGAGTCCTTTCCACATCCTCTATCCCTTCAAGATCGAATATTTCTTCTAGCAACTCACAATTGCGAACATGCAGTGTGCGCATATTGTTTAAAACGAGCATCAATCTAGATGGAATTGCGTTGATAAATGATGGACATTTATCCACCATCAATGATTCTAACTGCCAAGATGACTCTATGGGATTAAGTCTGCTATGCCATTTTCCAACGAGGTTAGGGAACTCAGATAGCCGCATTTTCCTTAGTCTAGCAATCATAGCCTGTTAAAAAATGCATCAATAAATGTAAAAATTCTAGTTAGCAAAAAGCAATTACTCTGCTGGTGATCAAAACAATCTAATTACACATAATTTGGTGACTGATGCATACCATTTCTTCAAACATATTTTGAATGGTGATGTTGAGGTCTTCCTTCCAAAACCTCACTTTATGTATAGTTACTTGTACTTTGTCTAGCTTTGGTGCCTCTATTGGTCCCTTAGAGAACAACTTCATGTTGAGACATTCATTCACAATGACATCCTCCAAGAGAGGGAACATCAAAGTGTATCGACATGAACTGAAACATCTCAACCCTGGCAACCCATCAAGCTCCATATATGTCAATTGTTTGAAAGCCACAACATGCCCTTCTTCACCTCCCTCATCAATGATGACTTCTGTCAACATTTTACAATAAGTTATTGTCAACTTTGTGAGCTCCATCAAATTTCTTGCTATCATTGGTGTGAAAATATGTGATAACCCATCACAAAATGACACATTGAGGGTCTTCAGATGTCGAAAATATATTGTATTGTCCCATATCATCTCAATGGTGCCTATTGCAAAGATTTCTAATTTCTCCATGCTAGGAAAAGCAACCTGCGAAATTCACTAACGGAATTGGTGATTCGGTTAAATTTTGAATTAATGAAGTTCCAAGATGTAAATGTAGATGAGTGCAATAGCGAGAGGGGGATTATTAAATTGCACAAAAGGAAAACAAAAAGAACAAAAAAAAAGGAGTAAAAAAATTCCGTCCAAAGAATTTCTCCTTCAGAAATGGGTAAGCAAGTATAGCTTCAAGGGCACACAAGATAACCATTCTATTTTTGGCTAGAACTATTTTTCTGTTAGATTTGAAAAGAAATCCATTTGGTAACAAATTTTATTGAACAACTTTTTAGTATAAAAATAGATTTGGAACAAAAATGAAAAATACAAAATTTCTACTTCTCCATTTCTTGAATGGAAATGAGAAATAAAAATACTTTTCATCATTCGTGCTCCTTACTAGCTAGCCACCCACTTGCCGCCGATTGCCATTTGTGGCTACCACTTAAGAGAGAGAAATTTTGTATCATTATCAAACCCATATTTTTATTTAGAAGCTTATCCAAGGAACAAAAAAAATCTATTTCTGGCCATAAATTAATATTTAGAATAAAATGGTTATCATTTGCACCATTATTTATCTCTCAACATATTTGGCCCAAAATGTTTAAATAATATGCATAACTAGTGTTTAATGAAAACTAACCATTTATATTTTACAATGGGCAAAATAGTAATTTGGATAGCCTTATATGACTATCATACAATCAGATTGGTCTCTTATAGATTCTAAATCTGAATTGCATCTTTCCCTCTCTTCAACGTAGTTTCATTTCACATAAATAATCAAATCACACTATGTATTGCAATTGTTACATCACTTAGAGACGGTTATTTAAATTACTAATATGAATGAAAATCTTCTAGGAAATTACAAAATTGAGTAAGAATGAGGAAGAATTCATAAAAGGAATCTAGAAGCCCATCAAGAAAAGGTTGAACAAGTAAAATAAAAAGGAAGGTCATTGGAAGTTCTAAAATTTGTTATCAAAGTACAATTAAGTTCTAAAACTTTCAAAGTACACAATCAAACCTAAAACTTATCACAAAAGTGAAATTGGGTCTTAGAACTATCAAAAAGTGCAATCAATCCTAAATCAAATCTTTTTATTAATTGTACTTTTTGAAAGTTTTAAAATTCGATTGCACTTTCATGACAATTTTTAGAACTTTGAATAAAATTACAAGGTAAAAGAAATGCATGGAAGAAGCAGTAGTCCTCCTAACAATCACAATGTGTGGAGTCATCCTATTCATGAAGTATAGTTGAAAATGCAATAAGAAATATTTGAGAACAAAAAGGAGACATTCCTAAACTTTGGCATATTGAATATGATTGAGCGCTCTTGGTTGTGTTGTTTCTTTATGATAACATTGCAACTTCACAGTTATCGGGGTTAATTTTTGTCCATATTGGCAATTTTCCTTTTGATTCTACTAAAAGTATTTTCATGTTTCATTTTGGACAAATTTAACCTCCACCGTCCATACAAGAAGTCAAATGACCCGGACTAAAGTGGCTTATTTATTTAACAAGAGTTTCATAAAAATAGTCAAGCAATTAATGTAAAACTTAAAAGGGGTGATTTTCAAAGCCCCGAACCCTAGAGATATTGTCCAATTTGGCCATGGATCGGGCTCAACTCCTTTTGCTGATGCAATTAAGAAAGAATTGGGGCTTTAGCTGATGATTAATCAGAGAGTAAGAGTGCGATTAACAAATTGTTGCCCAATTTGTATGTGTGTATCTATATATTTATATATGAAGTCAAATGAGCTTCTCAAAATAAGAGATCTTGTAAATGGGCGTCTCAAAGGCCCTTCATCTCCAGCCTTTTGAACCTTTCTGCTCACTTTCTTTTATTTTTTTTATTTTGTTTTCATTTGCTTTCCTGTAGATGCTTTGAAAGTTAAAAAACCTCAGCCTCCACGGCAATTTTCCCAATTTAGTTTCTCTGTTGTCTTTGAAAGCTCAAATCATGGTAAGAAGAAAATGTCGGGGGTTGATACTCAAACATGCTTTGTTGTGGGAACCAACAATTAAATTTCCATGAATCATTATTTTTTTTGTCTATTCTACTATAATTCTCAACTTACTGTCTAACTTTTACTCTGCCTCTTTGTAGGACTTGGAAGTTGAAACTCATATTTAAAACTAAACGTCTCAGCTCAATCTTTTGAAAAAATAGAGATTCAAACCTCCTACCTTCCCCTTCCAAGTAGGAAGAGTGGTCATTGGACAAGCCTCTCGGTGATTTCCACGAATCATTGTTGATTGGGAAGCTAATGTATTGCATTACCCTTGGGCCCCACCATAAGATTCAATGATAATCATGCAATTATAAAAGGGCAAACTTGTCTAGTCAAAAAGGCTCTACTCAAAGCAATTTTTGCCGCACAAAATAGGTTTATGCTTTCCTTAATTAGATACGGGACTGAGTAAATTACTATAAATAACCAATTCAATAGGTGGAAACCTTTTGCTTTAAATCCAACAGCTGGTGTTGGATACGGGACTGGTCCCGTAAAAGTGCAGATGTGAACATAAAATTTGTCTACATCGACACGTAACATCGTTTTCATTGATATAAACAAATAACAAGGCCTTTTCGCCTTTAATTGCTCCTGTCAATTTGCACTTGCATGATTTTCATCTCCTATTAAATGTTATAACCGAAGCTAGTTAAGCAATTAACTACACAGTGCCTGAGACAATTCTCTAAGTCGGATTTCCAGGTGGTTAAAGTTCTATTACATAAAATCATTAATCATTCTTATTATGAATTGTATGGTCTATTATATCTTGATTGCCATTTCATGCACTCAAAATTCGACTACATCTTAGCATAATGCTTCAAATTGTGGGTTGGCATCTTGTCACGGGCTCAAAGCATTCGCCTAAAAATCTTTTGATTTATTCTTGGCCAAATTAAAAGCATGATTTTGACCATAATAAAGGAATAAAGCACATGAAATTGTTCATATCTGAGCAAAAAACATGATTACGAGAATATTAGGAAAAATGAAAACAAAATTTCACCGTTTGACATAAAATTCATGAGAAATTTTTAAGTAAATTTTGATAATCAAGTTTGCACTCAATTATGGACCAAGACTATGTAACGTAACCCTTGATTTATGTCAGAATCAAACTTAACTTCACAAAAGAAGAAGAAATAACAGTTTGGGAAAAGTTTGTGAAAATCATTAGATTCAATTAATCCTACCTTTAAATTTTAGGGTGCAGCAATTGTGTGGAATGTGATCAATTTTAACCCAAGTGTGAGTAATTTAGTCACTTTTCATATTGGCTATGTTGTCTCCGGCATAACTATTTATTTCTATAAGTTAATTATTTACTTAGGTGGACAAAATAATTATTTATACGCCTATATGTGTCTTTATTAATTTTTAATAATTCGATGTCATTGATACTGCTCTTCCTTTCATGGGATTGGTGTGGATTGAAAATTGCTAGTTGTTTGTCGTGCCATGTGGCAACATGAAATGCACACAACCTAAACTTCCAAAATACTATGACATAATAATCATGCCAAGTATTTTACTCCAACATATTTTTGTTAAATTAATATCTTCACATAATGTTAATTACATACCTCTCGATTGAAGAGAGCAGTGAAGTGTGATTTGATATTGTCTTGACTCCGAACTCCTTGTGAACCTATTAGCAGTTTTCATTAAACAAAAAGAATGTCACCATATGTATTGCAAAGATGAATCTATCTACAAGATCTTCAGTGATGAAAAAAAAAAATCAATCTTACACTTTCCGCAAGAGAAGCACAAGAAGCTTCCCAAATTCTTTAAGTATAAATTGGTTAACATAGGAAATGCCATAGTTTCTGATGTTACCATTCCCGACCCTTCTTCCTCGATAATGATCGCCTCCATCTTCTTGCAATCCCATACCCTTAGAACTCTTAGTTTTGTGAGAGATTTAACCATGGATGGGAAGAACATAAATCGGAGGTTGTCACAATTAGACACCTCAAGCTTCATTAAATTATGGAATCGTACTATTCCACAAGGATTCTTGTTCCATATGAGTCTCAAGCTTGGCAATCTCTTTAATTCCATGTTGATTAGCTCAGAGAGAGTCTCAACATTTTCATTGACACTTGATCTGTCAAGGTCAAAAATTTCTTGCACCAAAACGCAATCTTTGATGGTTAAAGTGTGTAACTTGTGTAGTTTTTCCAGCGACACAAAGTCGATAACCTTTGAGAAAGATCCGCACTCCATTACCGCCAGAGATTGAAGATTTTTCGGTCCCAATGGAAATTCATTGCTCCATAAATATTTCAGCTTGGGAAGTCCACACATCGTTAAGGACACCAAGGATGGAATGGAAACCTGACGCACAGAGCCATTAACGATGGCATTTACAATGAGAAAAGACAGACAGGAAATTTACATTCCATAACAGGAATGGTTGCCGAAGGAAATTTACGAGCAAAGTAATTGACAACCTATAGGATAATTTTGCATTCACAAAAATCTTTGATAAAGGAAAGCTAATTTACAATCCAAAAAGGCATGTTACAAGCTTTAAAGACAACTAATGAGCTTTCTTGTCATTTACTACATAACAAGGGATATTATTATGACTAAATATTTACCAGCAATAAGAGAAATTATAGTCATGAATTAGCACCATTCAGTTTACTGATGAAAACAAAAATTAGTGACCCATCAAGCAAAAAGAAGTACTTTCAGAATAAATTACTTCCTATAAGGTACACTACTTCATTAAAATACTCTATTAGGTTATGTTATTAATTTGAAGATGCATAACTCATTTTATAGGATGATTGCTAGAAAGTAATTTACTTTCTCACAAGTGGAGATTACTACCATGAAAGGGATTAAGAAGCTGTAGAATGACGGTAACTACGGAAGACATAGGCAATTTATATCAAAAGGAAATTACTGATTGCAATCCGTGATTGGCTATCTCAACAAGGCAAGATAGCAATCATGCAAAGTAAATTACTGTGCACAGATCAAAATTTGTATAAGTAAATTACTGTGCTATAAGACTTCAATTACGGGAAGAATATTCAATTTGCTACCTATTTAAGGAAATTTAGCAATTTTGAAGAGTAATTTACTACTTCACAAGGGAGAATTGCTATGATAAAAGTTTGATTTTTTTTTTTTGTCGATCATACTCTACTCCTACTGTCTCATACTTAGATTTTTACCTTGCTTTTTTATAGGACATGAGAGCCAAAACTTATATTTAAAGTTAAACCGTCCCTATCACAATCTCTCAAGAAAGTGGAGATTTGAAACCCCCATGTCCCCCTTTTCATATAGAGAGGGTGGCCAACTCTAATAGTTATAAAAATTTAATTAATGCAAGTAATTTCCTCCTAACGCCTGGCCACCCCTTGCGCTTATCTAGACCTAATTAGTTTATACAAGACATGTTATATTTATATCCATAATGTCCAATAAAATACTGTAATTTTTACCCAGTGACATAAGGATGTTGTCATTAACAGTTATTTAATGATGTTGTGCTTTCTCATATAAGGTAGTAATTGCTAGTTTATTATAATATACGTACTTCCTCTCATATTAACTCTCCTGGGCATGGATCATCTGCGACGTTCTTTACACCCATTATCTGCAAGTCGCATGAATGTTCAAACATGCGGCCCTTGCTTTCTCTTTTTGTTTTTTTCTTTTTACCCCTCTCTCTCTCTCTCTGCGGGCATGGATCATCTGCTACGTTCTTTACAACCGTCATCTACAAGTCGCATGAATTGTCAAACGTGTGGCCCTTGTTTTCTCTTTGTTTTTTTCTTTTTTCTTTTTACCTAACACACACTCTCTCTCTCTCGCAGAGGAAACAACCTCCGGAAGAGAAACAGATGTAAACAGAATTTGCACCGCGTTCGCAAGGGAGATGACCAAGCACGAGGGTTACATCCATTAGCTGTTGGTGACGACGTCGACGGAGGTGAATGGTGGCTGGTCATGGCGGTGACGGTGACGGTGGCGGGTAATCGTGGCAACGCGAGGGGCAAGCAGATGTGATGCTCAACCCGTCAGCGCGTGGTGAGAGAGGATGCGGGTCCTCTAGTGATGCCAAGCAACTTTTAGTAAGAGAGAGAGAGGAGGCCAGAAAAATAGAAAAACAAGATGAAGTGTGAATGCAATTACCAAAGGTGGCGTATGGTAACTACTCTATTTTCATTCTTAATTTTTTTTGTTCTATATTTATTTTTAGAACAAAAATTCATTTGGTAACGTAATTTCATTTTCTTATTTCTAGAATAAATTTTTAGTTCAAAAATAGAATTGAAACAGAAATGAGAAGCAAAAATTTTCCAATTTTTTTCTATTTCCAGAATAGAAATGAGAAATAAAAATTATTTTTATCACTCGCCACACTACCAGTCAGCAACCCACCCGATGTTGCTGCTTGCCACTGTTTGCCATCACCAAGCAAGGAGAAATTTGGTATCGTTATCAAACAAATTTATATTCCGGAAACAAAAATTGTGTCGTTATTAAATGTGTATTTGTGCTCAGAAACTCATCCAAATAGAAATAGATCTTTCTATTTCTATTCTAGAAATCAATTTTTAATCAAAATGGTTATCATTCATGCCCTAAATACCCAACAATTGTTGTTAGTTTTGTCAATAGGTCGTAACTTACAATATCAATTATTAGCGACTGCACCACTAACCATAATTTGTCTAAAGTCCTCCAATTTTCAACTGCATCTCCATATATTTAGTACTTTCCTTTATTGCATATCCTTTGGGTTAGCTATACAGATTATAACGTGAGAATGCCAACGTCAACTCAAATTTTCATAACGGATGGAGATTGCTTTTAGTAATTATCCGCAACAATTGGAAATTTCCCTTGAGTCCATGTCAATGATAGTAACCTATCTTAAAAAACAATACGCTACCTCAAGTTCTCCTAACTTTGAAAGTCCTAAAAATTTCAAATTTCCTTGAGAAATAATAAAATGTGAACTTCTTTTTCCTCACCTTATTCAATTCCCTCAATGTTCATTTAAAGTCCATAAGCTCTTGAAGCCTATCCCAATTAACGACAGTTAAAGAAACATTTCAATATAATCCTGTAGATCTTTGCGGATCTAGTTTCTGCACACCCAAAAAAGTATCAAGGCCAGAGCAATTTCTTTAATGTAGAGTTAGAACCCTAGAAAGTTACTAACCGCTAAGCCTCTTTGCAAATCTTCCCAATCTAGTTCCTCCATTATCTTTGAAAGCAAGCTCTCTTCATTGAAGCTCAAAGCATGGGAAGAAAAGTTGGGGTTGAAATGGCAATGCTTAGATAGACTACCTTGTGGGGCCCATTACTTAAATTTCCACTCTTTTTTTCTAATTAAAATTTCTGCTCTTCTTTTTCTGTCCTATCTCTAACTCCCTTTTCTCACTAACGTTTGCTCTATTTCTTTACAAAGTATGGAGGTTAAGTCCTACATCAATGACACTAACGTCCCCACCTTTGCAATTCCCTTCCCACTCTTTACTAACTAGAAAACTAACATACTTCATGAGTGGGGCCACCTATAACTTCAATGGTAATTGCGCCGCTTTATAAGGGCAATCTTGTCTAGTTAACTCGAAGGCGATTTTTACTATACAAAGTAGCTATGTGTTTTCCTTAATTGGATAATTATTTATCCTTAGTTCACTAACTTCTCTCCAATATTAGTAAATTACTATCAATAACCAATTTAGTAGGTGGAAATTTTTTAATCTAAATCCAAAACAATTAAATACATTCCCACCCACTAGTTTAGTAGTTTAGTCTACTATAAATAATTCCCCTCAATTTCAATATGCTAGTGATTGTTGTATGATCTATATCACCAGCTTCATAAGCAGAAGGTTTTAATTACATAGTGCCGAAGATGGTTCTCTAAGTCAGATTTATAGGTTATAAAGGTTTATTGAACAAAATCATTAAATATTCATATAATGAATGTTACAGCCTACTATGTATCGATTATTATTTCACACGCTTGAGTCTCGACTGAATCTTGGCATAATGCTTTAAACTCTGGATTGAGATTTTCCTATGGTCTCCAAGCATTTGCTTGATAATCGTTTCATTTAAATTTTTCACAAATGTTTTTTTTTTTTTAAAAAGCATGATTTTGACAATAATAAAGGAATGACTCACATGAAGTTGTTCATAAATGAGAGAAAAACTTGATTACGAGAATCAATTAATAAAATTAAACCCAAATGTTAAACGAGTAATTTTTGAGTAAATTTTGATAATCAAGTTTGCACTCAGTTATGGACCAAGACTATGTAACTTATTCCTTGATTTATGTCAGAATCATACTTCATTTCACAAAGAAGAAGAAGAAACAACCGTTTATGAAAAGCTTACAAAAATCATTAGATTCCATTAATCTTACCTTCAAATATTAGGGTGCAGCAAATGTGTGGAATGTGATCAATTTTAACCAAAGTAAGCCGTGTGAGTAATTTAGTTACTTTTCATCTTGGCTATGTTTTCTCCGGCATAACTATTTATTTCTAAAAGTTAATTATTTACTTAGGTGGGCAAAATAATTATTTATAAGCCTATATGTTTCTTGATTAATTTTTAATAATTTGATGTGATGGATCCAACTCTTCCTTTCATGGGATTAATGTGAATTGAAACTTGTTAGTTGTTTGAAGCGCCATGTGGCAGCTTGAAATGCACCCAACCTAAACTTCCAAAATACCGTGACATATAACAATCATGCCAAGAATTTTACTCCGATAGATATCTGTTATATTAATATCTTGACATGATGTAAATTACGTACCTCTCGATTGAAGAAAGTAATGAAATGTGATTTCATGTGCTCCTGATTCCGAATGTCTTGTGAACCTATCAGCATTATTTTATTAAACAAAAAGAACGTTCATTTATATTGCAGCGACAAATTTATCAATAAGATCTTTAGTGATGAAAACAAAAAATCAGTCTTACAATTTTTGCGAGAGAAGCACGAGAAGCTTTCCAAATTTTTTAAGTTCAAATTGGTCAACATAGGGAATGCCAGAATTTCTGATGTTTCCATTCCCAGCCCTTCTTCCTCCATAATGATCGCCTCCATCTTCTTACAATTCCATACTGTTAAAACTCTCAATTTTGCAAGAGATTTAACCATGGATGGGAAAAACATAAACTGGAGGTTGTTACAGCTAGTTACCAGTAACTGCTTTAAATTGTGGAATTGTACTGTCCCGGAAGGATTCTTGCTCCATATGCGTCTCATGCTTGGCAAAACGCCTAATTTTAAGGTGGTAAGCTCAGAGAGAGTCTCAACATTTCCACTGGCACTTGGTCCATCAAGGTAAAAAATTTCTTTTACCAAAACGCAAAACGTTATAGTTAAAGTCTGTAACTTGTGTAGGTTAACCAGCGACACAGAGTTGATAACCCGTGAGAGAGATTTGCACTCCGATACAGCGAGAGATCGAAGACTGCTCAGCTCCGATGGAAATTTATCGCTCCATAAATATTTCATCTTGGGAAGCCCAGTCATCATCAAGGACTCCAAGCATGGAGTTGAAACCTGATGCACAGATTCACAACGATAGAATCGACAATTACAAAGGACAGACATGAAATTTATGTGCCAGAACAGGAACAGTTGCTCAAGGAAATTTACGAGCAAAGTAATTAAAAATCTTTAGGATAATATTTACATTTACAAAATCTTTGATAAACGAAAGATAATTTACAATACAAAAAGGTATTTTACGAGCCCAAATAACTAATAATGAACTTTACTCGTTATTTACAATATAACAAGGGATGTTATTACGATTAAATTTAGTTTGCAATTTACTAGCAATAAGAGGAATTACAGTAATGATTTTAGCACCCATTCAGTTTACTCATGACAATGAAAATTAGTGACCCATAAGGGAAAAAGAAGTATTTTCAGAATAAATTACAACCTTTAAGGTAAACTACTTCATAAAACTACCCCTCTTAGGTTATGTTACTAATTTGAAGATACATTACTTACATTATAGGATGATTACCTGCAAGTAATTTACTATCTCACCAGTGGAGATTACTACCATGAAAAAGATTAAGGAGCTGTAGAATAACCATGATTGCGGAAGACAGTAGGCAATTTACTATCAAAAGTTGCAATCCATGGTTGTTCATCTCAGCAAGGCCAGATGGCAATCATGAGAAGTAAATTACTATGCTATAAGACTTTAACTACAGAAGGTATATTTAATTTGCTTGCTACCTAAGGACATTAAGCAATTTCGAAGAGTAATTTATTACTTCACAAGGGAAAATTGTTATCATAAAAGTTTGTTTAATGAAAGTAACTTTCTCTTGATGCCTAGCCATCCACCTAAGCTCACTTGCACTTGCCCAGAGTCCCTGACCCAATCAGTTTATACGTGGCTTTTTACCCAATAATGTACAATGAGGATGTTGTCATTAAGAATTGTTTAATGATGTTGTGTTTTCTCAAAAATGGTAGTAATTGGTAGTTTATTATATAATATGTACTTCCTCTCATTGATAGAAACTTCACCAGGCATGGATCATCTGGTACGATCCTTACACCCATTGTCTGCGACTCGCGTGGATAGTCAAACCCGTGACACATGGGCAAGCAGATGTGGTTCTCAGCCCTCCAGCACACGGTGCGAGAGAGGGAATGCAGGCCCTCTTGTAATGCTGAGCAACTTTTGGGGGGAGAGAGAGAGAAGCAAGACGACACATGTGAACATGATACCATCCACGCGCATCGTAGACAATGTATGCATAGTAGCCCACAAACAATCAATGTAATTTTCCTCATTAGGTAGTAACTGATAGTTACAATCGCTAGTAACTACACCTCTAACCATAGTTTGCCTAAAGCAGTCCAATTCTCGACTGCGTCTCTATATAGCTACTTAGTACTCTCCTTTGTTGCATATCCTTCGGTTAGCTTAGAGATCCTGACATGAGAATGTGATCACTTAAAAATTACCCAATAACAAAGTTTGTTAACTCAAATTGCCATAACTCCACGTCAATGACAGTAGCCTATCTTTGAATATGGTACATTACCTCAAGTGCTTGTAAGTTTGAAAGTCCTCGGGATTTCAAATTTCCTTGAGAAATGATCACCAACTTGAGATTATTGTGAACTTTTTTTTCCCTATCTTTGGTAAGTTACCTCAGTGTTCCTCTAAAGTCTGTAAACGTATATAATCTATCCTAATTAATCATACTTAAAGAAACATTTCAGTATAATCCTATGGAACTTCGCAAATCTAGTAGTTTCTTTGCCAAAAAAAATGAAAAAGAAAATAAGTATTAAGGCAAGAGTAATTATTCAATGAAGATTAAAAGCCTCAAAGCCTCTTTGCAAATTTTCCCAATACAGTTCCTTCCGTTGCCTTTGAAACCAAGCCCTCTACGTGGAAGCTCAAAGAACGGGAAGAAGAAAAGTCCATAGTCGGACACATTACATGGTGGGACCCACAACTTATTTCCAGGCCCCTTTACGGTGAAGCTAGCACATCACATGAGCCTTAGGCCTCGCCATAAGCTTCAATGATAATCACGTAATTATAAAAGGGCAATCTTCATTACTTCACTATATATGTACTATTATATTTTTCCTTATTCTTCAATGATGCTAATGTACGTCAATATAACCGTCATTTACTTATAAAAAAAATGTAAAACTTAAAGGGAAGGTCTACAAAACCCCTTATGAACTTTAAGGGCGGTGCACCCTTACTTCTGAACTTTAGCATTCCTTCAACTTTGATTTCATTGTGGATGTCAACCCTTCATGCAGTTTACCATTGGGATTTGCTTTACATGTGATTTCATAATTGTAGATATTTGTTTGAGATAAATCATCCTTTTGCCTCCAAATGCATTAAAATAAATCAAAATTTTCCAAAAAAAGAACAAAAAAATGAGGAAAAAAATGCAACGATAGCAAAGAATCACTGGGGACAAAAGAGTAATTTGAATTAAAATAGTTGAGAATTACAACTTCGTCCTTAAAATCATGTCTTGGGCACTCGCAAACGGAAAAATGGACGAATGGTTGATGGCTTAGGAGCTTTGTGTTAAGGTTAAAATTTTGGGAGTAAATGGGTACCGCCCTCAAACTTTGTATGGGATTTCGTATATTTTTTCCTCAAAGGCACTCACTAATGCCTACGACACGACATGTTAAACTTAAGTTGCAGATTTTTGTCTGTGATGCCAAAAGTGCGCACAAATTGTACAATTTCATGTGCGCGCGTGCATAAACATGCATAGAATTATGTATTCTTATAATTAAGGGCCTTATGTATGACTAAGTGCCTATTTAAATACATGACACAAAAAATACGTGGATCAATTAGCATATTTGCTTTTATTCTCTTACCCATTCTTCATATTGATTTTTATCAGTCACCTATACTATATATTTTATAGACTATAACAAAGATAACTATTGTAGTGGAATCCATTTCACAAAATTAGGATATTACTTTATTATGGAATATTTTGATGTTAAAATTCCCTTCAATTTTGCTCTATGAAACCCCATCAATATAGATATACTTGCAGCGTGTAAGTTGTAAGTAACTCAGAACTATCACAAATTAAATTCACATGGATTTCATACAATTAGTTGGATTTCTACACAATTATGAGAAACAAAAGATTGCCATATCTAATTATAGAGAATGCATCAACAGATAAGGCAATTAAGAAGAAAATGAACAGAAGATGATTATTAATAAATAATTAATACTCTTTTGATAGAAAGTTACCTGTTGCCCATTGAAGAATGCAATTTCAGTGCCAACTTGGTCATCGGATGTACTACTCAAAGTAGATGTCCTGAGGATGAAAAAGTTGCTAATATATGGCAAGTTACGCAACTCTAATACATGCAAATTATGCAACGCAACTTTGTCACAATCATTAGCTTCTATAATCTCTCGCATTAAGTGGCAATCAAGAACTCGAATCTCTTCTAATTGTGGAAGTTCTCTTAGTAACGAAAGAGGAAACAAAACTTCCATCTTGTCACAACTTTCAACTCGTACTACTTTTAATGTACTAAAGGACTTGGAGGACACACGGTTGTGGCATATCTTTTCAAAGTTGATGAGATTCTTGAGAAGTAATGACTCCAACTTCTTAAAAGTAGTAAGGGAAGGCCATCGGAGGATGTAATGGATGGAAGGACTATTAATGATGTGTAGATGCTTTAGTTTTGGAAAACCTTCTTGGGATAACTCACAAATACTTTGCTCAATTCCATTCACCCCCTCCAAAAATAGTTCGTCGGTTCCACCTAAGGTAGTTTGTATGCATCCTTTCCAAAGAACATTGCTTGTTGGATTCAACTTGAGCTCCAATGTCCTCAATCCTTTGTAAGCCCTCCGCCAACGCTCTGCATTACCTATTTGGATCTTGTACTTGGTTAATTTCCCGACATTTAGATCATCTGGGAGTGCACTTGGATTGGGAATGGACACATGCAGAGTGCAGAGATTCTTCATGTTATTCAACTCAATCAGACTAGCATTAGTTGGTAGATTTTGCTCCAAGGCATTCCATTTATCAAAGCTATTCTCCATGTATAACTCTTCCAATTTGATCAAGCTTCCAAGCACACTTGGCTCAATTTTCTGAAGGTGGGAGCAATTGTTCAGATCTAACAACCTCAACTCTACAAGTTGACCAATTTCTTTTGGCAATTGCTGAATGGTGGAGTTCAGGAAACTAAGAATTTGTAGCCCTTTTAGGTTGCCAATAATGGCTACATTGTCTAACGTACAATCATCAAGACACAAAGTGTGCAAGTTCTCTAATAACTGAAATGGCGAAGGTGAACAAGTGACACATATCCCAGTAAGATTTAAGACCATGAGTTTCCTCATAGATTTAAATAATGAATTTGGAACGTTAAGAGATTTATTGTCCGTGAACAACAAAAAGATCTGCAAGTCAGGGCAATCCAATTCTTCAGGAAGCTCCTTCATGTGAACATATGGAAAGCATATTGCCCTACAATTTTTGAGCTCATCCTTTGGCAACTCTATCATGAACTCATCTTTATCTTTCAACACAAGAAGAGAATGATCTCTTGAAGCGACTAAGGCGACAAATTCACGAACCAGGTCATGAACCTTGAAACCATTACCATCTCCATTCTCTAACAAAAGGGAGGATGCTTGAAGAGTACGTATCAATGAGCTCAACCTATTTCTAGCTTCTTCCATGCTACTGTCTTTTCCATATAACCCCAAACCCACACCATACCTCACCAAATTTTCCAGAGAGGGCTCAGACACACCATAAACAACACAAAGTCGTAGTGTTAACTTCACCTCCTCTTCTAAACTATCATAACTCAATTGCAACATCTTATTTATTACCTCATTGATTCCTTTATCTTTATACATCTCGATTTGTTTCAAAGTGTCCTTCCATTCAGGTAAACCAGCGTCTTTAAAACGTTTTGCAATCGCGAGAATTAGGAAAGGCACACCTGCGCATTTGTGGAGCGCCTCATCCACCAAGGGTTTGAACTCGTCAACGTGAACTTTGTCTCCCACAATCCTATTAAACAATTCTTTTCCCTCTTCCTCATGCAACCCACAAAGGTGGAAGTCCCTGTCACAGCCCATTTCCCTTCGCAAAACATCTCGATTTCTCGATGCCAATAACAACTTGCATCCTATGACTTTGTTGTCATGTCCGCAAGGAATGCCGACGGTTTTCAAGTCGAGCCCCTTCCACAAGTTGTCCAGTATTATGAGGACCTTCTTTTCCTTCTTCTCCTCATTTTCCAGCCTCTTGTGCAGACGATCTGCTCGCACGCTGACAAACTCATCGTTCTTTATGTCCAGGCCTAACGCATGTGCAATCTCTCCTTGAATCCTCTTGATATCTGGATTTTCTGACACGTCGGCCTTAGCTACCAGATCGAATGATTTCTCTTCCCTTATTCTCCTTTCGGCATCTGCCAAAAGGGTGGACTTGCCGACTCCGCCCATCCCGTAAACCCCCACCACGCTATTGCTGTTATCGACAAGAGCATCCATGATGTCCTGTATGATCAAAGCTCTGGATTTGAAGATGCGATCGTCCCTAATCGATGGGACGACATCTTTGCCTTCTCTCCTGGCCGGAGTCAGAGTAGCAACACTCCCCGGAGCAGGATCATTGAAGGATATATCCTTGAAGGCATTGCACTCTCGAACGAGTCCCTTAATGCCCTCGATCTTGTCCTTGGCCTTCCTGCTAAACTGATAACGGCAATTTGGGTCGGGAAGAGTCCCGTGGCAGCAAGTCTTGTTTGCCATTTCAAAGTCTCGCAGCAGGTCTCGTGCCTCCTTCAAGGCCTCCTGGGCACTTTCTTGCCACTCTGTAACTTGACCATAGACATTGCGAAGATTGTTTCTGGCCTCTTCGATGGCATTGTGGACCCTCTCATCCTCGTACGCCAGCATGTTGACTTCCTTTTGAAGATCCTCGGCATATCTCTTGGAGGACAACACGTATCCAAATTGACGTTTGATGGGAATAGCGGCCCACTTCAGGACATCCCATGCGATTGAGATGCAAGATTCGATTGACATTTTTTTCTGATTTTTTTTGCCAGAAGCAGAGAGTCCGAAAACAGAGAAACAGAGAGATAGAGAGAGAGAGAGTGATGAAAAAGAGCAGCAAATACTGAGGAAGAAGAAGAAGAAGAAGAGAAGGAAGCGCAGGAGGAAGAATGGTTGTGCGGAGGAGAATGAAGAGCAAAATAAAGCAAGAACAATGAGAGACGAAGAAGGTGAAGAAAATTGAGTGCATAAAAGGATGAACGAAGGGGAGCATCAAAGAGTGGATTAAGACTTTTTGGCTAGCAAAGATATGCCTTCCTTGTGGATGGAGAGAGCGAGTTGTAAAAAGTTGATAATCGTCGGTTGAGATTTAGTGTTAATAGAAAAAGTTGAAAGGAAGTAACTTGAAAACTCCGAATGATTCCCTGCGAAAGGAACAAGTAATATCAGATCCAAATCCTTGATTGTGCTTTTTTTGTTCGTCAAGCCTCTTTACCTTTTCTTCGTTCTCCTCTTTTCTTTGAGTTCCGCAAGGAACGAGTACTACAAAATTCAAATCTTAGTATTCACTCGTGTGCTTTTTTCCTACTTATTGTATTGAGACTTGGATTCATGTTATAAATTAGAGATTGTTGGATATTCTTTTCCTAATGTCGTAATCATGATATTCTCGAATTCTCTTCACAATTCTAAATGGTCGTGTTATTAATTTATATAGTGAATGGATAAGGTTCTACTTATTGACATATCAGACTTGGGCAAGCTTAGACCTTATATCCTGTTAATGTTGACTTGGATAAAAGAAATTGACTTTTCATGTATCACTTTTCAAAATTTCACAAACTTATTGACTGAAAACCCTCATAATTATCCCTTGGAATGCCCTCATAATCATCCCCTTAAGTGAAAAAAAATTCAGTTCATAAGGAAAAGTTAGAGTTGATTAGTTTTCTTGCCAACCATAATTGTTAGATGAGAAAGTCAAATTACTCCTAAATCCATATATTTATTGTTACAACCCTTCCCGATGCGGTTGGAGAGGCAGGTTTAAAGGTAATGGCCAAAAGTCGAACTGACGGCTCTCAATTAAGCACGGGCTCTCCCAAGCCCTTACTAATGTTGACATTTGTTTTAATATGTTGTTTTAATAAACTTTGACAATTTTGCTGAAATTAGTAGCTATTATGAAAATGAGGTCATTTTTCAAGTATCATGAATAAGAGCACATTAGATTATAGTGGTTTGGCTTTATTGCTAAGCCTAAGTCCACTATCCATACTAACAGCCATAAATCAAGCTAGATTGCACTAATAATCTACAAGATAAGTTACAATTAGCAAGTGATTCTATCAGATGATAGATCACACTATTATGACTGATGCTCTCACTCTTATACAAGCAATCTTTCTTGCGATTATAAGGTAACAAGAACACAACATTGAAAATCTCAAGAGAATGATATTGTATTGCGTGTCTAACTTTTTGTTCTCAATGATGTTCTCTTATATAGACTTCTTTAATCTTCCCGTTGGAAATGGTCCAAAGAAGCAAGTAGCCATTAGGTTTTTGTTCCTGCAATTGTTTAGGGTGCGAATGATAACATTTTTTGAAGAGAAATAGATTTTTCTATTTCTATTTATGGATGAGTTTCTGAGCAAAAAAAAAAAAACACGTGTTTGATAATGACAAAAAATTTATATTTTTAAAATAGAAATTCATTTGATGATTAATAAAATTTCACTTTCCCAAGTGGCGGCAGCAATGGGAGGGGCGGCGGCAGCCAACGACCGGCAAGGGTGGTGGTGGTGGTGATGATGGCGGATGGGAAAAAACTCCTTCAGGTGAGAAGTAAAAAAGAGAGAAATAATTTCTGATTTCTATTCCAAACCTATTTATGGAATAAAAATTCGTTCTAGAAATAAAAAATGAAATTATTTTACTAAACATATTTCTATTCTAGAAACAAGTTTGGAATAGAAATCTGTTCCAGAAATAAAATTGTTACCATGTGCAGCCTTAGAAGCTGAACTGTCCATACAATTTATTTTCATGAACATCAGCTAGCTAACCCCAAATGGGTTCTATTGTTGTATTCATGTTGCTGATAGCTTTGACAATACTAACAATGGCTTTTTCCTTTTTCCTATTCTTTGACGACTTTCAATTCTTCTGCTGTGCGTCTCCAGTTGACAAAAACTATTTTTAACTTCTCCGATGAACATCGTTAGATGGTCATTGTACCAACATCATCAATGACAACCACCACCCGCACCGGCTGTATTGGCTTCGGCCTCTCTCCCCCTCAAGAAGGGGAAGAGTTCAAATTTTAACGTTGGCATTAGGGATTCTTAAGTGTGACGCCATGGTGATGGGTCTTGCGCTAGCATCATCTGAGGGTTTACGTGGTGGCCGTCGGCCAAAGCGGTTCCTCCAGCATCAAAAAACATCACCAACTAATTTTCAAGTTTGTTTGTGCTGTTTACAAGCAACAGATTGTGATCTTCCATCACAGATATGACTTGTGTCGTTAATAAATTGTCACGAACATCTATAATAATCACAGTGAATATTATACTAAGAATAGTGTAGGAATCATCAAATTATTTAGGGATGTTTTTATGACAATCTCCTCTTTTTTCATGATGAAAAAACTATTTTGCAGATGTGATAGCATACTTTTGATAAATTTACAAGAAAAGTAAAAGATTTGCATTAGTGTTGTTTTTTCAAATAAATACACTTGGTAGATATTAGCATCTCCATAAAGTTTTCCAGGAACGAGGAGATAATGTCTAGAAGATTTTTAGTGACATGATTGAACATCTTTAAACTTTTTAGAGAGCTCATTTCAAACAGTATAAGAATAGGACCATAATAGTGCTAAGGAAATTATGAACTTCCCGTTATAACAATAGGTTAATATATGTGTGGTATATTTGATTCTATTATAAAAGTGGCAAGTTTAAAGTATAGCTACTTTAAAATTTTATAGATTTTTGAGATACTTGCTTTAAATAAAGGTTTATCTTGAAAGAGACCTTTTATGTAAAGGTATTACTCTCAAGAAAATTTTGGTTGTATTTCTTTTTTAAAACTTTGTTCTTTTATTTTTGTTTTACAAACAAGGGGGGATTGTTGGTAGTTTGTTTATAAACAAACTAAGAGTGCCTTGTCACATATCAAAAGGATGTGAGTGCACAAATGGACGAGATTTGGCACTAATCATATATCATTATTTTTTATTTATTAATAAAACCAGAGACATTAAAAGCTCAACAAAGCTGTGAACTGTGACCAGAACAGGGGCAGCGAATGGCGGAGATTCTCCGCTGGTTGCTTCATCGAGCATCGCTCGTTGCGGGATGGCAGGGGCAGCAGATCAGCAACGGTGACGTCGGGCTGGTTGCAGCAAGCGGCAGCACAGTGAAGAGGTGAGGCCACGACCGTAGGAGTGTTCGGCCGTGAACCTCTCTTATCTCTCTCTTTTTACTCTTTATTGTCTGGTCTTTTCTGTTCTGGGCTGTGTTGTGCAGACGAAGAGAAAGACAGCCCCCTCTTTTGCACGTAATAAACCCCTTGTACATAAGGGACGGCTAGTGTTATTCAAAAGAATGGCCTAAACTTTCTTTCCTTCTGTGGATGCCTCATGTATAATATATTCTGATTCCTTTCCCCTCTTCACACTTGCGCATATCTCTTGGCTAATATTATGGGTTCAATATTCTGCCGATTTACTCTTTATTTCCTTGATGGTTGCTCATCGAAATCGGTAGTGAATATGCCCTATTGCTTTAATCCATATGTTCCAACTCGGCATGCCACCTCATGATTCTCGGCCATTTAAGGGATAATGGACTTGGCCAGAATTTCGTTCCTTTACAGTCTCAATTAAATTCAAGGCAAATTAGTTAAGTTGATTTGCTGCCGACCCAATTAGTATGCAAACTATATGGGCTTACTTAACTACAAATGGAAATGCTCCTAATATCTTTATGCGTTTAACTAATATTTTTGCTTAGGGGCCCTAATTTTCTTATGTGATAAATCCCTAAATAATATAGCCAAAATTTATGTGTTAACAGTTCTCATTGAGGTTGCATTCGAAGACAAAATAATACCTAAGTTTAAACATGGAAATGCTATGAATGCTATTTCCTCTGGGATTATGAGTCCCATTTTTTTAATATGCAATATATCATGATGCAGGCTAATGCCAATGATAAAGTAAGTACATGGAGATACTTACCTTGTGGGAGCAGTAAAGTAAGGTACGGATCCAACTCCGAATCACCTTACAAGTATTTGGACTCCACCCCACAGATATTGCCTGATGACCCTTTCGAAAGACTTCAAATGGCCTAGATATCGTTTAAGGAGGTCAAAAAGGGATGATTAATAAATTCCTGGATATCGTCCGAGGCATCTAATGATCGAGTGATGAAACTTTGTTTCAAATATCTGCATATCGTCTGAGATACTCGAAACGGATTGTCTGATGAACGTCTGGACATCATCAGAGGCATCCAACGAGAGATTAAAAAAATGTTATTCATTCCAACTTTTAACGAGCTAATTGGATATCGTCAGACGCATTCGACAAATTAACCGCTAAACACCAGGATATCGTTAGAGGTGCCTCCACGCAAGAACTTTCCAGATTGTTTGAAAATGCTTAACGAAAGACCTAGCTATAGACTGAAATATTGGAAAAGACTTGATGATAATAACTTGAACATCGCCTCAGGATTTAACGATTGAATGTGCAAGGGAACCATCCCAAATGCTCGGGAAATCTTAATAAGATACCAGGATATCATCAGATTTACTTGAGAAGAAGCTTGGTGAGATATCTGAACATCACCTCAGTTACTCTAAAAAGAAACTTGGTGAGATTTTTTATCATTACCTCAAGCACTCAAAAAAGAGACTTGATAAGATACGTGAACATCGCCTCAAGCACTTTGGAAGAGACTTGGTAAGATACCTGAACATCGCCTCCGGGACTATGGATACTTTGCAATTATATTGGAACAACTTGAGTGGGTCGAGATGTCCGGGATGAGGTGACAACCCGAATGGGGTCGGGTGTCTAGGATCATTAGTCTGGGTAGTGACGTAGTTACCTGGCTGATGTGCAGACTTCTTCAATCTTTGAGGGTCTTTGAGTGGCTAGCAAGAATCACCTAGAGGGGGTGAATAGGTGATACAAGCAAATCTTTTACAAAATAAAAATACGGAATAAAACTAATCGAGATAAAAGTCTTAATGTTAGCAAATCTAGTACGATTCAGAAGTCTGAACAATAATAAGATTCTATAACAAGATTCTAATATGCTATATGAAAATTAGACTTAGAAGCACCCAGTAAGTGTGCACTAACTTACAATAATAAATAACAAGAGATTAAGGGATAAGAGAAATTATATACGAATATTATAATGATTTGGCTTAGATCAAGCCTACGTCTACTCTCTCACACTAACAACCAACTAGTTGGATTTTACTATATGATCAACAAGATATTACAACTTTGAGTGTAAACACTCAGCGATAGATCACACTATCTCACTAAGTCACTCTTATGTACTTCTCTCACAATCACAAACTTTTAAGCTCGCACAAGACAAGTGTATATGGTTGAAGTATGCCCATACGTATGTCTCTTAATCTCGTTATATATTCCTCCACTTCTAAACTAGCCATTGGACAGTATCCAGAGAATCGTCTTCCAATCTATCCATTGGACAAAACTGTATCAAGAAGATTTGGTAACCGTTGAGTGACAGAAGCAGAATCCCCATCTTGATTATAGTCACTCATATAAACAAAATCTAGATTTCCATAAGTAAAGCCTATTCGTTAGGAAAGTTCTTGTTTTCGGAATCCAATCACCAATCAATTAAATTGAGTCAATCAAATCTATTTTAGTGTAGAATCCAAACTAGATTACTAGTTGTTACATATTCTGGATCTGCGTCTTGTTCTGTTAGATTGTCTCATTCTAAATTTGCTTTGTTCTGAATATTAAGTTATGAACTTATTTCAGTCTGAACATATGTCTCGTTCGACTCTTGCATTGTCTTAAACTTGTCACATTCTGGACTTATTATGTTCTAGACTTGTTATGTCTGTATGTAAAGTCTGAGTCTATTTCGTCTGAAATAGACTTCTTAGTCTGTACTTGAGTTTGAATGCATTCGTCCTCAAAGTCTGTGTCTAATAGATTTATCCTTAAACTCTGAACAGATTTAACCATAGAATATGGACTTTGTTCAGCTTCAACAATGAGTCTATCTTCTGGTTCTTCAAAGTATATTCCTTGATAATATCCTTTACACATTCTATCATCTACATAACGGCTTGTGCGTCATTTCCCTATTTACTCAATCATCAAACATATTAGTAGCATTTGATTTATTTTGTCATCTTCAAAACATCATATGGGATTTCCCTAATGGACTTGTCTCTTGTCAGACATTGTTATAGGCAACATAGAATATGCATTCACAAACAATCAATAGCACATATACTTACAAATGCTGTAAATTCATCAACTCCAATGGTGTTCATGCAGACAATTTATTCAAATATGCATTACCAAATCTCCACTGGGAAAATCATAACAAGATAATCCATACTCATGCGTGGATGTACTAAACATGTCAAATGAGGGATTTTCAGTTTGAATAGGCTTTCCAATTACTCCGATTAAAAAGGATGTTTTTTGGAAATCACTACATCTCACTGTCTTCATGTCAATAAGGATCCGAATATTTTTGCAAGTGGTATGACCTTACTAATTTGAGAAATCTTTATCAAGATTGTAATGTAGATTTGGTCAATGCCTTTGCAAAGGGGACTATCCAAGTTGAAGATAGGAAAGATATATTCCGCAATCTTCTTTGGATTTACAAGTCAAGAACCCCACAAAAATGTAAAAGAAATAGTCTTGCTTGCATTTCTTTGAGCAATGCTTATAGTCATACGAATTTCTATGTTGATTTAAGTAACTTAATTTGAAGAGACTTTGTAGGGGATATAACGTAGGCTAGGCTTACGTGTTGAGAAATGAAGGGGTTCCTTGGGCTCAAAAATGTGTATAGGAGAGATGAGAGTTGGTGATTATCTTGGTATTGTCACTAGTCTTCTTCTTCACCATCAAGAATTGTCTTCATAGATTCTTGACTAGGAATAACTTTGCAATACATGCCCTCTCGACCTTTTTTATTTTCCTCTATGAGTATTGATCTTACTTTTACCAAGCACGCTATTTTTTGTATTGATTTACATTTACACTACTCATGCATTTTGACCATACCTAAGTTGTGTATTTCTGAAATTTTCATAATAACTCAAACATTTATATAAATCCATTAATTGCTATTTATTTGAAATTCTAATAATATTTGAGATTTTGATGGAGAAGCCAAAAAATTTACTTTTACATTTACTTAAGTGTGAACACACGATCTATACAACTAACTCACAAAGGTGACAAACACAATCAATACTTTAAAATCGACTTTTTCCTCATTAAATATCTTTAACGAGCTGCATGAGGTCACCGGATAACAAGACCCTTATAAAACAAACATTTGATGGAGAAGCCAAAAAAATATACTTTTACATTTACTTAAGTGTGAACACACAATTTATACAACTAACTCACAAAGGTGACAGACACAATCAATACTTTAAAATTGACATTTTCCTCATTAAATATCTTTAACGAGCTGCATGAGGTCACCGGCTAACAAGACCCTTATAAAACAAACATTATCTTGTTATAAAAATTGGAGTGATAGGTTATTCTATACTCCGTCCATATTAGAAACATCATTCCCATGTAGAGGCTCCCGGGACTTTACATGAATTGATTGATTCGGGATGTATACATGCAATTAAACACCGTAAAATCTTTCAAATTGACGTAACACCAGATATAGTTGTATCTTAATTTGTTAAACTTTGATTTTTCTAACATTTTCAATTTTTTTTTAGGGAAAGTAAGAAGTGGTAAATCGTACTCTATAAGTGTACACATCCAAATCATCATATCGATGAGGAAAAAGTTAATTCTAGGAACTTCAAATAAATCTATTGCATAGATGCTAATTTAATCCTAAACTTTTTAATAATGTCAATTTAGTCCTAGACCTTTTGATATGGTGCCAATTTAATCATTCTAGCTAAACCTGATATTGCTGATGTAGATGTTGGTTGGCTTACATGGTGCCATCAGCATTGACGTGAATAATTTTTAATAAATATTTTACTATTTTTTTCAATTTTTAATTAGTTCTGATTATTTTCTCTCTTTTTTTTCTTTCCTTTTTTTTTCCTTCTTATTCCTTTTGTCGGTAACTAGTCATTAGCTATGGACGATACTAGGCCACCAGCCATGGCTGGGCTGGCCTTCCCTTAGTGAGGCTTGTTGGGGCTTGCCCTCGCCTAGGCTAGGGCAGCCTGGCCTAGCATCGTCTTCGCCTAGGCCAGATCTAGCAAGGCCGACCCTTGTTGGAGTTGGCCTATGCATGACTAGATTTTGCATGCGGTAGGTGACTACAAGCCTTGTCTAGGTGAGGTCAGCCCGACCATGACTGGTGGTCAATAATTGACAAAAGGAATAAGAAGGAAGAAAAAGAAAGAAAAAATCAAACAAATAATAAAAAAATATTATTAAAAATTGTCCATGTGAATGCCGCCAATGCTCCGTAGGCTCGCTGATGTTTACATGAGTAATATCTAACAAAAATTAGCTAGAATGATTGAATTAGTGTTAGGTCAAAATGTTTAAATTAAATTGGCATCATTAAAAGTTCAAAATTAAATTGACACAAATGGAACAAATTTAGGGCTTTTTCCATAAGAGAGAGACTACACTGATACCAATGATGTGCAAAAGTATCGGAACTACATAAGATTTAATAAAGATGTCATTGGATGCCCTCCTCTGGTATCTGAATAAGACTTTTAGGCTAGTGAGGGAGACCTTGCTTGTGGATGGAGAGCGCAAACTGTAAAGAGCAATCCATGGCGAAAGAACCGCAGCAACAGTGTCATTGGAAAAGTTGACAATCAAAGGTTGAGATTTAGTACCAACAATCCAACGAATCATTCCCTACGTAATGTTTGAATGGCAAAACTAGAAAGGGAAATAGCTTGGAAACTCAGAATCATTCCCTAGGTAAGCAACAAGTATTATCAAGTGTGAATCGATGATTGTGCTTTTTGTTTGTGAGGATTCTTTACCTTTCACTTTTTCTCCTTTTTGCTTTGAGTCTAATAGGCAACAAGTATCATCCAATCATTCCCTGCCTTTTGATTTTATTGCTTATCCGGTAAGTTTTTAACTATTTACCATATTGAGACTTCGATTTATGTCATAAATTAGACGTTATTTGATATTCTTTCTTCTAATGCCATAATCAATTGGAAATTTCTATCTTTATTGACTTTAAATTTTGGCATAATCTAAAATTCTAAATTAAATATAAAGAAACCACTAAATAAACCTAAACAAAAGTAGAACAAACTAAAGACACGTCTTAATATAGAAACTTGTGTTAACTCGGCCTATTACTTGTTCTATTCAAATATTCCAATGTAGAGGATTATAATTAAGCTAATTGAAGAGGAAAACAATTTAAGTATAATTTTCTAATTGGTATAAAGATTGAAATAAGTCTAAAACATAAAATAACTATGTTATCGATGTCCATACTGAATGGTAATTTTTGAGGATGTACTATTTATTGACATTTTAGACTTGGGAATCCTTATGTCTAATTAATGCTGGCCATTAGTTGAAAATAAATCTTAACTTTTCATCTTCTAAATTTTCGTAGATTTATTGAAAGCCCCCTCATAATCATCCCTTTAGGTGGAAAAAAAGGACTTGCTTCGGAAGATTGAATTGAAGTTGTTTAATAATGGCTCAGTTCTTACCGAGCCATATTTAACATAAGATGGCCTCATCTCCACCTTGAAGAAGGGACGGCCCGTCTGAAATTTGATGGCCTATTTAAGAGCAGTGAGAGGCATTGCGGGTTTGGCCTTGCCTCTACTTAAAAAATGACAACTTTAGAGACACTTTGCGTCCACTTCATTGATTTGACTCGCTTTGAAAAGATTTCACATAGATTGAAAATTAGTTTAAACAAAGCTTCTTAAAAACTATTCAAGAATTCGAAAGAAGAAATAAAAGAGAGTAATGAACTGGGCTTTTTTTTCCTCAAAAAAATAAAAATTTCTTATGTCAGAAATTACCCTAATGTTCGAGAAATATTTGTACCTAAAGCAACTCTATCAAATATTATTATATGAAAAAAGGAGATCTCTTTATATCTGATGATTGTAAGGTGATCATAACCGTTGGACTAGCGCTACAGAAATTTATGCTATCCCTTCCACAACCAAACCAATTTTTTTTTTTGGGTGCTTTTAGGCATAACCACCTAGAATGGAAATTATCAAAAAAATCATAAAACTATTGCATGGCCATTAGTTTTCATTAAATCTTTAAATTTGACCAATGTAGGCATAAATCTTTTCACTTGATTTCAATGTAATCCATTTAGCTAATTTTAGGTGAAATTACTCGTGTGGCAGTCTAATCAGCAATAACTATTCTACATGGCATAGTCGGAGGTTGATGTGGATAATCTCAAACAAAATGTATCGTTTCGTAATTTTTAAAAAGGAATCTTTATTTTTGTTTCTTTATATGTTTTTCGTTTTTTCTTTCCTTCATCTTCTTCTCTGCGCAAACTGGCGGGCAGCGGGGGCCGCAAGCCCAGTGATCAGTGGTGGGCGAACCGTGAACGCTACGGATTTGTGGCTGGGGAGGGCTTGCGCCCAGATCTAGTCATTGGACTATCGTGGTGAAGTTTTACTCCTTCAACTTTGTTAGGAGGATCTATCTTGAGATAACGTGTACCCAATGAGTCCTACCATCGGTGGCTGCTCTAGTAATCTGGATCAAGCTCCTATTATGAATCTCTTGGAGGTACCTCTCTGCGACTGTTTCCAACGTTTCGCCTTCTTTCTTCTCCACATATCCGTGATCCACAAGTAGAGAGAGGTCGCGACATCCTTGCCAGTGGGCAGTAACCGGTGGAGAAACAAGAAAAGGAAAAAATCAAAAATTAAAAAAATTTAACAATCATCCACATCGATGCCTATCATGCTACATAGGATAGCTGACGTTGACTAGATTGGCATGTCAGCAAGTTCAAACCAATTAGCTAGATGAACATAATGGGAAAATTGTCGAAATGCTTGGAATTAAATTGGCAAAATAGGAAAATTTCTGACTGAATTGGTCAGTTTACAATGGTTGATGGCTTTGTAAACAATTACATCATTAATTAAATATTAACTGTTAACATTGTCATGGCATGAGTTATGACTACAGGTAAATTACAACTTAAAAATTTAAATTACTAGTTACAAGTAGGGGTGTCAAAAAGGCCCGACCCGACCCGACCCAACCCGACCCGAAACTTAGGGTAATTTCGATACCGGCTCTATACTTGGACCCGACCCGAAAATACCCTAAATTTAGGATCGGGTCGGGTCAAAACGGGTCGCACACAAGCCTTTTTTACACCGGTACCATCCGTGCGTTTTAGTCCTCATCCGTTGAGAAAAAATGATAAAGTAGGATAAAATAAACAAAAGAAAAGAAATAATCATCTCTCTCTGTACATTTTGGCTCTCAACACTCTAGAGTTTTTGAGCTAAACAAGAAATTGAAACCAAACTTGTAAAGGGTCATGTTCTGGCCCGACCCGACCCGACCCGACCCGAAAGTTTGGGTCTAATGCGTTTCGGGTCGGGTCAAAGCATGACCCTTTACGATTGGGGTCGGGTAACATCAAAACCCGACCCGGCCCGACCCATTGACACCCCTAGTTACAAGTGCCATCTACCTTATGATTTTAGGTAAATTACAAAGAAACTCCGAAACCTTATTGCTTTAAAACAGAACCGGTCCCCCATTTTCTTCTTCCGGCAGGGCCTTTTAAGCTCCCTTTTTAACTATGTAAATTTGGGCAATAGAATGGCGCAAGTGCCAAAACTTGGTATAGGAGGACACTAAGTGTTAAAAGTTATGAAATATACACTTAAGCATCAATGTTTTTGAAAATTTGATCATTTTAGTCCCAACTCCAGCAACCCCTCTCGGAAATCCTACGTGGTGTATTTTTTATAATTTATATTGTCTATGTGGCTTGCCGGAAATCCACCTCAGCTTACCTTCACCCAATACGGTGCCATTTTTTCTCGAAGTTTAATTTTAATATATTAAAAAAAAAGGAACTGGCAGCAATATAGGAGGGAGGGGCTCCCCTCCTGTGGCCATCGCCCCATTGCTAGTGGGGCAGTCGCAATGGAAGGTGAGGGTCACTGGCGCTTGAGTGGGGCCCAACAACCCTTGCCAAACACAAAGAGAGGGCAGTGACCCTCTCTCAAATCTGGGCGAGGGTTGTCCACCCTTGCCCCTATCTAGGCGAGGATCGCTAGGCCTTGTACAGGCATCGGTGGCCCTCACCTAGAGTTGCCGAACTCGGCAAGGGTCGTTGACCCTCACTCAGCCGCCGCCAACCCTTACCATACATTGCCACTGATCCATCGGCAACAGAGTGGTGACCACAAATGGGGGAGTCCCTCTCACCTGTGTTGTTGTCAATTCCTTTTTCTTTTTTTTTTTGTTTTAATATTATTTAATTAACATTTATATTGGAAATTCAACTTCATCCAAAATGACGTCGTTTTAGACTGATCTAGCCATATCAACAATCAAAACAATATCGTTTTGTGCTCACATCGCCAGAAAAATGCCACGTCAGCATTTTGGTCAGATTTTCTTGTCGTTGGCAAATAACCGATCCATTTTGCTCTGATTTTGATACTTAAGTATACATTTCGAATTTTTGGCACTTAAATAATCTTCCGTGCCAAGTTTTGGCACTTCAGGGGTCAGCGTCCCATAAATTTGCATTCAGTCATGTCTCCATCCCAATTTAATGTGAGAAGCTCCACCATTTTCAAGATCAACCATAGAGAGCATTCCAAAATCACGACTGGGCTTTCATGGCAATCTATGTTTGGCCCTACTTTGGATATGTTAGGAGAAGGGATTGAAGTGCCATTGTGATTTCGTTGCTTTTCCGATCAATGCCGCAAGAGGAGATAGCGGCTATGACAATTCAAATGACGAAACCGATAAAGAAACAGATGGCGAAGGTTGGAATAGACAAAAGGTTCTCGTTATATAATGCAAAGTGTGACCATCAAAGCTTTGTCTATGAAATAGGAACCGGATTTGGATCTCCATCTCGATTTAAATCGGGTGTCCAGCAATATGCAATTTTAAATGGTTACGACATAAGATGATGGTGAAGCTAAGAATGTTCATGACCTACGAATGATGAGAAAAGTGTAGTAAAGTCCTACACTTTTTGCATTAGAGTCAATTTAGTGATAAATATTTTATTGGTGCTAATTTAATCATAAACATTTTGATTTTGTATTAATTTAGTCTTCAACCTTTGACCTATTGCCAATTCAATCCTTATGGTTAATTTTGACTAGATATTGTTGATGTGAACGCCAATTAGCTAACATGGCATGGCCAGCAACAATATGGGCAACTTTCAACGATATTTTAATATTTTTCAATTTATTTATTTATTTTCTTTTCCTTCTTTTTTCCTTTCTCATCGTCCTTCCTCTAGCCGGTCATTGAGGTTCAACGACTGCCTAGAGGCAAGGGCTAGCGAGCCCTTGCCAAAGGCCGCAAGGGCAACCTCCAACTAGGTGGGTGAGGCTCGCCCTCACCAGGGTGCTCGCTTTTGCTAGCTATGAGCAAGGCCTAATCTTGCCAGATTCGACGAGGTTGAGCCTCACCCGACCTCTAGCAAGGCCACCTTGCATTGGGCTAGTGAGGCTTGCCCAATCGCTAGCAAGGGCTTGAGCCCTTGTAGGCTCAACCTCATGACCTCTGGCAAGGGCTCGAGCTTTGCCAGGGGTTGGGTGAGGGGTGCCAAAGGTAGGTGAGGTCAAGGTTGACCTCGCTGAACCTTAGCCTCTCCTCTAGGCGGTCAACGATTGGCTAGAGGAAGAAGGAGAAGAAGGAAAAAAGAAAAGTAAAGAAAATAAATAATTCAGAAAAATATTAATATATCATGAAAAGTTGCCCACGTCAATGCTAGTGATGCCACATTAGTCGATCAATGTCTACATCAATAATATCTAGGCCAAATTAGTCAAAAGTAAGGGTGTGCAAAAGAATCGGAAACAGCCCAGATCTTGATTGGAACCGGGGGTTCTCATGGGGGACGGTCCAATTCTCAGTTCTAATTTAGTGGAACCAATGAGTACTGGTTCAATTCTAGTTCTAGGCATAAAACTACCCAACCACCCAATTAAACTTAATCAATATGTGTGTGCAAAGAAATTTCATCTCAATTAGTTAAATATTTTGTAGTTTTTTGAGTAAATTTATATATGTAAATATGTATACTCATAGTTGTTGGACATTATTGACTAATTCTGTCTCTTGGGTGTGTAATAGGATTAGCCCTCTACTCTTTTTTCTTTTTTTTATTCTCCTAATCCATTTACTTACTTTCTCAACCAAAACAAAATAAATAAACGAAGAGAAAGGAGAGAACCAATTGGAGATGTCCATAAATGTTGTAGTACTTTGTCTTCATGACTTGTAATTAAGAGCCAATGGCTCATTAAAAAGTATGATTAGGTCTCTCCTTAGCTATTTCCATGATTAAATTAGATTGACCTTGAAAAAAAAATAGATTGAGTGATTAATGTTTTAATTTATGTGGAGGTTAGGACTTTTAATGTGGAGTCTAATTCTCCTCATGTTTCAGGTGTCGGGAAACTGCAAATGGACCACACCATGACCTTCAAAGAAATTAACTTTTCTACTAACGAATATTGTTTATTCGTTTTGCCCTATAATTTTCTATGCTTAATCAAAATCAATGGCTCACAATTCAACTCGAATATAAGGCTGAACAAGGCTTTAGAATATAGGTTCACCATGATATAGGGATTTGGGACAAGTCCCAGCTCCTGGGTGGATCCATAGAATCAATGGGTGGATCTTGATTCTAATTTTTCAAAACTGATCCTTAGTAGGTGGTTTCTGATTCTAAGGTAGGAACTGCCCATCATGACCATACTTACCCCTAGCCAAGAGGACTGAATTGATATTAGGTCAATTCAGAGGTTACCAAATCAATTAAGTTAGTTTCTTTTATACAGTTTGATAGGTGAGCTTATACAAGGAAAGAAGTGGTTTCAGATGTTACGTTACAGGCTTGATTAATCTTGTCATTAATAATGTCTTTTAACGACAAAACGACCGAATCATTCACGCATCCTTAACAAACGTTCTTTTTGGCATGTAAATCGGAAAGATACCTAATTTGTCGAAGGGTTTCTAGAATAATAAATGATTAACGATCAAGGACGGAAAAAACTACCGACCGTGGGGCAATGGCCGTCAGGCAAATCTCAACAGTCGTACTCAGTTATTGAAGTTGATGGAAGCGAGCGATGGTGCCATTTGTTGGCTCAAGGTGGCTGTCGGCGATGGCGACAACACTATATTTGGGGACAGTGGATGACCAAATGTGGTGCGACGACAATTATTCGTAGGTCAATTGGCGGTGATGGAGGCATTCTCAGGTGTGCGGTGGTGGGCTATTAGCAGCCAACAACAATCAACGTTGGGGGAGATGAGGGAGATGGGGGCGGCAGCCGACGGCAACAACGCAAGGGGATGGTATCTAAGATGGTGATTAGGCCAACAACAATACAGGGTTCAATAGGGACTACGATCCCCCCCAAAACAAAAAAAAGAGAGATTAGTTAACGAAGTTTTTTCTTTATCGATCTTACTTTTAACTCTAACTTTCAGATTTTTGTTTTACTTTCTTACAAAGCATGAGTCGAAATCCACATCGAAAATTAAATTATCCTCACCCCAATCTTTTTCGAGAATGTGGGGTTTTGAACTTCCCACCTTCCATTTCCTAGCGAGATAAGAACAGCGGGAGTGCCAAAACTTCGCAAATGACTTAAGTTAAAAGTTCACAAAAGGTACACTTAAGTGCCACTTTTTTTTAAAAATGGATCACTTAAGTGCCAGCCAAAAGCCTACGTGGCTCGCCGGAAACTAAATCGGCCAAAAAAATCAGCCAAAACGTTTTGGCTGACATGGATTTTAAAAATTATTAATTAAATAATATTAAATAATTAAAATATATATATCGATTTTATATTTAAAAAAAAAAAAGGGGAGGAGGGGATCTTTTTTAAAAAAATCTGGATCAAAAAATGCTTGGACACGTGGCAATTTGTTTTCGCCGTTGGCACTTAAGTGATCCCTTTTGCTCCGATTTTGACACTTAAGTGTACATTTTGTAACTTTTGGCACTTAAGTGTCCCTTTGTGCCAAGTTTTGGCACTCCCGCTGTACTTAACTCATTTCCTAACAATTGAGGTTAATCAAGTTAATTTGGCATTTTTCTCAGGGGCGCACTATTTCCGCCCCAGTTATTCAATTGACACTTCTAAATATAGCGTCTTTACCATATTACCCTTGCTGTCCTTTCGCCTCATGGCGAGCTGCCCGAATCTTACTCATCACTCGTCGATCACCGATCGATCGAAGCCTCATGACGCGCCCTCGCCGAGCTTGAAGGCCTTGAGAAATCAGTCCAAAACGGGCCCGACCAAAGTTTTGATCTTCCTCATGTCCGACGGGAACTCCTCGAGGTTTTAAAAATTATTAATTAAATAATATTAAATAATTAAAATATATATATATCGATTTTATATTTAAAAAAAAAAAAACATGGGAGGAGGGGATCGGCGAGGGCTGTGCGTGCAGCCCCATCTTATCTTATCCTTACTATGTTTCTTCATCTTATCGTTTCCTTTCTTCGCTATCCGTCCTTTTATTATCATGGTCTTCAGTCGAAGCCCCATCTGGCACTTGGACTTGATCCCCGTCGCGTTCGTTGTCTTGGGGCCAAGTAGATCTCCTTTAGGCAAGCCGCGGAATGTCAGAGCCGAGGTCGAATTCAACATGTCCGATCACGAGAACGATGGGAAAGAAGGCAGCAAGAACATGTTCCTTGTCGGGATCCTGTTAAGGTCCGGATTCCCGCTGAATGACCGCTTGTCCCGGTTCATCAGCACGACAGACTCCGAAGTTCTATTATTATTAATTGCACGTCCATGGACTATTTTGCCTCCTTTGACTTTCTCTCCTCTGCAATTAAAAGACAACCGAGTAGGAGCTTCTATTTGCATTAAATGAAGGCAGCAATTTTGGACTTTCTCCTCTGCAGCTACACGCCTCCTTCTAGCTTTACTTGAGAGTCGAACACGCATGTTCTTTCTACTGCTTCCCTTGTCTTCATTATTCCTCCGTTTTGCATGCGGAGCATTTAATGTAGAGAGTCCGGCCAACGTGCAAAATCGCAGATAATCACAAAAGTCCAACTTGGATTTTATTTTTCGAGACAGACTCACACTTTTTTATTTATTCAATATCTCAAACTCAAAATATATTTTCAACAGATCAAAGTACAAGTTATAACACTCAATTTAACATTATATTATAAAACTTAAGTGAGTGCTGTTGTGAAAATTATGACTGATGTGATGTTATTTTTCTCATTTCTAATGACTTGGGAAACATATAATACATGGACGGATGTATCCATACACAATTGCATGGTCACCTTGAGTTTGTCTAGCGGTGAAGTGGTGGAAATCAGTCTGGCCAGGGTTTTGAACGCTTTTTAGGTGGCTTTTTGGCCACAGCGTCTGCTTGTTGGCTTCAGCTTTCAAGTAGAAACATGTATTAGAATGATAAGATTTGAACCGTATGCAAAATCTGGACACTACGCACTTTAACCACTTTTTGTTTCTTTAGTACAATTCACACATGAATAATTCGAGCAACTGGCCTATTTGGTTCACGATAATTTTTCGTATTTTCAGTTTTCCTTCTCATTTGAGAATCATACAGTTGTGAAGATGGAAGCACTTTCAGACTGTTTTTGAACAGAAATTAGAAGCTGTATTCAAAGTAAAAAGTAATTAAGAGCAGCTTTTTGATCCTTCTAATTGTTTTGGTTCCAAGAGAAAACACAGGAGTTTGGTATATCAAAGAAAGTCTCTTTTGTATTTTTGATCAGGGATAATCAAATACTTACAATGTTAAATGTCGATGTGAAATTTGCATTTTCACTGACTAAATATTTTTAAAAAAATGTATAAAAAAGGAACATATAAACTATTTTTATTCCATTTTGGCCCATGGATCTTATTTACTTAGAATTTTAGACATTTTTTTATTAATGCAAAAGGTTCATATTGACACATTAATGTTACATTCCGCTCGCAGGTATACGAAGCACGTCATCATAGTACTATCAAAGGGCTAAAAATCTAGAACTAACGACTTCTCACATGTTAACTACTTGGTCAGATCCCTCTTTTTCTTTGATCGATTCATTCTATCTCCTTGCAGGTCCCACGTTCTCCTTTCTTCCGCACTTTGTTCTCTATCCTTTCGGCTCATGATGATGCTAATCTGAAGGAACCCATGCCCAATTTAATCTTGTATTTGCCAGCTTCAGAACATTATGTTAATTTTTTTTGGCGAAAAAAGAAGAAGAAAACCATCATATTCTTTCTTCCTGAAGAACCAATGTTGACTCCTTCGATCCACATCATTAAATGCATGCACATGCATGGTCATGGAAATTGGTGGGTACTGCTTCAGAAGCCTATCTTGTAGGTGCCGAATGCCCTCTCCTCATTTGTCATATTTTGTGGATTATGTTCGTCATTTGTTACTAAATGAAGAAAAGAGGGAAGGCAGAAGCTTTGTTTCCCCGTCTGTCGTCGGTGCATGATGGCCATGCACACCCACTATCATTAATTGCATGGAGATGCATGACTTCTGAAGGGCGCCATTTGTCTTATTTCTCCATCCATTCTCCTATAAAAAGGAGGACTTCCGGGGTCATAAGGAAGCAGAGAGCGAGAAGTGAGTTTTCCTGAAAACATAGGAGCACTGGATAGAGAGGGAGGTTATCTCATTATAATCACACCTGAGTATTTTAATCAGTTAAATTTTTATTAGTAGAATTTGTTTAATTCCTTGAATGAGAATTTCATTGAAAATAGTGAGAGGCTAAATATTATATGAGCTATTAAGTGTAATTGGAGGCTATAAAACATTGAGAGGATGTTTGAGTGCTCAAGTGAGTATAATTTTCATTATATCGCTTGGTTTTTATAGTGAAATTCCGTACTACTCTCCTCGTAGACATATGTTCCAATATTCGGGCCAAATCACATAAATCAAGTGTTTAATTTCCTTCCTTGCTTCTGACTAATATTATCCGATTCACTCGATCCATAAAATCAATAGGATCACTGAAATGCCATATAACTTTCAATCAATCACTTGAGTATCATAACTTTTTTAAAACTTTCACTACAAGTGCTATGCCATGTTGAATTTCTGGTACTTGGGTAATCATTTTTATAAAACTATAGTATTCAAGTGATTAATTAAAAGTTATGGCACTCAAGAGTATGGCATTCAAGTAGTCTAAAATAAAAGGTTATGGCAGTCAAGTGAGCACCATGCGATAGTCACGACACTTGTAAGATCCTTATCCCCATAAGAAATAGAACTTGTAAAAAGAGAAAAAGGCTGCTAACAAGAAACTAAAAAAGCTTATCTTAAATAGCACTCCGGGCAATTCTAGCATTATTTGACTCGTGAAGAAAACACTTATAAGTCAGGTGAGGGTCATATATTCTTCTATTGAGCACATGATCACTAATTAATCAGAAAATAGTCGGCAAACTCCCACCATGGTTTACCATTCAATGCCTAGTTCTCTAGAAAGGAAGAGTCCGTTGATGTAAAGAATGACGGCTTCTGAAGCAACAATGTAATCCCGCAAATACGTCTTCGCCGAGTTTTCTGCGAGAAGAAGATTGTGTTGAGAAGAAAGCCAGCATTATAGAATCAAGTCAAATAAACTCAAGCAGAAGGCCAGTGCATCACATCTCAGAATAAACTTACTACAATCTCATATCTTCATTCATTCTTTCAATAGTTATCTTCATTCACTCTATCTGGCCTATACTAGCATGGAAATCATCACACTACTCCTCAAGGATAGGCAATCTAAAGTGCATCTTGCCTTCTATATAAAGCCAGCAATCGTTGAACTAAATTTATTATTCCAACATTCCAATACTGAATAATCATATAACTCATACAACATATTATCTGTAATATTCTATCTCCACTTATACACCCCAATTAACAAGTTTCTAATTTGAGTATAAGAAGTGGTCTTTCAGTTAGCTTAAACATACTACCACGTCTGTCTATCTTCTTTAATGCAACCAAAAGATTATACTTATTCCAACTACACTATCAAGTATCAAAAGCAGCCTCCACATGGTCGGAAGTTTGGGTCTGGTGCAAATGGCAGTAACAAAACATTTTCTTTAAAGAATGAACCTACAGGTTCATGTCTCCATGGCCACCATTTTCTCCTTTTTTAACAGGAAACAGAGCTCTTTAAAAAAAATGATTTGATTTAATTTCTGACAAACACGACCGAGGGATCAAGTATTGCCAAAGTGGCAGAGCTCCTTGTTTGCAACGACGGGAAGAGAGTTCATATCTCAATTCGCCTGCTCTCGCACATATTCTTGAAAATTCACCAGATCTTGTCTAATCGAGTTGACGTGTTGAATTGGGCAAACCCAGTTTTTGACCAATTGTAATCCGGAAGGTTTATATATGAAAACCGAACCTAACCAGGTTCCCGTACTGGGTGAAACCAAACGGAGCGATTATCAAAGAAGTTTTATTATACCACCTTCGGGACAATACGTTAGCTGCAGGCAATTAGCAAAATACTGAACCTTCTAATGAAATACATGGCGACTGTACAGAAACAATATCTCAATAAAAAATGTTCACCATAAATGTCTTAATAGCCATTGATATTGAGAGGAGACCATCAAGATCTGTTTCTACTAGATTACTCAGCCCGTGCACTTACCCCAATTATATCGGAGACAAAATCTGATCATGTTTGACTCCTTCATTAGTAACAGAGAGAACACATGGGAAAAAATGCAGATGAGATCTCGTCTTTTGAAAATCAAGCGTTCTCCTTGTAGGATCAACATAATTCTTAGAGCCTTCGACAATGTGAAATTAATCATTTTCTATGCCTTGGATGATCCAGAAGTTTTTTCTTTGTAGGACGAGTAACACCAGTTTAGTATTCACCACATTGGTAACAAAGCATATTCACCACCATGGCCTTTTTGTTTCTCCAAAGACCAGTAAGACCTATGACTTACCAGGTCATAATAAATTGCCAAAAGAAAAGAAAAATAATTCGATGTTGTTATTCAATAAATTGTGATTTGCTGATCCAATGACTCAGACAGAGTGCATAATGTCATTCATTGATGCTGTCCTGGCTTTACAAAATACTTTTAGATGGCGTTACCTAGACCTTTGTACTAAATATAATGCTCGTTCCTTCATATGAAATTGACAATTGATGCAAGGATTAATACATATCAAGTACATTAATATATGATTATTGAACTTGTTTTCTAGCTATGCATCTTACAGTTTAAGAGTAACACCATACTTGCCATGGGTTCTAGAGCTTCCAATGGTAATCCACACTCACATCACATGCCTTCTTGCACTTTCCAAACAAAACATCATTCAATTCTTGTAAGAACTTGCAAATAATGCATGACAGAATTTTAAAGCTGATCGTGCTTCTCTTCTACATTGATATTTATTCCTTTAAGCAGTTAACGATTGAGCAGCGCAGATGATATGTTAATACTGATTCTACGGACCTATTTTTCTTCCTCTACCCAGGAAGTGTAATGTAAACTAACAAAATGGCTCAAAAATCAATAGATTGGCGTCAAGATAATCAATGTTAGAAACAGAATGTTAGAAACAGAGGAGCTAACGAGCACTTCACAAAACATGGTCTACGTATCTTTGGGCATGTTTCGTAATTGTTCTGACAAAATAAAAAGAAGAGAGGAGGGAGGATGAACAAAACAGTGCTATAAACACATACAAACTCACCATCCTCTTTGACTTTCTTCAATAACTGTGCCCTTGTGGGAAGGGCATACATCCCGGCAGCTACAGCTTTCCTAATAGCCCACCCATGGTGAGGAGCAAGAACCTGTGCGTAAGCCTTGGAGGCTGCATCCTTGAAGGAATCCCCCCTGCCGAAAAAAATTAATAAGCCATAAAGATCACCCATAGCAACATGTGAAAGTAATGTCAAGTGCATTACTGGAAACAAACTAATGAGGATAAGCCAACAGATCCAAAACAATTTCACCCACTATATAATTTTAACCCTTCCTGAACTCCACAAATCAACATTCTTCTTTATCTCATGTTTTCTTCGTCCTCCTCTCATTGTGGTGTCTCTACTGCAGAACTATATTGTGTTTCTTCGTCCTCCTCTCTTTGTGGTGGCCCCACTGCTGAACTACATTTTGTAGAGGCACATTGACTAGACATATCCTGTGTCTAACTTACAATACAAACCGGGTTTTCGGTTTTGTTCGTATTCGGTTCAGGATGGATTTGGTTCAGTTCGGGATCACACCTTATTGAAAAACCGAACCGAACCGAACCAAACCATTTACACCCCTAGCAGCAACAACTTTCTTTCAAAGATATGCACTCTTCCACTTCGGTGTTCTAAAATCAGAATTCTTTTCAGAAGAGATCACAATTTCATCTAGTCTAAGGAAAAAGTATTCATTTTCCATGGCAACTTGTTCAATACTGTCTTCCTGTTAAGTTTTGAGCCCATTGTTAAGTGGGAGATGACCCAAATTATATCCCAATCAGAGCAGAAAATGAGATGACCCATTTTGAGTTTTCTGTTAGAGGTTCCAGCTGGTGTCGGAGACCTCAAATGTAGGCTTCAAGGTGACGCGAACCCAACCCAGATTCCTACTTTGCTGTCAGGTGATAGACTGTTTGGGGATTTAACATTTTGTTGCATTTAACCTGACTGTATAGATCCATATACACGGAACGAGACGGTTTTAGAAGAGATCTATCTCTTTAATTTCCTCAAATCACATCTTTTATGATCCTCCCTAATAATATTCGTCACATTGCAATGACCCCATACCTATATAGCTACTGCAAGCCTAACATTGTGCAATCTTTCCAAGACATATGGAGACTTCCAAACCATAGTTCTAAAGATAATTCATTATTCCCTCGCCCATTCTCAACTTTGTGAAGTTTCCTCCTCTGTTGCTCCACAAATGTCTATATCTTATAATATTTGTTTGGAGGACAGCTAAGGTGTCATTAGGAGGTGGCTTATGGGCATCGTGAAATTGTGCTCACTCTAAACAAGTTGAAAATGGACTAAATAAGGACGATGGAAAACTTGAGCAAATGTTACCATATAATTTGATTTTTTTCTTTTCCTTCCATTTAATACCATTAGCAGTCCAGGAAACACGCATTTGCTAACTTGTCGCAGTTATGTGCCAAGAAGTACAACAGAGAAAGCTGAAGATGAACGTCATTTACATACTCTGATTCAAGAATCTGTTCAAAGAGTACCCTGACCACGTCCAGGCCACGATTCACCCTCAGAAGATTTCTCGAGTGGCTACCTACTTTCCTGACACAGTTCCTTTCCATATCGTGATCCAGCAAAGCCGGCAAGGTCTTGATTGACTTGGATGCGTCTGTCAGATCATGAACCTGTTTTTCACAGGAAAGGAAAAAATTGCAGTGAGGGCACTAATGGCAAGATGATGGGTGAGCACATTGGACCGTCCGGACCAGACCGAATTGGTGGGTTTGGTCCGGTTCTCGGGAGCATCGGTCTGGTTCCCGGTTCCATAAATAGGAACCGGTGATTTTCGGTCTAGTTCCTGGTTTCAAGGGGAACCGGACTAGACCTGACCGACTGACCGGCCCGACAATTTTCTATTTAAAATAATTTTCTTAATTTTCTTAAAAATGCAATAAACCATAAAATAATAATATTTCTAGTATTTTTTTTTTTTTTTTTGGCTAAGTGGTCGGTCCTATTGGACCCGACTAATGGTCCAGTCCAATTCTCGATCCTAGGACCGTCCGGTCCGATTCCCGGTCCTAGGACCATCCGGTCCGGTCCACAGTCCCAAAAAATGAGAACCCGTCCTCCCGGTTCCACCTCAAAACCGAACCGAACCGGGAACCGATCACCCCTACATCACATAAATGGCCGATCAGAAGATAAATCTGAAAATGCAGAGTAAATTGCCAAATCAAAAAAGGGTGATTGCAAATCTCAATTTAAACCCCAAAATCACTTCTAGGAAATAGCACTCTCCAAGAGAAGGTTCATAGAATCGCATGAAGACACCTGAAGCTTGTCATTACAACGAGCTCCTTACACTAACAAAGCAAGATTATGCACAGGCCTATAGATTCTTCATCACACCGGAACAGTCAGCATAAAAACACAGAATCAGCGGAGTCGGTTTCAATTCCAACCTTACCTTTAGTAAAAATCAATAGAATAGTATTCAACTTCCTTCGTCTGCACGCTTCCACCGTACACTCGCTACTACTATCAACTCAGCCATCAACCCCTGACGTTACTCACACTTCCATAACTTTGACAATTTTAACTCGATGCTTGGAGGGAGTCAGGGAAAAGAATCTAGCAGGCATGTAAGTGGCAGAATAATACCTTAGGGACGAAGTCCATCTCAGCGAACTTGAAAGCGATGCCGAGGCAACCGAGGAGAGGGAACACGAGAGAGCAGGCATGAGAGAAAGGCGCGACCTCTGCATCCGCCGTCTGGGAGTTCACGGCCGCTGCGAGCTCCTTGAACGACTGGGCGATCTTCCTCAGTGGCTTGTCATCCTCGCCTGGATCGGCCATCGATGAGAAATTGGAATCTAACCAATACAATTATGTTACTATGTTTCTACAGTTTAGTAGGTGAGTACAAGTAAGGAGAAAAGCTGGCTGGTTCGGATGTTGCGTCAATCGATTGACTGACCTTATCAAATAAAAAATATGTATTTTAACGACCAAAGACCGAATCAACCCACGCATCCTTTCCCGTTTTCTTTCGGCGTGTAAGCGGGGCAGATACCTCAAATCAAAAAAAAAAAAGAATAAAAAGAAGGGAAGATACCTTCCGACCTAGCAAAAAGGGTAGATACCTAACACGGTTTTCTACAATAATAAACGATCGACCCGCGAGGGCAGTGCTTAGAAGAGCGGCAACCACCAACGGGGGCGATGGCCTCGGCAAGGCACGTCCTGACCATGGCACTCGGTTATTGATGACAACGGAAGCGACGTATGATGCCAAACGTTGAGTCAAAGCAGCTAACAACACCAATGCTTGGATTAAATGGCGGACCAAATGTGGTGCGACGAACAACAAATGTGCCGTAGGTCAATGAGCCGACGACAATTCATGGTGGGCAAGAGGGTGGATAAACATTAGCCACTCGTGCCACAAGAGATACGAATAAGTTTCAAGAAAGGTAAATGCATCGAAGTAAGCAGAAAGTGCTCTCAGTTACTTATAGGAATTAGATATGGAAATATTTATCTACTCAATGTTGATTATGACATTGACTTGGTGCTTAATGTCTATCAAAGATGAGAAAGAACTATGATATAGAAAACTAGGTCATGTGAGCATGAAATGGATTTCTAAGCTGTCCATCAAAAATCTTATGCGTGGTCTATCCAAAATTAGATACAAAAAATTTGAGCTATGCAACGTATGCTCCCTGGGTAAACAGGAGAAAACTGATTACGTGGATCGTCGTCTTGAAGAGGAGGTCGGGTTAGCCCACGAGGCCCTAGGACAGATACGTGAATGCACAAGGAAGGTAACAAATTTCTCCATATAACCAACGAAGTGGAGCATCCACGTCGATTCGGGTTATGTACTCCTCACACAAAGAAAACCGTTATGAGCTTTCTTAACTGTCGCGGAATCTTCTCTATTCGTTTTGCCATTCGTAGTTCTAGCCTAGATAATCTCTTGTTTGACGCCGGGTTATTCTTTGGTAATAGATGTATATGCACAGTTTGTTCGGTCACCATTCCCTTTTGTTGTTTGTTGATACCGCGCTTTTTTCTTCTTTTCTATGTCACTGTACTAGGGTAATTTCCAAATTAGCTATTCGTGCTGGCAAGGTACTGTGACTTCTTCTTTTTGGTCAAAAAAAAAAGATAACTAAGCTTCGTTACTTTTGTTGAGTGTAGGATTTCTAGTGCTTGGACAGTGTCAATTTTTGGTTGAAAGATGAAATATCATCTTGATCTTCGTACGTTGCTTTCATAATTATAAAAGTAGAATCCCCAAAGTCTCTTGAAACTCTATCAACAAAAGTCACATTTGCTTTACTTTTAATCAGAATTGTATTACTATCAAAAAAAATTGCGGGTAATTAAATAATTTCAGACTATTCACTATCTAAGCCATGCCCATTTGAGTCATCATTAGCAAGACTTGGAAATTTTGGGATAGTCGACCACCGTGGGACAGATAATGAGCCAAATGCCATACATCGAAGAACCTGCAAATGCGTACTTTTTTTCTAATAAAAAAAGTTGATTGTGACGTTCATTGTCACTTATATTTGCTCTAGACTAGTGTAGTCTCCACGACAAAGAATTTCGAAAAATTAATCAAGTTGATAAAGTAATTGATGCTTTATGTGGGTAATTTAAAATTTATAAATATGATTATCCTAAATGAATGTCCAAACTTGAATTAGATTACTTGTTTCAATGCAAGTGTTAAAGTGGTCATGTCATTTATAATATTTCAAGGAAAACAAAAATAGTGAGCATAGGAATGAGTCGTGGAAGTGGTAAGTAATGGAATGAGGTATTGAAGTTCAATTGAGCTAAGGTATATATATGAAAATGGACTCGAATTTAATGGAATGTTATTTCTGTTTCGACCAAAAGAAGTACTAAAATCCACTCCTAATCCACCAGGCCCAATCAAATTGATGGATCTCTTGACTTTTTGGAGGTGCTGCCAAATAGTTATTAGTGTCGCCACCGCCTTCACTTGCATCATTAGCCCTCTCCTGCTTCCTGTAAATGGACCCGTGGTGCTTTTTGACTTTTAGTCTCTCCACCCCGCTTAAAACGGCAAGTACGGACCCGTTCGATGAATCGCAGCCGTTGATCCTATAACTCATACATTTGACTTACTTGCCCTCGATCCGAATTCCAAGGTCAAGTCAACATTTTCATGGAATTAGTGCTTATAAGAATAATTTTATGAGTAATCTATCTAGTCGGTAGCGCAAAATATTAACTTAGTGCAGCCCATACGGCCACATCTGTTTTTTTTGTTTTTGTTTTGGAGAATGTAGCTAATCTAATTCTCAAAGCAAGGAGAAGTCTTTCTAGCTATTGAGAGTGTTATGTGTCAATCTTAAAAATAGCCCTTAGGAAGAGACTGTTATTATATAATTGTACGAGTTAATATCACGATAAACTTCAAATTGGTACACTTATGAAAAATTTTCCCAAAATTAATTTTTTGACTATTGAAATTCAAAATTGATACATTTGTGATAAATTTACCCTCTGTCAATTTCTATAAATTTTACTATCAATTTGCTAGGTTTAATGACACGTTGTAATTGATAGGTGTATTGATTTATAGTTTTCCCCTTCGTTTATCACAAGTACATCAATTTGTGATTTTATGATACAATCCATTTAATGCAAACTAACAAAGGATAAATTTGTCGCAAATGTACCAGTTTAGAACTTTTCATAGCATTTGGAGTTAATAACACGAAAAACCCCAAACTAGTATATTTTTGATAAAATTTATCTCAGACCAATTTTTTAACCATCTAAAACCCCAAACTTGTGGACATTTGATTATTTATTCCAAGCCGGTACATTTGTGAAAAATTTATCCTCTATTAGTTTTTGTTAAATTTTATTGTTAAATTGCAGAGTTAAATGACACTTGACAGTTAATTAGGGTACTAGTTTGGGATTTTACTTTCTATTTATTACAGTTGTACCAGTTTTGTGATTTCTTATGGTATTAATTCAATTTGACGGATGGTATATTTGTTAGGTTTAAGGTTTTTTGTGATAAAACAAAATTAGTTTGGGGGTAATTTTGTTACAAGTATACTAGTTTGGGTTTTTTGTTGTCATTTGGGGAAAATTATTACAGGTGTACCGGTTTGGGGTTTTCCGTAATAAAAAAATTAGTTTGGAGTAAATTTGTCATAAGTATACCAGTTTGGGATTTTTCATGGTATTTAACCATAACTCCAATTATATTGTTGACACCTAAATTTTAATAACCCGATTATTCATTTATTGCATAGAAAATTACATATTAATTTTTAACTCGTAAAAATATTATAATTAATTTGCATAGCATATATAGTTTGAGAAGCATTTATTATTTAGTTTATATTTTTGGTTAATTTCATTTACATTGGACCGGCATCAGATGGACTTTGATAAATGGTCTTGAATTTAATGGATCAAACTGAGGCCATAATAGTATTAAATTTTGGTCAAGCTCGTTACTCTCTTCATGGCCAAAATTATTTTGGGTCACATAGCAAAGAAAGCAATCGGCAGGATATTCAAAGATATTCATGAGATAAGAGAGAGTAAGTAAGGAAAATGTTTTCCCTTATTTTGAAAGTGAAAAATTTTCCTTTGTTTTAGAAAAAAAATTTCTCTTCATTGAAAATGTTTTTGCCAATCAATTTTTTTTCTGTGAACCAAACCCGGAAAATCTAGAAAATATGTTTCTGAAAATTATTTTTTGCAAAATGAGTGGAGCATAAATTTAATAATAAGTGTCGATCTAGGATGCAAAGAAGTATCCACACTACATAAATTTCATTTACCCAATGACATCAATTTCAAACAATGTAAGTACGTTTCACATATGTCACGACTTGAGCCCTTTGATGAGAGCATTCATCGTTAGCCCCCCTTCTAACCCGGAGGAATGGTTCGATCTTAGAAGAAAAACACACAAAAATGATGAATCCTGGCAAGCTCTAAAGTTCTCTCAAAAGGAACGTATGAGGTGCCTTATTAGATATTAATAGCACGTGACAATACAAGTTATGGAGACATGATCTCCGTACTTTAACATGGGTGAATGGGAAGGCGCAACAAAGACTCTATGAGTCAATGGCTCTATCAATAAGATGAAGACAACAAATTGTGAGCTGTAAACGCAGTTTCTCTAGGATGTGCAAACATCTCAAAATAAGTATTGTAATTTCATTAGCCGAGATGATTGAGGATATCCTCGATTCAATTAAATGATAGCCAAGTTGCGTGTATATCGATGTTGGTGCAACTGATGAGCTCACACTGGACAGGCTTAATGTTTTCATGTAAAATACTTTAACAAGGTCGACGCCAAGCCTTCCAGCTAGCGAATGACAAGGCATAATTCTTGATGTTGGTCATAGTCTTATCTCGAAAGTTTTCTTACTCGTTGCTGATCATATAGGCCTCTCTACTATACATCAGGTGGACGTAATAAGCAAGAAACTGGGCTCTGGTCTCTTAGCACTGTTCATTCTTTTTATCTAGTGTCCCACAACCTTGTGAAATAACGTAAGTGGAGTGTCTCGGTTATCATTAAATAAGCATCTAAGTAAGTCACATTTTAAATAGCTTGCAGATGCTATTAGCAATCCAGTTAAGAAGTGCAATTCATGAAAGTCCGAGTGTGGCCCATGCTTGGTTGGTTGGAAAAGATGGCGACGATGAAAAATGGTGGTTGGAGGTGGAATGAAGTCAGCTGTGCCCTGTGGGTTTTCCATAGATAGGTTAAAGGTGGCCAAGAGTCAGGCCTCCAAGAAGAAGAAACAAGGAAGAGCAATCGGGGAACCAAGAACGCCCAGAAGGTATTTGATGAAACCCCCCCATGCAGAGTTGGTCGGTAACGGATCAAAGATGAATAGCCAGAACACAAGTTTTAGTCCATGTCTATGTTCCACAAATGGTACCACTGTTAATGCACAAATTTTCTGGGCTAGTATTTTACGACGGCAGACTCCGCTCGAGCAGGCAGACTTGTGCATTACAAAGAAAAAAAATATTTTTGGGCTTGGCTTTGAAAGGATCCTTCGATACTTAAAATGTGAATAAAGGGTATGTTTGAGATGCAATGAGAAAGAGAAATAAACTTTGTTAGTCCTCCCTAGTGAGACTTCCTTATGTAATTGTAGGAGGCGTGCGAAGCCTCCTCCTCAAGTACGGCAAGTTCCAACCGAAAAACAGTATGGCAAGTCTCCCTTTTGAAGGGCTACCTCAGCTTCTGTGAAGGGCTAGATCCTGTAAACCAACCTGGTGCTCGGGCTTGGACCAGGTATAAAGTTGGGCCTCGGGTAGGAAATAGGTCAAGTATATTATTGTCCACCCCGAGGACCTCTAATAGCCTAGGCTAGCTAAAGCCCAATAAAAACGGCAAATTATTTTTTGGAAAAATTTCAAATAATAAACCAAAATGAGGTCATATTCTCAAAAAATAGTCTAAAGTGAATATTATCTCAAATAAAAGTTTCAAGTGGCTAATTTAATCTGAAATAAAGATCTGACTTCACCAACTAGCCAAATCTTATCCATGTCCAAGGGCATTCTCGTCCAAGTACATTCATTTCTTTATTTGTCTTTTCTTTCTCTCTTTGCTTCATGCTTTTGTTTTCTTTTTCTTTCATTCTCTAAACCTTCATCTTCTGCGCTTTCAACTTTCGGGTATAAACATACACGCAAAAAAAAATTTCTAACGCCTTGCTGTATCTCTCTCCCAGCAACGAAACCCTGCTTCATGTTTCCTCTCTATGCTGCCAAACATTCCTGACATGCTCCAAAAATTATGTGGTGATATTCAACAGCCATGTACAAAATATTTCAGAACCTTGTACAACTTATGACCTGAGACAAAACGGTTCGTGGCCCCCAAAAATTTTTCCATAGGAACAACATGTTGATTCAGCTACTCTATGTTTCAGGGAACACGGAATGGCGTTGTGCAGCAGAGTCATCTTTTGAAAGACCGTTATCTGGTGATTTCTTCTCAATTGTTTCAACTGTAAAAGAAATGAATGTATGAGACCAAGCGTTTCAAATCTCCTTCAAGAGGAATTGATGAATGCACGTTACAAACTTCCTCTGGGGTCATCTCGCCAAAACCGAATCGGTTTATCCATATCGATTCTGCTTCCTCTGCAGCAGGAAGCACGAGATTCTTCACGTTGAAAATGAAGAAGCCTCCTCTGGGTTGAACTAAGAGGAGCCTTGCTAATGGTTTGCGTGCCAATGGATAATGTGGTCGACTTAGCTGAGGAAGAAGAGAACCTTCATTAGGCACTGCTTGATGGTGACTATTCTGTTATTTATGACTGACATTGTGGCAGAGGACCTCTCCAGATGTAATATAAGAACAGAGCTCTTTGGTTCCATGTCTTTGAATTGGATGAGGTAAAGCGAAGATTGGTGAAGGTGAACTTCTTGGGCAACCATGCACTGTCTTTGAGTCGAAATTACTCCGCGTCCTTACTGGCTTTTGAAGTCCCGTGTTGCAAGGGAAACTGCATTTATTATCTTGATGGTTTCACAGCAAAAGGGAGCACCAACATGAAGAAGGGTCATGAATTACGCAGATTCAATTTGAAGAGTGGAGCTACTCAACACGTAATTACACTTGTCTTACGTGTACCCGATCCCCGTTGCCCCTTTGGAAAGGACTCTAGTTTATCCCCTCATCTGCAGGTTAGTTCACCGTTCCACCACTCATGCCGTTTATGATTGATTGTTAGCAATTAGCAATCATATATTCATATATCACTGCTGCATGGCTAAAAAAAAAAAAACAAAAAGCATGAAACAAAGAGAGAAAAAGAAAAATAAAGAAATAAAATTCTACTTGGACAAGAATGCCACTGGACATGAGCAAGATTTGGTGAGTTTGTGAAGCATGTATGAATGATTTTATTTGACACTAAATTACCAACTTGAGGTATTTATTTGAGATAATATCAACTTCAGGCTTTCTTTTGAGAATACGACCCCACTTTTGCCCTTACTTGAGATTTTCCCTTATTTTTTGTACCATAGATTTCTGTCCCCGTATGGAGTTTAGATGCTTAGATTATTATGAAATGAATTCAAATTGACAATAGCGATACCTTTTTGATATATAATTGGAGCATTTCCATAGAGTGTCAAAACTTATAAAATAAAATAAAATTACAAAAAAATCATAAACTTATTGTATTTTTGTCAATTCAATTCTAAAGTTACATTTGATCATCCGGATTTGAATTGGGATGAGATAGGATAAGGTAGATTTAAAAATCCACTTAATATCCTCCGTATTGTAAAAAATCCTACTATGTGTTTGGTGTAACCTGGATATAATATTTTCAAAAATCTTTAAAAATCTTCAAAGTATCTCTCTCTGATCATCCTTGCACCTCCTCCACTGTTCACACCTTCACTGTTTTGCTAACAACCAAAGGAAGCTCCTCTCTTCGTTAGCCTGTTCGGCGAGCGAAACCGCCTCATGTGTGGACTACCGCAACAGAAGGCTTCATCTCTAAATCCCTTGACACCAAACTCTTCATTGATGGTGATTACATCTTTAGCAAGTCAAGATGTCAATTTGCAACCAAAATTTTGAAGGGCAAGATAAGAATAGTGAAAATGAGAGAGGAATTAAAGATGCTAACGAGGAGTCTCTCCCATATATGGCGAATTGTCCCAATTTCTTCCTAGTATGTAGGCATGAAAAATTCATACCAGAATCAAAACCTTGACCACCAGTCAGAGTGAAGTAGACTGGATTTTAGGGATTTTTCATAGCTTTCTTTTCTTCGTGTGGTGGTGGGTGAGTTGTGAATGTGAACATAGCAAAAACAAGTCAAAGAAGAAGAGGAAGAGAGATGATGGGAAGAGAGGGCAAAAGCTACACAGATTAGGAGTGAACGGCTCCAGATTCTATGCATGTTCCAAGTGGAATCTAGAACCTATCCTATTATAGGTTTAACGGTCAATTAAGATCAACCCAGATTCCATTTTTATTATTAATTAAACGATTGCAATGAATTATTACCTTTAAATACTACTGTTTGCTGCTATAATTTACTAATCATAATTTATATTTAAACACACCAAAAATATGTAATATTAATAAAGTAATAGTTTTAGTCATAAAATGGAAGCTCGAACAAGTGGTTCCAAATTATACACTTATCATTGAATGCCTTAGAATACTGCATGATCACATGAAGACATAGATAAAACAAAAAATACAAAAACTTATCTCAAGTTCTAAGAAGTTCCAAGTTCCAAATTCTACCCATTTAGAACTTAAAACCTATCCGTCGAAACAGATTTCTTAATTTTTGAAACTTGGAACCTAACTTACATACCTAGAAACTTGGAATCGAACAAGTTCCTATTGTAAGGGAGAAAAAATATTCTTATCACCACGTCATCATCCTACGTGGCACGCATGTTCTTACGATCTTATTCTCGAAGACACCACACGCCCCCACCGCCTTGCGTCCGACTCCGCTCCGCCTCCCCTCACCAAAAGATTAGATTCTCAAGTTTCATGTTCTACCATAAAACCAGCTATATCTGGCGGAATTGGGTCGCACCACTAGTAAGGATAGCAAAAGCTTTGTTAATGTTTTGAACTTTTGTTTTTTTGTTTTTTTTTAGATTTTACATATCCTATTCAAGTCTATGCCACCCCTGGGTGGGATTTTTTTTTTTATTCGAACTATATCCGAGCTATATACGATCGTATCCTAATTTCTGTCACTCCAAACATTGAAGAGGATAAAAGTTATCCTATTCAGAGATTTATTCGGCCTACCAAACACAACTTAGGCATTTTGATTTAGCCAATTTAGTTACAAACCTTTTGATAATTTGCCAATTGAATCATTTTGACGACCTCATTGGCCATCACTGCATGGAATGTTATTGTGAATCTGTTTTTTGGATCTTGCGGCAATGGGGCGGTAGCCACAAGTGGGTAGGAGCCCTCCGCCTACCTATATTTTTGCTACTTCTTCTTCTTCTTCTTTTTACTTTTTATAGCAAAAGCTTTGTTAATATGTTTTGAACTTTTGTTTTTTCATTGTTTTTTTTTACGAAACTTTTATGACTGGTTTTCATATTGAACATAATTTGATCCTAATTGTATATAGTTCCGTCTCTTCAAGTTTTTATTATATACTAGGCATAGTACGTATCTGGGTGAAGGAAAGAAATACAGGGCCATTCTTGTTTGCTTCAAGGGCTCTTTTGATTGGGAAGAGAATTACAGAATTCACATTTTCGGCTACCTATTTAGTCCTTGATGTTCAACAGTGTCCACTAAGATGTCAAACACAGGTCCTAGATTTAATTTTTCCATACCTTGCCTACCAAACACAACTTAGCATGCATTTTGATCAATCTTCTTGCTTTCCTGCCAAGGTCATTTTCAATTCACTTTGCTCTAATTCATTTTTGAGCCGGAAGCTTACAAACCAACACAAGTGGCATGGTTTGTCCTTTTGAAGCATCGAGTTCGGGCACGTTTTTGCTGTGTGTGGTGCACCAGTAAATGAGGTTAACCCCAACATCATTTTGATGAAAGCTGGTGGGGTGTTCTATTTTAATTCTACAGAGTTCAAAGTGGTTTGGAAAGTTTTAGTCTCAATTGAACATATTCAAAGGTCACACCCAACGTGCACAAGGCCACAAGTCATGACCAGCAAAATGCAATGGAATCCACTGGAAATACACCAGAAGCAAGCATCAATGAATGTACTTTATTTTGCTCCTTATCACAGTAAATGTATTTGGCCACTATGCTAAAGTACTGGAATATACACGGTCGCACAATCATTAGTGCTCTCCCGAATGAACTGTGTACCATCAAGGGAATGACGATAGACATTGTCCGATTTCAGAAGTTCACTTTGCTAATGGAGCAGAACCTCTGTTAATTTTAGGTACATGTGCTTTTTAGGTACATCCGCTCTTTTTATCTGCTTTGATGGGTTCTCAAGCATAGGTCAAGGAGTGAGTGCTAGCTCCTCGCCAACCAGAGGGTGAAGAAGTCCCGTTTCATTATGCTCGACAATCTCCTTGTGCCTCCTGCATCAGTTCCGAGCACCTACTGTTCCAACTACGTAATAGCAAAAAGTTGTAACCATTTTGTTTTGAACTTTTGTTTTTTTTTTTTTTAGATTTTACATATCCTATTCAAGTCTATGCCACCCCCGGGTGGGATTTTTTTTTTTATTCGAACTATATCCGAGCTATATACGATCGTATACTAATTTATGTCACTCCAAACATTGAAGAGGATAAAAGTTATCCTATTCAGAGATTTATTCAGCCTACCAAACACAACTTAGGCATTTTGATTTAGCCAATTTAGTTACAAACCTTTTGATAATTTTCCAATTGAATCATTTTGACGACCTCGTTGGCCATCACTACTGTGCTACTGGCAATGGGGCGGTAGCCACAAGTGGGTAGGAGCCCTCCCGCCTACCTATATTTTTGCTACTTCTTCTTCTTCTTCTTTTTACTTTTTAGTCTAATTTAATTTAAATTATGTTTGGACGAAAATATCCCTAATCGGCTTGAATTTTTTTGCCAATCGACAAGACTAGGCCTTTATTTGAAATTGTTATAACCACTTTAGGCCCTTCTTTGAGACTAATATAGTTATTTTAGATCCTTATTTAAATCAATGTCACTTCAAATCTTTATTTGAATCAATGTCACTTCAAATCTTTATTTGAATCAATGTCACTTTAGGGCCTTATTTGAGAAAATAAAGGCATTTCAGGTTGTTATTTGAAATTTTTCCTAACCTCAATGGACTAAGTTCGTAACAAATCTGAATCAATGAAATGTAAAATCAATACGAGAATCAGTTTAATGAACATAGTTGAATAATCAAGGAAAATCAATCAAGTGAGATAGGTCCGGCTGCAATTTAAGTGAACTTCGACCATGAAAACTTCAAGGATTGGCTAAGGATCGCCATTGCAATGGTCATAATGCCAGGGGACGTCGTCAGATCGCTACAATAGCGACCGGAAGCTGCAAGTCCACGCACTGGCATGGAGCACGGCGACGGTGTCAAGAGGGAAAATGGCTGGTTTCGTAGGTGACAAGTGTTACCCCAGTGGAACAAAGCTTGCGATTGGCTAGGGAAAACTTGAAGGACATTGGAGTGGTGGTGGCTCAACAGAAAAGGGTTGGCGATCAACCAGAAATGGCAAGGAGGGAGGGACAGAGAGCGAATGTGGATCTAAAAACCCCTCTTCATTTTGGAGCGAAAATTTGCTATATACTCCATTTTATCTGGATTCTAGCCCTTGGAATCCAAGGGCTAGCAATGCTTTTTTTTTTGGGTAAGGTAAGTGTATATAAAATCAACCAAAAACTAGTACAACAAGAGGGAAACATAGTATCAACGGGCACTCAGCTGGACAACATGTCGCTGGAGTGGAAGGGTACCACGAACACCAAATTAAGCAATACAAACAAACTAGAATTACAAGGAACCGAGAGGATCCTAATTCCCAACCTAAATCATAGGTGGCTCCAAAGCAAAGATACGAGGGTCTATCCCCCAACTGCGTTGCATCCTTCTATTCCTAGGACAATCATCAACTTTCGAGAAGGAAAGGGCCAGCAATGTTTGCTTCTTGATTAAGCAAGTTCCTCATTGGCCCATCTCAATTCCATTGGTTGATTTAAGTTTACGAGGATCATGGGTAATTTGGTAAGTTTGTCATATAAGGGAATTTTTGTGACTCTTGCAAATGGGGAGGGGGCCTGGTTGGCCAGCCACATTGTGCTAGTTGAACGGCTGATGTTGGCAAGATTTCTCGCCAGAAAAATTTAGCTGATCAACACCGGTCAAATAGGGTTGACTCAGTTGGACCGAATTGACATTGACTTGACCGAAGTTGAACCAGTTCGACTTGCAATCCAATATTTGGCTTGAACTTTCTGAATTTCATTCAATTGAGTCAAATTGAAAATAATCCTAATGATTTGAATTAAATCCAAATCAATTGGATTGATTCGGCTCAACTTGAATTGACTTAGTTTGATTGACTTAGTACATTATGTGCCAAATTCCCCAATTTCTATCAAAATTACAATATGAGTTAAGACCAATGTGCACAATTGAAGTTTGATTGGCCAAATTTGATGTTAGTCTAGAATGGGTTAACCATAATTCAGCAACTTAGGACATTCTGTCTTTGATTTTTCAAATGCATGTTCACTAATTTGGTTAAATTAAGCTAAATGGAAGTGATTTTGTCAAAATTGATATTGGCATTGAGTTCCCTTCAATTAATTGTATCCAATTTTGGCTAATTTGCACTAGTCACGAAGAACCGTTTCAGAATGTCTAATTGGGTCGAAATTGGGGAAAGTTACCAATAACTCATTTGAAATTGCTCAACAATTGGATGCACTATAACCTATATATCAAATGTCATAAAAAAAAAAATTATCTCACAAGAAGACTAGAAATGAACTGATTTTGATTTTGGCCAACTAGATATCAGAATTCCCGACATAGGGAAAAGCCAATTGCTAATTGATTTTTGTAAAATTGATGATGCAGAAATCAAATTGAAGTAAAAATGAGTTGATTTGTGAATTTTTTTTTTTTTTTTTGATATTTTGGAAAATTTTGAACGAAAATCAATTTTTTGGTAATTTGTTACTAAAAAGTTAATTAATGGGATAAACTTTAATTTTTTTGAAAATTGAGGGTGCAAACGTGAAATTGACACTATTCCAGGGTTTATTTTATGCAAAAAACCAAATTTTGACCAAAGTTGACTTTTCAATCTAAGTTTGACAAAAAGTCAACTTTTACTTTTCAAAAAAAAGTGCAAACATGTAACTGAAGTGCTCGTACTAATTCAAATATTAAATGACTCTTTTTGGGTTGAGAAATAGATCCTATCATGATCAATCTAAATCTCAAGATATTAGGGGTGAGCATTGGTCAACCTAGGTCAACCATGGATCGACCCAACTTGGTCAATCTTGGTCCGGTTCCTAAGGGACTGGGTTGGTCCTTGGTCCTAGAACCCTTGGACCTTATACTATGCAGATTGGTCCTCAGTTTAGGAAGTTTAGGGTCGTACTAACTCAAACCAACCCCTATACATATAATATATTACATAATATATTATATGCTTTTGTCTACTATAAATTCAAAAAACTTTTCCTCCTCTGTTCACTTCATAGTTCATTTTGTCATGTAAATTATAAAGTATTAAAAGAGCCCAACCCTAATTTGACCAAAAAAAGAAAGAAGCCCTCTTCACTCGTCTCAGCCTCGCTTGCCTTGCTCACTACTCACATGGCCACTCACCTTTCTTTGCTTGCCTCACTCGCCTCTATACTCGCCTCTATTCACTCATCTTGCTACTCGGCTTGTGTGTTTGTTTTTATAGTTTATTGATTTTAGCAAGTGTATATTTCTATTGGTATGTTATCTTATATTTATATTTGATATATATTGGTGTTCATAGTTTGGTTGCTCAACTTTTAAGAAATATAAAAAATGAAACAAAAAAAAATCAGTCGATCTGGGTTGATTTTGATATCAAACCGAACTCATAGGGTTGGTCCGATCCTCAATCCTAAGCTCAATAGGATCGATCATTGGTCCCCAATAATGTGCGAATTGATCCTTAGTTTAGGCATAGGACCAACCTAACCCTAACCATGCTTGCCCCTACAAGGTATTACTTTTATATGACATGTCAACTAAAAGTTAAATATCAACATACAGAATATAGCTACTTTTATTTACCATCGAGACTTGACATGATTGCAGAACTCCATCTAAGCCACAACTCAATATAATTTAAATAGTTTCTAAATGATTCACAATAATTGCATTTAGTGCCATTAATCCCTAAGCTCTTCTTTTCCTTGGCTAGTGATTCATTCATGAGTTCAAGAGTTGGGCCCCCTTATAGAACTACTTTTAGGTCATTGCTGGCTTATCCAACTCTTCCTTAATTCTACAAAGTAGATGTCAAATATGAAATCTTCGTATTAACGACAAGAGAAAACTGAATATTTTGATGAAGAGAAATGAGCACATAACAGTCCCATTAATTTACAAAATTGAATGCTCTATTGTCAGCCACATATTTTAAGATGGAAATCTAGAGACTGGCTTGTCCGATTTCATATTTTTTCTGATTTTTTTTTGTCAGAATACTTTTTGTGATTGGCTTAATGGGATTTTCACCTTTTTAAAAAGTCCATAAACACATCAATGATCCTTGTCAACTTAAATCAATCAATGTAATTGTGATGTCCTGAATTTGGACTCATTTCGGATATATGAAATGGTTATTTTATTAATGTGATATTAATTATATTTACTTTGAGCTGGCCACTCATAAATTAACTAACTATTTAGAAAGGCAACACAAGCTTGATTGAAAATACACGTATGACCAGTGATTCAATTAGGGATAAGATGCTCAACCAAAAGGATCAAAGAGGGATGATAACACGGTATTGCAGGCCAATTAATAAACGGAAATAAATTGATTTGGTAGAAGAACGAGGTCGAATTGCAGGTGATTTCATACAACTTCACTACTAACTACAAACAATGTTAAATCGATTTTTTTTGGCTTTGTACTCAGGGTAAACAATCAACCCCTCATGATTACATGACAATCAAAGATCGCCCTGATTTGAAAAAGCACGATTGTGGATTGAAAAGCTATCAACCACAGGTCAAACGTGCGAGAGCCTATAAACACCCCCCAATAGTTAGGTCGTACTAAAATCGCGATTGATCGATTTTAACCACGAATTTCAATCAATTTCATGTGTTGAACTTTCAAGGATGTCGAGACTAAAATGTTGGACAACGCCTTATTGATTCTCAAATTTATTGGCGAGCCCAAAAATTGTCGGAAAAGGATTAACAAGCCAAGAATTGGAGCCAAAAAGAGAGTCGGGTTGACCGACGTCCCAATGGGCCTTACGCCCAATGTGGGTTGACCAAGTGGGCCCCAACTAAGCTCACCAAGCTTAAGTGGGCCCAAGCAAGCCCAATAGCATTTTCAAGCTCGTATAAAATTTTGGCTTGTATACACATATAGTACGGAATACCATACTTTGTGAAATTACCAAATTGCCCTTCTTGCATTTATGGTTGGAGGACAAGAGAGAGAAAGTTAAAAAGGGAAAATGATGAAATTTTTGGGACTTGAAATTGGCTTCACGAAGAAGCCTAGATTAAGAGAGATATTTCTCTCTCTCTCTCTCTCTCTCTCCATTTCTCACGTCTAAACCCCCCATCTCAATCTCTCACCTTCATCCTCCTTGGCCTGTCGCTTGTTGCTACCACCGTCCACCACCGCACCTTGCCACTATCGAAGCCGCTCCGTCTTGGAGCCATCTATCCAAACCATCATTGCCGCTCACCATTTTCTCTCTCTCTCTCTCGGAACTGCCCCTCACTGAACATGAAACCACCCCACCGAGACCCATTTTTCACTGGCATCCCCTTGACGTTTCGGATGTAGCCATACATAGCCCTCACCACCGCCATCACGCTCGTGTCGTTAGAATTGTTGTTGGGTGAGTGTACGTTATAATTCATTGATTAGTCCATTAAACTTATTTATGATTAATTTAGATTATCATTTAATCATTATTATGATGTTAATTAGGTTAACTAACCTTGGTTAGGTAAAGTAACTATGATTGATAGGCGATTATGTTAATTAACTTAGGTTAGATAAAGTAATTATGGTTGATAGGGGGTTAGGTTAATTAACTACGGTTAGTTAATTAACCATGATTTTTAAGTGGTTGAGTTTATTTAACCATGGTTAAGGTTAATTAATTTTAATTAATGCGATAAGTTATCACGATAAGCTATTGGAATACGTGATAAGCTATTGTGATAGGTAATCAAAAAATGTGATAAGCTATCGTCAAAAAGACGATAAGCTATCGAGGGATTAAGTGATAAACTAACACCAAAAGGATGATAAGCTATCGAGAATTTGAAGAAAATTGATCAAGAATTTAAGGATAAGCTATCACTCGGTAGACAATAACTTATCAAAAAATAATTGATAAGCTATCACCAAGAGACGATAAGTATTGTTTGTTATGTACTTTTAGCCTAAACTTTATGATGTTTTCTTGCATGTATCATGCTATTTGATGCTTGTTTTGCCTTGAAAAATGTTTGTTAGTAATTTTTATAAGGGTTTTTATGGACATATAAAAGGAAAACCCCAAGGTGTCGGGTGTATATGCCGAGTTTCATAATTTAAATGAAGCCAATGTGTTTAAAAAGTAAGACATGCAAAATTGACGAGCTTTCAAAAATTATGTGACAACATACAAATATTCTCCTGTATTTTTACATAAAAAATATGCAATGGTTTATTATGTTGAGCATGTATCATGTTTGCATTGGTTAATACATGAAAAATGAATTGAAATTTAATGATGTAGTGTGCTCATTTGGTCACATAAAGTAATTCACCACCCCAACAGGAGTTTGGGGGATGAAGTCTGATTTATCAAAATACCCGCCAGGGGTCTAGATGTGGGTTACGGTAGAGACCGAGTCTATGCTCCTTCAGGAATGTCGTCTGGGCAGGAATTCCAAATGTTTCCATGCCCGATAAGGCAAGACAATGCCTAGCTAAGCCAGAAGACACTAGCGATAGTTTGATTGTACACACCAACGGGAGTTCGGGTATAGCCTTAGTGAGGGCATAATAATCGGAACACATGTAAATGTAGGGGTGCATGAATAATATATGATTATATATTTTGATTATATATGTGCACGTTTGCACTGATTATGGCATGCATGAATTTATACCATGTATGGTATGGCTATGGCAAAGTAAGATTGCGTGCGAATTGATTTGATTGTTCATTGGCTATTGTGAATGCTTGTTTACACTAATTATGGCACATGTGAATTTATACAATGTAGGGTATATGTAATGACAAGATAAGAATGCTTGTGAGTTGAATCAACTAATAAGTGTGGGTTGTGGGGTTTGTTATGGGGTTTAGTGGTCATATCACATATATAATTAAGGCAAAACAAGAGTCGCTTTGCAATTGATATGCCGTATTATGAGGAATATGCTTGTTAGTAACCCCAAGGCAAGTTGATATTCTATTGAGGCTTAGGACTGTAACTCACTAAGATTTATATTTCACTAGTTATTGTTAACCATTTTTCAGGTCCGTTGTTATTGCATCTCTATCATCATGGATCTAGTAGTGCTGGAGCACGTTGTGGAGGGTAGCAGGATTGTGTGCCCAATGGTTGAAGGATGTAGATCAACCAACTTAGCACCTTTGGGTGACTATTAAGGAAGTCACTCGACTGAAGGGTTTGTGTATAAATTTTCTAGAGTTAATTAGTACAAAAATAAAAATGAGGTTGCTGCTATTGTTATTAGTCTTTCTATTATCCCTATTATTTGATTAGTTTGGTGTTGTTGATTTGCTTTCACATGCATTTAATCGTAAGATAAAAAAATGGTCGGCGATATATTCTGGGACGTCGCATTCATTTGACCAAAGTGAATATGGATTGTCGCAAGCTCGAAGGTCGAGGCATGATAGTAATTGAGATGGGCCAATGAGGAATTTGCTTAATCAAGAAATAAACATTGCTAGCCCTTGGAGGCTAGAACTCAAACAAAATGGAGTACATAGCAAATTTTCCCTCCAAAATTAAGGGGGCTCACCGAAATTCAAGAAGCCATAGAAAGGAAAAAGAAAAACCTCTATCCTTGTTCTAATTCTAATCCCAAAAATTCTCTTTCATACAACCAATTGTAGTTTTCATTGTTGTTCAAATGTTTAGGCAATGAGCAAACTCAACATGTACACTCCCTCTCAATTTATATTAGGGATGATTGTAGTCTGGATGGAACTAATCCAACACCTAACCTAGGGACCAAGCATTGGTCCCCAATTTGGGATCAATGAACCAATCTTATTGAGCCTCAAACTAAGGATCAGACCGACCCTATAAGTCCAATTCAATTCTAAAGTCAACACGAGACCCAATCAATTATTTTATTTTTCATTTTTTGTATTCTTTAAAAGAACAAACATACTTTTTAAATTTCATTTCTATCAATAATACAATATTGAGCAACTAAACTATGAACACCGATACATATCATAGCACCCTTAGGGCGCATTTGTTAACGCTTCAATTTTTCTATTCTTTTATTCTTTTGTTTCCCAAAATAGAAAAAGCATAGAAATGTATTTGGTAACATTAGCTAGTATTTCTATTCTCCGAAATAGAAAGTTGTTCCAGGAAATATGTTTAGAGCAAAAACGAGAAGTAGAAAAATGTAATTTTTTGTTCTTGGGAACAATTTATAAAATTAGTTATTTTCTTTTTTTTTTCCTTTTCTTCTTTTTCCTCTTCTAACCAATTGTTGCCGCCAATCATCGGCTGCCACCTACCGCAGTCACTAGTCACCTATAGTTGAAAGAAGAAGAAAGGAAAAAAAATGAAAAATCTCAAAATTTTATTAAAAAATTAAAAGAAATTTTATGTAAAAAAAATTGATGAGTCGTATCAAACACATTCATATTCTTTTTCTATTCCGAAAATAAAAATTTTATACAGTTACTAAACGCATTTTTCACTAAAAAAGTGTTCCAAAGAATAAAATTAAAAAGAAATCATTTCTTTAAAAAAATTATTCCTATGAAAATTGTGGCCTAGCATTAGACCGTCAGCGATTTATTATTATAGCTTTGTCATGCGAGGGGCGCCCTTTGATGAATGCAGAATTGCAAGACAGCTTTCACATCCTTTTAACTTGCGGCCTAGCATCAGACCGTCAGCTATTCATTACTCTAGCATCAGACCGTCAGCGATTTATTACTATCTCTCTCTCTCTCTCTCTCTCTGCTTAAATGAAATTAAATTTCCCGCTGTGCTTCGAAACATAGAGAGCTGTTCAACAATGGAAATGTGCTATGGGAGGTGCGAGGAAATGAGGCCCTGTGACTGGTACTTTACAGCAATCCGCTTCCTCCGTCTCATCGCTCATTGACTCATGCACACATGGTGACTATAAATACTAGGATCAACGAAAGGTTTCACACACATTCAGGAAAAATTCCATTCATTAGAACATAACTCATGCTATTATCTGATCTGCCGAATCGGAAGCAGATTTTAGCTTAGCGATTCTGAAGTTCTGTTCTCACCAAAAGTGAGATAAAGCGGATGCTTCCTCTGCTGTCTCCTATTGCATAAATTTATTTCCCTAAGTATTATCAGTGGTTCTGAAGATGGATACTCCCACCACAATATCGTCGCTTCTAATAAGCTGGAACGCATGCAAGCCTCCCACCTTCGGAGAAGTTTCTCTTGTGAATGTGGCCCAACCGGCAGATAACTTATCATAACATTGCTTTTCTTCAGGTATATCCACCTCGCATAAATTTGGAAGTAAGAGTCAGGTTTAAATTCTGATTGGTTCGAGGGCTCTGCAAGCACCCGCCTCATTCAGCTTACCTGCATTAGTTGCAAATAGAACATGAAAGAAAGCTTTTACCCTTCTAGGAATATACTCGTTTTTGTTATGTGAAACTCATATCTACTTACGTAGCCACCCTAAGTCAATAGATCATTTCTTTCTAATGGTCTAGCCCTCGAGGCTTAAAATAAGCACACCAATGTCTTTTTCAGCACGACCAAATCCAATATGACCGGTTTGGCTTGTTTTGATTGGCTTGACATTTACAAGATCCCCCAACATAAACATATGCGCACATGGGTGAGCTAGAGTCAGAAACATTACAAGGATGAATTGGCTCAGTCTCTCTTAGCCTAACGACGTGGAGAGTTCCTGTATGGGATTCGAATTAAACAAGAGAACAAAATATTCAAGGGTAGGTTTACATTGTAAATTCAGATTCTCACCTCAAAAATCTTGTGATGAGCTGTTTGAACTTCAGTCTCTCCCCAAACTCCATGCTGTTGAACATGCATAAGAACTGCCATGAACTTCAGTTGCCTGACTGAAGGAAGAAATGAAAGAGTGTCGAAATTTCTCAAGAAGGCCAAAGTGTAGAAATCAGCTCGCATGTGACTGGCCTTTACTTCTCTTTCTCGCTATGCTCCCGTTGCCACTTTTTGCAGGAAACTTACTATTACCTGATTATAGACTGGTTAAAGAATGATTCTAATTCTTGGCAACTGGCAACCTCACAGGAAGTTGTTAGCCCAATCATCCATAAAAAAAGAGCTGTATCTTTAGGTCAGTATCATTTGCCAAAAGGCCCACAATGCAAGTTGGGGGAAAAAATAAAACAAGAAAGTCTTATCTTTTACCAAGTTGGCTAGAGCATCGGCACAGCTACTGGCCTTCCTAAACACGTGCACTATCTTCACCTGCCAGAATATTTTTATGCCTCCTAAACTCGATAAAAGGAGGCTCAAGTAAGTGATTGTCATTGAAAGTTTATTACATATATCAAGTATAACAACATCCATCCTCTTCAGGTCATTATCAAGTGAGAGTGTGCAGTGCAAAGACTAAATCCAAGTTGAGTCTCTTTTATCCCAATGGGACCGGGGAATAATTATGCAGGAACGTAATAGATAGGCCCGAACACACTCCGTTTTGTTAAAAATATCATCTTTTATGATCCCAAAAAAATTAACAATCTTATAGCATAATTTCTGGGAAACAAGGAAATTGGAAAGAATCACCAGCTCAATCAAAATTTCTTCATCTCAACCTTTGACTGTGCCTCATTAACTTCCAGTTCTCTGTACCATTTGCAGCACCTGCCCTTCCCTGTATTAGTGTCTAGACAAGTTAAAAAGATAAAAAGAATTTAGTGCTTGCTTAAGGTGTTGGACAAGTGGAGAAGCAGAGGCAAGCAAAAAAAATTGGATGAAAATGACATTAATCGGATCTTACTAACTTTTATGCACTTGTTTATGCTGAAAACTTTTGTATGGCTGTATTGAGATCACCTTCCGAGTGCACTTCGTAGTTGTATCTGAAGAGTGTCGCAAGAAGTTGTTTTGGTGTGCTTACAGGACCCTTAGAAAATATCTTCATTTTCGGGCAATCTTCCACTTCAAAATAATTTAAGGATGGAAACCTGAAGATGCAATTTGTGGAGGAGAAGCATACTAGGCTTGGCAGATGTTGAAGTCCTAATGTTTCTAGCTTCCTAAGAGAAATCACTTTTCCTTCTTCGTCTCCATCATTAGCCACAACTTCTTTCATTCTTTCACATCCTACTATAAACATGTAAGTGAGGTGCACCAAATTTGTGATCGCTGAAACTGTTACTAGATGTACCAACCCAGAGGAATTTTTCACAACTAACTCTGTCAAATTCTTGAAGGATGTCATGGTTGGAAATAATGACGTCAAATCGGGACAATCCCAAACCTTAAAAGATTTGATACTCTGAAGAATTTTTGACACTAAATAGTCTTGTCTCCACACACGTTTTAGGTTGTGTAGTTGGCTTAATTTAAGTTTTCTTAAATTTTCAAGCACCGAAGGTTTTCCCCATCAACAAGTCTTTCATTTGGGAAAATTTCCTCAAAGGAACTACAGAAGACCTCAAGGCTTTGTAAATTCTGAAATCTCTCTAGGACAAATCTGGCAGGAAAGACAGTTTTTCATCATGACAACATGCCAATGTTAGTGCTTTTGTTTGGCCAAAGATGTCATGAGGAAATTTTCCATCTTGTATCATCTGAATATCTTTATCGACTAATAGAAGTCTCTCTAAGTCTGGAAACTCCTGTCAAATTGCCAATACAACAAAAAAGTAAATCCAACAAAGGTTCAGTAATAGATCATGTGCTGTAAAAGGTAAACTTAAGTCAGATGGTTCACATGGAAGGTAGCCATCCTCTTATAGTTCATTAAATCTAAAGAGCCTTGCTTACAAGTCCCAAGCTTTTGAAGTCATGCTACAAAATACAACTATAATCGAATGCTCCACTATAACCATCCACATTGAAAACTTGAAGAGAAATTTTTAAGTAGAGGGTGGTATTAAGTTGGTAGAGTGAATCTAAATTCATGAACCACCCAGCTCACTGAATTAATCTTTCATTAGAATTATCTCAATGTCAACAACAATATGTCATTGTTTGCAATATTATGTAACGGAATGCACTCATGGTATTACTAAAACATATGGGGTGAATTAAAGAATAAAGTAGAATATAGTGAATTATTATTCTAATTAATTAGTTTTACAAAGAACATTGTTTGAATTTATTTTTATAGAGTTTGCAGAAAATGAAAAAGAGAAAGAAAAGTTCAATAGTGAGACAATGTGTCGACAACCTAAATGACCACATGTTAGATCCTCATTGACTTCTCTAACGAGCACCACAATACATAATATTTAACTAGATTAGACTGGGAATATCTTGTTTTGCCAACAACAATCTATACCTTTGTAAATTTTGACAATGGAATATCTTATAGGTGTCCACGAATGAAAAGCATACTTATGATTTTAGGGACATCTTATGTTGTCGAAACATTAATAGGCAAGGGATATCATGTTTTCTATAGTATCATAATATGACATGACTATGCAATGGACATGAGATTAATGAGTGTGTTAAACAACATAAGTAGAAAGTGAGAAAGAGTAGTTGCAATCATACCCTCCCCAATGAATAGTATGCTTCTTGGTCTGAAAGGTTCTGTCGATCGTCTCTCTGAGTCCACTTGTTCAGTTTGTCACAATGAGTCACTCGCAATTTCTTCAAGCATGGCCAATTTAAAGTAAGCAAGTTGGGGCAGAAGCTCTTGAGTCGTGGCATATCATGTAATACTAGAGAGGTCAGTTTCGGGAAAAGAACTTGAGCAGTAGTGGAGAGTGGAGTGTCATCTCCACTCGTGACTATTTCATCTATCACACAAAACTCCACTCGAAGTTTCTCAAGTTGGTTTAAACTACTAGCCACCCAATGCGGAAATAAAGTTTCAAGGCTCTTACAATTTCGAACCACCACTTTGCCTAAACGTTTTGAAGTGAGAGTTTCTCGAGGATTATCAGCCCATATTTTTGTTAAGTTTTCCATGTGGGAGAGAACCATCGAATTGAGCCAAGGAAATTGCACCTGTCATATTGAAAAAAAATAAAAGCTCAATGAATGTGATTAAGTTACCACCTTAAAAGATGATTATTTGAAAATTTCATAGTTGTCGCATATGATGCCAATTCTAGAGCTTCTTAGTGATACAAACAAGGAGGAGTTGATTGATGCTTTCATTTCAATTGACCATTGACTAAGGGAGCATATTACATTGCAACAAGCATGAAATGAGGTGTGACAAGATCCCGTGTCGATACTTTTGCATAAAAAAAGATAGTAGAAAATTTTCATTAAGTTACGACAACCAATTACGGCCTCAAATACCAAATGAATACTATTGCATTTCTGAATTTTCCATGACCTGAAATATTAAGGTAAGTTTCTCACACAAACAAGGATCCCTATACAAATTTTAATAGTCTTCTTGAATAAATGAAACATATCATGACCAAAAAGACTGGTACGAAAATAATGAAGCCATTGTATGAGCTGTTATGAATTATTCTTTTACAAGCCTCTAAGTCCATTACATATTATCACACTTTTCTAAGTTCAGGGCCACGGGAATAGACAAATTTGTCTTACAAGTATCGAACGATCCACCAAGATATTTGCCTTAGTCAAATGATCCCTATGACCACATTATGTTTATTCAGAGAAAATCAACCATGTTATGAGCTCTTACAACTTGACCACTGAAAAGAGAGTATTAACATTTTTTATTTGTATACAATAATATTAATGTAATTATGACTTGCCACAATCAAAAAATTGAATGACTATTCCCATAACTCCCTAAATCTATTAATATTCTAAACTAAGGATTATGTTGAGTTCTTGAAATATTTTAATAATGTTGGGGATACCTATCACTAATATTCTCCAACTTTCATGTTTGCCGAACACAAATAAGTGCGCCATTATCAAAGTTTAGGTCAAGGCCCCTCTCTCTAATAGTTAAGCAATTTGTAAATTGGGTTTACACTCATGAAGTCTTGGTTGGTGTTGACACCTTTTCTTTCTTTCTTTTTTTCTTTTTTAGCCACTAGTTGGTCTTGACACTTATCTGCAATATCTTTTAGCCTGAAAATATATATTTTCAAGTGTATTTTCAGGTTATAGTCAAAAACAAAAAGAATTATAATAAGACTGACCTGTGGAGTGAAAAGTGATTGGGTGCCTCGGTCAATCTCCATTGATGATTGCCAAGTCAAACTTTTCATGTTGGGGCAGTGGACAATACTCAACTCATATAATCCGGGACAATCCAGCGTATGATTCGTCGTTGAGAGGAAACTAGTCAAATTGGACAAGCACTCCAGCTTTATCACCCAGAGAATTGGGAAAGTAATCTTGTCCACTCCACTTCCTTCCCCTACTCCCTCTGCAATCACTCCTTCCATTTGACCACACTCCTTTATTTCCATTACTGTAAGATTGGCAAGGCATTGAACCATTGATGGAGCGAAAGCATGTCTCAAGTTGCTACAATTATAAAGGGTCAAAGCACTTAGAGAACCAAAGAGAAGCGTCCCTTGAAGATCTTTGTTCCATAGTCGCCTCAACTTTGGTAGATTGACCAAGTGTAGATACTGTAATTGAGGCAGCACCCAAGTGCTTTCCATGGACTCCAACCCTTCAAGATCAAATACTACTTCTAGCGATTCGCAATCGTGCACTTGCAATGATCCCACATTGTCTAAAAACAGCATTAATTTTGATGAAATAGCATTAGTAAATGATGAACATTTATCTACCACCAGTGATTCTAATTGCCAAGACGACTTTATGGGAATAAGTTCAGTGTGCCATTTTTGGATCAGCCCAGGGAACTCAGATAGCCGCATGAAGTTTACTTTAGCAACCATTGCCTGTTAGAAATTGCATCATTAAACGTAAACTTCTTGTTAGCAAAAAGCAATTACTTTATTGGTGATAAAACCCATCCAATTGGATAGAATTTGGAAATAGATGCATACCATTTCTTCATATATATTTTGGATGGTGATGTTGAGATTTCCCTCCCAAAACCACGTTTCTTCTGATACTTGTACTCTCTCCAACTTTGGCGTCTCTATTGGTCCCTCAGAGAAGAACTTCATGTTAAAACATCCAATTGCAATGACATCTTCCAAGAGAGGGAATATCAAAGTGTATTTACCTGAGCTGAAGCACTTCAACCCTGTCAACCCTTCAAGTTCCATATACTTTAATTGATTGAAAGCCACTACATGCCCCTCCTTACCTCCCTCATCACCAATGACTTCTGTCAACATTTTACAATTACTTATCCTCAATTTTGTGAGTTCCACCAAATTTTCAGCTATTGTAGGAAGAAACATATTCGATAACCCATCACAACGTGACACATCTAGGGTTTTCAAATATCCAAAATATTTTAAAATGGGTAATATTACTTTTAGCTTATGACTTGGGCCTTGTACGGCTTCCACATTGATGGTCAGCTCTTCTAATCCTTCCTTCTCGATTAGTTTCACAATGCCACTTTTATCGATCTTTAACTCCTCAAGTTGGATCAGATATCTGGCTATTGAGGCAGGAAATAAAGAGGTGAGGCTCTCGCATCTGGAAATGCTAACAGAATGTAAACACTGAAATTTATCTTGACAGTGGAGTTTCTTGTCCCATACACACTTTAGCTTACTGCATTCGTGCACAGAAAGCGATTTTAGATTGTGGAAAGAATCATCAGTAACTTGATTGTCCCATATCATCTCAATGTTATCCATCCCACCGATATCTAATTTCTCCAAGCTAGGAAATGCAACCTGTGGTATTTGCTCATAGAATTGGTTATTCCGTAACTTTCAAATTCATGAAGTCCCAAGATGTATATACAAAAGAGTCACGGGGGGGAGTATACGAGGAAGCTTGTCGCTGACTCTAGTTGCGACGGTATACCCCTTAAGCAAGGAAGGTAATAAAAAAAAGAAGATTGCGCCATAATAACTTCTGCATCTTTAAGCAAGTAAAAAGGGGCATGTTGGGCTAGGAGATTTTCAAAAAATTATTAAATCATTTAATATTAAAAGAGTTAAGTGAACATTTCCAATGAGTCAAATGACTTTCTGTTCACTTGTCTAGTTTATCGAAGATTTTGAGGCATTTAGCATTGGACTCAATCACATCTCAAAGCTTAAACAAGAGTCCATCTCATACCCTAAATAATCACTAAGAACTAGAGATGATGATATTAGTTATAGCATAATTCCAGTCATTTTTCCATATGTTCGCTAAAGATAGATAAGTCATAAAATCATGGTGCAAGCGACATATGAGAGTTATGCAATCCTTTGCTATTGAAGAAATTATTAAGTAGCACAAAAGGAAAAACAGAATAAAATCAAAAGGAGTAAAAAAAATAAAGCATCTAAAACTCTCCCAAAAAAAGATGAGGAATCTTTCTCCAGTCTTCCCTTATTTAAAAAAACTTGCATTGCAGAGCTTAATATGATTAGTGAGCCAGTTTTATTCCATCATAAGATTTTTACGTAATAAGAAATCTAGTTAGTAGAATTATTGAGGTCAGAAATGGCTTAGCAAGTGGAGCGTCATCATGTCTCAATACAATAAGGCAAACCCAATAATAATCAACGTCAAACTTTGACCCATAAAGTTAAAATAACATGCATGGCCAATGTCTAAGGAAAACGAACCATATGTTTCTGACAATGGGCAAAATGGTAATCTACAAATGCTCATGCAACAAACATATAATCACTTTAGTCTCTCCTAGATTCTAAACTTAGCTCAAATCTTTCCCACTCTTCAATTTACTTCATTTCTTAAAATAATCATATCACTCTTTTATTTTGAATTTATTTTCTTGGCAATTTTGCTAATACATATACGTGCGCCATTTTTGCTAGTCCAAAAATGAAATAGCTAGTATAAGTAGCAATTGTTGAATTACTTGGAGACGGTTATTTAAGTTACAATATGGATGAAATTCTTCAAGGAAATTGCCACACTTTATCTGGGCACAATTTCAAAGAAACTAGAAGCACGTCAAGAAAGAGTTGAACAATATTAATTGTTCCGCTTAGATTAAAAGAGTAAACAAAATGCAGGTAAGGATTGGTTAGAAAAAGAGTATTAGCCATTTAAGAAGTAAATGATGGAGAGATTGAGATTAAACATGCGACTAATCATCCATCAAATTATTATTTTCTAAATTGTGATAAAGAAAAATTACTAGGTATGAGGAAACACATGGAAAAAAACAGTTGCCCTATCTTGGTCTATCAATTGCGGTCGTCTTATACGTGGGATCAAAGAGATTCCTTAAATCTCCATTTCCTTTTCAAGAATCGTTTGTGAACGCATCCTCATCTTGCAGTCATACCAAAAATTCAATGAGAAATATTTGAAAACAAAAATAACGATATTCCTCAAAACAATTAGGTCGGTTGTTTAGTTTCTCTATGATAACTCTGCTTTTTCAATAGAGTCGTCACGGTTTTTGGTCGAAACTAGCAATTTTCCTTTTTCATTTTACTAAAAGTAGTTGGGTGGTGCTCTTTCCACCCCTCTTTGGCTTTATACACGCATTTCATTATCAATTGACTAAAATAACCCTCTATGCTACATGACAAGGTCAATCACTCATTCACCTTACTTTTATTTCTCCCATCTCTATTCTTCACCTTCTATTTTTATTGTTAACATACTAAAATTTCCTTGTACCTTGAAAAAAATTAATCATTAATTAAGCATACGTTCTCTCTCATCTTCGTTTCCAACTACCACCACTACTGGTCCCATGTTCATTTTGAACTATGATCCATTAATAATATTTCTGAGTCGTAACTTTGGTCCATAAAAAAAGAACTTTGCTTAGATTGTTAATTCTTTAGTGTGACTTTTCTATTCATCTTAACGGCAATGGGACGCGGCGAGGCCCTACCTTGTATGGGGTAAATTTGCTCCTTAAAGAATGCCGTGGAGGGCATCTGGCAAGGCAACAAGTGGAGCAAGATGAGGCACGTAAAAGAAAAGTAGGATTTTATAGACTAAAGTTACAAACTTAAATCTGTTAAAAAATTTAAAGTGATCGTAATTTAAAAAGGAGATGGGAGAGGCAGTGGCAATAGTGAGAAGGAAAACATGAGAGAGAAAAAGCAGGCTTAATAAATGATTAATTGATTTTCAAGCATAAAAGGATTTTTTAAATTAGATAACAATAAGCATAGAAGGTGAAAGAGAGATGGGAAAGAAAAAATTAGGGTGAATGATCTTGTTCCCTAACATATAAAGTTATTTTGGCCAACCAATAAAAAAAGGTGTATACCAAGCCAAAGAGGGGTTGAAATAGTCCCACCCAAAATAGTTTCATTTTTCATTTTGGACAACTTTTAACTTCAAAATTAATGTGTTAATTCCAATATTGTCCTCGTTAGCCTGTTAGGTTTCTCTTATTTTAATAGCTTACTAGTGTGAGATTATATGGAACTACCACCAACTGTTTTAAAAACTTAAGTTATTAGATGAAAGCATGGCTTAAAATTTAAATATTCTATCACATCCTCATGCTTAGTATGCTCTTTTTTTCCCTAGGTACTAATTGTGGAAATATTTGCTCAGGGAGGCAAATAGAAACCTAAAAAATATATAAACTTAGGACCTCTTATTTTGATACCATGACATTTTATGGAAGCTTTGCTAATTTTTTAAACATTTTAAGCTATTAGAAGAAATGTGATTTATATTTAAATATTTTATCAAGTAGAATTGAACTTGTGCGATACACTTAATGTTATAACATATATAAGATTATAATTTTTTAAATTTCTGTAAAATATACATAGAGTATGTCAAGGGCATCGTTACTTCTAGTTAAATCCAATATTTGGTATTATTATTGAATATTATACCACTCTAAAGCAATTAAAAACTTCCAGAAAGCAAATGATAAAGGGATTGCTTGGGTCAAATCAACAAATCTTAGTGACATCATCTCATACTTGAAAGAACTAAATATACTTTGTTAATGGAATCTTCTTTTAAGATTCATTATTCCTTTGCTAATCCTAGAGGATCCAATAGTTAGATGTCAACAATCATTAGGATTTGCCCCAATGACTACTCTTCCTACATACGAAAGGGGAGATAGGGAATTTGAATCCCCACTTTCTCTGAGAAAATTGAGATAGAGACAATTTAGTTTCAAGTGAGTTTCAACTCTCACGCCTTGCAAAAAGGCAGGGCAAAAGTTTGAAAGTGAGAATTAAATAGGAGTAGAGTGGAATCAACAAAAAAACAAAAAAGTTAGTTACCAACAATAAATCATACTTACACTTGAGTCAAATCACTGAAGATAGTCCTAAATATCTCATTATAGAAGATTGAAAATGTCTAAAAATGTCGATTCATTAATCCTAGGGGAGGGACCATTTTCACAGCCTATTTGCCTAAATACACTAACATTTTTTGTGAACGGCCTAAATTGCCCTTTAGTTAAGTCAAACCGGATCCGTTTGTGAATTACTCTCTTACAATTTCCTCTCAAAAGTCCTTGCACACTTCACTCAAAAGGTCAGATGACTTGACTAAAATGGTTGATCTACGGAATGCAATTTATTTCGTTTACAATATTTGGATAAAAATGGTCAAGCAATTAATGTAAAAACTGGAAAGGGCGATTTCTTTAACAAGATCTTGCCCCGTTTGGCGGTGGAGAGGATTCAGATTCCTTTAGCTGTACCAAATAGCCATGCACTTTTCTTAACTGGACAATTGTTTATCCTTAGATTACTAACTTCTATTTAATGTTAGTAACTTAGTATAAATGACCAATTTAACAGATAACCGACCACACTCTAAAATTAATTCTCTGAAAGATCCTTGCTTTCAATCCAACCGCTCATGTTTTACGTGATTGGTCCCACAAAAGTGCAGACGAGACCAGTAAACTGGTCTCCAATGGCATGTAACATCGTTTTTATTGGTTAAAAACGAATGAAAAAACATTTTCACCTTTAATTGCTCCACTCATTAAGCACTTGCATGATTTGTCATCTTTGGACCCTTGCACTTGGTGCAAAGACTAAACTAAAAAGATCTTCCATTAAATGTTATCACTAAAGCTAGTTAAAAGCATGACTTTGACGATAGTAAAGGAACAAAGCACATGAAGTTGTTTAGAAATGAATGAAAGACTTGATTACTAGAATCAATTACTAAAATTAAATCCAAATTTTACGCAAACAAAACAAGAAAGTGATAATATATTTTCACTGCTTAACATAAAATTGATGAGTCATTTTTCAGTAAATTACGATAAAAAAGTGTGCTAGAATTTTGGATCAAACTTACGCACATTATCCCTTGATTTAATGCTACTTTTGGCCATTTTGCTTGTTCGGCAATATTAGAACTCCCCTCTCAGCAAGCCAGTCGTTATTTATTGTCTGTCCTCCTCTTTCTTCATATAATTGTAACACTTTACATTTTTTCCTCATCCTTTGATAAAGCTAACGTACAAACATATAGGATTCATTTACTTACAAAAAAGATCGAAGTTAAAGGGAAATTACACAAAACCCCTTATGAACTTTGAGGGCGGACCTTTGCTCCTAAACATTAATGTTCCTTCAACATTGATTTCATTGCGGACGTCAACCCTTCGTCCAATTCACCATTTGATGTGCTTTACATGCGTTTTTTATAACGGTAAAGATACAATATTTCTATATTTGGTCCTCGACTGCATTAAAATAAATTAAATTTTCCATATAAAAATGAGGAAGAAAATGCAATGACAGTGAAGAAATCATAGGGGACAGAGTAATTGAATTAAAATAGAGAACAATTACAATTTTACCCTTGAAAAATCACATGTTGGGAGCTTGCAAATGGAAAAATGGACCAAGGGTTGATGGCTCAAGGGTTTTGTGTAAAGCTTGAAATTTTGGGAGTAAATATGAACCCTCCAAAACTACATGGGGGATTTCGTGTAATGTTTCCTCAAAGTCGCTCACTAATGCCTACGACCCCAAGATATTAAACATAAGTTGCAAATTTATGTTTGTGATGCCAAAGATGCGTACAAACATATCCATCTATATTATACAATTTTATATGCATGCATGCATGAACATGCATAGAATTTTGTACTCTTATAAGTACGGGCCTATGCAATGGCTTTTACCAGAATCAACTATATTATATATTTAAAGATAATAACAAAGTTAGAAAACTAAATTCAATGGAATCGATGTCACAAGATTATTAACTACTTTATTATAAAATTATTCTAATGTCAAAATTCCTTTCAATTTTGCTTTATGTTGCCTTATCAACATAGATATACTTGCTGCATCTAAGTTTAAATAATTCAGAAGATAACAAACAAAATTTACACGGATTTCATACAATTAGCTGGATTTCTACACAATGAAGAGAAACTGAAGATTGCTTTATCTAATTCCAAAGAATCATGACTAGATAAGGTAATTAGGAGGAAAATGAACGGAAAGTAACAGAATGAATAAGCATTATAATCATGCTACATCTAATTAGCAAAAGAAGGAAATATTAATAAATACTATATTCTGTTGAAATAAAATTACCTGTTGCCCGTTGAAGAATGCAACTTGAGTGCCAACTTGGCCGTATGATGTACTACTCGAAGGAGCTATCCTGGCAATGGAAAAGTTCTTCATATTTGGCAAGTCACGCAATTTCAATTCATGCAAATTACGCAACTCAATTTTGCCACATTTATCAGCTTCTACAATCTCCCGCATTGAGTAGCACTCAACAACACTGATCTCTTCTAGTTGTGGAAGTTCACTCATTGATGAAAGAAGAAACAAAACTTCCATCTTATCACAATTTATGACACGTATTACTTTTAGTGTGTTGAAGGACTTGGAGGGGATATGGTTGTGGCATATTTTCTCCAAGTTGATGAGATTCTGGAGATGTAATGACTCTAAGGTCTTAAAAGCGGGAATGCAAGGCCATCCAAGGATGTAATGGATGGAGGAACTATTCTGGACGTGTAGATGCTTTAATTTTGGAAAATATTTTAGGGATAACCTGCAAATACTTGGCTCAATTCCGTTCAACCCATCCAAAAACAGATTGTCAGTTTTGCCCAAGATAGATTGTATACATCCTTTTCGAAGAACTTCACTTACTGGATTCAACTTGAGCTCCAATGTCCTCAATCCTTTATTCTCACTTGGCCAGCGCCACGCATTGCCTATTTGGATTCGATATTTCATTAATTTCTCAAGGTTCAGATCTTCTGGGAGCACACTCGGATCGGGAATGGATACATGCAGAGTGCAAAGATCCGTCATGTTATTCAACTCAATCAAACTGGCATTAGTTGGCGGAGTTTGCTCCACGGCATTCCAATGATGAAAGCTATTCTCCATATACAACTCCTCCAATTTGATCAAGCTTCCAAGCACATCCGGTTCAATTATCTCAAGTGGGGAACAATTCAAGTCTAACAACCTCAGCTTTGCCAATTGCCCTATCTCTTTTGGCAATCGCTGAACATTGGAGTTCACAAAGCTGAGAATTTCTAGTCCTTTTAGCTCGCCAAGAATGGTTACATCCTCTAACAAACAACCATCAAGACATAGAGTGTGTAAACTCTCCAAGGGCTGAAATAGGGAAGGTGAAAGACTGAGACGTATCCCAGTAAGATTTAAGACCATGACTTTTCTCATAGAATCGAAATATGAATCTGGGACATTAAGAGATTTATTGTTTGTGAACAATAAAAAGATGTGCAGTTCGGGGCAATCTAATTCTTTGGGAAGCTCTTTCATGTCAACATAGGGAAAGCATATGGCCTTACAACTTTTGAGCTTGTCCTTTGACAACTTAGTTACCGACTTATGTTTATCTTTCAATACAAGAAGAGGGTGATCCCTTGAAGCGACTGAGGAAACAAAATGACGAACCAAGTCATGTATCTTGAAACTATCAGTGTCTCCATTGTCTAACAAAAGGGAGGAAGCTTGAAGAGTACGAATTAGTGAGCTCAACCTATTTCTAGCATCTTCCATGCGATTATATTCTCCAAATAACCCCAAACCTATTGCGTACCTCACCAAGTTATTAAGAGAGGGCTTAGAGATGCCATAGACAACACAAAGTCGCAACAATGACTTCACTTCCTCGCCTTTCAAATGATCATAACTCAATTGCAACATCTTATTTATCACCTCACTGATTCCTTCATTTTTACACATCTCAATTTGCTTCAGAGTATCATTCCATTCAGATACGTCAGCGTCTTTAAAACGTTTGGCCATTGCAAGAATTAGGAAAGGCAAACCTGCACATTTTTGGAGTGCTTCATCTACTAAGGGTTTGAACTCATCATCATGAAATTTGTCTCCCACCATTCTCTCAAACAATCTTCTCGCTTCTTCCTCCTTCAGCCCACCAAGGAGGAAGTCCCTGTCGCAGCCCATTTCCCTTCGCAAAACATCTCTATCTCTCGATGTCAACAATAACTTGCATCCTAAAGCTTTGTTGTCATGTCTGCAAGGAATGCCGACTGATTTCAAGTCAAGCCCCTCCCATAGGTTGTCCAGTATTATGAGGACCTTCTTTTTCTTCCTCTCCTCATCTTCCAACCTCCTGTGTAGAAGATTAGCTCGCAGGCTAATATACTCTTCGTTTTTCACGTCACTAAGGCCCAACGCGTATGCAATCTCTTCTTGAATCCTCTTGATGTCTGGATTTTCCGACACATCAGCCTTAGCAACCAGATCAAATGACTTATCTTCCCTTATGCGCCTTTCAGCATCAACCAAAAGGGTGGACTTGCCGACCCCGCCCATCCCGTGAACACCAACCACACTACAGCAGTTGTCGGCAAGAGCATCCATGATGTTTCGTATTATTGAAGCTCTGGATTCAAAGACGCCATCATCCTTTAGCTCAATCAACATCGAGGCAGAAGAAGTGGAGGCCGTTGCGGTGGTCAACTGGACCACATCTTTGGCTGCTTCCCCAGCTAGAGTCGGAGCAACGACATTTCCTGGAGCAGGATCGCTGAAGGAGATGTCCTTGAATTCACTGCCTTCTCGAGCGTGTTGCCGAATGACCTCAATCTTCTCCTTGGCCTTCCTGCTAAACTGATAGCGACAACTAGGGTCAGGAATAGTCCCGTAGCAGCAACTTTTGCTCGCTTGTTCGATGACGCCCAGTAGGTCTTGCCCATCCTTCAACGCCTTCTCAGCACATGCCTGCCACTCCATGACCTGACCGTAGACATTCCAAGATTGTTTCTGGCCACTTCCACGGCATTGTGAACCCTCTCAGCCTCATATGCCAGCTTCCAACTTCCTTCTGAAGATCCCGGGCGTAGCTCTTGGAGGACATGATGTAGCCGAATTGACGCTTGATGGGAACCACTACCCATTTCAAAACATCCCATGCAATAGCTATGGCAGGATCAATCGACATTTTCCTTTGATCCTTTTCCAAGAAAGAAATAGTGAGAAAACAGAGAGATGGAGAAAGAGAGCTGCAATACTGAAGAAGAGGGGAAATATAGTTGTGTTGAGGAGAACAATGAGCGGAACAAAGCAAGTATGATGAGAGACGAAGAAAGCGAAGAGATTTAAGTGCAAAGAAAGATGACAAAAGGGCAGCGTTGAAGATCAATCAACTTTTTACTGGAAAATTTTATCATCTACAGCTGATAGTACTGTGCATCCAACGCTGTAAAACCCTAAAAATGACCCGAGGAAGAAAGTGAAGAGGGCTTAGATGGAGCCAGATAAAGTCACCTTAGAAAATATTGGGTGCGCGAGGAAGGCCAACTCAGCAAATAAGAACGACCACGAAGATGCGACACGTGTCCGGGTGGGGCCCAAATTTCAGACTCTCTTCTCTCTCCTTTGCAGACCGCTCAGGCTCTCTTCTCTCCTCTCGCTCTCTCGCCGGCTACGGGAGCATCGTCGGCGACATATTCGCCGACTGGCCGCGGCCAGCAAAGCCGTCGCTGCCGGAGTCGTACGTCGACGCAGCGCCGGAGTCCGACGATGGCCCGGCGGTCTCGCTCCGGCTGGCGTGGCTGATCCTCGTCCTCCTCTGCGAGCTGGACGGCAAGGCGAAGCGGTACGAGGACGTCGCGACGTCCGACCTCTTCCTCGCGGACGACCTCCACCACTTCGTCTCCAAGGTCCGGGCGTCGGGTCTGCAGGAACTGCTCGGGGAGGAGTGGGTCGCGAAGCACGAGGAGAAGCTGAAGCAGTTCGCCGGGAACTACGAGCGTCTGGCGTGGGACCAGGCGCTCGCGTCGCTGCCGGAGGGACCGCCTCCGCCGGCGTCGCCGGCGCAGGAGCAGGAGCAGTTCAGGGGGTTTAGGCGGTTCAACACGAACTTCGGGGAGGCGCACCGGAAGCAGAGGGAGAGCATCGAACCGGAATGGAGAGAAAGAGAGTAAAGGAGGAAACAGTAATGGAGACAGAGGGAGAGGAGAGAGGAAAATTAATGCTAGTGGTGCCCCCAAGGTGACAGGTGTCGCCTAATGAATGGATTACCTAATTCTTTGGGAAAATAAAACACGGTAGCACGCTGCTCCAAGTCGGTCGCCTCAATCAAAACACGACTTATAAACAATGGAGTCATAGAAATGGATGATTCTCTGAGAAAAGTTTTGTTATTCCTTACTTGACCAGTCACCATCACCAAAGTCTCAGTCGCCACATGCTCTCTCCCCCGCCAGTGGACAAACATTGGTAAGCGCCGGTCCAAACTCCCGCTCCTCACGTCGGTCCTGAAACCATATAAAAATAAAGGGTAAATACAATAAAAGCCTTAAAACTTATTAATAAAATATATTTTCATCTTTAAATTTTTTAAAAATGTAATTAAATCTTAAAATTTATTACGAAAGTGCAATCAAGTGTTAAAATTTTGAAAAAATATAATCAAATCCTAAAATTTATCAAATAATCAAATCAAGTCATTTTATTGGTTTTAAAAGTTTTATTTTAAAAGTTTTAGAATTCAATTAAAATTTTAGGACACTCTTGTGATAAATTTTAAGATTTGATTGCACTTTTTGAAAATTTTATGACTCCATTGTTTTTTCGTAATAAATTTTAGAATTTGATTACACTTTTTGAAAGTTTAGAACTTGATTATACTTTCGTAATAAGGTTTTAAGATTTAATTACATATTTTGAAAGTTTTAGAACTAAATTGCATTTTCATGATAAGTTTTAGAATCCATAGTGCACTTATCCCTAAAATGTAAAGGTGATGTGATAATTAAGCCAATTGAACTGAAAAAAAATGATATTTAATATTCTATAATGGTATACTAATCGAAATAGCTTTAATACGTAAAATGGCCATGTTATTGACTTATATATTGAATAGCAATTATCGATAATGTTCTACTTATTGAAATATTAGACTTGGACCAACTTTGACCCCTATATCCATTTAATGTTGATCATTAGTAAAAATTTAACTCTTCATGTTTTATCTCTCAAAATAATCATCTCAACAAAAGTGACCCCTATCACAAAGCAAGAAATCTTATTTCAGACATCCTAATGGTCATAAGAACAAAAAAACAAGATCTCCCTACTGAGATAAGAACAGTAAAGTATCGAAATTGTATGTTGTTGCTCCCTTATCATTTCGGTCTTCCATTTAGCATTTGTGCTATCAACGTTATTTCCAATTGCTTTCTTCTTCTCTCTAGTTAGTCTTCATCTTCATAGTTTCATTTACATATAGTGCTAACTTAAACAAGGAATTCAAAAAATGCCTTATTTCATATATATTCGAACAGTAAAGTTTGGAACACTCCTTATCATAGTTTTGAACTATGAAAATGCTTGGGGTTGTCAACGTTGGTTACCCTTTCACACCATTTTACTTATAAAAAGCAATGAAGTTTGGCCAAAGTTTGATTTTTAATATAAATATTAATTAAATAATATTAAAAACCAAAATTATAAATAAATAAATAAAGCAATAGTAACCGCATAGGCAGGGTGGCCGTTGCCCCATTGCTAGTGAGGTGGTGGCAATGGATGGCGAGGGTCGCCGACGCCTAGCACGGGTCGGCAACCCTCATGGCCAGCACTACTGCCCCACCAGCAACGGGGCAACAGCCACAGGCGGGGAGCTCCTCCCACCTGTCCTCACCCCTTTTTTTATTTCGTTTTTAATATTATTTAATTAATAATTATATAAAAATCTAATTAATATCAAAATGACGTCATTTTGAGCTAATCTAATCACGTCAGCGCTCAAAACAATGCTTTTTTGGACTTATTTGGCCATATCAGCACCCAAAATGACGCTATTTTGGCCTCAACTTAACGAAAAAGTGACATGTCAATATTTGAGTCAAATTTTCTTGCCGTTGATACTTAACTAATCATTTTTGCTCCAATCTTGGTACTTAAGTGTATATTTATGAACTTTTAGCACTTAAGTGTTCCTTCATGCCAAGCTTTGGCACTTCGAGGCCAAACATATTTACTGGTAAATTTTGTAGCCTCCAAGAAAACCCCATAATGGCCACCACTTAAAGTTGTCAAAAGACAAATTGATGGAGCTACAAGGGAAGTAAATTATTTGATGTAGATGCACTCAATAGTCCAAGTTAGAACATTAGAAAAATTGCTATATGATAATCTGGTTGGAATTTTTCTAACCTCTCTTTGTTCTTGCTCTTTTAAATATATCCTAACATAAAAAAATTAATTGTTGATGTGAGCTCGATGTGATTTTTCCTATTTTTCTCCACCGCAGCGTCGATCAACATTCTTCTTTGATTCTTCTTGGAAAGAAATTTCGAGAAAATGATAGGAGAAAGTCCCTTCCCCAACAAAAAATGGAGTAACACACAGAGATATAGAGAGAGAATGATGACAAAGAGGAGTAGATGCTGAAGAAGAAGGATGTGGGGAGGAAGATTGGTTGTGCCAAGAAGAAAAAAGAGTGAAACAGAGCAACTGAGCAAGTAAGATGAGAGATAGAGGATAGATTTACGTGCGAAAAGGATGAAGGAAACGATTTATAACCTTAACAGAGACCCAAACCACAAAAAAGAAAGAGGAGATGGGCATAGATTATGGAACTTGGTAATCTTACCTTAGTTAAGACCTTAACTAAACCACAATGAATTCCTTCGGAAGCTATAAAATTGATAGCACACGTCTTTAAGTCCTCAGTCCCGTGACATGGCAAAAGTAAAGATTAAAAAAAACCACTATCGGTCGCCTCAATCAAGACAAAAATGGACTTATAAACCGTCAAGTAACAGAAATGGAATCGATCACTATCATCTATGTTGAAGTCTCCATCCTTTCTTTCAATGCTAATGGATAGACATTCATTAGATATCCAACCTTTCCTCCCCGCTAATAGATGGACGGTAGTTAGACAAACATAAATTAGGTGTCCATCCTTCCTCCATGGCTAATGGATAAACATTGATTAGGTACTAGTCATAAGCCTATTCCTTGTACTTATCCATGATATCATATTAGAAATAAAGAAGTAATATTAAGCTAATTGATAGATTAGAATGTCCGTTATGATTGTTGGGTTTGAACTTCACTTATAATTGTTAGATTTTCTAAGGAAATTACACATTTGCCATTCTTTATTAATATTTCAAACTAGTTTACTTTTTTGAAATCCGCTACTCTTTACCTGACAAAGTTAATATGGGAACTATTGTGAGCCACAACTAACTTTGCCCCGTGATCTCTCATTCCATTGTAGTTTCCCTCTGTATTTTAAAAAGCTTGGGTCTGTTTGGAGTCATTCACTTTTACCATTTATGCAGTTATCAAAAGTTGAATTATAACATTTTTAAAAATACACCCCTATTGACAAGTAAAGTTAAATGATTTTTAATAACTAATTTTTTTTCATTTTCCATTTTTTTGAGGGAAAGCAAAACATAGAAAAAGGTACTTAGTACAAGTGTAAGCAAATAGATCTAGAAGTCAACAAAATAGATGATGGAACGTCGAGTCGAGTGGAATCCATTCGGGATCACCCTTGCATATTCCTAGTTCATGGCAATCACTTTGAGACAATAACAAAATCTTTTGTCAGGTACCACGTGAATCTCATCAAAAATGGATATTTCTCAAACTGCCATCGCGTTTCCCGTCTTGCCCAAATTTCTCCTCCTCTACCTCCTCCACTATTTACAGTCCCAAAATTTAGCGTCCTCTTCGTCGGCATGATTAACTCCGACACCAGTTGCCTGCACAGCTTCCTCACTCTTTTTCTCAAGCTCAGTTGCAATTGTCAGATTAACATGTCAAATTACTCCAAAATCTTAGATTTGTTATGGCTATTTGAAAAGGTTAAGACTAATATTTTAACAAAGAAAATGTCATGGCTAATTAAATTTATGAGTAATGTTGTCCTTTTAATCAAGTTGATAAGAATTCTTTGCATAACTATTTTAGCTTATGAGGAATAAGTGCATGTACAAAATCAGCACATAAAGACAGCATTTTTTTATAACATAGGGGAACGAGCGTCGAGACCTATCTACCTAAAAGTCTATGAAATGTCCTACAAGCCCCAACTTGGGAGGGGGCGGCTGCAGCATCCGGAGACTGTTGACCCAGGGCCAGGCGCGGGCAACCTCGTCTGCCGGCAGGACAACTGGGAGGCTGTTGCAGCTGCAAATCTCGATCAGGAAACCGTTGGGGTCGTGAAAGAAGGGATGGTCCACCTGGATCCCCCTTCCTATGCCCATTGGACTCGTAATTAGCAGGAAATTCCCCGACACATCAGTTGTTAAGGCTGGATATTGTGTTTTCCCAAGTTGACTTGGTTCGTATAAAACTATATGACATGTAATTTTTCTCAATATATCCATGGAGAATCCTAATGATGGTGGAACTGGGGAAAAATGAATAATTAAAGACAGTCACTTTAATATTCTCCAGAAGCTGCTCTATTCTAGCACTTACAATGCTATGATAACATTTGCTGTTGACCTCTTGTTGGGGATTTTTTTCCAAATAGTATCTATATCATAATCCAATAAATTGCTAGAACAATACTCATTGACAACACGTATTATATTTCGATTCATCCTCGAGCACTTTCAAAAGGACAAATTTATCCTTGTATTTCTTCAACCTCAAATAATTACAATCTTGCTCTAAGTTCTCCAAATTATCCTTGGATTTTGTTACATTTTGGTACGTCTATGATGGAGTATGTTCAAGAGACACATATTAGAGAGGTACCTTTTGAAGGGGTATGAGCGGTTATTTTTCTAAGAGAGGTATAAAAGGACAACTTCAGAAAAATAACCGCCGATGGAATAAACAAAATTGAGAAAAAAAGGAAACCTCTCAATTAGAAGAAAAACACTCAAATGTTTCATCATCTACTTTGAGAAACTTGTTGGCATTAACACTATGGAATGTGAATACTTTCCTTGTGATTGTATTCGGACCAATGTGAAGTCTTATCGTCCATCATTCGTTCGGGATTCAATATACGTTCCTAGAGTAATCATTTTATTGCGCATCGAAAGAGGTAAGTCGTTTCTTCCGCCGACTACTTTCTTCCCTACATTGGTATCAAAGCCAGGTTATGATCTCTGTCTTGTTTTTCCTGTGATTTTTTCACTTGTTGATGGATATGAGGATTGAACGAATGAACTTCACATTGTCTGAATGTTCATTTATTAAAATTGCAACACAAACCATCAAGAATGATTCAGACACGAAAAACGGGCCGGAAGGACGAAGACCACCGTTTTGTTTCGCTCAGTTTCGACAATTTATTTTTACAAAAATTAATTTTTGATTAAAAAAATGGAAATATCTCGTCGAGACGAGCAGAATGGTGGGTGGTAGGCCGTCGGGAGACGCCGGACGCGCAGCCAAAAGCCGCAGCGCATGAGCGCCACGCGCCCCATGCGCTGGGACTGCTAGCGTGTGAGTCCCACGCGCGGGTCCACGCAACCGACGTTGACGTCATCGACCCGACCCGATAGCCAACTCGGCCAAACCCGTGACCCGACCGGTTTGACTGGTCAACGGTCAAATCGGTTGACCGGTCGGACCGATCCAGCAGCCTGCACTGGACTGGCGCGTGCGCTACACGCGCTGCGCATTCAGGAGGCGCGTGGGGACGCGTGCGGTCTCCATTTGGAGCGTGGTTGGTGTCTTTATGTTCATAATAAAGTTTTCTACATTGTGGTATGGTTATTTTTCATATTGAAGGATTTTAAAGGTATAAAAATGCGTACAGAACCCTAAATACGTGTATTTTTGGGATATATGCATTGTTTATTCCTTTTAATATGTATTTTCTTATAAGTTTGTAAATACATAAGCTATCCTACATGAAAATGACCACATTTGAGTGATGTAGAGCTTAGTTTGATGATGGCATGCATATGGTTTGATGTACTTGCAATTTCCTAATTCTAAGCTATCTTGAACAATGACAAGAGATCATTGAAATATTCAATATGTCTTGAATTTCGTTAGTGATTAGAATCATTACATGATTATTTTTTGTATGTTGGTCCACATTATGTTATGCATTTTGATATTTGATAGAAAAATGTGGCAATTACATGAAAATATGTAATTATTTTTTTTCTAGTGGGAGTTTGTAGGTTGGTAGAATTCAAAAGAGTTCTCACCTAGAACTTAAAATTTGCACAAATTAAAATGAGTTAATGATAATAGAACAATTGTACGCTGAAGCTAATTGGGAACATAGTGAACTTTCGTTTCAGTGTTTTTTGTTGAATTATCATTAATTCAGTTTGTTTTTGCTGCAAATTAAATATATGTGTGTTTATGAGTAAATTGTGCTAGTGTTGATTCTGCGTTTATTATGTTAATGTGTAGTAGCAATTGATTATGGCTTCGGCATTCAAGACCATTGTGGCTGACGTCAATAAGGGTGAGAAGCTAAACGATGACAATTATGATATTTAGCATCGAAAGGTTCAGTACATCTTTGAGGAGCAAAAGGTTTTGGAAACCCTCAACCACACCATGGATGAACCTGAACATGGAACTTCAGCTCAACATAAGAGAGATCAAGAAGCTTACCAAGCTTGGAAAAGAAATAATAGCATTGCTCGTATCACGTTGTTGAGCTGCATGCAAGATGATCTCATGTGTGAGTTTGAAGGTTATGACAAAGCTCAAGAGATTTGGATTGCCTTGAAAGATAAGTTTAGAGGTACTTCTGCCACTAAATTGAGGAGACTCACTATTAAGTTTGACACATACCGAAAGCGCCCAAATTTGACGATGAGGCAACATTTTCGCAAGATGTCAAACATGATCCGTGAGTTAAAGTCGACAGGTCACACCCTTACTGATGAGCAATAGGTTCAAGCTGTTATAAGGTCTCTTCCTGATAGTTGGGAACATATGAAAATCAATATGACGCATAATGAGAATATCGTTACTTTTGACGATATAGCGCGTCATTTGGAATTAGAGGATGAGCGCCTAGAGGCTGCAAAATCCTCTACCCATGCTTATGTTGCTGAATCGAGTTTGCGCAAAGTTTCGGGCTTCAAGCGCAAGAGGAACCGAAAATTCAACAACAAAGGGAATGAGGCAAATGAGGCATCCAAGAGAGCTAAAGCCCTCCGATGCAAGAAGCGTGGTGGGAAGAGGGACAAGGCTAAGATGAAGTGCTATAACTGTGGTAAACTGGGTTACTTTGCTCGTGAATGCACTGAGCCAAAAGAGGTGCCACATTGCTTTATTACTTTAAGTAATGCTTTTGTTTCTATCACTGTAATGCTTGCTGAATCTCATCCTATGTGGACTGTAGACTCGGGAGCAATAGACCACGTAGCTAGAGATCGAGGAGCATTTGTGGAGTATCGTCGAATACAACCTGGAAGAAGATGGATATATGTTGGAAATAACTCAAGAGTTGAAATGAAGGGTATCGGCACATGTAAACTGACTTTACGTGATGGTCGAAACCTCTTCCTATATGATGTCCTCTATGCTCCGGATATTCGACGAAACTTAGTCTCAGTAGTTGTTCTTCTAAGCTTAGGTTATGTATTGAATTTTCATGGTACTTGTGTTGACATTTCATTTGGAACAGTTTATTATGGTTCTGGTTATGTATTAGATGGTTTTATGGTACTAGACATTGACTATGATGTGTACAATGTTAATGTTGATAGTTGTTTTTCTTTAATTGCATCCTCTACTAATGTGAAAATTGATGCAAATACTTGGCATGCTAGACTAGGTCACATTGGGTTACAAAGAATGAAACGATTAGCAAAAGAAGGCTTTTTAGGGTCACTCGCTAATGTTGATATACCCATATGTGAACATTGTCTAGCTGGAAAAACAACTAGAAAACCATTTGGTAAAGGAACTAGAGCCGATCTTTCATTGCAACTCATACATTTTGACATATGTGGTCTGTTGAATGTGAGGGCGAGGGATGGAGCCTCATATTTCATCACTTTTATAGATGACTTCATACGATTTGGTTATATTTTTCTGATCTCCCATAAGTCCGAAGCATTGGATTGCTTTAGACGATATATAGCTTTGGTTGAGAATCAATTGAACAAAATAATCAAGGCATTGAGAACCGATCGTGGACGTGAGTATCTATCTGAGCAATTTAAGGCTCTTTGTGATGAAAAGGGAATTGTAAGACAGGTGACTATTCTTGGTACTCCGCAACAAAATGAGGTTGCTGAGAGAAGGAATAAAACCTTATTAGAAATGGTTAGTTCTATGATGGCGCAAACAAATTTACCTATCTCATACTGGGGAGATGCGTTATTGACTGCTGCCTATATACTTAACCGAGTGCCCTCTAAGTCAGTCACTTCCACCCCTTATGAATTGTGGACTAGTAGAAAACCAGACTTAAGTAATTTACGACCTTGGGGGTGTGTAACATATGTTCATGATTTTTCCTATAAATATGGCAAATTAGGCCCAAGAGGGAAGAAATGTATTTTCATTAGATACTCTGAACACTCCAAAGGGTATGTGTTCATAGGTGAACAAGCTGATGGAAGTGTGACTGAAATGGAGTCACGTGATGTCACGTTCTTGGAAAAAGATTTTCCTAGTAGAGGTGAGATTAATAAGGATTTCCAATTATATGAATTGGAATATCCTGATAACACACCCACTAATATTGTTGAGGGAAATGAAAATTTACCTCCACATACAAGGCCTAATGGGAGTGTTGCATCGCTTAGCGAATTGAATTCACAAGAAGTTCAATTGCGCAAAAGTAATCGTAAAAGTATTCCCCGTCGTCGTTTTGAGATTGAAAGGGAAGCATTTATGATTGCTTCACAAGACGATGCTGAGCCTAATACAGTCCAAGAGGCTCTCTCATCCATTGATAAGGAAGAATGGAGAAAAGCTTTGGAAGACGAAATGGAGTCTATGAGGGCAAACCATGCCTGGGATTTGGTTGATTTGCCATCCAATCGCAAAGCTATTGGAAATAAATGGGTTTTCAAAATTAAGTGAAAGGCGGATTGATCCATTGAAAAGTACAAGGCTCGCCTTGTGGCGAAAGGTTATACTCAACAAGAGGGTATAGATTAAGAGGAAACATTTTCACCGGTTGTAAGGTTTGCCTCTATACGTCTTATACTAGCCATTGTCGCACATTTAGACCTAGAATTACATCAAATGGATGTAAAGATAGCATTTCTCAATGGAGAACTAGATGAGGAAATCTATATGAAACAACCGACGGGTTTCGAGGCTAAAGGTCAAGAGTGAAAAGTTTGCAAACTTAATCGCTCAATATATGGCTTTAAGCAATCACTAGACAGTGGTATTTTTGTTTTCATCGAGACATTACTTTTTTTTTATCGAAGAAGATCATTGTGTGTATGCGAAAAGGTCCGATGATAAATTTGTACTTTTATCACTTTATGTGGACGATATTTTGTTGGCTGGGAATGACAAGGATTTGGTTATAACCATAAAAGAATGGTTGTCCTTCAATTTTGAAATGAGAGACATGGGAGAAGCTGCTTATATATTGGGAGTTAAGATTGAAAGACATCGATCAAAGAAACTCCTTGCTATGTCACAAGAATCTTATATAATGAAGGTTCTTGAACGCTTCAATATGCAGCATTATAATCCCATTGATACCCTTGTCATGCAAGGCGGAGGCCTAAGTACTAAAATGTGTCCTAAGATTCCAGAGGAAAAGAAAGGAATGGAAACTATTCCTTATGCAAGTGCGGTCGGAAGTTTGATGTATGTTATGATGTGTACTCGACCTGACATATGTCATGTTGTGGGGTTAGTGAGCCGATATCAATCAAATCCTGGACAAGCACATTGGAAAGCAGTTAAGAGGATTCTGAGATACTTGAAAGGCACCATGGACTATCGACTTTGTTATCAAGGGAATGATTTGCGCTTATTAGGCTACTCTGATGCTAATTGAGGAGGAGACCTAGATGAGCGTAAGTCAACGTCTGGCTATGTGTTCTTGCTTAATGAAGGTGCAATTTCTTGGAATAGCAAGAAACAGACGTGTGATAGTCATTGTCACTGAATTTATTGCATGTTCTGCTGCAGTACAAGAAGCAGTATGGCTAAAACGTTTCTTGGAAAATTTAGCCATTGTCACTGAGGCTACAAGACCAGTGACAATTCATTGTGATAGTCAAGCAGCCATTGCCTATGTGAAAGATCCCAAATATCATAGTAGAACAAAGCACATTGACATAAAGAATAATTTTATTAGAGATATAATAGCGCAGAAGGAAGTGGTTCTACAATATGTTTCAACCAACAAGATGGTTGCTGATCCATCCACGAAGGCTATTCCTAGAGATGTGTTCTTAATCCATAGGTTGTCTCTAGGGTTACGTAGAATGTGATATGTAATATTGTTGAGAATCGTTGGATTTTAACTATATGGATTTATGTATTGTACTTGTTTATTTTCTTTCAATGAATTGATGTTTTATTATTAAGTAAAAAAAAAATTTCATTATGAGACTAGCACATACACACATATATCATTGAAAGGTATGTCAATAGGTGTTGATTGGCTCACTCACACGAGCAATCGCCTCAAGTGCTACAATTAGTATGTTGAGATGAGACGTTATGTATTAAAAATACTAAAAGAGCAAGTTTAATACATAATATCATTTTATGTCGCCTTGATTGGAATCAAGATGAGGTATGTATTTTATTAATAATAAGACCGAACATGATAGTCCCACAATCATGTATGCCTAAAGGAAGCCGGATGCGAGTACTTAATTGGGCACTATGGAAAGCGAGCTAATATAGCACTCGAGCTAAACATAAGTATGTGAAAAGCATGTGACTATATTTAGGCTAAGATCCATATAGTGGAAATGTTTAACAAATGACATACGCTCTTATAGAAAGAGAAATCCGCTATAGCATGTAATTCATACTACATGTGCTTTATTACGACTGATAAAGGAGATGAGTAAAATAAATCCCTATTTACTCATTGTGTGAGTCCTTGAGGTAATTTATAACTTACCTCATATAATGCCATATGTTACTTCTGACTGTGTTCTCGAAGTGATGGATTAATGTTGCTATTTTAGCATGTTACCGACGGTCATGAGAAAATATGGCTTTATGGGACGTGTCTAGGAAAGCAGTTGTTCTGGAATAGAGAGAGACATGAGTGCGAAGGAAGACTATTGTTGTTTTACATCTATCACGTGTATTTACTGATCGACCAATTATATCACCTTTTTGTGGTTTTAGATATAATTGTAAATACATTGTGTTTTGAGAATATTCAAATATAGCCTTTAAGGGATAGGTATACTTGAATTGATGTATTAAAATATGTCTGGGGCACTGTGAGACATCGGTTGTTTATTTTTCTTTTTGGGATTGTAGCCATTATGTTATCCCTAACAGGTGCATAATTAGAGCTCCCAAGTGTAAATGTACTCACTGATCGCACGATTTTCTTGCCAGTATGAATCGTTTCTAAAGTAGATGAATGTTGAATGCCTTATGTCCTTGATAGAACATTACTAAATCCATCATGTCCGAGTGGGAGATGTTACATTTTGGTACGTCCATGTGGGGTATGTTCAAGAGACACATATTGGAGAGGTACCTTTTGAAGGGGTATAAGCGGTTATTTTTCTAAGAGAGGTATTCAGAAAAATAACCGCCGATGGAATGAACAAAATTGAGAGAAAAAGGAAATCTCTCAATTAAAAGAAAAATACTCAAATGTTCCATCATCTACTTTGAGAAACTTGTTGGCATTAACACTGTGGAATGTGAATACTTTCCTTGTGATTGTATTCGGACCAACGTGAAGTCTTATCGTCCATCATTCGTTCGTGATTCAATATACGTTCCTGGAGTAATCATTTTATTGCGCATCGAAAGAGGTAAGTTGTTTCTTCCGCCGACTACTTTCTTCCCTACAGATTTCTTATTCCACTTAAATAAGATCATATCTTGAATGTTCAAACATGTATATGTGAGACTATTTCAGATGAATTAATCAAGCAACGTATTGAGGAAAAGCAAAGAGCAGCTCTTAGGTATATTTACAGATCATGGCCCATGAAGCTCATTAGAGCTACAGATGCGTTAGAGGGGCTCTGACTCTTTTCCTAGTTGGCATGCCTTCAACGGCTCGAAACCCATTTGCTTGTAGGAAATGTCTGCATGTTCTAGCAAATTGATGGGGATGATATTGTGTTTGAAGTCTCCATTTTGAGTGGTGCCAGTGAGGGCTTGATTTGCATTGTTTGTAATGAGTACTCGAAGTGTCACTGTAGGTTGGCTATAGTGTCACGTGAGTTCTGGGTTTACAATTAGGCCTCCCTTATTTGTTTGTGCCGCACATCAATAAATGCTACTTGTAATTAATAAATATATCAATTAGAGGGTAAATGATTTCCATATATGGTAATTTATATGTAGCAAAGCACTCATAAATAGCAAAAGCATGTTACTTTTAGTAATAATTCCTTTTCATCAGTGTAGTATAACAAAAATCAATCAACCGAACCAAAATAATGGTTAACCAAAAGAAAAGCCAATAAATAAATAAAATAACTTACTAGAATAAAAACATGTTCGGGGCTGTTTTAATGGTCAAACTCGTGAAGGTAGGTCGTGATTCAATTCCAATTGTCGGCAATTAATATACAAGAGAAGAATGCAAATGAAATCCAAAAACTGTTGGGCAACAACTGTCAAAAATGAATATAAAACAATGTACAACTCAATCCCCGGCCATTAAAATTAAAAGAGAACGAGAGATAACTAAAATTTGGTACTTATGTTCAACATATTAAATCCAATAATAAGTAGGGGTGATCGGTTCCCGGTTCCCAAATTCTAGGACCGTGGACCGAACCGACCGATCCTGGAACCGGGAACCGAACCGACCGACCGGTCTGGTCCGATCCAATGAAACCGGTAATTTTCTTTTTCGGTAAAAAAATTGTTAATATTACAATACATTCTCAAAGACAATCCACTTCATTTATACACCGCTTTATTAATTTGTCCTTTTAATCTGTATATAGTTGTATTTTCTTAAGACTCTAAAGAATTTTCTTCTTCTTTTTTGGAATTCTTGAGAAACTTTAAAATATTTATATTAAAAACTATCGGTCCGGTCCGGTCGGTCCGGTTCCCACCTTGGAATCGGGAACCGGACCGACTAGCTACCGGTTCCAAAAATGGGAACCGGGAACCGGACCGTCGGCTATGGGAACCACCCAAAACCGGCCGGTCGGTCCGGTTTGGGCGGTTCCCAGGTTGGGCGGTTCCCGTTGCACACCCCTAATAATAAGAGTCGATCAAGGATGTAAACAACTATCCAAACTACATAAATTTCGCCCCGCCTAAGCCAAAGCGAACGGATGGGTCTTAGAAGCAGAACACACAAATAATAGATTCTCACTAGCTTTAAACCTTAGAGATATTTATAGCACATGATCAAACAAGCTGTGTGATATTATCTGTATACCCCAATGAGATTAGGGGGAACCAACAAAGATTCTATGATTCGATTGCTCTTTTAAGTGAGATTATGATGACATATCGTGGACATGCGACGTGTAAACATCACAAAATATAAGCATTGTAATTTCACTAGCCGAGGTGATGCAGAGTGTCCTCGATTCAATTAAGTGCTAGCCAAGTTGCACTTATCTAAATTTTGGTGCAATTGATGAGCCGACATCGCATGACTCAAAGGTTGTCATATGAAATACTTGGAGAATGTCGATCTCAAGGCTTCCCAACTAGCGAATAACAACATGTCATGGATCTGACGTTTCTATGACTAAAGGATCATGTTGCATTGAAGAAAAACGACCATTCCACCCCTAGGATTCTCCAAGAGCTTCCAAAATGTTTTCAGGGATGGGTGATACAATAAAAGTGCCGTGGTTTAGAGTTTTCTTGGCGTAAATATCAATAGTTATTAGGTAGAGTGGTACGATCTCGTCCACCGAATGCAAACTCGATCAATAATTATAATTTGAGAGCCTCAAGTATAGGAAGGGGTGCCCTTCCCCTCATTGTATCCATTGAACACTCTAACCATTTTAATAATCCAAATTCCATTCTCTCCAAAGCTTCTCTCTCTAAAAATTTCTCTCTCCATGATCCAAGTGAGAGTGAGCAATCGATTGATCCGAAGAAGGCTTGGCTTAGGTGCCCAATGATCACAAGTGATCCAAAATAGCCTTAGTCATTGCATGGTCTCGATCTCAAACGATCGGCTCATGACAAGTGGTGTCAAAGCAAGCAGAGAGATATGTTCCAAGAGATAGAGGAGCACCAACTGTTCAAGAGAATGTCAAGCCAAGAAGTTATTGTGGATGGAGAGGCCGTTCAAGTTAGAGAGACTCGTAGCTGAAGCAAAAAAAGAAAGGCCTCATTGGAAGGCGTAGTTGTGCTCGATGAGAAGTTTGTGAGGATGCGATGTGCTATGGCTGAGCTCATGGAAGGACTCGATGAAATTTGAGACCACATGATGGAGGTCGAAGGCTCGCTTCGAAAGGACTTTTCGAACGCCATCAACAATGTGATGGTCCCTCTGCAAGCTAGGGGCAATATTCTCGAATCATCGATTGACTTCTTAAGGGATCGTGTCCAAGAAATTGTAATGGAGAGCTCACAAAGGGATGAGGTCGAAGCCATGAAGGTAAAGATCCATGAGCTCAAGACAGAGCTCATCCTATACAAGTTAAGCATCATGAACAGTATGGTGCCCACTCAAGTGGTGCCTAAGCAAGAAGTGTTGAAGCCTAAAGAGTTCAAAGGCAATCAATCTACTAAGGAGGTGGGCAATTTCATGTGAAGTATGGAGTGGTACTTCGAAGTCGTCAACATCCAAGATGAGGGTCTAAAGGTACAAACTACTGCTATGTTCCTTACTGATACGGCAATGCTTTGATGGTGCAATAGGTGCAATGAGACTTAGCACAATGTTGATCCCATGAAAACATAGGACGACTTCATTAAAAAGTTTCGAGAGTACTTCTTTCCCAAGTTTGCTCAACAAGAAGCCTGTAGCAAGCTCCATCACCTTGAGAAAAGAGGTTCCGTCCGAGAGTACATGAAGGAGTTCACCAAGTTCAAACTCCAAATCCACAACCTTGGAGAGGAGGAAGCTTTTGGAGTGCTCATGGATGGACTTAAGCCGTGGGTAAAACCGGAGATCATGCGTCGAGATGTGAAGAATCTCTTGAAAGTACTAAGCATAGCCAAGCCACTAATCAACCTCACCAAAGCCAATCCAATGAAGCATCAATTGAGGGAATGGACGTTGGATCAATCCTTTGAGGATGAAGTTGGTGACAATCCCCACAACCCCCAAAGATCAAGGCGGCCAAGTCAAGTCTTGGGGTGAAGGATCGTCCAAGCCGCCCATCCAAGGGAGTTGACTCCAAGGGAATTACTCAAGTAAGTTCGACCAATCTTTGCCCTCTCCTTGCTTCATTTGTCAAGGTAACCATAAGACACAAAAGTGTCCAAAGAAGCACAAGATCAATGCCATCCTTGCTATGGAAGAAGAGGATGCACCCAAAGAGGAGAAGCGCCAAGTCCGACTTGGAGGGATGAAGCTCCTCAACTCAATCCAAGCCCAACCACCACCCAAAAGAAGGAGCAAACGGACATGTACCTCATGGAGGACGAGGTATGTAGCCTAACTCTCTATGCGTTGGTTGTTACAGTGCATTGAACATGTTCATGGCCACCAAGGTAGCAAAGAAGTTGGGATTGAGTGTGACTCCAAATGGGAGACAATTTAGGATCGTCAATTCCGAAGGCATCACAAGGTAGGCACAACTCCAGAAGTGGATGTCTAAATTGGCAGATGGAAAGGCAAGCTTCCCTTCTAAATAGTCTTGCTCGACGACTGCAATCTCATCCTCGGCATGCAATTCTTCGATTGGGCAAAGGCTGTGATCGACATGAAATCCAAGTGCATCATAGTGCTCGATCTAAAATGCTGGTCCATGGTGCTGATGATCAAGGGGGTGATGAATACAATCTCATTCTCGGCATGGGATCCAAGTGTATCATGGTGCTCGATCTAAAATGTTGGTCCATGGTGCTGATGATCAAGGGGGTGATGAATACCAAGACCGTACCGAGATCCACCTCCTCAATAAAAGCTTGAAGGTGACCAAGTGCATGGCCAATCCACAACCAAAACCACAACCCTTAGAAGAGCTTAAGATAGAGTTGGACCCTTCTATTCCAACTCATGACATGTTGATCCACGTACTCTTCACCGAGGTGGAGTACTTGCCTCACCCGTGCCCGAGTTTAAGAAGGAATCTTGCGTCCGACCGATCATGGAGCCATGTGGCCCGATTGTTCGAGATGCCATTCGAGACATTAAGGGCTAAGCGGAACAAGAATCGGAGAGCTCAAGCCCATGCCAAGAAGAGCTCTTTTCGAGCTATGAGCACCGAGGATGTCGCTCAAATGAGTGGGGGAGAATGTCACGGATTCCGTGACCAAAGGATTGTGCTGCATCGAGGAAGGATGACCATTTCGCCCTTGATTCTCCAAGAGTTTTTGAAATGTTCTTAGAGACGGTCGATATGGTAAAAGTGCCGTGGTCTAGAGTTTTCTCGACTTAAATACCAGTAGTTGTTAGGTGAGTAGTGCGATTTCGTTCGCCTGATGCATACTCGATCGATGGTATTAATTTAAGGGCCCCAAATATAAAAAGGAATGCCCTCCCCCTCATTGTATCCATCAAACACTCCAACCATTCTAGTAATCCAAGTTACATTTTCTCTAGAGCATCTCTCTAAAACTCTCTCTCTATGATCCAACCATTCTAGTATTCCAAGTTCCATTCTTAGTCCTAGTGTGGCTGATCATCCTCTCGGACCAGCTACTGATCATTGCCTTGGTAAGCTATTGTCTTAGCATCTCTCTCTAAAACTCTCTCTTTACGATCCAACTGAGCGTGAGTGATTGATCCAAAGAAGGTTTGGCTTAAGCACCTAATGATAACCACGTACAATTTCGATCCCAAATGATCAACCCTAACAAACACATTTGTTGTAAAATTAATGTAGAAATCTAATGCGATCTTGCAATTAAATTGATATGAGAGAATGAAATCACTAGAGAAATAAAACGAGGGACAATAGAGAACGCACTAGAGACTTACGCGGTTCAATCTAAATGTTGATTTAATTGCATGATCCAATTAGTTTTCTGCATTAATTTTACAGTTTAGTATCAAAGCCAATAGTTGATTAGTGGGTTAGGCTCCAAAAAGAATCCTTGGGTCTTCGCTGTTGTCGGGTGTGGTTTGCCATCACGATTCATTCCAAGATAAAACCATGGTGAAAGGCATATATGGACCTATTGGCTTGGAAGATTTGAGTGGAAATAATGTTGATGCAAAAGGATGCTGAGTTAAGGGGGAGCAAATTCAATATTAAGCTCACATGCTACCAAGAGATTATTGAGATGTATGTGTTATGTTAGAAAAGTCCCCACTGAATAATTGGTGTGGTGTGGAGTAATTTATATATCCTAGTTAGCCTATACCTCATTAGCCTAAACTTTTGAGTGAAATTTGATCTAATTAGAAATGTTTACAGGTTTGGATTTGAGTTTTCCCTTGATATAAAAAGAGTGAGATTGTACCATAATGGAGTAGCATGCTTTAAATTTTTTGACACCATTCGCTGACATGCCAATTGCTGAGTCACTTAAGTTGTCTCAACAAATATATATATTCGAAAAGTACCAGTGCCAGAATATCTTCCTTCAACGTGATCAACTTCAATTCCTTAATCACTTAGGTTAAAAAATCCAATCAAAGAACACGACAACACTACACGCCAAGTCAATCAGATCAACAGCGACGGGGTTTCAAAAAATCCATCCACCTGACACTGATTCGCGAGCCAGTACTTATCAAACGACACCGAGTCTCCTCTCTCTCTCTCTCTATGGTAATCACTAATCAGGTAGGGAAACCGTAGTTCAGATGAGGAGACAAGTTGCAATGAGAAACGAAGACCTGAAACACTTTGGGGGGGGGGGAGATGCTTGTCGAGCAGGCGATCGAGCGACTCCCTTCCGAAAATCAAGCCGTCGAGGATGAGGCGATCGAGCTCCCTGAAACCGCGAATCGAGTCATCACCAGCCAGACGGCAGTGGCCTCCTCTTCCGCGACGGCCTCCAGCCATCACCAGTCGGCGGGGGCCTCCTATTCCGCGACGGCCTCCTCTTTAACTAGTCCATTCTGCGTCGTCTCTCCTTTCCAACTTGTCCGTTATGTGCCGTCTCCATGCATGCGTTGCTCGCAGGTCAAAGCATGGGCAGAGAGAGAGAGAGAGAGAGAGAGAGAGTGAGAGTGCGCGCGCATGAGCTTGAATTTTATAGGGAGGAGGAGGAGGAGGAGGTAGAAGATGGAAACGAAAATTTTATAAAGATTTTCCAGCTAATATTATGAACTTTATCCAGCAATTGCGCACGTGCAGTTTCTCTTATAAAATAAATCACTTTTTATCTTTTGTTTTTTTTCCTTTTTCCTTTTTCTTTTTCAACTCTTTCTTAGGATATATGTCGGTGGAAAAAAAGGGGATGGGAAAATTGAACAAAATAAATCCCAAACATTTTTGCCCGTGGTACCATTCAGTCCTTAACATTAATCACCAAATGGGTTTGATTTTTGTATAATTTGGTCATTCTAGTGAGCTGTTGATCGAATTTGATTACACTGATAATCCGATGGGGCATTTTCAATAGTTTTTAGATTATATAAGGGCCGATGTGGTTATTGATATTGCTAGTGCCAACACTTAGATGGGGTGAATAGGTATAAATAAAGTTTATGCACTAAAACAGTAAATACAAAGTCCGACTGTGATAGACTCAAAATTTCAGAATTAAACACAGTTTGGATGAGATGGACTTTGTTGTATGCAATCAAAAATAAAAGGAGTAAGGAAAGAGAAGATTGCAAACAATATTATAGTGGTTTGGTTTTTATCAAGCCTACGTCCACTCTCTCACGCTGTCAGCTAATAGGCTGAATTTCACTATGTGATTAAAAATGGTTACACGTTCTTGAGTGTAAGAACTTAGCGATAATGTCTCTCACTAAGTCACTCTTCTTTGCAATACACTTTGGATCACTCGGTTTTTGCACTTTTTCAGACAATTTTGTGAAGAACAAAATCAATTTCGTATCACTCTACTTCTTCTGGTCATATCTTCTCTTTATATACCCTTCGAGTCAAAGCTAACCGTTGGTTATCACCATGAGAGATTTGCTTTCCATTTCCTTTCTTGGACAAATTTATAAGGAAAGATTTCTTGACCGTTGAAGACAGATTGAATTCCATTTGATTCTGATCGCCCATACAAACAGAATCTGAGTTTCCATAAGCGTTCCATCCTTCTTTGGAAATTGTCTTGTTGATTGATTTTGTTAATCAATTTGATTTAACAAGATCAATACAAGTAAGTAAGTGAAATTTGTAGCCATTGGTGATCTTGTCCTTGTTATGGTCCTTGATGTTTATTCTAGATCCCTTACAGAATGAGATTCCGTGTCTCCTTTTGTAATGAGTAGACTTTGTAGAATATGTCAACACATGACTCTTCTTCCCCAGTTTGTACTAAAGTGTTGCTTATATAGAAAGTTTTATTAGTATCAAAACTAGGAGTTTTCTCGACAGTTGTCACATAACATCACGGTTAGATAAAAATAAAAATTGAGAAATAGAAAAAAAAAAAAAACAAATGCGGTCTTCAGAAATCTGCGAACAAAATAAAAAGAGAATTTGGAGAAAAAAACCAAAAAATTAAAAATCAACAAGGGAAGGGAGGGAGTGTAGCGGGCCACGGTGTTTGAAGGTATGGGGACAAATGCGGTCTTCAGAAATCCGCCCACCCACGATGCCTCTGCCTCTCATTTTTGGTTTCTTGGATTTTTATATTTAATTTTCACCTTTTTTTCTTCAGCCATTTTTTTCTGCTTTTCATTTTTATTATATAATTTTTCACTTTTTTTTATGAACATTAGCACCACATTGTTGAACCATTAGAAACTATAACAACAGACTTTGTCGTGGCACATTAGAATAAATTTGATTGAGTGATCATCGGAAATACTTGATTGTGCATAATTGTCAATTGTCCCTGCTGGCCATGAGTCCATCGAGTTTGTTGCACCGCGAAAACCACCTCAGCCGAACCCCGACCGCGACTGGGACATCACTCAACAGCGTGACCCACCATCGTGCTGACCACCACGAATCCACTGTCCTCGATTTGAGATCCACTGGTTCAAATTTGGAAACAAATCTCCGAAAATAGGTAATTATCCTTATCTGATTTGATATTCTAGATTCATTGTCTATTGTGAATGATTGTTATCTAACTTTGATTATTTGAAATTGATAGGCATATCCAATTAAGATTATTTTCTAGTTTGCAACGTGCGTATAATCTATAATTTGATATCTAAGATTTGAGATGAGATTGTGGATTGCGTGGAAAATTGAATAACTTGATCTTTAAGGCTTAAGATCAAGTTATTGATTTAATTGCATCCAATTTTGATTGATTGCTATTTTGAGTTTATCTCTTTTGATTTTATGCTTATCTCATTTGATTTGTTTTCCTAATCCGAAAAAATATAAAAAATATGCATTGTATGCAGTTTAGTTCATTTTAGTAGATTAAATTGCATATTGGATAGTGTCTATCTAATTAACTTAAGTTTACGAATACAACTAGATATAATTTAAGCCATCTCTCAGGTTTTGTGGATAATATATCATTTTAGATAATTTATTTTCCATTATTTATTAATTTTTAATTTAAATATAATATATCAAAAATATCATATGCATGTCATATAAAATCAGATGCATAAATTCTATTTCACATTTCCATATCATGTTGCCACGTCATCTTAGGGATCATTTTTCCCGAAGCGTACGAATGTCCACTTTTTGTCGGGTGGCATCTCTTCTTTATGATTCATACCCCCAATCTCTGGCCAACCCCTTCTTGTGTATGATCGGCTCTAACATCACCAGAAAATCCTTTGGTTATATAAATTCGTTCTTTCATTTAATGCGTCATTTGTTCAATAAACGATAATAACTTCTTGCGACGCATGAAGTTAGATTTGTATTCTTCTCAACTTTTGGATGGTAACGGTACATGAACATCCAAATCTTTCTCTATGCTCCTTCCTCCCAAATCAAATTGTTTGTTTCCATTCTCATGGCTGCATCCAATTGCATCACTCTTGTCTCTTATCTTCCCAGTGTTCCTATCAAGCTTGTTATTAATAACTGCCATCATTTGGAGGCGTACAATGATTTATCTTTTTTTAACTTTTCCAATTTGATTGATCGACGCAATCCCTCAATCATCGAGTGAGCTTGACATGGGCTTGAGTTCGGGCCAATCTAAGGATAATAGGCTATTCCCTATGCAGGCCTACCGAGGTCCAGGTTGGCGGGCCTATTTTTGGGGTCATGCTTGCTGATAGGATGACCAGAAAGGCTCATCCAGGCCTGCCCAATTATTTGGGCTAAATTCTTTTTTTTTCCAACATAATGTAACACTCATTATTAATAAATCAAATGATGCGGAGCGTTGAGCGAGGCAAACGGGGTAAAGGGCCATGGGTCACCGAGCAAGATCGAGCTGCGGATTGTGTAAAACGTTGGGAGAGAGAGAGAGAGAAAGATGATGGGAGTTTTGAACATATCTGGGATATCCTCTACAGTGAAGCAATGAAGCACGGATGTAAATACCAAGAATTCATGTTTTAGAACTTGACATTACAATTGCCTATTCTGCCTTATAATTAGATCACGAGCTTATCCAGTGCTTATCGTCTTTAACCACTAACCTAGCATCCCCAACACTCGTCAAGATAATTATTCCTTGAGTTTCCAACAAACAAACAAAAATTAGAGGCTACCATTTTGAACAAAATATAATTCAAGTTATGAATTTCATTCAAAATGGCCCAATATACGACCTGACTCGCAATTTTAGAAATAGCATATTCACATTGAATAAAATATAGTTCAGGTTTTGAATTATATTCAAAATGGCCCAACATCCGACTTGACTTATAATTTTTGGTGCCAAATAGGATGAACTCTAAGCCCAATACGTAAAGATTCAGGGGCTATCACTTTGTAATATTGTTTTATTTAGGCCGAAACTCAAATGGCTTTAAAACGCGTTACACAAATTAGAGAACTTAAACCTTATAAACCAGTCTAGAACTCCCCACTAAGCAATGTGGGACAGGAGACGTGCCCCTTCCCTACGCACGTCCGAAGATCGAGGTGTGCACGCATTGCCATCCCTTCTCTCTGCACGCCATTGCTTGGGCCGCCACACTCTCCACCCCTTAAGAGCATAGGGTCCTCACTATGGAGCCACACATTGCGGGAATCAGATCTAATACCATTTGTGACTTCAAAATTAAGCGAGTCCAGGCTAGAGCATTATTAGGGTGTATGACATCCTAGGAAAGTGCCTACCTATATATCAAAAGATAAAACTGTGAAGCTCGATATGGGACCGGTCAAAGTGGACAATACCTCTATGAGTTAATCCAGAAATGTCACATGGTCCATGGCAAAAACTGTTTTGGCCTCTTCCTCTCTCTCCCTCTTGTGTTGGCCGAAAATGGCACGGACATTTGCCAGTTTGGGATTAACTTAAACGAGGAAAAAGAACAACACCAAGAATGAAATGCAATCAAGCAATCTCGGCTGATGCCAACTAGAGAAACAAGGGGTTCGGCGCGCTGAAGATATGTACTCGGTCAAAAGGAAATGAGAGGAAAGAAGAAATATCGTGAAGAGAGAGAGAGAGAGAGAGAGAGAGGATCGATTACCACCTTTTTTTTTTTTGTTCTTTTCGTCGGGCAACCCTTGCGAGTCCACGAAGCACCCGACCCCCTGAGCTTCCATCGCACACGAGAATCCAACACTGTCCACGCATTCCGCATCATGGCTCATCATTGCGTTTGCCGCTGTTTATACCGGAAACCGTCGATCAGAGCTGCAGTTGCAAAAGTCAAGGCCGCACCTTTGTCGTCATTTACCAAAATTCTTTTCGATGTCAGTCAGAGCCCATTCGACCACTTTCGATCACCGTCACTTGTCACCGGCATCCTAACCTGATACACAAAACTATGTAAATCAAAATTTCTCACACCTTCCATCTCATGGCAAGGCTCAGAACAAAGCATCCATGCTAAAACAGATTTCAGAAGAGCTCATTTCCAGTACTACTATGCCCTTGAAGACCTCCCTAGTGACAAGTTCTCAGTATTTCCAAAGGACATCCGAACCAGACATCGGTAATTCTTTACTTTTAAACATTTATTTGCCCAGTTAGCACCATGTATATGAATCCTGGTGACATGATTTTCTTTGGTCGATACTCTTCTATCTATCACTGACATGAAAGACTTCTTTATAGATAGATACTCCCTATGCTTCTTCTCAAAGAGAGCAACGAGCACGGATTATAAGATCTTTGCTCAATTCCTCGGGGAACTGCCAAACATTTGTTTCGTTCAGATGATATGACTCATTTCTTTTCATCTTCTTTTCTGTGCTACCTCGTAGAGGAGATAAGTTCACCTAAAAGCATTTTCAGTCCTTTCATGGGGTTCAGTCATCTCACCCATGACAAGCAAGTAAATATGCTAAAAGGACAAGTTTCATACTATCTAGAAAATTGTTTTACATGAGGAACCTATCTGATTTTTATTGAGTCCTTGTCAAACTCCAACCAAATGTATTGAGGCACATAAAACAGTGCAGCCTATCGAGACCAGGACTCTTAGCAACAGCCTTTAAATTGCCACGTCCAATTAGCAGCACAGAAACAGCAAAGACAGGTTCACCTGTATGTCAAATTACATTCAAATGAGAGAGCTTTGGCAGAATCCACAGGAGAAGAGCTTCAAGAGTCCTTCCACAATTCAATCCAACAAGTAAATGTCTTGACTTCCTGAAATCAATAGCATAATGGTTCAGCGACAAAGTAAGATTGCATCACAATGGAATGACATGCTTTGAATTTGTGACATTTTGGGAAGAAGAAAGGCACCGACATAGCTCCTGGTAATTTTGAAGTATAATTCAATTTCTCAGTGAAGATAGAGAAGATATCAAAGAGATAACATTCTCCTGTCGATAGAATTAGTTAAAATCGGCACTGTTGTCCACTCCAACCTCCAAAAAAAATGTCGGTTGAAACTTCCTCTTCAACATGTTCAAGCACGCAGAGTCTGTGAACAAAGTCTACAACACACCGGCAAGAAATGCAATTACTCTTTCAAGCCTTCGTTAATAATGCCTTTTTCAAAATGCGCATACATGGAAATAGCAACCATGAATTGTGGAAGATCAGCTATGAATTCCTTAAGTGTGCAGCAAAAAGTGAATTCTCATTAAGAAAAAACTGGGGGCCGTAACCCTATTCGCTGACATGCTAATTGCTGAGTCACTTATCTTGTCTCAACATATATTTTCATGGGCAGTTTATCCATGTCAATCTAAAATCCATTTAAACTAGAAATTATTTGATCCGCTCCAAGTTCTTGAAATGGTACCTTTAAGCTGTTTATTCTTACTTTTTGTATTCTTTTTTGTGCTTAAAAGGGGGATAGTCGAAGGATTCGCTAAACCACCACCATTACAATCTTGACTAGTAAAGGAATTACACCACTACTACGATCCCCAAGACTCACTTTTAACACAGTAAGTCCAACTCCTATTTAACTTGAAAAAGTGAATGGTATGCCTACATATACAGTCCCCTAATATGTAGGAGAGATCAAACATTCTCCCAGATTGACTAATGACACCAATATTCCTCTAAGGTGCTTACACAGAGCAAAGCTGATCCAGCTCGTGCAATTTCCATAAGATGGGAAAAGCAAGCAGGGAAACAACATAAACCGAGCAGAACAGAATTCTACAATCTGATCAAATCTTTGTGCGTTTCATTTCGACAAGTCAGACCTCTTCCACATTTTACTACAATCAACCCTTCTCCATGCAGCCTTTGCTTTCCTGATTAGCACTAATTCTGTAGATGGTAGCATCATCAAGCTTACAGAAAAGTACCAGTACCAGAATATGTTCCAAAAAACGAACTCTGTCCATATTATTTGCGCAGATTCAACTAAATCAATTTAAATTCCTAAATCACTTGAGTTAAAATCCAATCAAAGAAGATGATAACACTCCAATTTTGGTTCACTTCACCAAATCTTGCGATTTCAATCACTTCAATGTTCGATCCACAATTTATGAATTTGAGATATATCTACTTCAATTTGACAAGATGATTAATCTAAAATGCAGTGAAAAATGAAGGGCTGTTGTGGTCAATCTCCATCGAACATTGCCAAGTCAAACTTTCTATCTCCATTGAACATTGCCAAGTCAAACTTTCTCATCTTGAGCAGTCCGCAATGATCAGAAATTAGTTCCGTTCAAAGCACGGGAGATAAAAGGTGGACGTCTTGGAATAAGCATTCCAAACCCCGTCAGCTCGGGGCAGTGGGTAATGGTCACCTCTTCTAATACAGGGCATTCCAGCCTTTGATTCTTCCCTGAGAGAAAACTAGTCAAAGCAGGCAAGCAATCCAGCTCCATCCAACGAAGATTTGGGAATCTAATCGTCTCCATAGTGCTTTCCCGCCCTTCGTTTTGTGCAAAACATCTCAACTCTGTCAACCCATCATGCTCCATATGCTTCAATTGATTGAAAACCACAACATGGCCCTCCTTACCTCCCTCATCACCAATGACTTTTGTTAACATTTTACAATTGCTTATCCTCAATTTTGTGAGTCCCATCAAATTTTGAACTATTATTGGTGTGAGCAAATATGATAACCCATCACAACATGACACATCTAGAGCCTTCAAATATCTTGAAAGGGGTAATATTACTTTTAGGTCGGGACTTGAGCCTTCTATGGCTTCCACATTGATTGTCAGCCCTTCTAGATTAGATTCACATACAACTAGGTTTTCCAAGTTGGTTAAACTCTGAACAAAACGAAATGTAGATATTGTAGATTTCTTCGAGAGATGACGAAGTTCAAGAAATCTAAGCTTGCGGAAGAATTCTTCGTCATGGAAATGCCCATGACATATTTGCATCTGTTTGCATAAATCCAATTTCAACTCTTCTAGATTTGGGAAAGTGCCCTGAAAAAATAGTCAAATCAAAATCTGAAGTCAACTTAGTTAAAAGAGTACTTATTATGATATAAGTCCTGCATAATGCACTGAATAACTGCATTTTAAGATGTTCAGTCTCATGTGATTCAATGGAAAGAAATCTGCCCTCATGAAATAAACATTATCACTAATCTTTTAGATGTGACTTGTATCCACATTTGAACTCAAGTAACTCCTTGTGAAAATAACTTCTCCTTCAAATATTAATCACAAATGCACAAATTTCAGAGATTAATGTCAACCAAGTGTCCCATCTTTCCCTATTTTGCATAGCATCAGTTATCTTTGTGGGGTTCAAATTAAGAACACACTTGTGCCATGGTAAGATCACACTGCATGCCGCATGTTTTCAATCTTTGTAGTACTTCAAAGAGAGCTAAACTATCAGAATTAGCCTTATCTTTTTTTTTAAGGGGGATCAATGAGTATGCATTTGATACAAGAGATATTGAGAAGAATGTTCAATCAATACTCGGAAGAGCATATGATGTTTCGATGTTATAATATTTCAATGGATTCAAGGAAAGTCGTACAATGTACATCTTCGTATGTAGAGCTCCTTGGACGAGATACTTGGTGTTGACCTTAATCATCACTTATATAGTCACCCTTGAAGCAAAACAAATAATGTTGGGTTGTACCTTTTCTATCAAGAAGAGAGGTTGTTTTTGAAGTGGTGTCTCATTCTCGGGTTGCGAAGCAAGTATCTCCACTTTGTTACAGCCATGCACCTCTAATGTCTTCAATGCTGGCCACCGTAAAGCATGTGTTGTGGTATAGATGCACTTCAACTTTGTTAGATCCTCAAGCTTGAGGGACATTAACCTTGGGAACACATCCTTGGGAACTAGTCCTTCCTTGATGAGTTCCATAATGCCACATTTATGGATCTTCAACTCCTCAAGTTGGGTTAGATATACCGCTACTGAGGCTGGAAATAGAGATGTGAGGTTCTCACATCCGGAAATGCTGACAGAACATAAATTCTGAAATCTAACTTGACAGTGAAGTTCGTTATCCCATACACACTTTAGTTTTGGTAATTCAAATAACTCGAGCTTTTTTAACGGAAAACAATCAACCAGATGTCCATATAGAGGATTCAGTGGCTGAAGTTTGAACACAACTTGACTGTCCCATATCATCTCAATGTCATCCAAGGCCATGATATATAAGGTCTCCAAGCTAGGAAAGGCCACCTGTAATATTCACTCACGAAATTATTGATTCGATTAAATTACAAATTTAGGAACTTCCAAGATGTAGATATAGATAAGTGACAAGTGGAGAGGGGGATTATTAAGTTGCACAAAAGGAAAAGAGAACAAAATCGGAAAAGGAGTAAAAAAGTATGTCGTTTCTAATTTCCTTTTGAGTATTTCATAGAATTAACAGAAAGGTTTTCTAAAGGTCTCACTAAAAAAGTTAAGGAATCTTTCTCCTGTCTTTCCTTGGGAAAAGGACTTCGCATTGCAGACCTTAATTTGATTAGTAAGCCAGTCCTGTTATATCCAAAGAATTTTCCCTTTAGAAGTAGGTTGGCAAGTGGAGCATTACTTGTCTCCCTATATATGACAAAGCAAAACCAAACAATACTTTGAACCTCAAATTTTGGCTCAAAAAAACTCATTTGATATGCATGGCCAGCGTATAATGAGAACTGGCCACGTATTTACGACAATGGGCAAAATGGTCATTTGAATATGTTCATGTAATAATCATATAATCTCGTTAGTTTTTTATAGTTTATATAACTAGCATATCGTAAAATTATCAAATCACACTTTGTATCCGATATTTATTTTCTTTTAAATTTTGCACATACATATTTGCGTGCCTTTTTTGCTAGTCCAAAAATGAAATAGCAATTGATGAATCACATAGAGATGGTTATTTAAGTTACTATATGGATGAAATTCTTCAAGGAAATTGCGATACTATATGGAAACAATTATTACATTTTTGGTAAGTGAAAACTAATTAATTTGTAGTTTTTCTCCTTAATAAGTATCTTTATGAAGAAAATCTATCTTTAATTTACTTTACTGTTTCACATGGGATCATTTACTTCAATGTTTGTTTCACAATTCATGAATTTGAGATATATGTACGTCGATTGGACAAGATGATTATCTCTTAAAAAGTCTGACCTGTGGAGTGAAAAGTGAAGGGGTGTCATGGTCAATCTCCATCAAGGATTGCCTGGTGAAACTTCTCATTCTGGGGCAATGGGAAATGGTCAGCCATTTTAAGTCAGGACATTCGAGTGTATAATTCTTCCCCAAAAGGAAGCTAGTCAAATTGGGCAAGTATTCCAATTCCATCCGCCAAAGATGCGGAAATATAATCTTCTCTGCTGCACTTTCATGCCCTTCTTCCTCTGCAATCACTCCTTCCATTTGTCCACACTTTTTTATTTCCATATATTCAAGAGCAGCAAGGCATCCAATCATCGATGCAGCAAAAGCATGTCTCATGTTGCTGCACTTATAAAGGGTCAGATGACTTAGAGAATTGAAGAACAGCCTTCCTTGAATATTTTTGTTCCTCAGTTGCCTCAACTTTGGTAGATTGACCAAGCTCAGATGCCATAGCTGAGGCAGCACTTGAGTGCTTTCTGCATCCTCTAGCCCTTGAAGATCAAAGATTTCTTCTAGCGACTCGCAATCACACACTTGCAAGGTTTTCATATTGTGTAAAGCAAGCATCAATGTGGATGGAATAGCATTAATAAATAATGGACATTTATCTACTACCAGTGATTCTAATTCCGAAAATGGTTCAATGGGAATATGTTTGATGTGCCATTTTTCAATCAGCTCGGGAAACTTGGACAGCCTCATGAACTTTGCTTCGGCAATCGTATCCTGTCAAAAATGCATCATTACACGTGATCTTTTTAGTTAACAAACAGCAATTACTCTATTGGTGGTTAAAAACCATCCAATTGCACAAAATTTAATAATGGATGCATACCATTTCTTCATACATATTTTGGATGGTGATGTTGAGGTTTCGCTTCCAAAACCACACTGCTTTTGATACTTGTACTTTCTCTACTTTTGGCACCTCTATTGGTCCCTCGGAAAAGAACTTCATGTTAAGACATCTAGTCACAATGACATCCTCCAAGAGAGGGAACATCAAAGTGTATCCACCTGAGCTGAAACATCTCAAGCCTATCAATCCGTCAAGCTCTATATACTTCAATTGGTTGAAAGTCACTACATGCCTCTCGTTACCTTCCTCATTACTAATGACTTGTGTCAACATTTTACAACTACTTATCTTCAATTTTGTGAGTTCCACCAAATTTCCAGCTATTGTCGGCGTGAACATATTTGTTAACCGATCACAATGTGATACATCTAGAGTCTTTAGGTGTTTAAAATATACTTGATTGTCCCATATCATCTCGATGTATTCCATGCCGATGATATCTAATGTCTCCAAGTTAGGAAACACAACCTGCAGAATTTGCTCATAGAATTATTAGAAGTATGAGATAAAATCGCACCTCAAAGTTTTAAAAAAGTCAATTTTATACACAAAATAATCATGTAGAATTAGAGATGATGATATCAATTGTAGAATGATTCCGTCGATTTTAACATATGGTCACTCCAGATAAATAAGTTGCAAAATCGCAGTGCATGTTAATAAAAAAGAAGTTGTAGAGACATTGAGCCAGAATCAAAATGCAGCTGAGGATTGCTTGAGGAAGAGTGTCAGCCATTAGAAAGAAAATGATGGAGAAATTGAGATTAAAAGGCAACTAAATATCCATCAAAAGGAGCACTACTAGATACATGACATATATTAGTCTCCGCATTTTTTCTTTTTTATTCTTTTTTTTTTCAATGTGCTAATACATTATGTTATTTTTGGCATATTCAGTACAATCAATTACTATTGGTTGTGTTGTTTCCCTATGATAGCTACTTCAATAAAATAATTGATTTGTCCATATTAGCAGTTATATTTTTAATTTTACTAAATGTAGTTCCATGTTTCATTTTGGACAAGTTTAACTTCAAAATTAACATAGTAATCTTGATACTATATTTGTTAGCCCGTTAGTGTTCTCTTAATCTTACTAGTTTACTAGAATTGAACCGGTCCGATACACTAACATTATAATATAAATTGAATTATAATCTTTAATATCAGTAAAGAATGACAAAATATGTCAACGACATCGTTACTTCTAGTGAAAGTCAATATTAGTTATTGTTATTCAATATTATATCACTCTAAAGCAATCAAAGAGTTAAGCTAAAAGAAAGCAACTTAAAAATGAATCTGCTTGGGTCAAATATACCAACCTTGCTTACATCATGCCACACTCCAGAAACTAAATACACTCAATTGATTGAATTTTCCTATTAAGATTTATTAATTTCTTATCGATGTTGGAGGATTCAACAGTTAGATAATAATGATAAATCATACATGTAGTTGAGTCAAATTATCGAAGACGGTTCTAAATATCTTATTAAAAAGTATTTAAAGTTCCGAGAAAATCGGTATTAATCTTATGGGAGGGGGCATCGCAGCCTATTTGGCTGCACACACAACAATTTTGGTGAACGGCCCAAATTGCCCTTTGATTAAGTCAAAGTGGACCTACCTGTAAATTACCTTCTTTCATTTTCCATTGAAATGTCCACCCACTTTCCACCCAAGAAGTCAGATGACTCAACTAAAATGATTGATCTGCGAAATGTGTCTTATTTATTTAACAACAGTCTCACAAAATTGTCAAGATATTCCTCCATCTAAGTGCAAAAGAAGTCAAGTGAGCGTCTCAAATGCCCTTCATCTCCGGCCCTTGTTTATTTTTTATTTTTTTGGTGCTCATTTTCCTCTCAATTTTTTATTTCAATTGCTTTCCCTTACAATAAATAATCGCCCTCAATTTAAACAAAATGCCATTAATTGTTGTTGTGATGATTTAAACCATCTACTTCATATTCATAAATTTTCATTCACATAGGTGCTTGACTCCAGACAGTTCAATAAATCTGATTTCTAAGTGATAAAGATCTTTAATATAAAAATCAATAATTATTTATATTATGAATGTTACGTTTTACTCTATCTCAATTGTCATTTCATATCTTGACATAATGGTTCAAACCGTGGGTTGAGATTTTGCTGCGGCCTCCAAGCCTTTGCCTAAAAAATCATTTCATTTTAGTCTTTCACCAGATTAAAGCATGATTTTGACCATAATAAAGGAATAAAGTAAATGAAATTTTTATAAGAGATCGAAAAACCTGATAATTGGAATAAATTAATAAAATTAAATCTAATTTTATGTAAACAAAGTAGGAAAATGAAAATGATTTTTCACAGCTTCACAAAAAATTTGACTTGTTTTTCAGTAAATTGTGAAATCAAGTTTGCACTCAATCATGGACCAAACCTATGGACATTATCCCTTGGTTTGAGGTCATAATCGAACTTAATTTTATGAAAATAGAATGATATGATTGTTTGGCGATGAAATTTGTCATCAATATTAACATTAGACTTGATTTGCAAATATTTCAAAATATTGAGAACTCACCAAAGTATATTATTTAGGACTCAATCGAGTCAACAACCAAAATGTAGGACTCCTATGCCACTTTTTCCCCCAAAGATACCTATATCTAACTTTTATACTGACCACATCATTATTTATGATTAAAGGCATTGCCACAGAGTAATCCTACGACACTTTTTCCCCCCAAAGATACCTATATCTATCTTTTATATCGACCACGTCGATACTTATGATTAAAGGTATTGCCACGGAATAATCTTAGTGCTTCAATGCTACTTTTGGCCATTTTGCCTGTTTCACAATATTATAACTCCACTCTCAACAAGCCACTCGTTATTTATCTCCCATCTCCCCTCTTTTTCTTCATTATTTTATTATTTATTTGTAACACTCTTGTATTTTTCCTCATTCTTGATTTACATCAATGTAACATTCATTTACTTTAAAAAATTAAAAGTTAAAGGGAAATTACACAAACCCTTCATGAACTTTGGGGATAATACACCTTTAATCCTAAACTTTGGTGGTCCTTCAACTTTGACCTTATTGTGGATGTCCACCCGTCGTGCATTTTACCATTTGCATGTGCTTTGGAGGTGATCTTTTAACCGTAATGTTGCAATTCTTCTTTATTTGTTTTAGCCAAAAATCATCCTTCGGCCTCTGGATGCGTTAAAATAAATTACAATTCTCCAAAATAGATGCAAAATTATGAGATGCCATAATAGAGAAGAACCATTAGGGGCAAAAGAGTAATTTGAATAAAAACGGAAGAATTACATCTTAGCAATGAAAAAATCAGGACGTGCAAACGGAAAAACAGAAAAAAAAGACGGAAGGCTAACGACTCAAGGGGCTTTGCGTAAAGGTTGAAATTTTGGGAGTAAATGTGTGCCTCCCTAAATTTTCATAGGAAATTTCATGTAATTTTTTCCTCAAAGTCGCTCACTAACGCCTACAACCATGAGATTTTATGTACTCTTTATGATTATAAGCCCTGTTCAATGATTAAGTGCTTACCTTAAAACATCAAACATGAAAGACATGCATCAACTAGATTGGTATAGTTGCTTTTTAAAAACCCAGTCCTCTTACCGTTTTCGTATTGGTTTTTTCCAGAGCCACCTGTATTATTGTGTTTATAGATAATACCAAATTTAGATAACTTAAATCAGTGGAATCATTTCGCGGTAATAAGAAATTACTTTATTGAGGAATTATTTTATTGCCAAAATTCCCTTTGATTTTGCGCGTGAAACCCTATTAATATAGGTACACTTGCAGCAGGTAAGATTAAAAAAAACTTACGACCTATCACAAACTGAATTTACATGGATCTCATGCAATCAGTTGGATTTCCACGCAATGAAGAGAAACAGAAGATTGCTTTACCTAATTACGGAGGAGGATTGAATGGATAGTGTAATTAGGAAGAAAAAAATATGAAAATAACAAAATGAATAAGCATTATAATTCATGATACATCTAATTAGCAATGGAAGGAAAGATTAATAAATATTATACTCTTTTGATAGAAAATTACCTGTTGGAAGATATAATGTACCGAGGGACTATTCTCGACGTGTAGATGCTTTAAGTTTGGAAAACCTTCTGGGAATAACTCACTTATACTTTGCTTGCTTTCATTCAACTCATCCAAATGTAGATCATCAGCTTTGTCTAAGGCAATTCGTATGCATCCTTTCTTAAGAATATCCATTATTGGATTCAACTTGAACTTCAATGTCCTCAATCCTTTGCAGCTTGACCAGCACCTACTACCTATTTGGATTCCGTACTTTGTTAATTTCTTGACATTTAGATCCTCTGGGAGCATAGTTAGATCGGGAATGCATACATACAAAATGCAAAGATTTTCCATGTGATTCAACTCAATTAGACTGGCATTAGTTAGTTGAGTTTGCTCCACAGCATTCCACTTATTAAAGCTATTTTCCATGTACAACTCCTCCAATTTGATCAATCTTCTAAGCACCCCAGGTTCAATTATTTGAAGATGTGAACAATGGTTCAAGTCTAACAACCTTAGCTTTGCTAAGAGCCCAATTTCTTTTGGCAATCGTTCAATTTTGGAGTTCACAATGCTGAGAATTTGAAGCCCCTTTAGCTTGCCGAGAATGGCCACATCCTCTAGCAAACAATTCTGAAGACTTAGAGTACGTAAGTTCTCCAAGAACTGAAATGGCATTGGCGAACAAGTGAGACGTACACAAGTAAGATTTAGAACCGCAAGTTTCCTCATGGAGTTGAAATATGAATCTGGAACCTCAAGAGATTCATTATTGGTGAAAAGCAAAAAGATGCGCAATTCAGGGCAATCCAATTCTTTAGGAAGCTCCTTCACATCAATATAGGAAATGCATATTGCCGTACAATTTGTAAGCCTCTCCCTCCGCAATCGTGTTGTCATGAAGCTTGAAAGCATATCTTCATTTTTCAGCACAAGAAGAGGCCGATCTCTTAAAATGAACTGAACAAGGTCACAAACCATGTCATGTATCTTGAAACCATTGGCACCTCCGTCGTCCAACAGAAGGGAGGAGGCTCGAAGAGTGTGGATGAGTGTGCTCACCCTATCTCTAGCTTCTTCCATGCTGCAATCTTTTTGAAATATCCCCAAACCATAGCTATATCTCATCAAGTTTTCAACAGAGGGATAAGAGACGTCATAAGCAACACAGAGCTGTAAAAAAACTTTCGCCTCCTCGCTTTCTAAATGATCATAACTCAGTTGCAACATCTTTTCTACCCCTTCACTTATTCCTTCGTTTGTAGCCCGCCTAATTTGATTCAAAGCATCCCTCCATTTAGGTGGAGGAGCGCGTTTTAAATGTTTCGCCATTGCGACAATTGGCAAAGGCAAACCTGCACATTTGCGGAGTGCTTCATCCACCAAGGGTCTAAACTCGTCATTATTAACTTCGTGTCCCACAATTCTCTCAAACAATATTTTCGCCTCTTCCTCCTTCAGCGGACCAAGAATGAAGTCCCTGTCGCAGCCCTCCATTCGCAAAACATCTCGACTTCTCGACGTTAACAACAATTTGCATCCTATGACTTTGTTGTCATGTCCGCAAGGAATGCCGACTGATTTCAAGTCAAGCTCCTGCCACAGATTGTCCAGTATTATGAGGACTTTCTTTTTCTCCTTTTCCAACCTCTCGCGCAGACGATCCGCTCGCACGTTCTCATACTCACAATCCTTCATGTCCAGGCCCAATGCATGCGCAATCACTCCTTGAATCATCTTGATGTCAGGATTTTGCGACACGTCGGCCTTAGCGATCAGATCAAACTGCTTCTCTCCTCTTATTCTCCTCTCCACATCGACCAAAAGGGTGGACTTGCCGACCCCACCCATCCCGTAAACCCCGACCACACTATTGCCGTTGTCAGCGAGAGCGCCCATTATGTCCCTTATGATCGCAGCTCTGGATTTGAAGACACCATCCTCACTAAGCTCATTTGACGTCGAGGCAGAAGAAGCGGACACCCTTGCGATGTTTGACTGGACGACATCTTTGCCTTCTCTCCTGGCTGGATTCGGAGCAGCGACATTCCCCAAAGTAGGTTCGATGAAGGAGATGTCGTTTAAATCCTTGAATTCACAGCCTTTTTGAGCGAGTTCCTGAATGTCCTCAATCTTGTCCTTGGCCTTCTTGTTGAACTGGTAGCGAAAACAGGGGTTGGGAAGAGTCCCATAGCAACAAGTCTTGCTCCCCTCTTCAAAGTTGTTCAACAAGGTTCGTGCCTCATTCAAGGCCTTCTCAGCACTTTCCTGCCATACCATGACGTGACCGTTGACATTCCGAAGATTGTTTCTGGCCTCTTCAGCAGCATTGTGGACCCTCTCAGTCTCATCCGCCAGCCTCTCGACTTCTTTCTTAATATCCTGGGCGTAGCTCTTGCACGACATCACATGTCCGAATTGACGCTTAATCAACAGGACGGCATCTTTGCATTCTGTCCAAGGCCGAGTCAGAGCGACAATAGTCTTTGGAGCAGGATCGCCGGAAGAGAAGTCCTTGAATACACTGCATTCGTGAGCGAGTTGCTTAATGTCCTCAGCAAGAGCGCCCATGACGTCCCGTGTGATCAAAGCTGTGGTTTCAGAGACGCCATCGTCCATATGCTCGGTCGATGGAAGAACGTCTTTGCCTTCTCTCCTTCCTGGAGTCGGAGTAGCGAACCTTCGAGCAGGATCACTGGAGGAGATTTCCTCGGTCGACATTTTTCTTTGATTCTTTTTTCCTGAGAAACAAAGAGCGAGAAATCAGAGAAACAGGGAGATAGATAATGATGAAAAAGAGCAACAGATACTGAAGAAGCAGAAGAGGAGGAGGTGCAAGAATGGCCGTGCCAAGAGCGAAAAAGAGTTGGAAAAATGAGACACGAAGAAGGCGAAAGATTTGAGCGCAAAAAAGGACGAAGGAAGTGGAGCATCCAAGCGGGGAATAAGACATTTTAGCTAGCCAGAGACATTCATTGTGCATGGAGAAAACGAGCTGTAAAGAGCAATCAGCGGCTGAGATTTAGTAGTAGCGATCCAATAATATAGTGCTAGAGCGCCAAAACATTCCCTACATAATGGTTCAATGGCAAAAGTAGAAAGGAAAGCGACATGGAAACTCCGAATTATTCCCTACTTAGCAACAGTATTATCAAATCCAAATCTTGATTTGTTTTTTTGTTTGTTAAGGCTCTCTATCTTTTTCTTGTATTCTCCTTTATGCTTGAAGTTGCGTAAGGAATAAGCATTATCATATCCAAATCTTAGTATTTCACTTGTCTGCTGTTTTGCAGGCCTTGCCTCTTGATTCGACTGCACAGCCGGCAAGTTTTCCTATTTATGATGTTGAGATTTTGATTCATGTCATAAATTAGGCATTGTTTGATATTCTTTTCCAAGCGCCAGATCAAAGAAAAACTTCTATCTATGTTGAGTTTAATTTTAAAATAACAGAATCCTAAATTTTAGTGACACCTAAATTTTAACGACACCTAAATTTTAACTACCATACTTAGTCATTTTACATTAAAGTTATGATAGGCATTAGACATGGCATCTCAATAATGATAGCATCTAGAATTACTTTATCTGCATCAAGCATGTTAGAGGGACAAAATGGATGATATGATCAATTTGACCGATTGAGTCCCCGATTAAAAAAAAATTGCAAACAAAGATTGGGTTAGATATGGATGCATTCAAAGATTATTTCCATGATCTTCAAGATAAAAGTTAGAAAGACTGGTCAAGTTCGGTGAAGATTCAGCAACCGAAATTCAAGCGGTGGAGATTAAATGCTAGAAAAAACCGTGAAAGGAAATGGCCGAAACAAATTCCGTAAAGGTCGGGAGCCTAATCCAAAAATCTGGGGGGGCAATAAAGATCCAGATAATGGGCCAGAGCAATTAAGGGAAAGAATTGAGCTGGCCATGGAATCATGAATGAAGATGAGCAAATTCGGAGCTTGGGAATATGAGTAGAAGCTAAAAAGGAAACTAAAAGGTTCGAAGCACTAATTTGAAAGAGACTTGCGTGGTGAACTAATTCGGTCCTGGTTCCAACAACTTAAAACTAGCATAGCAACAATTTAGCTTTTGGTTCCGACCTTGGAACTGGTCTATTTACTTCAAAACAAAAAAAAAAAAAAAATTATATGATTTTCTTAGAAACATCTTATTCTTAATGATTCCTCCCATTTGACATTAATTCGAAATATTGGACTCTTGGCATTTTATTTAGGGCTAATGAAAATTATGATGGTTGAAGTTCTTTATTTTATTTCGGTCGATTACTAATATTTGGAAATTAACGTTAAAAGATAATTTTCATTTCCTTCCACTTTGGCGTCATCCACCAATTGTCTGCTTCTTGCTAGGCAGGCAAAAGGGCAAACTGATGAAAATATTCTAATCTCCTCGAGGCATGTTTGCACAATCTTTGAGTGAATTAGTAGCATTTGTTTCCCAAGTCGAAAAATCGATTTCGAAAGCATACGCATATTCACCCGTTCCTATGCATGTTCATTGGAACGCAGCTTTCAATTATAACTAGTAATTTTAAGGGAAGACTACCCAAAAGACTACTTCTAAGCCATTCCAAGCGGTTCTAATTTTTTGGTTTTTTTATTTTTTTTGAATTTTCTAAATTTTTTATGAATTTTCGAATTTTCCAAAATTTTTAATTTTTTAATTTTTTTAATATTCTTTATGCATTTCTGGTTTTCTAAATTTTTAAATTTTTCTGAATTTTTCGGAAATTTTTAACCCCTTTTATTTTTTAACAATTTTTAATATTATAATTTAATATATATTTTTATTTCAAAAAAATTTATTATTATTTAAAAAGGAATTTGGGCCCAGCCCAGGCCCGACTAAACCAACCCGACCCTATCGGTCCAGGTTGGATTTTAAAAGGAGGCCTCTCCAAGGCCCACCCCCAAATTAACCCAAAATGGCCCATGAAAGCTTCTTTCACTCAGCCTATTCACGACTCCCCCATTTATCTGATCAGCCCACAAAAATCGAAGCCCACCACGAACAAAACCCAGCCCGTTCTTTTTCTATTTTCCTACTTTTTTCGCTTTTTTTTTTTTTTCTCTCTCTCTCTTTTTTTTATTCTTATTTTTCCTTTCCCCCGCACGGCCGAATCTCCTTCTTCCCGAAGACCCCTTCACCGCACCAACACCGTCAACCGAGATGTGCCGCCGCCGGCCCCTCCGTCTCTCCCGAGCCGAGCGCCTCCTTCACACCGCCGTCCACCCTCACTCTCTGCGAGGGCCGTGATCCGCCACCGTCCTTCGCCGGAACGGAGGACACAGAACACACCACGTACGCGCAAGCAAACGTGATGAATCAAAGAAGCGAGGAACCGCCACAATAACGTATAAAACCAACAAAATCGTAGTACGATTTCAGGAAGACGAACGTCACTTCCATGGGTATCACATAGACATTTAACCGAACAACTGGTGGGCGCCGACTGGGGTGGGGGGCAAACGATAACTCGACGGGACCTCAAAACGCGACTGACATAGATGTAGACAAACAAGCAGGTCCAGAGGAGCGGACCGAAGAACCGCGAGCCCCGATCCGGGGAGCTCAAAAACAAGGCAACATGGAGCGCGCCAGTGCGCTGGGTGATGGGCCCTACTCGGCTCGACGACGGTGGCCAGCAGGCTGGCCCGAGATGGATCGGGCCGTGGCCGGCCGCCCTGGCGTCGTCGAAACGAGATCCTCAGGTTGAAGGGGTTTGAACTCGAAAAAAAGACTTACCGGAAATACGGACCTTGGGCGCGGCCAAGCTTCTCTCTTTTGCTTTCTACTCTCGATTTCTCCCTCCGTTCTCACTCACGACGCCCTCTCTCTCTCAAGCTCTCGCCTGGATCTCTTCTCTCGAACGGCTCCCTCCCGTCTCTCTCTCTCTCTCTCTGGTTTTTTTCAGCCGGTGAAACCCTCCAAACGAAGAACCTTCCCGTTGGCTGCTCTCCTCTCTCCCCTTTCAAGCCGCGACGCCAGCTGCTGCCAGCCTGCCTGACCGATCGTACCGTCCTCGCCTCGTCCTTTCTGTTCAGTACCGTCCTCGCTCCATTATTGCCGAGCTACCGTCCGAGGCCGAGAAGGAAGTGAGGAGAAGAAGAGAGCTGGGCTGGGGAAAAAGGGTAGAAGAAAGAAAAAGGGAAAAGAAGAAGGGGCCGGGCCAAGGCTGGCCCTAGCCCGGCCGGCTACTCTCCTTTTTTTTATATAGTAATTTCTTTTAAAAAAATTAATAGTTAATACTAGCAACGCAAATGTTCATAATGTCTATACGCAATTCAATTTAATGAAAAATTTGTTATTTAGGGATTAGAAATTAAAATTCTTAATTTTTATACAATTAATGATGATTAAACGGATCGCTAATATTTATGTGTCAATAATAAGAAGAAATGTTTTCTAGCTATTTAGAGTGTTGAGTGTCAATCTTAGAAATATATTATTAATATATAATTATATTAGATATTTCTTTTCAAATTGATTTTGTATGTGAGGTTGGTGCATAATTTGTGTCTAAAAGTAAAATTTCTCAAAAATAAATTTTACACCCAACAAACAATTATAAGCATTTCAAATTCAAAACCCTTTGCACGTAGAGAGATACTGTGGGTAAAGAAAATTCTAAAATAAATGTAAAGAAAACTCTCAATAAAACCTAAACAAAAGTAGAGCAAAACTGAAGACATATCTTCTTAATTTAGAAACCGTTATTAATTTAAATTATAACTTATTCTATTCAAATATTTGGATATAGTATGTTTTACTTAAGCTAATTGAATCGGAAAAAATTGAAGTTTACTTTTCGAAATGATATACAAATTGAAATAGCTCTAAAACATAAAATGGCAGTGTTATGGATTTTTATATTGAATAGCTATTTTTTATAATGTTCTACTAATTGATGCATCTTTGGCCAACTTAGACCCTTATTTCTAATTAACTTCGACTATTAGTTGAAAATAAGTCTCGATTTTTTAGATATTATCTTCCAAATAATCACAAATTTATTGTCAAAGAGCCCCTCATTATTATCCGTATAAGTTATAAAAAAACCAGTTCTTAAGGAAAATTTGGAGTTGTTTACTTTTCTTGCCAATTATAATTGTAAGATCAGCATGTCAAATTATTCCTAAATCCATATATTTGTCGTGACTACTCATTTCTAACAAAAAAATGTGATAAATTAAAGTCATGAGGGTCTATAAAGAGTTATTGTAGCATTATGCACAATTTCTTAAAAAAATTACAATGTTACAAAATAGTATTATAAGGCAGTATTCATAATATTGGCCTTAGACCAGCTTTTTATATTGATCTAGCTAAAGTTCATGTGTTTATTAGTTTCACACGACAAATTTGACGATCAAAATTGTTAAGGTGGAAAGATCAATTTACCCCTAAATCGGTGAATGCATTATGAGCGTTTGAAAATATTTTGACACTAATAACAATTAATGTTACAAGAGACACTCTCTTTGTAATTAGACTAGAGGTGATCGATTTCCAAACTGAACCAAGGACCATATCGGCCGGTCTTAGAATCAAGAATTGGACTGACTGATTAGTCCAGTGGACCTGATCAATTTGCTGCATTGGCGACAATTTCGCGATGAGTTGACGCATTCAAGGGATAAAAAGATTGTTCTACCAACTTTATTATTGAAGGATCCCAGTTAACCAAAATAAATACAGAACCAACTATCAAGATTGTCACAACCACAGAAGAAACCCATGGAGTAGCAAGAACTCCAAAAAATATAACTACTGGTAATGGCTCGTCCTTGGATTATGAGTTCGGGCATCATTCCACATAAGATGAACGAAGAGTATGAACTTGTTGCTGGTGTAGCAAATGAGCATGCAAGTCTTGCCCACGACCCTATCTCCAATGGGGACGCACTTGATGAACTTGGAAGCACTCATCATCCTCAACCCCCTTCAGCAAGGAACTCGAGCTCTCTCAGTTAAAACATTCGCAAGACCCACCTCCCAAAGGAAAAATCTTGCACAGATGGAAGAGAGAAACAAGGACAAAATAGCATCTGGGTTGGTCAAGAGTTGTTGCCAGGCTCTTTGCAGTTCAAGAATCCAAGAAATTAATTAGAGAGAGAAAGAGAGAGATGCAGTTTATATTTATGCAATAATTATAGTCAATTTGATTCCTACTTTGGAACTGGATCAGATTGACCGACTAGTTCCAAAATTAGAAACTAGAAACTAGATTGCCGCCCATAAGAACCACTCAAAATTGACCGGTCAAATCCGGATGATTCTTGATTCGGGTGGTTTTTAGTTTGGGCGGTTCCCATTACACATCCCTAAATTATACTAGATGGAACCTTTATCTAGTTAGTAAGGAATTAGTGCATGTAAGAAAATTATTTTATATGGATAATCTATCAGGTCAGTAGTGTTTGATATTAGTTTAGGTGGAGCCTAGGCGGCCACATTTTTTTAAGTACAAAATCCATGTTTTGTAAAATGTTGATTTACTCAACACAAAATTATTTTAAGATAGTCGACAAGTTGAATCAAACAATGAGCGTCCGTCTTTCCTCGTTTTAGGAAAAACTATTATTCTTAAAATAACTCTGAAGATGCTCAAAATGAAACTCTCATCCAAATTTTCTAGCATTACATACATAGAAATGGAAGATTTTTATTCCAAATCCTTGTTGTTGCTTGAATTCAAATATGATATTCATGTGTAATTTCATATGATTACTCAAACATTTGGAAGCACCACCCAGGCTATGGACGAGTCTCTCTTAGGTTGGATCAACGTCAAGGCATGTCAGAACAAACCTAGTTTGGTGCGTCGATATTGAGACGTACCAATTTAAGGCCTTGCTTAGTGTAAGTCGGTGTCTTGACTGGTTGGTTCGGACCTCGAGAGCCTTGTTCTACGCTCGGCATGTTGCGTGATTATGGTAAGGTAAGTAAATCCTCTAATCGTTGGATAGGGCGTTCTATTTCATGGTTCGAATGTGGATTCTAGTCTTATTGGTACTTAATCAAGTATAATATTACTTGTTCTCGTCTTGTTGTTGTGTGTTATTTAAGTACATCTCGGGCCATGGACAAGTCACGTTGGTTCGGATTGGCGTCGAGGCATATTGGAATGAACCTCGCTTGGTGGGTCGGTATTGAGGCATACTGATCTACGCCCTTGCTTGGAGTAGGTCGGCACTTTGACCGGTCAATTTGATCCACAAACCTTATGCTGTGCTCGGCATGATGTACGGTTTAGTAAGTAAATCCCTTACTTATTGGATAAGGCATTGTGTTGTGTAGCCGGTTATGGATTCTTGGTTGTTATTGCTCGTAGGGATTTGCTATAGTTTGTTAATTGTTGATCGGACCTACGGAGAAGGTTCGTATACTAATTCTATATAGTTTACTCATGACTTGCTTGGGTTTTGAGGTTTTGGAGTGAGTACATCTTGGCACGTGCATGTCTAGTTCTAAGGAAAGGTTAATATGGCCACATGATTGTCCGATTATGAGCAACCTTTATCTTGTAATCATGTTTTATCATGTGCTTTTTTAATGTTGCAAGAAATTGTCATGGATAAGTTATGTATTGTTAAATGCTCATGGGCTACTCGGAATCGTCGATTGATGGTTTTGATGCTTGTCTTGCAAATATTAATTTATAAGGAAGTGTTGTTGATTATACATCAACGGAATGCTTGGATTTGAGCCCAAAAGTCCTAGAAAGCTACTCCCTAAAAGTATTGGTCGAGTCGAGATGCCCTGATCGAGCTAGGAAGCCCAGCATTTAACTGGAAGCCTTGGTCAAGCCAAGACGATGATAAATGGCTCTTTTATGAGTGCCAATATATGCATTAGTATGATTTGTTTGATGTGTTTGATGAAAAACTGAAGGGAAGCATGCATTGAAAGTACATTGGGATAGACACATTTACGTAGTTGAGGTGTAGTGATAATTGAAAGCCCGTGTGATGGGTTATGGATGTTCATATGCTTGGCTTGTCGAATATATATTGTATGATTGTCGATCATGTTTGCATTTTAGGTACTTGAGAGTACTTCTTGTACATAGTCAAAGCAAAACAAGGGCTTTGCTATTCATCTACCATAAACATTGCTAACATCAAGAATCGCATGTTTCCGATACGAGGCATCCTCTTATACTATGATTAGGTAGATTTACTTATTGAGTTTTGACTCATTTATTGTTGTTAGGCCAGTAAGTATGGATACCTCTCTCGTTTGCTTTGGTATGCCCTTTGATTTGAAAGTGAACTTGTTGGAGATATAGGAACTAGGACTAATTCCGATCCTTTTTTGTTGTAATCAAAAAAGGCCATAGTAAAAGCTGGCCTGTAGTTATAACTTTCGATATTATTGATACATAATATATGAAGTATATTTTTTACAGTTTTCTTGCTATCTAATGGTTGGTTGTTGTTGGGGAATGAAGTTAGACACTTCTACATGTGCATAATTGAAAGATAAAAGAAATAAGTCGGCGATGCCTCTACGGACGTCACAAAGCAATGACCTCGAGGATGTCGCACACCTGAGACTTGGGGAAGAAAGGTTCGAGGCATGACAAGGACTCTATTGTAGTCTCATGAACATATGTCATCCTATAGTCCTTCGGTCCTCCCTTTTGGTTCGCTTTGGCTTACTATAAGGGAACCCAATTGAGTTTGGCTTATGAATAGGGTCTTTTTTTACGGTGCACTCCGTCCTTCATTTTTGTTTTTAGGTTAAATAAGTCTTGCTCTTAGTCCTTTATCATGTCATATAAATGTTTTTTAAATCAATTTTTGTACGAAATCTCACTCTCTCTCTCTCTCTAAGAGGTGGGATCCTCTAATTTTAGGAAGTAATTTCACATTATGACAAGCAACCTAGTGCACTTTTTTTCCTCTTTCTCCTCCGACTCTACACATTCGGGTCTGCCTCACATACTAATCTTACACCCATTCTCACATGTAATATTATAAACTTGAGTCATATAATTGTCACAACACTATACTACTACTATTAATATTACAACTCGCTCCTAAAAATAATAAAAACATGAGCTCAAAAACTGGGACCAAACTGACGGGCAGACGGATTTTTGGGCCTATATAGTCCCAAGCCGGGCCACCATGCCTTAAAAAATCTTTCCAGTTCGGCCCAATAGAAGCAATTTGAGTTTCAATTAAAGCTCGAATGCCCATACTCGCCCGATTCATAAATTAGAAATAATGTCTCATTTTCCTTTTCTCTGGGCCTCCACCATCTTACCTTTTTATGAATACTTAGGTCTTGACCTCACTCATTCTCTCCTCTCATGCTCATCGAGTCATCCAGTCCCCACCAAGCTGCCATCGCGGCACCGTCGAGCCCCAACCGTGCAGCCGCCCAGCCCCACCACTCTCTGTATGCTCTCTCTCTCTCTCTCTCTCTCTCTCTCTCTCTCTGGTTCGCACTCACATATTAACAAATTACAAAACAAGTGATGGGACTCACTCTTTTGCTCGTGTCATGGTCTCCCTCGTGCTCGTACTATTTGAATTTATGATGGAAAGTCAAAACAAATATAAAAAAACAAACACATTTTTTAGGTTTCAGGCCGTGCCCGATCGTATTGGATCTGGGCCAAATGGCAGGGCTGTGGTCCTCGGACTTGAATATCCCAAGCCATGTATTTTTTTTAACGGGCCAAAGAATTGGCAAGAGCCTGCTGGACTCAAATTTCAACTTGTTCATGAAACATACGCCGACTCGATATAAATTTTGATATGCTATACTTCCGAATCTAAATAATTTATACAATGTCAAAAAAAAGAAGCGATAACAAGGATGCACTAAATTACTTCATTTGGGAGCACATGAGATTTTCCATAGTTACACTAAATGTTCCCAAAAAATTCATGTCATTTTTACGTCTTTAGCTCATTCAAGGAGAATGGAAAAAGCAAATTGGACTATATATCTTCCGGATGAGAACCGGCCTCAAATTCTCCTGTGAAGCAATTTCCGCTCGTCGCTTCATTCGGCTAACTAGTCACGGGTCGGTCTATCAACACAGAACATCCATCATGTAACCTCACTAGTGTCCTACTGCTCCCCAAACCCCTCATCGCTCCTTTTTAACTTTGCTTCAGTGTCTAACTGTCAAGCATCTTGTCCTTGGTCAACGAGCAATTAATTTGTCCTTTTTTTCAGAAAGTAATGAATGTAAATATCTTCATAGGATACCCAATTAATTGTCCTATCCCAACTGCAATAAAGTGGACTACGCATTATTCGATTTCCACAACATATTTTCAACCATCACGTACTATTCTGAAAAGAAGAGTAATTATTGCACGGATACACAGATTTTCTGTAGTCACAGGTCAGTCTATCAACACAGAGCATTCATTTGGCTAAACTAGTCACGGGTCGGTCTATCAACAAGAGCATCCATCATGTAACCTCGCTAGTGTCCTACTACTCGCCAAAACCCTCGTCGCTCCTTTCTTGACTTTGCTTCAGTGTCTAGCTGTCAAGCATCTTGGCCTCGGTCTCCGAGCAATTAATTTGTCCTTTTTCAGAATGTAATGAATGTAAATATCTTCATAGGATTCCCAATTGATTGTCCTATCCCAACCGCAATAGAGTGGATTACGCATGATTCAAATTTCCACAACATATTTTCAACAATCATTTAATATTCTGAAAAGAAGAGTAATTATTGCACGGATACACAGATTTTCTGTAGTCACGGGTCTGTCTATCAACACAGAGCATTCATCATGTAACCTCGCTAGTGTCCTATTGCTCCCCAAACCCCTCGTCGCTCCTTTTTTTACTTTGCTTCAGTGTCTTAACTGTCAAGCATCTTGGCCTCGGTCACCGAGCAAAATTTGTCCTTTTTCTCAGCATGTAATGAATGTAAATAGGATTCCCAATTGATTGTCCTAAACCAATCGCAATAAAGTGTACTACGCACGATTCAGATTTCCACGACATCTTTTCAACCATTATTTACTATTCTGAAAAGAAGAGTAATTATTGCACGGATACACAGATTTTTCTGTAGTCCCCTGTTACGTGCACGATCTCAGCCACTGAATAAAAGAAAATTGATGTCAACCGTTGGATTTGGCATGAGCATTTTGTCCTGCCAAACCCCACTGTCCCACGCGCCAAAAATAATAAGCTGTGCCATATCATTACTGCACTGATCAGTGTGTAGGCTATAGCTTGGATTCTCTAGCTTTACACTTTGTGAAATGAAGCAATGATCACTGAAACCCATACAGAGGCACACTGCTTGTGGAAACCGATCTTGCATCCATGTTGCAGAGTTTGAAACTTATTAGTTTTCTGCCTTTTCTTTTTTGCACTTCGGTTTGACTATGATGACTTATTGTCATGGACTTGTTGCCTTAATTTTTTTTTATTAAAGAATTAATTTCAAGAAGTTCCTTGAGAAGATGTGGAAAGGATCTCTAGAACTCGGTGTTTCTCAAGGCTCTAGCCGGTTCAGCCTGGACTATAGAACTAGAAATGCGAAACAATGACATGGTTTCGCTGCTGAAGGGTGGTGGGAAATCACAGAGCATTAGTCCATTGGTCATGTTCACATCATAGTTTTAAAATATCAAGGGAACTCCTCCTTTTGCCTAATTTTTTTCAATGAGAGTGCTTGGGAGATATTATGATTACGTGCAGTTGTACAAAACATGCAATCACTAAAATAAACTTAGCATGCAACTCAGTAGATCTGTCAAAATGGACCCATATTTGATGGGCAAATCATTATATGAGTTAGTTATGTTTAGAAAATGAGTTATAAAAAAGGTTTAGAATGTCAAAGTCCAAAAATATATGAGTGTTAAATTCGGTTCACAGTTTACCCAAACCCAACCCACATTTATAACTCTTTCTTCACCCTCTATGAGAAAATAATGGACTCCTCGGACTATTCCAAATTCAGAGAAGTCTTAGATAGGCCTCATTTCACCCTTATTAAAAATATCAAGATGGTTTTGTTTTTCCTTATTATTTTTATTTTTATTAATTTTATAAGTTTATTTAGGATGATGCTAACTTTGCATGATATTCTTTTTCTATATGCACTTACTCATCATAATTTAGGTAGTTATTATGCAAAAGATCCTTATCAACTTAATTACAAAGAGAACGTCCCTCACGACTTTAATTAGTCATAACATTGTTTTTTTGGTTAGAAATTAGTCACAACATTTTCAAATAGTCACAATAGATATATGAATCTAGGAGCAATTTCACATTCTAATCTAAAAATTATGGTTGACATAAAATTAAACATCTTCAATTTTATTTTGTGAATTGAGTTTTTTTATCACTTAAAGGGACGCCTTGAGGGGCTCTTTGTCAATAAATATGTGAAATGTAATACATGAAAAATCAAATTTATTTTCAACTAATGGTTAATTTAAATTAGATATAAGGGTCTAAGTTAGCCCAAGTCTAATGTGTCAATAAGGACAACATTATCAAAAATTATTATTCAATATATAATCTCTACATTGACAAATCATCAACATAACCTATCTCTTTTAACTCTTAACGGGACATCACATATCCTCACGCGACAAGGATTCATTGAAGTGAAGGGAAAGCTTGTTCATTTGGGCCTCATCAAGTGAGTCATTAGTTTTTGCTTAATAATCGTCGACTCTTTGCTTAATTGATCATTGCCTCGGGAGGGGCGACGGGGGAAAGCAATGTTTCTCAACCATAAATCTATTTGTCCTTATTTAGACTGTGATGATATTAATATTTTCACCCCTCATCGACTGTCGTGAACAAATCGTAACAAAAGTGTACAGTGCTGTACATGATGGTGCAAGTTTTCGAAACACCCTTTTAACCATTATTTACTATTACGAAAAGAAGAGTGGTTGCACGGATACACAAACTTAACTGACAAAAATTGATGTAACAAAGTAATGGGGCTCAAGAGTACGATCCCAGCCATCGCAAAAAAGAAAAACGGATGTCAGCTGTTGGATCTGGCATGACCATTTTGTCCTGCCAAACCCCACCGTCCCGTGTCCCACGTCAAAAGTAGTAAGCTATGCTACATCACCATTGCCCTAAACATTGTGTAAATCGTAGTTTGGATTCTCTAGCTTTACACTTGTGAAATGAAGCAACTATCACTAAAATTCAATGCGCAACACATTGCTTGTGGAAATTAATCTTGCATCCATGTTGCAGAATTTAAAACTTCTTAGTTTTCTTCCTTGCCTTTCCGCAACTTCGGTTTGACTATAATTAGTTACTATATAATAAAGAATTAATTCTAAAAAGTTTCTTGAAAGCTGTGGAAAGGATATCTCAAGTTCGATGCTTCTCAAGTCTCCGGCCACTTGAACCTAGACTATAGAACTAGAAAAGCGAAACAATAACATCTTCTCGTTGTGGAAAGGGTGTCGGGGATTCACAAAGCATTACTCCATTGATCCTGTTTTCCTCATAATTTTCAAATATAAAGGAAACTCCTCTTTCCGCTTAATATTATTTGAGGAGAGTGGTTGAGTGATATTATTATGACGTACAATTGTACAACTAGGCAATCACTAGTTTAAACTAAGCATGCAATTTGGTGAAATTGTGAACATTCCGGAGACTACTTAATACGTGCTTGGATTCAAACAAACATCCGCATGGCGTCGGCGATTTATTAAGTGAGATTAGCCTAGATGGACATGTAGTTCTAAAATAATGGCACCCCATCATTCAATTTCACTTCCCTGCAAGGTCACATTAGTATATTAAAAAACAGCGATGTGGACTAGGATCCTTGATTCCAACTTTGCTTGAGTAAGGAATCATGCTCAAGTATGGTATGATTCCACATTAATCCGTACCATGATGGATTAAAATTCTTGCTTGAAATTCTGAGTTTATTCTTACAATTATTGTTGACAAAAAAATGAAACAACCTCAAACGTTCCTTATAAACTAAGTTTTTTTTTTCAATTTAAAAGGATGATTTGAGGGGTTTTCCGTCAAATATGGGAAAATTGAAGAGGTAGTACATGAAAAATCAAGGCTTATTTACCGATGATAGTCAACATTAATTAGATATAAGTGTCTAAGTTAGTTGAAGCTAATATGTCAATAGGCAGAACATTGTCAAAAGTTAATAAAAATGGAATATATATATGTATATATACATATATATATATATATGTGTGTGTGTGTGTGTGTGTGTGTGTGTGTGTGTGTGTGTGTGTGTGTGTGTGTGTGTGTGTGTGTAACACGGCCATTTGATGTTTTATTGATTTTTTTTTTATTATAGCATTAGAAAAAGAATATCAAGCAATGTCTAATCTATGACACGAACGAACTCTCTATATGGTATACAGGAGAAACTAACCGGCTAAGCAGTGAATCAAAACAGAGGGCTTGCAAAAAGGCACACAAGTGAATTCTAAGATAGGGATTTGATGATATGTGTTCCTTTCGTAGGGAGTGATATGATGATAGCATTCGAAACTCTTACTCTATATTTTTGTTTTCTATGATTTTCTTATCTAAGTTATTATTGAAAGCAGCCATGCATTATTAACCCCACGCCGTGATCGAACCATTCATGAAAAAATGGAGTCCACATGTACTCTTTTGTCTGATAGACTCTGTCACTGGAAAAAAAAAACTATGTGTGATGCTTAGGTCTAGAAGATGCAATGATTTGATAAGACATTAAGTAAATTGGGTGCCCCCACTCCCTCGTGTCCCCATTTAATAAAAATGTGGTTGGATCTACCACTACCTCGTTCATTAGTAATTTTACTTGAGATTACATCATATCATATGCCAGATGTAGTCTTTTTTTTTTTTTGGTCGGATAGATGTATAGTCTAAGAGCATAAATTTTGACAGGCTAAGATAGATGACTTTTGGGTTATTCCCCCTATCATATGGTTAAGGCTGCGGGTTATAACTCTTGAAACTTTATATAAATGATTCGGCAATTAAAACAAACTCTGCTAAGACCTGTAACTAGTTCTCTAATCAAATGGCTGAACATCTCAAACAAACTTTACGAGGAGCAAACATATGAACACTGAAAGTCATTACAAAGGAAATTAGACAAACAATGGAATCAGACAAAGCTTCAATGGTAAAGGACAATACATTGGTCATGTTACAGTATCGGCACATGAGCCTAACTGTCACTACACCCCTTCTCAAATAAGAACAGTTTCTGCACAAACTCTGGTTCTTTCTCGCGTGAGCTTCTTGATAACAGCTCATGATCCTTTGTCGACTGGCCAACTCTTGTACCAGTAGATCTTGTTGTCGGCACAATCGATCCTCTCGAAATATCCTAACCGAGGAAACTTTTTCAGCACTTCTTCCTTGTTTCCGATGCTCAAATTCTTGAGGTATTTCAGCCGCAATATCTCAACTGACCATTGCTCATTTTGTTGCTCGTGATCCCAACTCGCCAGGTCCCCTCCAATGATGTACAGCTTCTTCAGGTTCTTCAATTCGTGAGGGTTCAACCACTTCGGTATGCTTTTAACTGGCATACCTATGAGCTCCAGTTTCTCCAATTGTTTCGGAAGAAGAAACTGATTTATCGCATCACTTGATTGTGATGCCAGATAAGTGACTCCCCAAGAGATGGTTAGAGAGCAAAGAGATGCAATGTCCTTCAACGATGCAAATTCTTTATCCATGGCTGCTCCACGGCCTATGTATATACTTAGCCTTCTCAGTTTAGTCAAATTTCGCAAATCGCTGATCCTGCAAGGGTTTTTCCTCGTGGTCCCTATAACAAATCCCTTTAAGACCTGGAGGGAGGACAATTTCTCGGTTCCTTTTGGCATGCGCTCTATAAGGTAACACTCCGATACATCCAGATGCGTTAGCTTCTTCAAAGATGCTATATCCTCAGGCAACTTTTCCAAATTGTGGCATGCTCGGAGGTCAAGAATCTCTAGGCTGACTAGTTGGACAATAGAATCAGGAAGAGTTGTGATCCTAGAAATTCCTCGAAGGCTTAGGAACTTCACATGCTTGTGATGAACGCCAAGTGCATCCAAGAATTTCTGATCATCAACTTCAATATGATGCATTGGTGAGTGCTGCCATCGTCCTAATTGAAGCACTGTCAATCTTTTGATGTTCGAAAGCCAACTGGATAGTTGACTTTGACTAAGGTATTGCTGATTAACATTGAACACCATAGATGCATCTTCATGTACAGACGGACCTGTATATTGTTGACTGTCTTCTCCTCCAACTATCAAGTGCAGTCGGCTCCTGCTTAAAGAGCAATTTCGGAGACCCTCAGGAGTTTTATCCTTCGACTCGAAATAGAAAAACCCTGCTTCTTCTGCCACCGAGATAAGCATGTAACGGATCCATGGATGCATTTTACATCTATTCATGAGAGGGCTTGGATCGTTATCGTCAGGTTCAATTAGGCCTTGTTTTTGGAGCTCATTGTAGACTTCTTCACCTACTTCCTCTGCCGTCTTGTTTTCTCTTTGGAAAACTAAGCCCTGTCCTATCCACCAATATATTAAACTTCTTTTCTTTATGATCAAATTTTCAGGGAAAATCGCGAAAGAAAGAAGGCAGAGCTTCAACTGAGAACTCCATGTATTGCGTTGACTAATCTGAAGTTTCCTCATAAGAAGGTTCTTGCTTTCGTCGTCCAGCCCACGCCATTCTCTAGAGATTATTGGAGGTGGAACTTCCCTCTGATTCTGTCGATGTTTCGAGGATGATTTCTCCTTCCTGTAATCTTTCACAAAGTCCTCTAACTTGACCAGCTTTTCTTCGGACTTGTTAACATCGGTATCTAGGTGGGTGCGTATAGCCTGTTTGATCTCTTCCCAGGATTGCTCTTCAGTCAAATCTTTCATGTCACCAGATCCAGATCCGGACTCATCCAGAGGCTCTGCCATTATTACGATGAAATGTTCTATCAAGGAGTTGGATTCAAGATATTGCCGCACCCGAATCCCAGCAAAAAAGAGATGGCACGGCCATTCTTCTGCTCGAAAGATGCAGTCTCAAACTACCAAAATCCATTTCTAAAAAGTTCACATGGTAACACTCTCACTCCAACTGCCACTAACTAAGGGACCTAAAAAGAGAGGAGTAAATAACCACGGCTCAGTGAGTAATTAATCTTTTCTAAACAGATCAAACAGCCACTATGCATATATATAAGTATAGAGAATTGCTAGAAAACTCATAATCCAACTCTTCAATATACATATCAAATCTTTCAGTAAAAAAAAAAACTATACGTATTACACCATGTATGAGTCGTTTCATTTCAACAAGCCTTACATAATTCAGGAAATTCTCATTTAAATAATCATAAACATCAATGGTCTAGTTCATTGATCAATCTCGTCAAAATCACATGCCAATGGTTTAATCTATTGATCCATCTCATATCAAAACACACATCGATGATCCATCCATCGATCAATCTTTTGTTTAACATCAAACCATGATTACGACATAACACCTAGTGACAAGGCGATTAATATTCTTCCTTTGGCAATATCTCCACTTACAAAGCCAGTGACTTGGCTCAAAGGATATCCTAAACCACTATGCATGCTCACAAACTCTTAATTGGTTAACAGCAATATTGAGCATCAAATCTGTATCTTCCAACACCAACAATCAAATCCAAAATCAATATTAGCAATTGATTTCACAAAACAAAATGCACAAATCGATATGTATAACATTTTGAGATATATTTTACATTACATTCCTCACATCATTTCAGAATTCTTCACAAACCAAATTCACAAATTGATATGTATAACATGTTGAGATAGCACCACTCGCCTATAATGCCTATGACCAAACAATAGAGAATACTCGAACTGTTTGAACTCGCAATCCTATTAAATAAGCAAGAAACAACATTAAAATCGAGTAAAACACAACCTCCATTACGATTTGACTAAATTAAGCTTAAATGCTAATAAAATGACTCAAATGCACCCATAAATCGCTTGTCCAAATTGATTATTTAAAGCCGTTCGCAACTCAAGACTAGAGTGTGCAATTTGGCTGTGCTATAAATCTCTCACCCGAACCTCGTTCCAAGCGAGCTTATAATCAAAAGAAAAATCTTTCCAAGCACTAGAAGACCCGCAACTTGACCAACCTAAAATCAAATCGAAAATCGACAAAATTCGGCCCAAAAGTTGCTGGACATGCACTGTTCATAACGAGGGGAAAACTTCAAAAATTCATTTCAGATAAATCTTAAGCTCACATCAAATTCCGTAAAATACTATAACTCCATGACATCTTAGACTATCAAAAGCCCATAATTTCTCAGCTTAACAACTCCAAAATCGGACTTTGCAGCTCAAATTTCACTTCATTCCGAATTTAAGCCCTAATTCCAAAAACTATTCCAATTACAAGAATGAAAGGCTTGAATACTTACTTGCATCGCAATTCGGAGTTGAGTTGGCTTAATGGAACGTCTGGATCGTGTACATGGAATCCCTTTCTTTCTTCTTCCTCTTCTTGTTTCTCTCTGTTCTTTCTTTCCGCTCTCTTCTCTATTTCCTTCTCGTGCGTGTGCTTTTTTCTTTAATATCTCAACATCCACTTTCCTTTTCATTTTCTTTTGTCTCTCCTTTTTTTAATTGGACCCATTCTTTGACTAAGTCAAACAAGAAATTCTTACAGATATGGTATCCAATATTTGAATACTAATAAACTGCCACTGTAATTAGTAGATGGAGAAGCTTTACGAAAGACACTTACCAGGATCGGCAAAGAGAATTTGGCATTTGATGATCACTGGCATTGAAGGCCATAGGCAGAGAAGAACTAGGGGGAAAAAAACCAAACATTTGATCGTCCATGAAAATGGGAACGTAGAGCTCCAAGCTTTTCATAGTGAAACAGAATGTCATTGGTACCTTTCAATATCAACAGAAGCAAGGGACTTGGCCATTGCTTTGTTCGGGTTCAAATTAAAGATTCATAATTGTGTCAAAAGGTAATAGCTTTCTTCTATTTACCAAAGAAAAGGACCCAAAAAGAAAAAAAGAGGGAATAACTTGAGAGTGGGAAGTGGGACAAAGGAAGGCAATAACTTTTAGGCCGAGGAGGGAATTTTTTATTCCATGGAACTGGCCAGGTACAGGGACATATTCTTTACTTTGCTACATTAATTTCATTTCTTAGTATCACAGGGAAATCGCTTTCGTAATCCTCACGTTATCTCTCCGCTAATGATAAGAGTCGTCCCATATATCTCAAAGGCACCAACAAATATTTTACCAATTACGAGAATCTACTTGAAATACTTATTGAACAACCCAATTCTTCACTGCTTCGAAGCAGACCTCTCTCCCTCCTTCCACTGCCTACCACAGTGTGGGCCGCCCCTCACTCGCCATTGCCGCCTCTGTGCGGTCAAGGCAGAAGAAATCTGCAATGGCCATGAATCACAGGCTCAAGGCGTTCAAACCGGAGCAGCCGCCATCCTCGCGCAAGGCTCAGTTGAGGAAGGAGCGGAATCTGAGTATGCTGGCGAAGTCCCTCACTGCATGGCTTGGCTCAGTGAGAGAGGGTGGGAGGATTGGGCGTGGGGTTGCAGACGTGGGGAGAGGAGAGAGAGTATTTTATTAGAGATTGAAAGCAGAGCGCGTGAGACATGGGAGAAAGAGACAAAAGTTTTTTGATTGGTGGACCCGTTGCCACGTGTCGATTCGAGGGTGATTTGTTACATATGCCTACTTGGCATATTAAACACAGCCAATACTTTGTCCACTCTCACACTAGTCCGCACACAATAATTTCACTTTCCCTCTCTTCCATTCTCTCTCTTCCTTCTTTCTTTCCCAGGAAGAAAAGCAAACGGACCCTTTCTCTCTCCCTCTCGTTAATTTAAATTCTCTATCTCCGGTAGGTATAATCTTTTGCTCAATACTAAAATTGACAAAGCATATGAGGTTGCATTAATTACGGATACACAGCAGAAGAAATTGTTTTTTTCTTTTTACAAACTTCACCTTCAAAAAGCGTAGATTTTTTGCAATAACATTTTTTTCTTTCTATCCCGAATAATGTATCTTTCTTCTTATATTGAAAGAAAAGCGATAAATAAAATAGAAAATGATACTTAAAAAGAAGAAGGGTTAATGCCACGAAAAACCCTAAACTTTACCCCATGTGACACATTTACCCTAAACTTTACCCCATGTGACACATTTACCCTAAACTTTTTTTTATAACACAAAAAACCCCAAATTTTACCATGTGTGACACATTTCAGTCTGCAAACTTTGCGTGTGATACGTTCATTTACTAAACTTTTTTTTTTACGCCACCAAAACCCTAAACTATGCGCTTTTGTGACAATTTTACTGCGAACTATATTACTTATGACAAATTTATCCTAAAGTTTTTGAGTGAAGGGCATTTTCGTCATTTTTTTTTTTTTTTGAAGAGGAAGCCGCGAGGCCATCCTCGCCGGCGCCGAAGTCCGGCGAGGGCCGCCAGATCCGGCGAGGGCCGGATCCGGCGAAGGGCCGCCCTCGCCGGATCTGGCTTGGGCGGCCCTCGCCCTCGCCTGGGTCGCCCTCGCCCAGCGAGGCTCGGGCGGCCCTCACCGGCGTCGGTTGAGGGCCGCCCAGGCCAAATCGGGCGAGGGTTGCCCGATCCGCTCGGGCGGCCCTCGCCTAACGCCGGGCGAGGGTCACCCAGGGCCCGAGTCGCCCTTGCCGATGCTTGGCGAGGGCCGCCCAGTGTGACCCTCGCCGGATTCCGGCCACGGTGAGGCCATCCTCGCCGCTTCCACTTCAATAAAAAAAATAAAAAAGAAAAAAATAGAAAATGACGAAAATGCCCTTCAGCCAAAAAAACTTTGGGGTAAATTTGTCATAAAAGTAATATAGTTCAGATAAAATCACAAAAAGTGGCATAGTTTGGATTTTTGGTGGCAAAAAAGTTTTAGGGTAAATGTGTCACACACTAAGAAAGCTTGGGGTAAATATGTCACATATTGCAAGTTTGGGATTTTTGTGTCAAAGAAAAGTTTAGGGTAAATGTGCCATGACAAGAAGAAAGTTTATGGTTTTTAGTGGCATTATCCCAAAAAAGAATAATCAATCGCACTGTTCCTATAATAGTTAAATGCCTCATTATCTTGAAGTTGTCGTAATTATTCATAATAAGATATTGGCTACAATTAAAAAGAACTAATCAATAAAATTTCTTCTCTGGCCTTCACTCAACATTTCAAGAGATATGCTCCAGCAAAACAAGATCCTTAGGTCATTAGGAAAAATCTCGTCAAGAAATGCATCGAGCTTTTCTTTGAGATTGCTGAAAATAAGGAAGACTACAAGAAGTTCTACAAGGCATTCTCTAAGAACCTCAAGCTCGGTATCCACAAGGATTCGCAGAGCGAGACGAGGCTTGCTGAGCTTATGCGGTGCCTTTTCACCAAGAGTGGCGATGAGATGACCAGCCTTAAGGACTATTCAGTACTACATCACCCGCGAGAGCAAGAAGGCTGTTCAGAGCTCCCCTTTCCAGGAGAAGCTCAAGAAGAAGCGCTGCGAAGTGCTTTTCATGGTCGATGCCATTGTTTCGGCTGCTCTATTTTTTTAGGTCGAACTCTTACTGCTATTTTAAATTCAGTGTTTAGGTCTATCGTAGAACCCTTATGTTTTGGGTTTTTGTTTCCTTTTCATTCATCATCGGTTCTTATAGTGTTTTTTCCACCTCTTTTGCACTTTTGATTCTTTCTTCTGTCTCTATTATTCTCCTTCGCCGTGCAGCTTCGTGTTTAACAGGTGGGGCTCCAACATTGCGACTTTTATATCACAGGGTTTGATAGTCAGAGAGATTTCAGTCGTTTTGCTATTGTCAAATCCTTGGGGACCACTGTCTATGAAAGCATCTTTGTTCGCTTTCAAAGAGTAGAATGGTGGTTTGCTGGGACGCCCACTGTCGAAATGGAATCAGATTAGCTAATGCTTGATCATGGCCGGGACTTAAATTAAGGGTTTTCACTTCGTTCAAGAACTCTCGCTCCTTATGTTGAAATATAGCTATTTAGCATGTAATACAAGCTTAACATCCGTGAGAAGCATCATATCTCCACTAAGCTTATCCGGCGAAGAAAGTGCAAGGTAGCTTTTATTACCTCATCACCTCTTATGATTAATACCCTATGAAGGTAAAGAAAAATGCAGTGTTTACAATTGAATTATGTAAATCTAATGTCCAATTTTGATTGCTCATTTTCCATAATAAGTACTTTAATATGAGCAAAGAATAAATGAAACCATGTTGATACATCTCTACCATCTTCGTATCAAAGGCCAAGAGAAATAATAGATACGATCTATCATGCTGCTCCCATGGCTAACTAAGAGAAATCGAAGGGCAGAGACCAAAGCGCTGCGGTAGCAACGATTGTAGGTGCAACAACCAGTGTCGGAGAGCGAAGGCCAGAGAAGGCGAGCGCCGGGGGCAGAGATCAAGAATTTGAATTAACGAGAGGGAGAGAGAAAGCGAGCGCTCAGTTTTCTTCCTCGGAAAGAAAGAAGGAAGAGAGAGACTGGAAGAGAGGGAAAGTGAAATAAATGTGTGCAGGTGAGCGTAAGTGTGGGTGGGAGAGAGCGTACGGCAGAAGAGAGGAGAGAACAAAGTGCTCAGTTAATAGAAAAGGGTGCCCACTGAAAATTGAAAATAATTTGAGATTTGGATTCATTGGACACGTGTCACAATCTCACGGTCCTTTTTGTTTAGTACACTGTCGCATCATGTGCACCTTGCTTTTCTTTCTTTTTGTTCGTTTCCTCTTCTGTTTTCTACCGTCCGTGCTGTCGGTCCAATCAGAGAGTAGAGGGTGCCTTTCCACTCTCTTTCCCTTCTTCTTTATTTTCACTTTTTGTTTTGGGCCCACCGCTTGCTTTTGATCTGGTCAAAAGTTTCAATAAGTGCACCTTGCTTTTCTTTCTTTCGTTCTTTTCCTCTTCTGTTTTCTACCTTCCGTGCTGTCGGTCCATTCAGAGAGTAAAGCGTGCCTTTCCTCTCTCTTTCCCTTCTTCTTTATTTTCCTTTTTGTTTTGGGCCCCACCGCTTGCTTTTTGATCTGGTCAAAAGTTTCAATTATTACAGCATTACTGCAGAAGGATAAGGATATGATTTGCGTTGCATCGAATTTGTGCTTTAATTTGGTATCTTCGTCGCTCGCCCTCTACATTTGGATGATGTTTTGAACTCTGTTTACTAAGGCACCAGATGACAGGAGAAGACCCCTCTCTCTCCCTCTCTCTCGACTGCAAACCGGTACGTGGTCTCCTGAGGAATGGACAGCGACAGGTGCGATGACGATGATTGAATGAGAAGAGAGGTTAAAGATAAAGAAGAAAGGCTAAAGTGTGATAAAGAATACAAGGTACATCAATAACAACGACCAAAAAGCTCTGGTTTACATACATTTGATTTACAGTCCACGAGTTTCTCGCCGACGCCTGTTTCGACCCATGCTGACCTCAGCTCAAGTTCTGTGGCTCCTAACTCCTTTATAACTACGAATTGCTCGACACTCAGTTGGATGAAGCAGGACGTCCATTCCCTCTATGATCATAAATAAATTTCGAGGTATTATTGACTCTCCGCCCCCAATAGTCACTTTTTCTGCTAATTTGCATATTGATTCCATAATCGTTGCCTTACAGTAAATACTTGTGCTGGCTAGGACATTTTCTTTCAGGATCTGGTGAGAAAAAAATATGGAAATTCTTGAAGTAGCCCAGAAGTTATGGATGAAACTCAATCTCCGAGTGATGATCGTTACGAGCTTATCTCTACAAGTCATTCTCATATTTTTGGCACCCATTAGAAAGAGGAGTTCAAACTGTTGGATAGTAATGCTCACGTGGTCATCTTACTTGGTTGCTGACTGGATCGCTGACTATGCCTTTGGACTCCTTGCCAAAGCACAATTCTATGGTGGTACATCAGAATCCAAGGCTGATGCCCTTTTGGCATTTTGGGCTCCATTTCTTCTGCTACACCTCGGAGGACCTGACACCATCACTGCTTTGGCACTCGAGGATAATGAGCTGTGGCATAGGCACTTGCTTAATCTCTTATTCCAGTTGGGTGTTGCAGGCTATGTATTTTATCAATCGCTGCCCAATAACAAGCTAATTTTCCCGACCATCTTCATGTTTATTGGTGGAATTATCAAATACATAGAGCGAACACATGCTCTGCATCTCGCAAGCTTAAGTAAATTCCGTGGCTCATTGCTTAAGTCTCCTGATGCAGGGCCGAACTATGCCAAGCTCATGGAAGAACGCTCTTCCAAGCAGAAAGCTAATATCCCTGCTAAAATATATATTATGCCGGAGCCCGATCTCGAATCCCTAGATGCTAGAGAGGAACATAAAATCAATTTGGAAAACAAAGAAGTGATACAGAAAGCATTTTTTTACTTCACAACCTTCAAAGGCCTCCTTGTGGATCTCATCTTCAGCTTCCATGAACGTAACGAAAGCAAGAAATTTTTCAGAAGCATAGACGCAAAAGATGCTTTTTGTGTCATTGAGGCTGAGCTCAACTTCTTTTATGACGTTCTTTATACCAAGGCTGCCGTGGTTCACTGTCCAGCAGGTTACCTTTTCCGAGCCATCTCAATTGGTTCCGTCATTACTGCTTTTGCATTTTTCTATGTCCTGAACAAGCATGGGTTTCACGAATATGATATACGGATTACATACACCTTGCTCCTTGGAGCTGTTGGCCTGGAATTTGTATCTCTTATTATGCTCATTTGCTCTGACTGGACAATTGCACGTTTAGAGAGATTTCAGAAACATCGTGTGCGAAGCGCTTTCATTGAGTTCCTCCTCGAATTCAAATCTGAAGGTTCGTCATTTGCATTGCATATGCATCATGCTAGATGGTCTAAATCTATCTTCCAGTACAATTTGATAGATTCTCGACTGAAAAGGTGGCCAAAATGTATCGAGAAACTCCTTGATTGCGTCTCTCTCGGGGAATGGTTTGATGGCTTGAAGTTTAGACAACCAGAACAATACAGGGACGAATTACGTGGACTGATTTTTGATGAGCTGCAACGTAAGTCATCCGCTGCAGATGATACGGAACGCATAAAGGAGATGTGTGCTGCTCGAGGTAAATGGGCTCTGGAGAATTTTGAAACAGGGGGGGGGAATTTAAAAGACTTGCTTCCATTCGTCCATGAAGTTGACTTCGGTGAGAGCCTTCTACTGTGGCACATTGCCACCGAACTCTGTGACAATGCCGAAACTGATGAAAGCACCAACACCGATGAAAGCACCAACAGCAATTCTGATCGCGTAAACAGTAAGGTCTTGTCAAATTATATGCTTCATCTAATGATCAAACAACCAGCTATGATGTCTGCAGTGGCTGGGATCGGCCAAATAAGGTTCCGAGATACTTGTGCTGAGTTGGACAAGTTCATCGATGAAAATATCTCTGATGGGAGCGAAGTGAAAGGATGTACCTGTATGGGGAGCGAACTGAAGGAAAGGAAACAAAGCGTGTGCAGGAATCTTCTTTCTGTTCCTACAGATGTGAAGCCAGTTGATGTGAAAGGAGATAGAAGCAAATCTGCGCTCTTTGATGCATGTGAACTCGCTAAAAAATTGCATAGTATTGCAAACAAAGACAGGTGGAAGATCACGTGTCAAGTGTGGGTGGAAATGCTGGGGTATGCTGCAATTCACTGCCGACCTTACAATCATGCTCAACAACTCAGTAAAGGAGGAGAACTTGTCACCTTGGTTTGGTTATTGATGGTACAACTTGGCTTGAGCGAACAGTTCCAAATAGTCGAGGGTCACGCCAGAGCAAAGCTGATTGTTAAGAAATAATTGGGGTAAGTTGCCGAGTCAGCGAAGGTTGAGGCTCTTAGGGGCAAAGTCCCTTAAGAATCCCATGGTTGGTAGGAATCTCATTTTGTTCACAACTTTGTTTCGTTTCTTCTTGTAATGAGTGCGCTTATTTGCTATGACGGCACCTTGTTGAAGTGTCCTTCCATATAAACTCTACCTGTTCAATTTCTCCGATATATCGCAATTCTGTGTACTTCTTTAAACCAGAATGAGAGAAGCTCATGCAAATTACGTTCAATTACGTTAATTTAATATTCATGTCGCAAGTGTAATGTTGAACCGGGAATATAAAATAACATTCTTAAGCCCTCACTTCGTCTGAAATATACTTTTGTCCAAAAAGAAAGCATTTTCCACATAAATTACGTATTCTTTGTGTAAATGATCATTCCAATCTAAAGGCTGACATGTTTGTGGCTGTTAGATAGTGTTCTGATTGAACTGTGGAAGAGGGAATCAAAAGTATAACGACCTAGTCTTGTGAGGGGTGGGCCAAGAGCACCCCTCGTGAGGATGACAATGGGGATTGGAATGAACCGAATCCTACATTGCCTAGGGAAGGTGAGCTAATATGCTATTTAAGGAGTGGTAGTGACCCGGTACCGTGAAGGATGGACCAAGAGCATGCCTTGTGAGGATGGTGATCGGGGCAAGAATGAATCGAATCTCACATCACCTAAGGAAGGTAAAGGAGTGGCACCAATCTTTGCTACCAACAATATGTTTTAAAGCCGTGCGAATTCCGACTCAATGTGAATAACATCATTGGCAAGTGAGGTCAAAGGTCTGCTCTTACAATGTTATCAGAGCCAAGCCAGTCAGAAGTGTGTGGTTTGGGGACGAATTGGACAAAAGCCGGTGGGCCTGTAATGACCCGGTCTTGCGAGGGATGGGCTAAGAGCACGCCTTGTGAGGATGATGATGAGGGTAGGAATAAACCGAATTTGACATTATTCGACGAAGGTGAGGTAATGTGCTATTTAATGAATGTCCACCACGCTTCCACTATGGGCAATTGTAAGCTCTTGAAATATCTAAATTGGAAGTTAGACTGTTAGTTGGTCTATCGAGAACATTGAGTAGTAAGAGTATTATATGAGTAATTGTTAATAGCTTAACCAAGAAACCGAGGAGGAGACATGATACAAATACTCACATTTATTTGATGGTTATGGACAAATTTAAGCTCTTGAAATATCTAATTTGGAAGTTAAGACTGTTAGTTGGTCTGTTGAGAACGCTTAGTAGTAAGAGTATCATATGAATAATTGTTAATAGCTTAACCAAGAATTCGAGGAGGAGACGTGATGCAAATATTCACATTTATTTGATAGTTAAGTACAAATTTTGATGACGTAATTTATTTTAAGGAGTATAGATTGTAATATTCAAATATTTTGACTTGGTGGTGGCGCCCACTCGCTTGGAAAAAAAAGGAAATAAGAGGGTTGAAAAGTCAAAGGAAAGGGAAAAAGAATAGTAAAATAAGAGCTTCATCTTTTAAGTGATCCAACCTGTACAGAAAGAGATAGAAAAGAAGAGAGAGAGAGAGAGAGCTATTAGTGGGAAACTTCTTGGAGTTGTTTTCCTTTAGGTATGACACAAGGAAGTGATAAGATGTGTGTGTTGATATCAAATTGTTGGTTATGTTTGAGATGCATTCTTCATGTGGAAAGGCGGCCATTTCATCCCCTTTCTTGTAGATTTGAGGTGTGACAAAAATAAGCCGAACCAATTGTTTTACACTTTTTACTTCTTCACTAAGCCGAAATTGATAAACCTAGGTTGATTTCGTCCTCATTTTGATTTCCTTACACTCCCAAAGAAATGGTTTTTTTCTTGTCAACTACGCCAAATTTACCTTGGGATTTAAAGTGTTGTCAAAACAAACAATCAAACAATAAAAAAAAAATTATGTAAGTAAATTCAACACTATATTTACATGATTCGATCAATTTGAACTACTATTAAGGGTAGAGCATCATATGATTTAATTATAGATCAACCGACGGTGAAAATTATACTACATTCGAATCATTCATTACTTGAATATTATCAGTGTTTCTCAACCTTACTAACACATCACCTCTTAATCACGTAAAGGAGTACATGACGTCTTACAACAAGATTTAATTGGGATTGGATCTTCCACATGTCGATCGAGGGTGGTTGGGATGCAAAAATTCACGGATCTTACAATTAAGTCAACGAATAATATCTTCGGTAAGTTAATTTACAGATTTTGAATATTGAAAATCATTACAAAGGAATTTAGAAGACAATAAGGTCAGAAAAAGCTTCATCAGTGAAGCACTATGCCTTTGTCACGGTTGTTTTTTTTTTTGGGGGGTCAATATGCATTTGTCACGTTACAGTATTAGCACATGAGCCAAACTATCACTTCACCCTTTCTCAAATAAGAACAGCTTCTGCTCGAGCTCTAGTTTTTATCCCTTGGGTTTCTCAATAACAGTTCACAATCCTTTCTTAATTTCCCTACGCTTTCTCAGATAAGCTACTCCTTGGTGCTGCTACACCGACGACGACCGTTACTCCGACTGCTTCCAATCGATCTAACGAACAGCCCAGCCTCGCCACTCCTACTGGTGTTGTTGTATCCTCACGGAGTAGTAGCAAATTCGAACAAGTTGTTCCCGTTCGTGCAGGTTAATCGAGTTTGCTCGGTCCTGCCCCAACACCAAGACCACATTGGCAAGCAACACCATTAGCTAGCCGTGATCTGTGAGTCCTTCTGCCAAGAGCCATCGCTGGCTACTACGTGGGCCTCACCGTTCGCAGTTCCAATTTTGGAATCAAATCACAAATTAGGTTATCATCCGGTCCAAATTCAATTTGATAATATTATTGCCTAATTTGAACTATTGTGTTCTGACATTGCATACATTGAGCGATAAGCATACCTCAATTCATAGGATTATGGATCGCACAGGAAATTAAATTTGATCCTTAAGCCCTAAGATCAAGCAAGCCCTAAGACCAAGCAATCGATTTTGTTTGCTTTCAAATTTGTATAGGATGGATATTCTTTGCTATTCATGGATATCTTATTTGATTGTATTTATCTTGTTAATTTATTTCTATATTTAAAAATACTAAAAGATACATGCTAGATTATAAGTTTTTTTAGATAATATAGCGTGTTCAATATAGGACTCTGAGCTAGAATAAAAATTAGCTCAAATTATCCTAATTTAGGCTAGATAACTATTCGTTTTAGATAGTTTAATTTAGTGATTTATTAATTTCGAACTTTTAATAGAAAATATTTAAAAAAATCATGTGTCATATAGATTTAATTGCATTATGCTTGCATCATTACATGCCACGTCATCAAATACATCATGTCACGATGCATTGCCACATGATATGTGCCACGTCATCACCATGTCATTGCATTGTCAACATCGGTGTCGTATTATCAATTCCATATCATTTAGTGTTTGCATGCTTATGATAATCTAATATGGAATCGCATGCCTAGCTAGAATAGGTCATGTAGACATAATTTAGAGCTAAATTTGCACTACATGCATTGCATCTAGTTTAGTTCTTCATTAAAAAAAACAAATAAAAAGAGAATTATTCGAAGTTGATAATTAGTTCATAAAAATCATGTTATGCTAGGTATGGCTTTTTAATAAATACTTTGCATATATTTGGATAATTAATTAATGCACTTTGCTTGCATTGAGGTATTTAACTTCTTTCCTTATTCTAGCAATTAATTTATTGCTTTCGTTGATGAGTGTTATTTTTATTGGGCATACCATGTTCACCCATTGCATGTTAGTGGCTAAGTTCAAAATTTATCCAAATTACATGCCAAAAATATTTCAAAAATAAAAGAGGAAATGTACCAAAAGAATGTTAGAGTAACAATCTCCCTAAAAGATCTTAAACATTATATCCGTTGTATCTCACCCATCGAAGGTGAGAGAGACTAAAACAAATTTAAACAAACATAGGTGAATTTATGAGACATGAAAGCATGCAAATGAGTGATCAAGAAGCCTACTTTGCCAAAAGTGCAACTCATGAAGCTGTCAGAGAAAACCACTTTTCATCAACACAATAATGTCAAAATAGTCGTCCACGTCCTTCAATTGAATAGTTTTTATAGCATGTAGTAAGGGAAAATTGCGACTATAAAGTTAGAATGATAAAAATTTATTAGTTATCCATTAGGTACATGAGGATCAAGTTTTAACACTAGTTGGATTTGGTGTCGAAAGAACTTGATTAAAATTTTTTTGTAAAAGTAGAATGTTTGATTAGACAAATTAAAGGTATCAAGATTTGATTAGAAAAGATGCGTGGAAGTTTAGGAAAGAAAAGTTATATTTTCTTGCTATATTTTATTTATAAAAAAAAAAAATAACGCTAACACCATGTGGCATGCCACAGGCATGGAGGCACTTGATGTTGGCGTGCGTCACGTGGCCCTACATGGCACAAAGCTTGCATGTCACGCACAGCTTGCTAGGTAGAATTGGCTAAATGAGTCAATTACTCATATTTTAACTCACATTTGATGAATTTTGTAGAAAATGGATAGCTAAAACTTTAATATAAATTTAAAATGGGCTTATTATAGTAAAGTCTAATTGAAAAATGGATCATAAATGCCATTTATGACTCATTAATAACTCAACTTAGAGCCATTACTTTTCGATTTCCTTTTCCTTTTCATCTTCTTTTTCTTTTGTTTTTCTTTCCTTTCCTTTTGCTTTTATCTTTTTAAAAATAAAAATAAAAAAGGAAAGAAGGGGAAAAGAAAAGTAAAAATAATTAAAAATAAATTTTAAAAATATATAATAAAAAAATTATATAAAGGGGTGCATCAAGAAAATATTTTCCTTATAGAAGAGCGGAAAATATATTATAGTATATTTTCAATTTTTATTTGAACACTGAAAATATGACTATTTTTGTAGAAAATGGTTTTCTTATAATATTAAAATGTTTTGATAATATGAATCGAGTTGGATATGAGTTTTTAAATTTGCATTATATGAAAATGAGTCAAAATGTGTTAAATGAATCGATATGGGTCGAATCATTTTTGACCCGATCCAAACCCAACCCGATCCACCCATTTGAATGTCCTATTGTTGGCGACAATGGGCCCAGTGGACGTGCAAGCATGGCCTAGTGAGTGCATGGGCTCAGCCCAACCCTTGCTGGGTTTTCACCCAGCGCATGGGCATCTTGGAATGGGCGGGTTGGCCCATCATAGCCCGAATTTCGCATTTCCCAAGGTACTTTCGCTTTTCTAAGCAATTTTCATGCTGTTGCCAGCATTTTTGGGGACCCTAGGCAGCATTTTCCATTTTGCTTCCATTTTATCACTCTAAATAGACTTTTCATCTGCTACTATATTTTCCTCATAGCGTCAAAGCTCCCCTATCCAGGTACCCTGTGTACCTAATGTTGCTGAAATGATAAGACGATATTATTTATCAATCATGAACGTATGATTAAACATGCATTGTAATTGAACTTTTGAATGCCGATTGAACTAACATTATTGGATTTTCATGGAAACACACTAACTAAACATAACACCGACATGAATATGCACATTGATTGAATTCGTACGCTGCCATGAATATGCACACCGATTTAATTCAACACATCAATTTAATTTTGAATAGTCAAAATCACGCACACCGAACAACATAGCCAAAATGGTAAAATAATTGATCTTATGCCTATTCCGAATTTAGAAATTGCTTATTACATGCACATACATCTACAAAGAATCGGAAAAATCGATTTTCTTTTGATTACTCAATAATCACACGCGCTTGCACTGGATTTGCTTCTCTCAATGTAAAAGATCGGCCAAAATATGCCTTGATTTTATAGGAAATTCCCCACAAATTGACCATATTACGCAAACTAAAGTTTTTCTCTGCAACAACAGATCCAAAACCCACGAACGATAAGCAAAATCGCATGAAATGAGGTTTTTCCGGATTTGTGTATTTTGAGAAAATTCCACAAGAAATGAGGGCATTCTAGTCATTTCCTACACTTTTTCCCCTTCTTTTTAAGTATTTGGACATCTCGTGAATTTTGCACGGAAATAAGAGGAAGACCCAAAAGAGAATTTCAGTCACTTACGCTAAGTATTCGCTCATTACCCGAGTCCATATTAGCGGTCTAAATGGCTTAATGAAAAAGAATTCAATCTCAACCTACCCTTAGAAACTAGACCCAAAAAAAAAAAAAAGGAAACCTGCCTTCTGAAATAAAAATATCACAACTTTACAAAAGAGTAGATGTAATGTATATAAAAGCACTCAAGAATCTGGTGAAAATCTGAAGTCTATCAATCGTTCTGCCTGCAAATATCCATCGAACGAACATGAAAAGCCGGCAAATCGATCACCTAGATGGATAGATATTTTCCCTGGCCCCAAAATAAAATATTTTCCATATCAACGAGGTGGTTGGACTAATTTCAATGGTATGGCTAGGGTTGAGCTGCCTCCCTTCATTTTCAATCGTTTCAAGTGAGGGAAAAACCCAAAAAAAAATAAAAAATTCCAAACTTTACCCACTATGATACATTTGCCTTAGACAATTTTTATAACATAAAAAATCCTAAACTTGTATCCGTGTGATAAATTTACTCTAAATTTTTTTTGTGATTAAAATTCTCAAACTTTTTTAGGTAACACCAAATTTTTGAGGTAAATATGCAATTCAACACAAATTTGAAGTTTTTGGTACCACAAGAAGAATTTTGGAATAAACGTGTCACAAAAATATAAATTTGCTGTTTTTGGTGCGAGAAAATGTTTGAAATAAATATGTCAAATTATAATTTAATATTTTTGATGATTTTTAATCTTTTTTAACTTTTAATCCTCTTGCAATAGGGGTTCTTGCGAACCAGTTCTTGCAAGGAGGCATTATTCGGCATGTGTTGTTGTTGCAGTTGTAATGAGCGTGGTCATCCCAAGTCTAGTAGGCTTGTTGCATTTGCAGCAGCTATGGCCCAAGCTCAGTCAACCTCCTATTCATACACTTTTAAATTACGAAAGTATTTTTTTAATTTTAGTATTTGAAATTTTATTAGTCATTATTTAAAAACAGCGAAAGTACATAATCACAAACGGTGATGCCCTAATTTAGTTAGGTATCTCCTTAAAGCAATTTTAACTATTATTATTATAACATGAAAAGTGGAGCTCCCTTTATATTTGAAATCCGTGAGGCAATAATGACCATAGAGATAATTTTTTAAAATTTTTAAAATTTATTGTATAACAACAAATTCAATCATAATTCCTTACAAAAAAAAAAATACAAATTCAATCATAATTTTTTTAATTTTATCAATTTATTCATAAAATTTTTAATAATTTTTCAATACAATTTATCCAATCAATTTTTTGTTTGAAAACTACTGATGTGATAGTCCAATCCATGACAACCATCCTACTGACACATCAATCACTTCTTTTTCCTTTTATTTTTCACTTCTTTCTTATGATATATTTTGCCTGATGTACATTCAATTCTTAACATTTGAAATGCTATAATCACCAAATGTGCTTGATTTGGGTACAATTTGGCCCTTTTAGCAAGCTGTTGATCAAATTTGATTATACCGTACATCAGTGATCCAATGTAGTGCTTTCAATGGTTTTTAGGATATGTAAGGGCTGATACGGTGCTCATATGATATCACGGTTATAGAAAAATTAAAATTGAGAAACTAGGAAAAACAAAATAAGGGCCAAAAAATGAAAAAAAAAAGAATATGAAGAAAAACCAAACAGAAAAAATCAACTAGGGAAGAGAAGGAGTGTAGCCGGCCACGGAGCTTGAAGGCTTGGGGACGGTTGCGATCTTCAGAAATCCACCCGCCCACGGGGCCTCTGTCTCTCTTTCTCGGTTTCTTGGATTTTTATATTTAATTTTTCACCCTTTTTTCGTCAGCCATCTTTTTTCTGCTTTACTTTCTTATCGTATAATTTTTTCACTTTTTTTATGAACGTGGTTATGCATTAAATTAGAAACCACGGCAACAAACTCCGCTATGGCACATCAGAATAAATTTGATTGAGTGATCATTGGAAAGATTTGATTGTGTTTGATCATCGACTATCCCTACTGACCATGAGTCCATTGAGCTTGCTGCACTGTGAGAACCACCTTGGCCGAACCCCCACCGTGATCGAGACAGTGTCTGGTAATGGTACATGAATATCCAAATCAAATCCTCTCTCTCTATGCCCCTTCCTCCCAAATCGAATTGTTTGTTTCCCGTTCTCATGGCAGCATCCAATTCCGTCACTCTTGTCTCTAATTTTTCCAATGTTCCCATCAAGCTTGATATTAAAAACTGCCTTCATTTGGAGGCGTACGGTGATTTCTCTTTCTACACCTTATCGAATTTGATTGATCGATACAATCCCTATTGAAACAATTACTATGGGATAAACCTAATCACTGGATGGGCTTGAGCCTGAGCCGATCTAAGGGCAACAGGCAATAGACCTATGCTGGCCTACCCAAGCCTAGGTTGGCGGGCCTCTTTTTGGGGTCGTGCCTACTGACGGGATGACCAAAAAGGTTTGTCCAAGCCTATCCAATTAATTGGGCTAAATTCTTTTTTTCCAAGATGATTTAGAACACATTATTAAGCAATAAAATGATGAGGAGTGTCGAGAAAGGCAGAAGGAGTAAGGGTTGTCCGTCACCAAGCAAGATCGAGTCATCGATTGTGTAAAATGATGGAAGAGAGAGAGAAGATGACGGGAGTGTTGAGCATGTCTGGGACGTCCACTACAGTGAAGCAATGAAGTATGGATATAAATACCAAGTATTCATGTTTTAGAACAAGACATCAAAATTGCCTATTCTGTCTTATAATTAGCTTACGAGCTTATCCAGTCCTTATTGTCTTTAGCCACTAACCTAGCGTCCCCAACACTGGTCACGACAACTATCCTTCGAGTTTCCGACCGAAAAAAAACTATCCTTTGACTTTTTTTCTTGCTGCTCCCTTTATTCTATCATTAGGAATATTATATTAGACTTTAAGCATATTCGAGTCTACTTGTCTAAACTCAATGTTGACATCTAAACTTTCTCTCGAAAACTCATTCATTTAATAAGAAAACATCGATATCAATAAAATTGGACCCACAATCGGAATATTAGCTTTGCATTGCAGTGTATCCGCATTTTCTTACTGCATTTCTCCGCATTTTGATACTAAAGACGTTTTTATTTAGTAATAGCATATTCACATTGAATAAAATATAGTCCCCACAGCTTTCAGTTTGATTATTAGCCCTCCTTTACCTTTCTTGCTTTATGTATGTGCACTTGTGTAGCTTTTCTTTCTAGGATCCTTGGATAAGATTGTTAGTGTCTATCCTCCCCACTAGGAACGGCGGCCGAAGGTGGTCAGTCTAAGTGTTGATTTAATCGCAAGATCTGATTAGTTTTCTATATTAATTTTACAACGATTGGTATTAAAGCCGATAGTTGATTAGTGGGTTAGGATTAATAAAGAATCCCATGGATCTTCTCTATTGTCGGGTGTGGTTTGCCATTCCGAGCTAAGACCAAAGGTGAAAAGCATGTATGCAGCTATTTGCTTGGAGATTCAAGTGGAGATGATGTTGGTGCTAAAAGATACAGAGTTAAGAGGGAGCATATTTAACACTTGAGTTCCTATGAGAGGGGAGATTATTCAGATGCACATGTTATGCTATAAAAGTTTCTCATTGAAAAATTGGTGTAGTGTAGAGTAATTAATATATCCTAATTAGTTTATAACTCATGAATTAAACTTTTGAATAAATGCAAGTCTAACTAGATATGTTTGAGGATTTGTACTTGAATTCCCTCTTAACGATTATCATTCTTGATATTAATCATAACCTTAACATGAAAATTCGGTGTCATTACCGATCATACTGGGCATGGGCGTGCACAAAACCGGCGAACACTTGATACAAGGCTTGGAAGTTTCATCTATCCATTTTTTTCGTGGGAGCTGAAAGACGAGGCATTCGTATAACCATGAATTCATGTCTCTCTACCATACATCAAGTGGACATAATTCTAGGGTGCGTTCGAAGGGCAAGTCTTCCTTTTAAAAAAATCGCACCCTTGGGCCTGCAAAGTCAAATGATGCCCCCACAAAATCGGATGTCTTAGGAACTAGCTCACCTTAGCTTCTGTTGAGGGCTAGACCCTATGGACCGATTTGGTGCTCCGGCTTGTTAATCGAGGTATGAAACTGGGCCCTGTACAGGAGATAGGACCGGTACATTCTCGCCCCGTCCTAGGGCTCTCGGACGAGCGAAAGCCCGATTAAAATGCCGAATACTTTTTTCTACAATAGTTTTTCTGTCCTCGTGTCGTAGCATGGAGTTTAGATGCCGAATGCTCTTTTCCGATATATTAAACTGAAGCCTCTCCATACAGTGTTTGAACTTGTAGAAGAACAAAAACACCAGGCCACCAAATTCGGGTTCGCTAGACTTGATTGTAGGCATCCATACTCATCCTGTCCTTCTAAGCCCGTTAGTTCCAAGATCAAATGGATCCTGACCTAGGCCCGCCATGCATATTTAATGGAAAGATTTGGTCAATAAACAACTTATCAAGTTGAGTGTGTGAGATTATATGGATAAGTTAGAAGGCAATGATCTGCCCACTAGATCATACATACGTAGAATCATACGGAGGAGTTGAATTGTGAGATATCTCTCTGCCTGTCGTCTCCTTTTGGAAGAGCACGTTCCTGAGCCAGACCCTCCCCTCCAGCTCCCTGAGTACCCAGACCGAGACGCGCTCGGGTCCATGCTCAGGACCCTCGAGTCGATCCCTCCCATCGCCGTCACTGGGGAGGCACGGAGCCTGGAGGAGAGGCTTGGCCAAGCCACCAAGGGCGACGTTTTCTTGCTCCAGGGCAGTGATTGTGCCGAGGGCTTCAAGGAGTTCGATGCCAATAACATCCGTGACACCTTCTGGGTGATACCTCCAAAGTGGGGTCGTGCTCATGTATGGTGGCCAGATGCCTATTATTGAGGTTGGTTTAAAAGCCGTCGATCATCAATGTTAGTGTTGTATTTGTTGAATTGTGTGAAAAAAATTGTTTTTTTTTAATTGGGTCTCTCTCTTGGCCTGCATGCGTGGTTTGGTTCTCGGAAATATAGGAGCCAGAAATTGTTATTGTTGGCACCCAGTTCATACTCCCCATCGCTTGCTCTCAAATGAGCGGGTGGGGTTTGGGGACCTTTCCAGGGGTCTTAGGGGACGGGGGCAGCACCCCTAGACGCTAGAAGACTTTTATAATTTTGGCCCATATTTTATCAGTAGTTTGAGTTTAGATCCATGAATAGCTATTAAGTATAATTGATGATACTAACATAGAGATGTGAGGTGCTAATTATAGTGGAGTCTTTCTACTCAATAAATGGGATGGATTGGCCTGTTGGATTGTACAACTCCAGTTGAGGCGAACCAGGTGCATGTTCTAGAGTTCGATAGTATCCTGTTATTACCTAGTGAAAGAAATTGGAAAATGAATAAATGAGGCCTGGCTTAACGCGAACTAGTTTTTGTTTTTCCTGCACTCGCCTCAGCCTTTTTGGGTCTTAAGAGCTCACGCGTGCGTTTTGCCTTTGACTATGTGTTGTGTGACTCAAGAGGGGAAGTTGATGTATATCTAGTTTCGGAGTGACTGATTTGTAACTCAGAATGGCTGCAAAGCCCAGATCTGAACCATTTGAAGAGAAAGATGGAGTGAAGCTGCCTAGTTGCAGAGAAGACAATATAAATGGAAATGCATTTGATGAAGTATAGTCTCCCAGATCCATCATTAATATCAAAATCAATTTTTTAGAGAGAGAGAGAGAAGGTTTCCCTGGTACTCAATTGGACTGTAGGGGGCAGATGGAGAATAGGTGGCAATCATAGGCTTGATGCGCAAACTGAGTTTGCTCTGCAACAAACCCAAACCAACGAGCAACAATCAAAATCTCTCTCTCTGTCTCTCTCATTTTTACCAACAGGCCAACACCAACGAACTGAGAGACTCGTGCGACTTGATTTTCTTCTCCGACCGACGGCAAGCCGCACCGGATCTGAGTTCCCCCGAGGGTGGGCTGTTGCTTGCGGTGGTAGGTAGGACATGACCATCGTGAGCCCATCTGGCTAGAGGCGTCAAGATGGGTCATGGACCCATTTTGTGAGTCATGTTCTATCTTAATAGATCGAAAATGGATCATCTTATCCATTTTCGACCCAACTATAGAACGTATGAATCATTTTGGACCCATTTTTAATCCAACTATGAAACGTGTTTTTCTTCTTTGAGTCATCCTCAAGCTCGGTGAGTGGTGGTGACCTACTAGTGACTGCAACACTCCGCCGCTCGCCTCCACCTCATCTTAATTTATAGGTTTTTTATAAAGATATATTTAATTGGTGAAATTCTTTAAAAATATTTCAATTTATAGGTTTTTTACATTTTTATTTTATTTAGTATTTTTTATTTTATTTTTAATTTGATTTGAAGTCTTATTCATTTAGCATAGAGCTTAGAGTGAGTTTGGGTTTCTTTACAATAAATGGTGGTGACCTACTAGTGACCGCGACACTCCGCCGCTCACCTCCACCTCATCTCAATTTATAAGTTTTTTATAAAGATATATTTAATTGGTGAAATTCTTTAAAAATATTTCAATTTATAGGTTTTTTACATTTTTATTTTATTTACTATTTTTTAAATTTTTTAATTTGATTTGAAGTTTTATTCATTTAGCATAGAGCTTAGAGTGAGTTTGGGTTTATCTATAATAATAATGGCTTTTAGCAACACAGGTCGAGTAGGGTATGGATTTGGTCGGATATGGATCGTTAGATTTACATTACATGAATATGGGTCAAAACGAGTTAAATTGGTCAATATGGGTCGGACCATTTTTGACTGGATCCAAATCCGATCCGACCCACCCATTTGACGGGTTTAATAAAGACTTAGGAGCTATCATTTTGTAATATTATTCGCTTTGTGCTGAGACTCATAAACTAGTCTAGGACTTCCCTCTAAATCGATGTGGGACAAGAGATGTGCCCCTTCCCTATGCACGTCCGAAGACCGAGGTGTGAACGCATTAACATCCCTTCTCCCTACGCACCATCGCTTAGGCCGCCACACTCCACCCCTTAGGAGCATAAGGTCCTCACTATGGAGCCACACACTACAAGAGTCAAATTTGATACCATTTGTGATCAAAATTATGCAAGTCCAAGCTATAGCACTACTAGGGTGGATGACTTCTTAGGAAAGTGCTTACCTATACGTCAAAGGATAAAACCGTGAGGCTTGATTTGGGACCGGTCAAAGTGGACAATACCTCTATGAGTTAATTTAGGATGTCACACAGTCCATGGCAAAAACTGTTTTGGCCTCTTCCTCTCTCTCCCTCTTGTGTTGGCCGAAAATGGCATGAACATTTGCCACTTTGGGATTAACTTGACGAGGAAAAAGAACAACACCAAGAAGGAAATGCAATCAAGCAATCTCAGCTCGTGCCAAATAGAGAAACAAGGGGATCGGCGCGCTGAAGATATGTGCTCGGTCAAAAGGAAATGAGAGGAAAGAAGAAATATCGTGAAGAGAGAGAGAGAGAGAGAGAGAGAGAGAGAGAGAGAGAGAGAGAGACGATCGATTACAACTCATCACTTTTTGTTCTTTTCGTCGGGCAACCCTGGGAGTCCACGAAGCACCCGACCCCTGAGCTTCCATCGCACACGAGAATCCAACACTGTCCACGCATTCCGCATCATGGCTCATCATTGCGTTTGCCGCTGTTTATATCGGAAACCGATCAGAGCCGCAGTTGCAAAAGTCAAGGCCGCACCTTTGCATTTACCAAAATTCTTTTCGATGTCAGTCAGAGCCCATTCGACCACTTTCGATCACCGTCACTTGTCACCGGCATACTAACATGATACACAAAACTATATAAATCAGAATTTCTCACTTTCCATCTCATGGCAAGGCTCAGAACAAAGCATCCATGCTAAAACAGATTTCAGAAGAGCTCATTTCCAGTACTACTATGCCCTTGAAGACCTCCCTAGTGACAAGTTCTCAGTATTTCCTCCGGTAATTTAAACGACCGATTTAATGAGATGTCATCGCCCAAAAGTCAAAAAAGGCTTTTGCTTACTATTAGCTGCTAAGGCTTTCGCAGGGATTGAAAGAAAACTGTCTCAAGATATTGGCTTCTCTCTCTCTTATTTCCTCCTCCTTGATGTCTACTTTAGCAATGCCAATATCTCTGTACATAATTTGCCGATGCAATTATATATGATATCATTATCATTTATGCATTTATAATTTCTTTTAGTCTGAACTTTTCTGCAAATGTAACACTTTTTTATGTTGAGCCTTTGTAAACTGTAAATATAGCATGAATTCTCAATCAGATTGAATGAACTTATTTTACTTTTTCTATTTCACGCGATGCAACTAAGTAATTGTATTAATTCATATAGATAGATAGATGTTGTCCTTGAATTTTTTTGCAACTCTAACGTTTTTTTATGTTGAGTTTTCGTAAATTGTAAATGTAGCATGAATTCTCAAATAGGTGATGTGAACTTATTTTACTTTTTTGTTTCACATGACCCAACTAAGTAATTGTATTAATTTAGAAAGATGATGGATTGCGTCCTTTCATATACTTATTAGGTGCACGACTATAAAATTTTGTTAATGTAATTAATATTCGTAACCATCAAAGGATCAAATTGAAATTGTATTACATACTTGCCTCACAAAGGCTCACATACTTGCCTCACAAAGGCTCGTTCTACTCAGCTACAACTCTACTAATATAAATGATTCGGCAATTAAAATAAACTCTGCTAAGACCTGTAACTAGTTCCCTAATCAAATGGCTGAACATCTCAAACAAACTTTATGAGGAGCAAACATATGAACACTGAAAGTCATTACAAAGGAAATTAGACAAACAATGGAGTCAGATAAAGCTTCAATGGTAAAGGACAATACATTGGTCATGTTATATCGGCACATGAGCCTAACTGTCACTACACCCCTTCTCAAATAAGAACAGTTTCTGCACAAACTCTGGTTCTTTCTCGCGTGAGCTTCTTGATAACAGCTCATGATCCTTTGTCGACTGGCCAACTCTTGTACCAGTAGATATTGTTGTCGAGCACAATCGATCCTCTCGAAATATTCTAACTGAGGAAACTTTTTCAGCACATCTTCCTTGTTTCCGATGCTCAAATTCTTGAGGTGTTTCAGCCGCAATATCTCAACTGACCATTGCTCATTCTGTTGCTCGTGATCCCAACTCGCCAGGTCCCCTCCAATGATGTACAGCTTCTTCAGGTTCTTCAATTCGTGAGGGTTTAACCACTTCGGTATGCTTTTAACTGGCATACCTATGAGCTCCAGTTTCTCCAATTGTTTCGGAATAAGAAACTGATTTATCGCATGCGATGCTAGATAAGTGACTCCCCAAGAGATGGTTAGAGAGCAAAGAGATGCAATGTCCTTCAACGATGCAAATTCTTCATCCATGGCTGCTCCACGGCCTATGTATATACTTAGCCTTCTCAGTTTAGTCAATTTTCGCAAATCGCTAATCCTGCAAGGGTTTTTCCTCGTGGTCCCTATAACAAATCCCTTTAAGACCTGGAGGGAGGACAGTTTCTCGGTTCCTTTTGGCATGTGCTCTATAAGGTAACACTCCGATACATCCAGATGCGTTAGCTTCTTCAAAGATGCTATATCCTCAGGCAACTTTTCCAAATTGTGGCATGCTCGGAGGTCAAGAATCTCTAGGCTGACTAGTTGGACAATAGAATCAGGAAGAGTTGTGATCCTAGAAATTCCTCGAAGGCTTAGGAACTTCACTTGCTTGTTATGAACCCCAAGTGCATCCAAGAATTTCTGATCATCAACTTCAATATGATGCATTGGTGAGTGCTGCCATCGTCCTAATTGAAGCACTGTCAATTTTTTCATGTTCGGAAGCCAACTGGATAGTTGACTAAGGTATTGCTGATTAACATTGAACACCATGGATACATCTTCATGTACAGACAGATCTGTATATTGTGTACTGTCTTCTCCTCCTACTATTAAGTGCAGTCGGCTGCTGCTTAAAGAGCAATTTCGGAGATCCTCAGGAGTTTTATCCTTCGACTTGAAATAGAAAAACCCTACTTCTTCTGCCACCGAGATAAGCATGTAACGGATCCATGGGTGCATTTTACATCTATTCATGAGAGGGCTTGGATCGTTATCGTCGGGTTCAATTAGGCCTTGTTTGTGGAGCTCATTGTAGATTTCTTCACCTACTTGCTCTGCCGTCTTGTGTCCTCTTTGGAAAACTAAGCCCTGTCCTATCCACCAATATATTAAACTTCTTTTCTTTATGATCGAATTTTCAGGGAAAATCGCGAAAGAAAGAAGGCAGAGCTTCAACTGAGAACTCCATGTATTGCGTTGACTAATCTGAAGTTTCCTCATAAGAAGGTTCTTGCTTTCTTCGTCCAGCTCACGCCATTCCCCAGAGATTATTGGAGGTGGAACTTCCCTCTGATTTTGTCGATGTTTCAAGGATAATTTCTCCTTCCTGTAATGTTTCACAAAGTCCTCTAACTTGACGAGCTTGTCTTCGGACAGGTTAACATCGGTATCTAGGTTGGTGCGTATAGCCTGTGTGATCTCTTCCCAGGATTGCTCTTTAGTCGAATCTTTCATGTCAACAGATCCGGACTCATCCAGAGACTGCCATTATTACGATGAAATGTTCTATGAAGGAATTGGATTCAAGATATTGTTGCACCCGAATCCCAGCAAAAAAGGGATGGCATGGCCATTCTTCCACCCGAAGGATGCAGTCTCAAACCACCAAAATCCATTTCTAAGAAGTTCGCATGGTAACAGTCTCACTCTAACAATCACCGACTAAGGGACCTGAAAATATTAGGAAAGAGAGGAGTAAGTAACCACGGCTCGATGAATAATTAATCTTTTCTAAACAAATCAAACAGCCACTGTGCAAATATATAAATATAGAGAATTGCTAGAAAACTCATAATCCAACTCTTTAATATATATATAAAATCTTTTGGTAAAAAAAAAAACTATACATATTAAACCATGTATGAGTCATTTCATTTCAACAAACCTTACATAATTCAGAAAATTTTCATTTAAATAATCATAAACATCAATGGTCAAGTTTATTGATCGATCTCGTCAAAATCACATGCTAATGGTTTAATCTATTGATCCATCTTAGATCAAAACACACATCGATGGTCCATCCATCGATCAATCTTTTGTTCAACATCAAACCATGGTTACAACATAATGCCTAGTGACAAGGCGATTAATATTCTCCCTTTGGCAATGTCTCCACTTACAAAGCCAATAACTTGGCTCAAAGGGTATCTTAAACCACTATGCATACTCGCCTATAATGCCTATGACCAAACAATAGAGAATACTTGGACTATTTGAACTCACAATCATATTAAATAAGCGAGAAACAACATTAAAATTGAGTAAAACACTACCTCCATTACGATTTGACTAAATTAAGCTTAAATGCTAATTAAAATTACTCAAACACACCCATAAATCGCTTCTCCAAATTGATTATTTAAAGCCGTTCACAACTCGAGACTAGGGTGTGCAATTTGGCCATGCTGAAAATCTCTCACTTGAACCCTGTTCCAAGCAAGCTTATAATCAAAAGAAAAATCTTTCCAAGCACTAGAAGACCCTCAACTGACCAACCTAAAATCAAACTGAAAATCGACAAAATTCAGCTCGAAAGTTGCTGGACATGCACTGTTCATCACAAGGGGAAAACTTCGAAAATTCATTTCAAATAAATCGTATGCTCAAATCAAATTCCGTAAAATGCTATAGCTCCAGGACTTCTTAGACTATCAAAAGCCCATAATTTCTTACCTGCATCTTAAATCGGACTTTACAACTCAAATTTCACTTCATTCCAAATTTAAGTACTAATTCTGAAAACTATTCCGATTACAAGAATGAAGGGCTTGAATACTTACCTGCATCGCAATTCGGAGTTGAGTTGGCTTGTTGGAACGTCTGGATCGTGTACATGGAATCCCTTTCTTTCTTTCTTCTTCCTCGTCTTCTTTCTCTCTTTCTTTCTTTCCGCTCTCTTCTCCATTTCCTTCTCGTGCGTGTGCTTTTTTTCTTTGATAACTGAACATCCACTTTTCTTTTCATTTTCTTTCGTCTCTCGTTTTTTTAATTGGACCCATTCTTTGACTAAGTCAAAAAACACTTACCAGGATCGGCAAAGAGAATTTGGCCTTTGATGATCACCGGCATTGAAGGCCAAAGGCAGAGAAGAACTAGGGGAAAGAAACCAAACATTTGATCATCCATGAAAAATGGAAACGTAGAGCTCCAAGCTTTTCATAGTGAAACAGAATGTCATTGGTACTTTCCAATATCAACAGAAGCAAGGAACTTGGCCATTGCTTTGTTTGGGTTCAAATTAAAGATTCATAATTGTGTCAAAAGATAATAGCTTTCTCCTATTTACCAAAGAAAAGGACCCACAAATAGGGAAAAAGAGGGAATAACTTGAGAGTGGGAAGTCGGACAAGGGAAGGCAATAACTTTTAGACCAGGGAAGGAATTTTTTATTCCATGGAACTGGCCGGGTACAGGGACATATTCTTTACTTTGCTACATTAATTTCATTTCTTGGTATCACGGTGAAATCGCTTTCGTGATCCTCACGTTGTCTCTCCGCTAACGATAACAGTCGTCCCATATATCTCAAAGGCACCAACAAATATTTTACCAATTACTAGAATCTACTTAAAATACTTATTTAACAACCCAATTCTTCACTGCTTCCAAGCAAACCTCTCTCTCCTCCTTCCACTGCCTACCACGGTGTGGGCCGCCCCTCACTCGCCGCTGCTGCCTCCGTGCTGTCAAGGCAGAAGAAATCTGCAATGGCCACGAATCACAGGCTCAAGGCGTTCGAGCCGGAGCAGTCGCCATCCTCGTGCAAGGCTCAGTTGAGGAAGGAGCAGAATCTGAGGATGCTGGCGAAATGGCTAAATGAAAAAGTATTCAATCTCAACCTGCCCTCAGAAACTAGCCCCCAAAAAAAAAAACCTGCCTTCTGAAATAAAAATATCACAACTTTACAAAAGAGTAGATGTAATCTGTATAAAGACACTCAAGAATCTGGTGAAAATCTGAAGTCTATCAATCGTTGTGCCTGCAAATATCCATCGAACGAACATGAAAAGCCGGCAAATCGATCACCTAGATTGATAGAAAAATAGTCTGGCTAGAGTTGAGCCGCCTCCCTTCATTTTCGATCGTTTTAAGTGAGGGAAAAGGCCAAAAAAAAAAGTTTCCAAACTTGTATTAGACAATTTGAGTGTCTTTGCCCATTTTTTATAAAAAAAAAATTCATAAACTTGTATTCGTACGATAAATTTACTCTAATTTTTTTTTGTGACATCAAATTTTTGAGTTAAATATGTAATTCAAACACGAGTTTGAAGTTTTTGATATCACAATAAATAATTTGAGATAAATGTATCACAAAAGTACAAGTTTAGTGTTTTTGATGTGAGAAAAATGTTTGAAGTAAATATGTCAAATTAAATATAATTTAGGATTTTTGATGATTTTTAATCATTTAACTTTTAATCCGCTTACAATAGGGGTTCTCGAAAACCAGTTCCTGCAAGGAGGCATTATTCAGCATGTGTTGTTGTTGCAGATGTAATGAGCTTGGTCATCCCAAGTCTAGTAGGCTTGTTGCATTTGCAGCAGCTATGGCCCAAGCTCAGTCAACCTCCTTTTCATACACTTTTAAATTACGAAAGTATTTTTTTTTTTTTAGTATTTGAAATTTTATTAGTCTTTATATCAATAAAATGATGCGGAGTGTCGAGAAAGGCAAAGGAGTAAGGGTTGTGGGTCACCAAGCAAGATCGAGTCATCGACTGTGTAAAATGATGGAAGAGAGAGAGAAGATGACGGGGAGTTTTGAGCATGTCAGGGACATCCACTACAGTGAAGCAATGAAGTATGGATATAAATACCAAGTATTCATGTTTTAGAACTAGACAATGAAATTGCCTATTCCGTCTTATAATTAGCTTACGACCTTATCTAGTCCTTATTTTCTTTAACCACTAACCTCGCCTCCCCAACACTGGTCAAGATAACCATCCTTTGAGCTTCCGAACAAAACAAAAAAAAAACTATCCTTTGACTTCTTCTTTTTCTGCTCCCTTTACTCTATCATTAAGATATTATATCAAAGGCATATTCACATCTACTTGTCAAAACTCAACGTTGACATTTAAACTTTCTCTCGAAGACTCATTCATTTTAATCAGAAAACATTGATATCAACAGAATTGGACCCATAATCGGAATATCAGCTTTGCATAGCAGTGTATTCGCATTTTCTTATTGCATATCTCTCCATTTTGATACTAAAGACGTTTTTATTTAGTAATAGCATATTCACATTGAATAAAATATACAACCTAACTCACAATTTTTCGTGCCGGATAGGATGACCTCTAAGCCCGATCCATGTCCCTTGTGTTGGCTGAAAATGGCATGAACGTTTGCCAGTTTGGGATTGATTTAACGAGGAAAAAGAACAGCACCAAGAAGGAAATGCAACCAAGCAATCTCGGCTGGTGCCAAATGGAGAAAAAAAGGAAACTGTAGGAGGTGTGTGCAGCTTTGCTCCTTTTGCACTTGCATGGTCAAATAATAATGCCCCACAAAAATGGGATGTCTTAGGAATGAGCCCTCGCCTAATTAGCTTATATTGAGGGCCATACCCTGTGGACTGGTCTGGTGCTCGGGCCTGGACCAAGGTTTGAAACTGGGCCTTGGACTGGAAATGGGCCCGATACATTTTTCTCCACCCCTGGGCCCTCCAATAGCCCGGGCTTGATTGGACAAGCTGAAAGCCCAATAAAAGGGGCTAGCATTCTTTTCCCTTTTTATAATAGATTTCCGTCATCGTGTGGAGTTTTATTCTAAATTTTTTTTTGCTTAGATGACAAGCGGAACATAAAAGTAAAAAGAGGCTTGAAAATCGATACATACATACATATATTTTTGTGACAAAAAAAAAATTATGATAAAATACATACAAAAAAGGATACATAACATAATGAGGCTTGAAGATTCTTCACATCCACATGCAATTACTTTTATATATATACAAAACTCGAGTCTATTCATATAGCATCTAAACTTATATAGATAACGGATCGACCCATCAAGTCACTTAATTTGTGTCCGTTGGGCTTGATTATAGTTGTGATTGCTCTCCCTATCTCTCCCAAACTCACTAAGGCCCAAGGCCAAATAAAGAGACTTAGGAAATGATCTCATGCGAAAAGTCGGACATATTCCAATCGTACATACTTTGTAATGGACAGATTTTGTGAATAAACAACCTATGCTCGTGTCATCATATTTGGATAAGTTAGTAAAACAATGACATGTCGATTTGGTCGTACATATGTAGAATCGCATCTAGGGAGTTGAAATTCTGGAACATCTCTCTGCCGAAACTCTCCATTTTCTCTCTCCTCCCCGCCCCTTCTCCAATGGCTTTCGTCACCACCCCATCCTCTCTCTCCTCCGGGCCCCTCCTCCGCCCTGCCTCCTCCCGCCGCCGCTGCTCCCCCCTCCCCCTCCCCGTCGCCAGACCCATCTCCGCCGTCCACGCGACGGACCCGCCTCCGCTCTCTTCGTCCTCGGCCGCCGCGAGATGGACCCTCGAGAGCTGGAAGACCAAGAACGCCCTCCAGCTCCCCGAGTACCCCGACCCGGACGCGCTCGAGTCCGTGCTCCGGACCCTCGAGTCGTTCCCGCCCATCGTCTTCGCCGGGGAGGCGCGGAGCCTGGAGGAGAGGCTTGGCCAGGCCGCCTTGGGCAACGCCTTCTTGCTCCAGGGCGGCGACTGCGCCGAGAGTTTCAAGGAATTCAACGCCAACAACATCCGCGACACCTTCCGGGTGATCCTCCAGATGAGCGTCGTGCTCATGTTCGGCGGCCAGATGCCCGTTATTAAGGTTGGTTCCGAATCCCGTGATCGTCGATGGTAGTGTTGTAATTGTCGAATTGCGGGAAAAGAATTGATTTTTTATGGGTCTCTCTCCTGGCCTGCACGCGTTGTTTGGTGCTTGGAAATCTAGGAGTTGGTGATTATTATCGTGCTGCAATTCGCGGGTTCAATGAAAACCGTGCCTATAATTACCTGGCATGCATGGATAGATCTGTTTCCCTGGCAAGAACTCAATGCTGTGTTATATTGTTGACTCCAATTTCACACCCTTAATTCGTTAATGTCTTCCTGCAAATCGAACAGAGCAATTTAATTATAGAGGCTTTTGCTCGTCTGACACTGGTTGATAATTTGGACTATTTTGGTTCCTTGTTTGAAGACCAAATGCATCTTAATGTGCAGTTGAATTTGAGATCCTCTGCCTTATGCTTGAGTTCAATGGTTCATTTGGTGAATCCCATTGATATTACGGTTACTGGGAATTCTGATTCTTCATTTATGATGAGGATCATCTCAGGTTGATCATTTTTCTTGTTCTTTGTAGATTTAGACAAATTCAATTGTTTTGATATTCCTTAGAGAAACACTGTACAACTCCAGTTGAGGTGAACCAGGCGCATGTTGTACTACTATCATACTTCAGCAGTGTCCTGTTATTTTACCTAGGAAAAGGATCTGAAGATCGAACTGCCGAATCCAAAAATTTGGGGGAACAATGTATAAAGTACAACTCCAGCTGAGGTGAACCAGGCGCATGTTGTACTACTATCAGACTTCAGCAGTGTCCTGTTATTTTACCTAGGAAAAGGATCTGAAGATCGAACTGCCGAATCCAAAAATTTTGGGGGAACAATGTATAAATGAGACCCGGCTTTACGCATACTATCTGCACTTCCCTCAGCCTTTTGGGTCTTAAGACCTCCAGTGTGTGTTTTGCCTTTGACTACGTGGTTCATGACTTAAGAGGGGAAGTTCAAGTACATCAAGTTTCCAGAGGGTGATTGGTTGTAATGACAAGAACCTTCAAAATTGACATTGCATAAAATCAAGTGTGTTCAATCTTAGCATTTAAGGCTAGGTCACATAATCTTTTCTGTTCACTCCATGCCTGATGATTAGATGAACAGATATCTGATCCTTTCAATGTGAGGAGTGAATCATTATAGTAAGATTGGCTACCATGTTCTGCTATAAATTTGCCTCTCTTTTTCTCCACCACTTCCCCTTTCAATGGTGGATTGGATGATCATTGGATGGATTTTCTTTTCTCATGACTGCCTTTTAGGAGGACCAGAAATCATTTTTATTGTTTTTAGGTGGGGAGAATGGCTGGACAATTTGCAAAGCCCAGATCTGAACCATTTGAAGAGAAAGATGGACTGAAGCTGCCTAGTTACAGAGGAGACAATATAAATGGTGACACATTTGATGAAGCATCTAGAATCCCAGATCCCCAGAGAATGATTCGGGCCTACACTCAGTCTGTGGCCACTTTGAACCTTCTGAGGGCTTTTGCAACTGGAGGATATGCGGCCATGCAGCGAGTCACACACTGGAATTTGGATTTCACAGAGCATAGTGAGCAAGGTGACAGGTACTTCTTGCTCCTCCCCTAAGTTTCAAGTCCAAATGATTTGTTTTCACTTGTAGGCTGTTATGCTTCAATTTGAAATGCATAGTCACTTGCTTCACTATTCTACCTCTGTGATTCCTCAAAAAGATAGGGCCCTGCCATTTCAAAGTAAGAATGAATGGCTCTCTTTTGGCGAGCCACAGGTGGAACTTTGATGTTTTTATTTAGGAATGATTCAGAAAAATTGATGCTATAGCATTATGCTTCTTGAATTGAAAGTGGTTCCCTCTCTTTTCTGATGATACTATGTTTGGTCAAAAGAAGGACAACAGTTTTGGTGATGTTTTCTAGATTATGTCCTGAAATCCTAATAATGTCAATGTCCTCTAAAATGCTGCTGTTGGAAAAATTTAATGTTTGGTTAAGTTCACTGCGGTGAAATGCTATCACATATTCATCTTTATTTCCACCTGCTATTGATAGCTAATTACCTTTGCTATTTAATCTTTCTTATAGTACAGCTGTGCAAATATACAGTTGTCCCAATTCTTTTACCTCAGATGACATTTGAACATCCAAAATTCAGCTCTAACAGAAAAAATGCATGAGGAAACTTGCTTTGTCATTGACTTTCTTGTGCATTGCTTGCACATATCTTGAATTGAAAATTTATGTGATGCATACCTGATCTAAAATGCCTATAAAAAGCAGAGTCTTGGCTAACAGAGCAGAGATCTCATGAGAGGTTGAGTGATCTCAGCCTCTATCTATGGAAGCTGTGGATAGATTCTTGGCTCTATGAAGTTTTGATTTCACCCTCATAAATTTGAGCAGTGTGTGACAAGAACCTTAGTTTTTTGGTCCTTTTTTATGCTTTTATTCAAAGCCAAAACAAAGATAACATGAAAATCTTTTCCCTATTTAAGATTTGAACATTCCTAGTTAAAATCTGAACTGAGAATAGATTCACGTGACAATATAATTTTATTGGGTCAGTAAATGCTGACATTTGAGTTTGTTGGTTTGCATTTTTACAGATATCGTGAACTGGCTCATAGGGTGGACGAAGCCCTAGGTTTCATGGCCACTGCTGGTCTCACAGTTGATCACCCAATAATGACTACAACTGAATTCTGGACGTCCCACGAGTGCTTGCTTTTGCCCTATGAGCAAGCTCTAACCAGGGAGGACTCAACTTCTGGACTTTACTATGACTGCTCTGCCCATATGCTTTGGGTTGGGGAACGTACACGTCAACTCGATGGTGCTCATGTTGAGTTCCTGCGAGGTGTCTCTAATCCCCTTGGTATTAAGGTATGAAGGTGTCTTTATTGTGTGTTTGGGATGATTTATGCTTTTAACTTTACTTCTGCTTTTACTTCTAGCTTTTCTTTCTAATAGATTTAGATTTACAATTTAATGTCCCATATCTTCATGACTTTTAAGAATTGGTGTCGCTGGAACTTAAATTCAGCACAGACACATCCTTCGTAGACAAGTTTGATCTTGGAATCTTTTAAATGGCAAAGAAAAATCCCTGTCAAGCTTTTCTGTTGGAAATGTGGGTAAATGTTTGTGGATCTTTGTTATATTGCGAGACAGCAGTTCACTTGCTCTGAAATCATGACATAATATGTTCTGAAGGTATTGTATACTTGTTACGAAGCATTTCTGAATTGTGACGCAGGCAAGCGACAAGATGGACCCGAATGAGCTTGTTAGGCTTATAGACATTCTGAACCCTGTGAATAAGCCTGGCAGGATAACGGTGATTGTGAGAATGGGAGCAGAGAACATGAGAGTCAAGCTTCCTTATCTGATAAGAGCAGTTCGCAGGGCTGGTCAAATTGTGACTTGGGTTAGTGATCCCATGCATGGAAACACCATCAAAGCTCCTTGCGGACTCAAGACTCGATCTTTCGATGCAATTAGGGTGAGGGATTTTGCAAATTTCATTTTAATGGCTGCTCAAAGCTCACCACATTCATTTATTTCCACATCGTCGTTCTAGATTATTGACTTTGGGACCTGTGGAATTATATAAATTTCTGGTCTTTGAAAAGTTGCCAATGATACTGCTATCTCTGCAGGCTGAGGTGAGAGCATTTTTCGACGTTCATGATCAAGAAGGAAGCTACCCAGGTGGAGTTCACCTGGAGATGACAGGGCAAAACGTCACGGAATGCGTGGGAGGCTCCCGCACCATAACCTACAATGACCTCAGTTCACGGTACCACACCCACTGCGACCCAAGGCTGAATGCTTCCCAATCACTGGAGCTCGCGTTCATCATCGCCGAGCGGTTAAGGAAAAGACGGCTCGGACCACGGAACCCTGTGTCTTCTTTCCGGCTCTAGGAGGCTCTCATCAAATCATGTGCAGCGAATGCAACTGGTTTCGTGCTCGTTTTGCAGTTACAGGTGCAGAATATAGTAGGTGGTGTGTGAAAGCATGCAGAGTGTAGAATTCAAATGTGAACATGACTGTATTGCTATATTTACAGAGACTTTGGATATTGTATTTTCTTGTTTTTATAAAGGAAATTTTTGCCTTATCATCGAAGAGTTTTTTTTTTGGTCAGAATCATTGAGTAGTTGATTGCACAAATTTGGTAAGGAAAAAAAGACGAAAATACTATGGCGATAATAGATGTGAATCATGATATATTTATTGAGGAAAATCATGTGACTCTCTTCGTTTCGATTATAACTTATCCTTTTTGTGCATAGTATTATTTAATTTTATATTCTTTGAAGTAATACTCCTAGTAAGAAATTGAAACAATGAGACAGGACGTGGGGTGCACTTCGGAGAGGGCTCTGGGGAAACGACCTTGCGTTTAGTCGAAATTTAATTTTTCGTATTTTCAAAAAAAAAAAAAAAGTTGGGTTGAGATCAAGATTGATCTAAAGTTAGTGATCTTTTACCGGACAAAAAGAAGATTAGGTCAGAATTCGGCTCGGAAGGTTGTGTCTTTTAAGGAAATTGAGCTTTTTGTTTTCTTTGATGATCTGTAAAAAAAAAAATCAATCTTTAAATCAAAAAAGATAAAGATAAAAGCCACCAACAACCTTAAATTATACTCATTACGATACATTTATTTTAAAGTGACATATTTACTTTCTGTGAAAGTTTCATTAATGAGTCTGTCTCTATGTACATTAGAAAGTAAATGATGTTAATATAATACTCACATGGCTTAAGCAAAATAAAAATGTTGCTTTAATTAAAAAATCATCTAACAAAATCTTGACAAACGATTAATGTATCGTATAGATACAAATTTGGGGTGTTCAAATAAATTTATCACAATGGAGTTGCCAAGAAAAAATTATCCCTAAATTTACTAATCACCCGATGTTTATCCCTAAAAGTTATCCCTAAAATTTTAGCATAACTAAGATTTATAATATTACAAAAAAAGTTCGGGATAAATTTGTCTCGATTAATATGATTTGAAATTTTTAGCAACTCTTTTTTCGAAAAGTAAAAAAAAAAAGATAAAGACAAACCAAACATAATCTTGGCTGCACAAGGGGGCAGCTTATATATTCCGTTGGTGGGAGAAGGGACAGGACCGAGCACACGTGACGCGAACCAGAAGCCATTGGCTCTTCTGTAGATCGCGCGCTTCGCTCCCTGCTCCGTCGCCGCGCCAGCGCCCCTCCGCCGTCGACGGTACTCCTTCTCCCTCCTCCCCTCTTCCTCTCTCCTTCCTCTCAGAGGTCGCTGTTGGAAGCTGATTCTCCATTGGGTTGCGTCCGATGTGTTCGATTAATTGCTTCTGTGAGAATCGCGGCGTCTAGTATCTACGGCCCCTAGGAATCTAGTTGGAGCGATTGAATGCGAGCAGCTACGAGTGGCTACTACCGAACCCTTTATTGCGAATCTTACTCCCGAAGTAAATTTGATCGCTTTTTGAGTCGGGTTTCGATTCCCAAGTCCCCGTCCCACGGACCGAGTGAAGCAGTGAGAGGGAAGGAATGGCGGGACTTCAGCTCATTCCTTTGTGGTCGAGCTCCTTTTTTTGATTTTTCGTACTGGGTTTTTGGTAGTCTGGGTTTTCGCGAACTCCTCGGTTCTTGAGTAATTGGTGGCAAAAAGGGGCGATCTTGAATTTTGGTGTATCATTGATGTTGCGCGGATTTCTCCTGTTTACACGAACTCTTGGGCTGACAGACATGTGTCTCTGTTTTTAGGCGTGATCGAGGAACGAGAGCATTGCGACTGAATCATAATCTGCATAGGATTGCTCGAATGTCTACTGCACAGCCTATGAAGAAGTTGGTCTCGGGTGTTGTCCTTGATTTGGATGGCACTCTTTTGAACACCGGTCTGTTTTCTTTTTCTTTTCTTTTTTTCTTTTTCTTTTATGTATGTTGTGTCCACATGATATTCCATGATCTTGTCGTTCTTTCACCTGTCTTCACTCTTTTTATCTACACTTTACACAAGTATGTGTTTTCTGTACTGGTCTGCATGCAATTGGAACGGATCAATTTTAGTTAGAGGGTTATTGTTTCCCCTCATAGTCTGATGCAGTAGGAAAACACAAAAACTTTTTGGACGAAAAGCATCCTTTGGAGAGTGTAGAAAAACTATAGTCGAATTCTTATTCCAATGAAAACTCCAATGTCTATGAGTGCTTAAATAATCTAGCATCTTTGCCTATGTTTGTCTCCATCCTTTTGACAAATTTGTTACTTTCCACTAATTGCAGATGGCATTGTAAAGGAGATTTTAAAGGTATTCCTGGTTAAATATGGAAAACAGTGGGATGGCAGGGAAGCCCTTAAAATAGTAGGGAAGACACCCTTTGAGTCTGCTGCTGTTATAGTTGAAGATTATGGGCTTCCTTGTGCAACAGAAGAATTCATCTCTGAAATCACTCCAATGTTTAGTGATCAGTAAGTGAGCTATAAACTTTGCTTAAATTTGTTGCATGCTTATTTAAACCTTTATATTCAGAGATTCTTAAGACCCCCCTCTTGTCATGATATGTGTTTCATTGAACGGTGACATTCTTGACATTCATGTTATATATCACTGAGATCCTAGATTCTTTTTTTCAGTGATAATCTATCGGGTCATGTTGGATTGTACATTCATTGTGTTCATCTATAAGGCATGGTAACAAGTTTTCTATTGAAAGATGTGAAATTCATCTGATCAAGACAAGCGATTTGTGGATGAAGTTATTATGTTTTTTTGACAACCACTCCACTTGCAATCTCAGTCAGTTTTTTGGTGTATAGAAAATTTATTAGCAGCTTGCCTTGTATACACTGGAATACTTTTGGAAGATTTTTTAATCGCTTGGTCATTTTATCTTGGAGCAGATGGTGCAAAATTAAGGCACTTCCAGGTGTCAACCGGCTAATAAAGCATTTGAGATGTCATGAAGTACCAGTAGCACTGGCATCTAATTCTCCAAAAGCAAACATAGAAACGAAAATATCTTATCATCAAGGTAGGTTCTTCTTAATCCTTGAAGTATTTTGACCTGCAGGGGACTGCTAAATCAACTATACATTAAAACATAGGTTGGAAGGAGACATTTTCTGTTATCATCGGAGGCGATGAAGTGAGGATTGGAAAGCCATCTCCTGAAATGTGAGAGAAACATTTATATTGTATAGTCATCTTTGCACCATTCAAATTACTAGTGATGGAGTATTTTTTTTTTTTTCCTTAAACTTTAGCCTTTGCTTTGAATTCCAGATTCCTTGAAGCAGCTAATAAATTAAAGATCGAGCCTTCTGACTTGCTGGTTATTGAAGATTCTTTGTAAGTGATTATATCATTAACATTGAGAATTCTGTCCTTTGCTCTGGCATTATGAATCTTCTGCCTAATGAGTGTCATGAGGTTGTCATTATGCTCACTTCCCACTTCCACTTTACGGTGTGATTTGTCAGAAAATTGGATCGATCTTTCCCACAATTGGCATTGCATCAAAGTCACAAATTACTCGATGTTACTATCATTTGTCAATTTATTTCTATCAGCACAAACTTCGGGTCTTTTTCTCTTTTAAAAAAATATTGTCATATTTACTGTTCCATTCATTCAATTAACAAAAGGTATCAACATATGCGACAGCTTTATAATACATTTTCCTGTACCAGTGTAGCTACTCTTAATGAAGTACTATAGGTTCAAACTTGAAAGAGAACCGTCTTTATAAAGTGTTACTAGGTCTTTGTTGATGTTTTCCTGTCCCACCCTCCCAAAAAAAAAAAAAGTCCTTGCTGGCCTTTTGAACATGTTTTGCTCTACTTAATCATGTATGGAATCTCTATATGGTGCAATTAATAATGTCTTGCTAGTGCACTATAATCTATATATAGCTGCACGATTGCATGTCATCTAAATCTGTAGCTCCTTAGAAGGGAGAGTTTGTCAAACGTAGTTTACGTAATGCTTGTAATAGGCTGTCTTATGCCTTATTGAACAGATCAGAGGCTGCTATTAGTCTGCTAGGTGTATGTTACCAATGAGTTTCCATGCTGGAAATTTTTGGTAGGATATCATCTTCCTATTCTGTTTTTCCTTTTCTTTGTCATCTAAAGGAGAGCTCCAATTAAGGTAGCATTGTGGAGGGTCTTCCTTTGTCCATCTTACATATGTCATCCTGCAAAGAGTCCACCATCTCCCATTCACATTGGACTCTTTTTTATCTGGGCCATTATTTTCCTAAATTTCACTTGTTTATTTAATGTCAGACCCGGTGTTGCTGCTGGCAAAGCTGCTGGAATGGAAGTAGTTGCTGTGCCATCCCTTCCAAAACAGAATCACCTTTACACTTCAGCTGATGAGGTCATCAACTCATTACTTGATTTAAGACCTGAAAAGTGGGGCTTGCCTCCATTTGAAGATTGTAAAACCCTAGACCTTCACTCATGAATATGCTTTATGATAGCTAGCTTCATCATATCTGATTCTTATTCAGAAGATTGGTTTTAATGACAGGGATCGAGGGTACTTTGCCAATAGAACGATGGCATATCGGTGGTCCTGTTATCAAGGGATATGGTCGTGGCTCCAAAGTTCTTGGGATTCCAACTGGTACTGTCAGATATCTCCACCCTTCCTTTTTTCTGGTGTGATGATATTATTCTTCGTTAGTTGTTATCGTTTCCACTTCACTGTGATTTTGGATATGTAAGCATTGAAGTGCCATCTCTCCAAATAAAAATCAAGTAGCCATGTTTTAGATCCTCTCTTGATTTCTAGAGAGGAAAATGCAAGGTGGGTCTTATTCGGATAATGTAGTCTCCTATTAGATTAGTAACGAGTGGAGCCCAGAGTGCATTGTTATTACTGCTTTTAGTTTCTCATTATTCTGCTCAATTGTCAGTGATTGCTAATTCAATGTCATATATTATAGCTTCAAGAATTTGTTACTCAGACTTAATGTAGCATTTCCCCCTTGTAAAACCTTTTTCTTTTCCAGCTAATCTATCGACAGAAGGTTATTCAGATCTAGTCTCAGAACATCCCTCCGGAGTATATTTTGGTTGGGCTGGACTATCAACCAGAGGCATCTATAAAATGGCGATGAGCATAGGCTGGAATCCATACTTTGACAACAAGGAAAAGACAATTGTTAGTGAACCCAACAGATGGTGCAATTTGCAAGCACTTTATCATTCTGCAACTTTTTTAATGGTAATTTTTCCATGTAGGAGCCCTGGTTGTTGCACAAGTTCGACGAGGATTTCTATGGAGAGGAACTGCGTCTTGTCATCGTTGGCTATATACGACCAGAGGTATTGTTTAAACTCGCATCTTTTTCATTTGGGTGTTTCTTCTGTTTTAGGCAAATCAAATATGAGGTTGTGCTCCTCTTTCGTTAAGAGGTCTCACATGAAATTGTTGTGGAAACATTCAGGCGAATTTTCCATCACTTGAGAGCCTGGTAGCAAAGATCCACGAGGATGGGGATATTGCAGCGAAAGCTCTCGATTTGCCATTATACACGAAGTACAGGGACGACCCATATCTGAAAATGTCTTGACGGTGGGCCTTTCCCATTCCCAATTAGAGTGTAGACGACCGTATCCTAATGTGGAAACAAATACCAAACCGATGTCATGACAGTCAAGGAATCGCTAAGTCCTTTTACTCGATTGAGTATTGTAAGCTCTAGTAAACTAATGTGCTGAATCTATCAGCCATATAGTCATCTTAGGCCAATGATAATAATTCACGTACAGGTAATTCAATTGAGACATAGTTTCTCTGAGTTAGAAACTGCTCTGCAGTAATTGGAGTCCGTCAGTAAGATTAAAAGGTCATTTCCTTTTCGGCAAATATTTTTTGGATGCTAGTGATAGGGGAAGGTAATTTATTGTATGTCATACCAGACTAGTCATGATTCTTTTTGCCCATCATTAACATTGGGTTATATATAGATTGCATTTTAATAATTCATGTCATATGTCATTATTTTGATAGTTCATGCATGTTAATTCAAATTCATGTAGTCATGGAATTTAATTTAAATTACATTCATGTTAATAAAAAAACATAAAAGTAATTGTCAGCATAGTTTTCATGTTAATAATTAGTACATACATCGGATTCACATTTTCATGGTTAGTTTTTTCACGAAACTTTGATGGTTAGTTTAGGGACCCCATAATGATGAAACTTTGATTTTGTTCAATTAAGGCTTTGAGTCTGATGTTATCTTGCATTTTATTGCATCGATCTATTTAGTGTTAAATTCTTGTTTGCACACCCACGAGATTACCTATTACATGTTAGTGGCTTAAAATTAGCAATGACTAGGACTACCTACAAAATAATTTTTGAAATAAAAGAGAAAGATATACCAAAATGACGTTAGAAATTTAATGTAATCAAGTTTCCACATCCACGAAATTCTTGGTTCGAAGACATCTTATTTAGATTTCTAAGCAACCCATAATAGATTAGCAATGACTCTTTCAACTTAATTAAAATCACAAAGTTATGATTGGTATAGATTTGGAGGAGTCTGCCCTAAGTGTTTGCTTAGTAGCCTGTTAGTTTTCTTTCAACGATTCACCTCTAGAAAATTCGCGACAAATCATTTCTTAAATGTCTCCACCTGATCTCTGACCTAGCAGGCTGGGGAAGACCGTGAACATTCATGCCAATCCAGGGGCCTGGTGGGTAGTTGTATTATTTGTATAAATCTTAAACATGATACGGCGACGCTCTAAGTCCTGCCCCAAGGCCCATGCCTCGGTCATGAGATCAATCCATGGGGTCTAGCCCTCAAATATAAAGTTGAGGTGACCTCATTCCTACAACATCCTATTTTTTTGGATCATTATTTGACCACGCAAAGCCCAAAGGAGCAATTGGTTCCAAAGGGAGACTGCTTCTCACACCTCCAATAGCGCCCCGATATTAACATGCTTTGCCAAACACCCTTTATATTTGCGCAAGGGATTTTAGAGCTCCAAAAAACTTTGTAAATGCCGAACCGAACGTACCATTTGCTCCTCTTCCTCATTTCTTCTCATGCGTAAACTTTACTGACTTCTTAAGTATCGGAGGGTCCTCTTCGGTACAAACTCAAGAGGATTCCCTTTCTTTGTGATGCGCGGGTTTGCCGGCTATGAGTAGAGCCCACTGTAGCCGAAAACTAGCCCAGAAAAATTGTGCGTTAAAATTTGCACCATATGTGGGAATACAGACTAAAAGTCGGACTCTAGCATATTCATCTTCGATTTTGATCTGGTACCATCCAACTCTGTATGGGGAATTTCATCAAACACCTTCTGGGCGTTCCTGGGCCCCCGACTGTTCTTCCTTGTTTTTCTTCTTAAAGCCCCGACTCCTGGCCACTTTTACCTCTCCATGGAAAACCCACATGGCACAGCCCAACTTCATTCCATCTCCAACCCGCCATGCTTCATCATCGTCATCTTCTTCTCCAACCACCGGAGCATGGGCCGTCCTCGGAGTTCCGTTAATTGGACTCGTTCTTAACTGGATTGCTAATACTAATAGCATCTGCAAATTACTCAGAATATTACTCAGTTAGATGCTTATGTAATGATAACCGAGACACCCAACATTCGTTATTTCACAAGGTTGTCGGGCACTGGATGAAAAAGAACGAATAGTGCCAAGATGCCAGAGCCCAATTTCTTGTCGTGTGGTAGAGACCTAGATTCGTGGTCTCATAGCAATGCCTACTCTTTCAGCTGCCAGGATACCTGAGACTTCCCAAGCCTTGGACCAAGCGTTCGCCAGCAGGCTCCTTCATAACTCTACATCGCGGCGCTAATCGCACAAATCCCTCTGTATTCTTGCAAGGTCAATGGTGAATTGTACGCCCAATATGATCAGCAATGACTACGCAATTTCGAGAAAAGGCTAAGATCAACATCGAGAATGATGCCTTGTCATTCCCTAGCTGGGAGGCTTTGGCATCTACATTAGTTTATTGCATGACATCGGGTCGTCCCGATGTGACCTCATCAATTGCACCAATATCCAGATAAACGCAACTTGGCTATCACTTAATCAAACGAAGGATCTCAATTATCTCGGCTAATAAAATTACAAGTGCATTTATTTCACAGAAAATAAATGATTTGGAAAGCATTTTCTTAAAATAATCTCTTTTATCACTTTAAAAAATGAATGAGCAAAAGTATTTTCATTATTCATGAAAATATTTAAACATAAATTGATGTCAATAATAAAAACATTTCTCATTTACTTAGAAAATTATTTCATTTTTCGCAAAATAAAAGGACCCAAATGCTTATTTTGCAATGTTTACAAGTAGTAGAGAAACTACATTTACTTGCACGGTGATGATTTATTATCTTCTTACTTGATAAAGTAATTGAGTCATAGAATCTTTGTTGCTTCCCCCACATTCACGCGTGTTAAAGGTACACAGATGATGTCACCAAAGCTTGTATGATCATGTGCTATAAGTGTCTCCAAGGCACCTCATACGCTCTCATTGAGAGAACTTTAAAGCTAGCAAGGATCTGTCATTTTTATGCATTCTACTTCTAAGATAAAGCCGTTCGCTTTGGCTTAGAAGTGAGGGGAGGGAGGGCTAGGGGCGAATGCTTTGGTCAAAGGGTTTATATACATGGTATTTATGTGAAAGGAAAATTACCAAATTAGTCATAAACCTATTGTAATTTTTTCAATTTAGCTATAAATCTTTTTTTTTGCTAACTTAGTCTTAAAATTTTTACAATTATGCCAATTCAATCCATTCAACCAACTTTTTCGACCATTTAATTTGACCCAAAATATTCTAATAATATTTTATTTTTCTAATTTTTTATCAATTTCCCCCCCTTTTTCTCTCCCCCCCCCCCTCCCACCCCCCCCTTTGGCCGTCCACGACCAACCAAAGGTAGGGCCGACAAGTGACCTCGCCAACCTTTTGGGCGACCTCGCCCAGCTGCTAGACCCTTCTATCTTTGTGCACCCACAGTCGGCATCGCTCGCCCTCGCCAAATCCACTGAGGGCAAGCCTCGACCAGCCGTTATCTCGCCTAGTCAGTAAGACCCTCGCCTCCATGGCCAACAAGGTTCGACTCTCACAAGATCTAGCAAGGGCGAGACTCACTAGTCCAACAAGCGACTTGAGCAAAGCCACCCAACCACAGCCAAGCTTCCCTGAAGACAGTGAGGTCCCTTGTCGACTGCTTCTAGTCAATCCCTAGCGGCCAAAGGAAGGAAGAAGCAGGACGAGAGAGAAGAAAAAATTGATAAGAAATTTTAAAAAGTAAAATATTATTAAAATATTTCCATGTGAACTCCGGCCATCAAAGCCAACATCCACGTCAACGCCAACAAAAATTGGCCGAATTTAACCCATCAACCTCACCTTCCTATTGTAAAAATTTAGAATTAAATTAGCCAAAAAAAAGCTTATGACTGAATTGGCAAAATTACAATAAGTTTATGATTATTTTGATAATTTTCTCTATATATGAATTGTGCTTACATTGTTTAGTTTGTTGTTAATAAGAAAATATATTTATGTTTTTAATTTTAATTGCGGAGGATTGGAGTTTAAGTTCAAGCTACAACACAAAATTCTCATGTGAAAAGGATGGCCATTGAGACAAACCTCAATGGTTATGCTTTTATTTTGAATTCATATGCTTTTTTTTGGCTTTTCTTTTGGTTAACCATTATTTGGTTCGGTTGAGTGAATTTTGTTGATAATTACGCTAATGTAAAGGAAATATTACCAAAAATAACATGTTTTTGCTATTGATGAGTGTTTTTGCCACATATGAAATATTTTACCATATTTGAAAATCATTTACCCTATAATAGATACATTTACTAAGTACAAGTACCATTTATTAAGAGGAATATGTAATCTTATCGATAAGTTAATAATTGAACGGTATGGATTGCTTGTCACAGTTTTCGGCATGGTTATATCTCTAGACGATAGAAGTCTCTCTTAGCATTTCTAAAATAATTCTTGTGAATGTATTGACTAAACACAAAGGGGTCTTGCTTATTCTAGATACCATGAGAAAATTAAATTTTATACGTGATACCTTGTTAGGATTGTTCCGAATTTGTCCTTATGTAATATATTCATGGGAGACCAGAAACGACAAAATGCTAAAATACTTAACTTCTTATAGTTATCTTCCCATACTCAACTATTTTAGGTTGTGCTTACTTTTCTTTTTTCTTCTTTAATTTTTCATTTTTCACTTACATTATCTCCGTGTGTGGAAAGGGCTCTGAATTTGATTATGCGTATTGCCTATTATTGTGTTTGTTGGGTGTAAATTTCTCTTCTTCTTCTTCTTCTTTTTTGAGAAATTGGACTTTTTGATACAAAATTATGCACTAACTTCACATGCAAAATAAATGCGAGAATTTGTAAGCATACAACTATATAATAACAATCTCTTCCCCAAGGGTATCTCTAAGGTTGACATGTAGCACTGTAGATAGCTAGAAATGACTTCTCCTTGATCCAAAATTGGATTTGCTACATTCTCCATAAAAAAAAATTGGTCACTTAGGCTCCATCTATATCACGCACCACTGTCTAGGTAGATTACTCATATAACATAATAGTCTTACAGGCATTATTTCCATGTTAACTAGACAAAGGTTCTACTCAGTCTAATTACAAGGAGAATGTGCCACATGACTTTCATTGGTTTTAATTAGTCAAAATATTTTCAAATGGTCATAATGCATATACGGATCTAAGGGGTAAATTGGCCTTTTCAATTTAGTAATTATGATCAGCAAATGTGTTGTAAAACTAATAAACATATATAATTGTCGCCATCTCAATGTGCAAAGTATATCAAATGCCAATATTATCAATATCTACCATATGATACAATATTTTAACATTGCAATTTTCATAAGAAATTGTGCGCAATGCAAAATAAACTTATGCTTTACTGTAAAATCATTATTCTTACTTAGCCTCTCTGTCTTGCCATTATTGAATATCAATAATATGGCAATATGATGACATTATCATTTTCTTAAGAAATAATAAAGAGTGCAAAATACACTTATTCTTTACAATAAAAATTTATGCTTACTTAACCCTAGATTTGTTCCCGAAAAAAAAAACCTATATTTGATGTAGTTGGTTATGGAGTTGGGAAACTAGAGATCACATGTTCGAATCTTATAAATTGCACGCAAACTACTCTAAGTTAGAATCACTTACACAAATGAAATGCTTGACCTTAACTGGTTCACGAGGCTTGTAGGATTTTCATGGGCTTCTAGGTAAATGGTTCTCCACACCCTTACCCTAGATTATAAAATGAAAAATCCACTTACTTTAGGAGAATGCTGATGTAGTGTGATAATTTTTATACGCACTTATTCCTCATAAACTAGGGAGTTATTATGCAGAAGGTCCTTATCATTATTGCAAAGACAAAGTTCCTCATGACTTTAATTAGTCATGATATTGTTTTTTGTTAGAAATTAGTCATTACCTTTTCCAATAGTCATGATAATTATTTGAAATGCTACTATAAGAATTATAATTGGCAAGAAAATTAAACAACTTCAATTCTTCCTCATTAATCGAGTGTGTTTACACTTAAAGTAATGATTATGAGGAGCTTTTTATCAACATACCGATGAAAATCTGAAAGATAATACACAAAAAGTCAAGACTTCTTTTCAACTCACGGTCAACATTAATTAGATGTAATGGTCTAAGTTAGGCCAAGTCTAATATGTCAATAAGTAGAAACTTCTCATAAATTGCTTATTGAGTCCTTGAATCAATAACACGAGCATTTTAATTTTTGAGCTATTTTGATGTATGAAGATAAAACTTCAATTTTTTTCCAATTCAATTAACTTAATTATAATGCACTAATCGGAACATTTTAGTAGAATAAGCTATTATTTGAGTTAACAATAGCTTCTTCGATAAAAAGATGCGCCCTTAGTTTGTTCCTTTTGTATTTAGGTTTTATTAAGTGTTTTCAATTTTTATAATTAAAATTCTATGTTATTCTTAAAGTTAAAGTCGATGAAAAATAGAAGCTTCCAATTGATTATGGCATTAGAAATATCAAACAATGTCTTATTTACCAGACGAATCTAAGTCTCTATGTGGCACATAGAAATTCGTATTGGCTAAGCAGTGGAATCAAAAGGCAAAGGACCTGAACAAACGCACACAAGCGAAGTACTAAGATTTGGATTCGATAATACTTCTTTCTTACGCGGCTTAAAGCATAAAGGAGAAAATGATAAAGATAAAGAAGCTTAGCAAACAAAAGAAAAAAGCACATTCAACGATTTGGATTTGATAGCACCTATTCCTTAAGCATGGAATGATTTCGAGTTTCCAACTCAGGTTTCCTTTCTAATGTTTCCCTCGAATCACTTGATCACTAGTTCCAAATCTCAGCCGTCGATTATTAAGTTTTCCAACAAAAAGTTGATGTGTCTCCATTGATTTCTCCATCCACGAGGAAAGCATCTCTCGCTAGTCAAAATATCTCACTCTTGGCCACAAATTTCTTCGAGGAAACCTGGAAACCTTTTTGTCCGATTTTCACTAAGCGTATACCTCTAGTCGTTTTTGGTGCTATAAACCCGTTCTTTTGGTAGTAATCTCACTGAATAAATTCTTTCACTCGTTTTTCTCCCTTCAAGCCTATATACAAACTCGGTATTAAGGATTAATATAAACAATTCATACATGATAGTTTCATCCTTTTATTCATTTGAAATTTAAAAAAAAAACTAATTTTCCTTTTTGGAACTTTCCCACACAATATCGAAAACACACTAAAATCCCGCAACACACATCTAATGCAAGCATATCCCTTTTTTATCCACTCACCCTATTTTATGAAACTTTATGTAGCATTCCAATAAATCATATAATTTTGCGTCTGGAGGCTTTTTTACAAGTCCGGCATTATTTCCAAAACGCCACAAATAGCAGATTGATTATTAGTTGGAGTGACCCATATGTATTATCTACATTTCATTCGTTTTGCAGAAAATATGATATTTCTGGAAAATATTTTTCAGGAAGTTATTTCCTAGAAAAATATAATTATTTTCCGGTATTCAGGTAAAACTTGAAAATAAAGAGGAAAATATTTTCCACTATTCGCTAGGGAAAGTATTTTTCTTTATATACTCTTTTTCAATAATTTTATTATTATTTTATTTTTTAGATCGATTTTTTATTTTTTATTGTATTTTGAAAAATCAATTATCGAATTTTTTTTTTTTTTTTTTCTTTTTTTGTATTCTCTTCTTCCTTAGTCGGTCAATCACCGGCTACGGCGATAGTCGATGACCGACCACAGTCAGCGATTGGCCACAGGCGAGCTCACCCGATTACCTCACCAATGAGGCATGCTTGAGGCGTTAAGCCTCGTCAAATCAATAAGCCTGAGCATCGCCAACAACGGTGAGGCTTGGGCCTCACAAATGGGCAATGCCTGAGTGTCGTAGAGCTCAGGCGCCACCATCTAGCAATGCTAGATTGGTGAACTGTGAGCTCACCCGCCATCGCCATGGCCGATGATCGGCCGAAAAAAGAAAAAGAGCAAAAAGAAAGAAAAAGAAATAATAATAATAATAATATCGATTTTATTGAAATTAACCAAAAAAATTCGAATTTTTATAATAATTTTAAAAAAATAAAAAGAAAGAAGTGATGACTAATAGGTGGTGTGAGATAAGAGAGAGTGAGTGCGGAAAATGTTTTCCTCGACTTAAAAAGTAGAAAACATTTTCCCCCACTTTATAAGACTTTTTTTCTTTCATGGAAAATTTTTCCCAATGAATTTATTTACCATGAAACAAACGTTAGAAAATTCGGAATACGTTTTCTTGGAAGTTATTTTCCATGAAATAAACAGAACCTTAATAAGATAATATATTCAGATCGGGTCACAATATTCAATTCACTAGATAATTGATATAATCTATTTTAATAGATCATCCCAACATGATAGATTATGGTAGGCATGCTTTAACTGCCCCATTTATTTGCGAAATTAACATAACACGGTGCAATATATGTGTGTATGTGTGAACCAAAAACATTTTGGCCGCACATATAGCATTTGTTCCATGGGAGGACAAGACATAAAGAGACCAAACGCACTTGAGAGCATAAATTCCGCGGGGTGTATAAATGAGAAACCAGGTACACATGACAAAACTAGAATCAATCGGTCGTGGAGATCGCCGGCTGCTCCTTTTCCGTCCCCGTGCTGGCGTCCCTGCGCCGTCAATGATAAAACTCTCTCTCTCTCTGTGCTTTTCCACTTTCTTCTCAGAGGTAGCTACCGAAAGCTCATTCACCATTTGATTGCATTTAGTGTGTTTGACCAAATGCTTTCTCTGAGGACTGCGGGTCAACTTGGGATCTATTGTCAACTTCCGAGGAACCGCTGGTGAAAAGGCGACTTTGAGTTTGGTGTAAGATTGATGTTCTGCAGATTGCTCCTGTTTATTAACTCTTGGGCTGAAAGACATGTCTCTGTTTCAGGCATGATCCAGGGACGAGAGCATCGCACCTGAATTGTAATCTGCCTAGGATCGCTCCAATGTCTACTACTGCACAGCCTCTGAAGAAGTTAGTCTCCGGCGTCGTCCTTAATTTGGATGGCACTCTTTTGAACACAGGTCAGTTATTTTTTTTCCTTTGTTTTTTACGGTAGGTCAAGTCCACATGTTATTCCATGGTCTTGTGATTCTTTCACCTGCCTTTCCATTTTAGTCAGAGGGCCATAGTTTCTCCTCATGATGCAGTAGGCAAACCCTAGAGCTTTTTGGACAAAATGCATACCTTGGATTGTGTAGAAAAACTACGGTTGAATTCTTATTCCAATGAAGAATCCAATGTCTATGAGTGCTTAAATAATCTAGCGTCTGCACCTATGTTAGAGTCAATCCTTTTGACAAATTTGTTATTTTCCATTTATTGCAGATGGCATTGTAAATGAGATTTTAAAAGTATTCCTGATTAGATATGGAAAACAGTGGGATGGTAGGAAGCTCTTAAAATATCAGGGAAGACACCATTTGAGTCTGCTGCTGTCATAGTTGAAGACTATGGGCTTCCTTGTGCAACAGAAGAATTCATCTCTGAAATCACTCCGATGTTTAGTAATCAGTAATTGAGCTATAGACTTTGCTTAAATTTGTTGTGTGCTTATTTAAACCTTTGTATTCAGAGATTCTTAAGACCGCCTCTCGTCATACTATGCATTTCATCAAATAGTGACGTTCTTGCCAGTCATTTAATATATGGCTGCAATCCTAGATTCCTTTTTTCCCATTGATACTCTGTCAGGTCATGTCTGATCTTACATTCTTTGTTCTCATCTATGTAAGTGCAGTAACAAGTTCTGATTAAGGTAAGTGAATTCCTGCGTGAGTTATTATGTTTTCTTGACAAACACTCCACTTGCAATCTTAGGCTGTCATTTGGTGTATATAGAAGTTATTAGAGGCTTGCCTTGCATGCACTGTAATACATGTCGGAGATTTTCTAATTGCTCAGTCATTTGATCTATGGTGCAGATGGTGCAAAATTAAGGCACTTCCAGGTGCCAACCGGTTGATAAAGCATTTGAGAAACCATGAAGTACCAATGGCACTGGCATCTAATTCTCCAAAAGTGGACATTGAAGCGAAAATATCTTATCATGAAGGTAGGTACTTCAGAATCCTTGAAGTCCTTTGGCCAGTAGTAGGGACTGCTAAATCAACTGTGCATTTAAACATAGGTTGGAAGGAGTTATTTTCTGTCGTCATTGGGGGTGATGAAGTGATGATTGGAAAACCATCCCCTGAAATGTGAGAGACATATATAGTCATCTTCGCATCATTCAAATTACTAGTAATGGAGTATCTTCTTCTAAATTGTAGCCTTTGCTCTGAATTCCAGATTTCTTGAAGCAGCTAATAGATTAAAGATCGAACCTTCTAATTTGCTGGTTATTGAAGATTCTGTGTAAGTGATTTATATCAAAGACAGTGAAAATTTTGTCCTTTGATCTAGCTTATGAATCTTCGGCCTGATGAGGTTGTCATTATGCTCGCTTCTCTGTTCCACTTTACGGCATGATTCGTCGGAAAACTGGATTGATCTTTCCCAGGATTGGCATTGCATTGAAGTTACAAATTACTCTGTGTTGCTATCATTTGTCAAAATAGTTTCTATCAGCACAAACTTTGGGTCTTTTTTTGAGTCTCTCTTTTTAAAATATAAATTCATGTTGACTGGTCCATTCATTCTGTTAGGAAAAGGTATAAACAGATGCAACAGCTTTTCAATACACTGGTGTAGCTCCTTTTAACGAAGTGCTATAGGTTGAAACTTGAAATAGAACTGTCTTTATAAAGTGTTGCTAGGTCCTTGATGCTGTGTTCCTGTCGAAAGGATGTCCTTGCTTCAACATGTTTTGTTCTACTTCTTTATATGTGAATTCTGACCAATTCTAGTCAATATATTGCACAATTCATTTCCTACAAAAGGAGTTTTTTCTCTAATGACTCGTGTTATCAGAGTCTGTCTTGCTAGTGCACTATAATTTATGTATGGCTGTACAATTTCACATCATTTAAATCCATAGCTCCTTAGAAGGTAGAGTTTGTCGAATGCAGTAATGCTTGCAACAGGCCATTTTATTTCGTATTGAATAGATCAGAGGCTGCTATATGTCTGCTAGGTGTATGTTACCGATGAATCTCCATTCTGGATATTCTTGGTAGGATCTCATCTTCCTATTCTGTTTTTCCTTTTCATGGTCATCTAAAGGAGAGCTCCAATTAAGGTAGCATTGTGGAGGGGCCTTCCTTTGTTCATCATACATATGTTATCCTGAAACAAGTCTGCCATTTCCAATTTTCACTTGTTCATTTGAATGTCAGACCCGGTGTTACTGCTGGCAAGGCCGCTGGAATGGAAGTAGTTGCCGTGCCGTCCCTTCCCAAACAAACTCACCTTTACACTTCAGCCGACAAGGTCATCAACTCATTACTTGATTTAAGGCCTGAAAAATGGGGCTTGCCTCCATTCCAAGATTGTAAAAACCCTAGAGCTTTGCTCCCAATTATGTTTTACGGTATCTAGCTTTATCTTATCAGATTCTAATTCAGAAGATTGGTTTGATGGGCAGGGATCGAGGGTACTTTGCCATTAGAACCGTGGCATATCGGTGGCCCTGTCATCCATGGATTCCGTCGTGGCTCCAAACTTCTTGGGATTCCGACAGGTACTGTCGAATATCTCCACCCCTCCTTTTTTTTTTCTGGTGTGATCATATTATTCTCCGTCAGTTGTTATCGTTCGCTCTACATTGTGACAATGGATCTGTAAGCATCAGAGTGCCATCTCTCTGAATAAAAGAATAATTCAAGTAGCAATCTTTTAGATCCTCTCTTGAGATATAGTAGACTAGTGCATTCTTGTTACTGCTTTTAGTTTCTCTGTCTTCTGCTCAACTTGTCATTTAGACTAACTGCAGCATTCATTTCCTCTTTATCAAACCCTTTCTTCTTTTCCAGCTAATCTATCGACGGAAGGCTATTCAGATCTACTCTCGGAACATCCCTCCGGAGCAGTATATTTCGGTTGGGCCGGACTATCAGCCAGAGGCATCTATAAAATGGTCATGAGCATCGGCTGGAATCCATACTTCGACAACATGGAAAAGACGATCGTAAGTGAACCCAGCAGACGGTGCAATCTCCAAGCACTTTCCTCCCCTTCCGCAACTGTCTAATCGGATCTTTCCATGGTAGGAGCCCTGGTTGTTGCACAAGTTCGACGAGGATTTCTATGGAGAGGAACTGCGTCTCATCATCGTCGGCTATATACGAGCAGAGGTATGGTGTTCCTTCTGTTTCAGGCACAAATCGAATACGATATCCTGCTTCTCTTCGGCTAAAGAGCCTCGGCATGAATTTTGCTGTGGAAACATTCAGGCGAATTTCCCGTCGCTCGAGAGCCTAATAGCAAAGATCCACGAGGACCGGGATATCGCCGAGAGAGCTCTCGATTTGCCATTGTACGCGAAGCACAGGGAGGACCAGTATCTGAAAATGCCTTGACGACGGGCATTTCCTATTCGCAATTGTCGTGCGGTCGAAACTAATGCCGGACCGATCTCACGACGCTGCAAAGAATCGCTACCGTCTTAGACTCGATCGAGAGTAATAAAATAAGAGAGGCTTGTAACCCCCTAATACATCAACATTTCGTATCTATGGACCAGAGTCATCTCATGCCAATCATAATAATTCAGATACATGAAATTCGACTGAGACATTGTTTCTGCAACTTAGGGCATGTCTGGTAACCATCCCATTTGTCTATTTTTTTGTTATATTGTTCCCGGAACAGAAAAAAGAAATTAATTTGATAACATCAACTAATTGTTTTATTCCTTGAGACGGATAAGTGATCAATGGAATAGATTTGGAACAGGTCCTCGAGAACAAAAATGAAAAATAAGGATTTCTTAATAGACACTGAGTTCGAAAACATATGTGTTACACCTGTTAAACGGGTGGGTCGGGTCGGGTTTGGGTCGGGTCATAAATGGTCCGACTCAAATTGACCCATTAACCCGTTTATCACCCATTTGAACATAGTATAAAATTTTTGACCCATACTCAACCCAATCCATACCCGACCCGACCCATATTGTTAAAATATTTCTCTATCTAACTAAATTTAGGAAAACTTATTTTTATAATCTTTTTTAAAGATTTTAAACTTATTCAAGTTCATCAACAACCCATGTATTAGTCTTTTTCCTATCAAAATGGGTGCTTAACCCATTTATGACCCATTTAAAATGGGTCATAAATGGGTCAAGCTTTCTTTAAATGGGTCATAAATGAGTTATACTAGAAAAAAGCTTGACCAATTTATGACCCATTTAATATTTAAATGTGTCAAAATGTGTTATACACCCATTTTGAGAGGTATAAGTGTTACCAAATAAATCCTTAAAAACTGGGTTTGGAAACATGGGTGTTCAGCACTTAGATTTTTATAAGACTGTTCCCCTTTCGGCAGAAGTTTTCTGGGTGTTTGTGATAGGTGAAGGCAAAAGCTGCAATCATTGCATACACGATACCGACCAAAACCAATGGACGGAAAAGTTTTGGAGTCCTCCTTTTGAATATTCCGGGGGCATATTCTGAAAGCATATAATGGACCTTCGTGAAATTATTACCATTAGAGCCTAAAAGGACTGACGAAGAAACTCGAAAATTTAGTTCCGTCCACCGGTGTAAATACTGTAAAATGGAGGTCCTAGCAACTGCAAATATGTTGATTTTCCCGGCATGTATGTGGTAACTGGTAACTAAGTGAGAGCGAACAGAGAACATGAGGGCTGCCCAAGGGAAAAACGTGTAAAACGAGAAAGAGCAGGAGAAGAAGAGCAAAACAGAGGATATAATCATGAGCTACACATGCTATTTGGATTTGGGCATATGTTAAAATTCCAAAACTCTAAGAATGTTTTAATGTCGGAACTCATGTTGTTTTGGTCAAAAGTTACGGGCCAAATTGGGTTTACTTTTAGCAATTTGATACAGTACTCTTATACTTCAAAAGTACAAGAAGATGTTTAGGCTCTTATTCATCCGTAACAGTTTTCCCTGATCCTAGAATTGCTCATCAAGCATTATCAATCTAGGGAAAGGAAGGGCAAAATTCAAATAAGAAATTTACTAGGGGTAAAAGTTAATTTCCACACGGAACTCATTTAGCACGAGTCAAAAAATCTAAAACTAAATTTAGATCCACCCCCGAATGCATGAACGAGATGTTTTTGACATAAAGTATGACATCAAATTTTGCAAAGCCAAAGGATTAAAAAATTCATCTCGAAAGAATGGAATCGAATCCAAGCTCGAATCTATCTCACACCATCCCTCAAATGCATGCATCTCTTGTGGTCCAAAAGAGAGACATTAAATAATGTCGACTTCGTAGGGTGTAAGAACCACGCAGGATTTAAGATTAATTTTTAAATAAAAAGCAATTTGAAGAATCCCAATTAAATGAATGAAACTGATCGACCGTGAAACTATAAAAAAATAAAAAATTCTATACTTTACCCGAAAAAGGGGGGTTTGTCGCATTATTGTCTCTCCAGTCACAGCATGATTACCATAATGTGGGCCCCACAAAAAGGAGGACGACTCGCTTTATATAAAACACATTATCATCATTTCCATCCTTTACATATATATTTACATATTTTTCTCTTCCCTTTTTTGAAATTTAATTTACATGCCTAGCGCCAAGACACGCCAAAGAGAAACTTAAAAAAGAAAAAAGAAATCCCAAAGAGAAGATAAGAGAGAAGCTCATCCTTATCCCACATCCCTCCAACCTCGCGACAACAGCACACCGACCGTCCTTATTTCCCGGCCTAAACCCGGTCGGAATCGAACCGAACCGGGTCCGACCAGGATCACCCGGTCGAACCGCTAACCGAGTATAAACAGTTTCAATACAACAGCGCAGTGAACCGCCCCCACAACATCTAGAGACCGTAGTACATGGATGATGATGACGACGTTGATGATCTCGGTCGTCCACGTGGCGCGATCACACGAGGGTCTTGCACGCGAACGTCTGCGGGTCCCACATCGCCGGCAGAAGGAACTTCCGGCCGCCGAGCCCGTGGGCGTTGTAGCTTGCGCCGGTGGCCTTGTCCACCAGAAGCTGGCCCGGATAGCCCGGGTACGCGCCCGACCCGTATATCCCCGTGCAGGCCGACACCGCCTCCAGCGGCGCTTCCGCCGGGCCCTGGAAGTACCCGTTCCCGAACGGGTTCGTGACGGCGCCGGCGAGGAGAGTCGCCAGGTTGATCACCATGCCGTCAGCCCCGACGTCGCCGCTCGGCGCCACCAGCGGCGGCGTCTGCGGGCCGTACATCGGCTGGTGGAACGGCCACGCGCACTGCCCGGGGCACTGTGTCTCCGAGTTCCCGACCCACACGAACGCCGAACCGGGCCGGGCCGACCCGTGCGTCCCGCACCGCATGCAGAACCCCTCCACGGCGACGTCCGCCGCCGTGAGGACGACGGTGATGGAGCCGGGGGCGGCGTTGAACTTCCCGGCGAGGGCGCGGAGGTGGCGGTTCTTGAGCGACTTCCCGAGGGTGTACGCCTCGTGGATGGCCTGCCGCCCGACGACGAGGTTGGAGCTGCCGCCCTTGTACTTCTCGGTGGTGCGCCACCAGGAGGTGGCGGAGGGGAAAGCGGCGCGGGGGTAGCCGAGGGAGCGGATGAAGTCGACGATGACGGAGCGCTGGGTGGGGGAGAAGCGACCGTACCAGACGAGGTCGACAGTGATGTTGCCCTTGAGGAGAGCTCCGTTGTGGTACTTGAGTACGAGGGGTTGCTGCTGGACCAGGGCGGCGGAGGAGGAGGAGATGGAGCTCGAGAAGAGGATGAAGAGGAAGAAGAAGAGAGAGACAGCTAGGGAGTGAGACCCCATGGAAGCAGCCTCGAAGCTTTTCACTTCACGAGAAAGAGAGAGAGAGAGAAGAGGGAAGGAGTGGGAAAAAATACGAAGGGAGAGAGTATTTATATTGGGAAGAGGAGGAGAGGAAGACAGCTGTGAGAGATTAGCCAAAATATATATATTTTTATTGAGCACCTCGTGACTTTGTGATATATCAATGTTGGTCAAATTTGTTTTCTTTTTTCTATTCTGGCCATAGTCAAATTCATTTTCGATACATATAGATATGGCCAATTTAAAAGTATGGTAGTGTTTGTACGTGAGAATACAGTTAAATCAAAAATCATGTCTAATCTAATATATATAATACGGGTGAAAGTGGGTTATAAATTCCAACTTGAATTTGAGTTTATGAATTGAGTGTAATTTTTGTGATCGGATTTCAAAGCATTTATATAATCATATAACTTCTATTGATTCAAGATTCAATAAATATTCAATCGTTGTAACAATGAAAATAATTCATATATAGGAAGAGAAATAAGCATATTATACATAATAAAAAAAGCCCAAGAATATCATATCCCATTAGATGATCATTTATACTCATTTTAAGGCCAAAATATTCCCAAAAAAATTATGCGGAGACAAAACTAGCCTTTTTTCTAAAAAGATCCAAAAAATAAAAGTACCTCTTGCCCTCGCACGAAATTGGACGTAAAAAAACAATGCACTTCCTATATTGCAAAGCAAGAGGTTCACTCACAAATTAAAGAACAAGATTATCTACCCAAGTCATCATCTTGGTTTACAGCTCAATTGCAACATCATTAGGCTTGGTTTACAACATCATCAGCGTGGGCATTGAGTGATGCGATGGCAACAAAGATGAATGTCCAGTGCTTGGTGATATTGGAAAAGAGGCAGCACAAATTAGGCTTTCCAGATTCAGTGGACATAGAATTCTCGATTAAAGTGATGGATGACAGAGTAAAGAGGCAAGGAAACTGTCCATGAATCATATAACCTCTCTCCAAAAGTATCAGTCACAAAAATTCAATTGCATCAACTTCCATATTGCCATCAATCTGAAAAAAGTATCAAAGTGATGTAATAAGAGACATAGTATACAATCAGAAAGTTGATAAACATTCCCCATATGCCAAACTGTCATGAATTTTTCAATTGCAAATGACTCATTTATGTTCAGGGGAGCCATTGCTACATCAATATAACAACGACGTATCAGAGATATCTCCAATATTCACTCCTCAGAAAGAAGTATGAGTCTTGAACCAAATTATTTCTCTTTATATTAAAAACTGAAGCCCCATAAAGTACACAGTATATGTAGCTTACCTCAGTCACAGAAGTCACATTGATGAAAAGGCTTTGATTTGGCGAGCAAGACAACTCACAGAAATGGTTCAGAAAGTTCCTTAAGCATGCTGGACAGCTCACTAGGAATGGTATTGCCTGAAAAATATATAGAATATAGTGGTGTCACTTGATAGTATGTTCTAGGGGTAGGTGACGTGAATAATGATGATGGGACATTTATCAGTAACAGAACTGAGAGAAGTGATTAATAATTTTAATATCGAGGGTAAGTAATTTATAGCAAGGGAAAAAGAGCATACCCCATGCATGTCCTCTTTGGGTCATTCATTTCAATTTGTTTGAAATTTATTTGTAAAGAAAAGCGTCGCGTCAATCTTTTTTCCTCTTTAAATTTGAAAAGAAAAAAGAGAGAAAAAAAAGAACAACGAGTACCATTTTTATGTCTTTGCTTTTGCATCATTAGGGGGAGTCCGTGCTTTTTGGTTTTTTTTTAAGGTATTCGGAAACAATGCAATGGCGTAGGATACTCGTGCGCGCAATAATTGGCGTGAGGAGAAACAATCCGGGTCAACGTCAAGGGAGTGCCACGTGGAGGGAAGTGGTTGGGTGTGGGATGTGGGGATGGGAGACTCCTGCCAGGCTGTAGGGATGACGTGGCGGTCTGAGCTGTAAGGGGGGAAGGCTCGTGGTAGCTTTCTTGGTGGCGACCCCTGAGACCTTTGGGGCTCTAGACCCCTCCATGCACGCCAATTTTGAAGAGAGCGCCTCCGAAAAAGAAATTAATAAAAAAATTAATTAGTTGATATTTTGTTTTATTCTCAGATACCAAAAAATCGAAAATAAAGTTTGACTTTTAATTTTGTGAATTATCGTGGACTCTTTTCGTGAACCCTAGGTGGTTAAGGCCTAGGAGCTTGGGAGCTCCGTCGAGGTCTTTACATATTTGTATCCGCACAGCCCAACTCCTTAATTGGAGAGAAATGTTTTTCTTCTCTTTCCCTAAAACTATCCCCAATTTTTCAGACTATTAATTACGAAACGTGACTCGCTTATTTAAGTTTTCATTGAAAAATAATCTCTCCGCACATGCCTCTTATCATCATTGATATGTTAATTAATAAAATAACTGTGCAAATATATTGATACATAATTGTGTTATCCATGGCCCAAAAGCCTTAGAAACTATTTGGTTGGATTTGAAAATATTTACCTTGCATCAAAAAGAAAAAGGGAAGAAACAACATGTTTTCTTTTTGAATAAGTCCTTACAAGAACTTTTGAATTTGCAATGTATCACCAAAGTCAAGGGCAGAATTATCATTTCACTTCAATTCTTTTCTTTCTCATTAAAGGCGATCGGTTTTAAGATATATTGATAACCACTTTGAAAACTAAAATTAGATCGAGCAAGATCAGTATCCAGTTTGTGAAATCAAGAGCTAGCCCACTAGATTTAATCTAGTTCCAAGTCAATCCTAAAATCATTAATTTCTTCTTCCATTTCTATTTCTTCTATTCCCAACAAATTGGAGTTTCCCAACATTAAAACAAAAAATAATGTACTATTATGGTTTGCTTCAAAATAAAAATATAAAAAAAAAAAAAGAAATATTAATCAATCTGACCAGTCTGATTCTAGTCCCCTTGAGAACCCACCTAGAGCTATTTAATTCAGTCCGGCCTAGTCCAATTTTCACGTTGGTCTAGAATTGACGCACACCGTTGCTTCTATCTTCAATTTTAAGAGCATAAAATTGTCTCAATTCTCCACCCATTTCTTTTCATATGTTCAATTTCCCCCCTACTACTCTATGCCCTTCCAAAGAAAGGGTTGGGAGAAGAGAAGAGATTCTAATTGAGGAAAATGCATCACACGATGACTTCATTCCAATCTCGACCCATGATGTGCCGGATCAGATCGTACGTGGGCGTGATTCAAAAAGGACAATTCGCTGAGTCGCGAATAGATCTTTCCCGGGACGAGCTATAGATTAGATAAGATTAGACCCGACCTTTGCCAGCTTGATTGATCGGATGAGCTCATGCAATTAATTCTCACAGCTGCGCTCTAAATTCTGCACTGACTCTCTCTCGTCTTATCATCATCATCATCATCATCCCTTCTCACATCTTTGTCTTTTGTTTTCTATCCAAAAGCCTCAAAGTCCCATGAAACGCATTGATGGCCAGCCTGTGTCCGAATGGAGAGAGAGAGAGAGAGAGTCTTCGGCTCTTAAAAGAGGCTCTGACTTTTCTACTTTGGATTTTGTGCATGGGCAACCCCTTTAAGCACTAATTTAAGCAGATATATGGGGAAATAATCTCACATGATGCTTAAATTGTGGTTTAATGTAAAATATCATCTTGATATATAATATCATTATTGAAATTTTAAATTATATACTATGATCTTTGAACTTTTATTATATGTTCAGTTTAATCTCTAAAATGTAAGAATATATTCAATATTATCATTTCATCAATTCAAATTTAATAACAATATTAAATATTCATATATAGATTGAATATGTACCAAAATTTTAGAAATTACGTTAAAAAAATTAATAATTCAAAGATGTCATTGCACATTAGGATAAATTTTACAGACCACACTAGATAAATTAAAAGTCAAGGAATGAACGTTAAACCAAAATTTATGAACCATTTGTAAAATACAACCGATCAGTACCTCAAGATGCTCACCAACAAAAACCAACCATCCGCTAAAGTCTTTGGGAAAAAAAAGAGAGACCAAGAGACCCAATTTCCATTTCTTGTTTGGGAGTGGCAAGCCAAGAACTCCATTTCGATCGAACGTGGAAAGAAGGGAAATTTGAGAACCACAAGTGGAGCTACTCGAGTTGTGTTGATGAAGAGGGATGGTGAGCTCACAAAAAATTATGGGGAAGAAGGGAAGAGTGTGTGGTACATCCTTGGCTTAGAATAAATCCAATTCCTGCATTAGCTGGCATACAAGGGATAGTCAAAAAGGATGTGTGCGTGCATTATTCCACCTTCCCAAAAGCCTCACTCCTTTTGCTAGAATTGTGCGTAGACCCGACAAAATCAAACTCTCTTTCGTGTTTTGGTTTCTTCCTCCAAATTTCAATATTCTTATCCCTTATAATGGGCCACATAAACTCCCTTTGAAAGGTCTTTGTGCTCATAATTTTGAACACGACGCATTTGCAGAATATGATCACCATTCCAATCGAGAGACGAATTTAAAGGAAATAATTTCATATAATGCAAGAAGATACACTTGATTCATTTGTCGATTTGAATCGGCGCATGAAAATTAATCATGATGTTCTATACAAGCCAAATTGATATGAATTTCAAGTATAATTACAACATTGTACTACAAACTGTTGATCATGATTAGGTGTGTGAAAGTTGTTTACATAGAAAATATTTTCTTGTGAAGAGAAATTTTCTAGATAAATCCCTAACTAATGACACGGCTGCCAATTTTAGGGATCAAATAAAATGTTAGCCAGAGTTTTGCGTTGAGTTTCAAGTGACTGGCTTGAGATGCACCAGATTATTTTTCTTTTCTTAAGTAATGTGAGAAATCAAATTTATATAGTGCGCCTAATTTATTCACTAACAAAGCTAATCTTCCGTTGCAAATACTCAAATAAGATATTTGTGTATGGCCAATAGCAACCACACGACTTTAGCCTAAAACCTTGTTAGATAAAGCGAGTATAGGCAATAAAAGCTTCAACATGCTCATTAATAAGGATCTAGCAAAAACCACTTTTACGTTATTAATTTTGTTAAAAGCGCATATGCGACATTTGTTAAATACTAAGAGTTAATATTATAAAAAAAAAATCTTAAATTATACCTGTTATGACATAAATAATTCAAATTTTTGGCATCATTAAAAATCCTAAGCTTACCTATTATGATATAAATACTCCACCATGAATCGAACTGAAATAGACTTATAAGTTTGGATCTTTTCACAACACAAAAAAAAAGTGTAGGTACCTGTGCCACAGTGCGTAATTTAGAGTTTTTGTGATACAAAAAAAAGTTTGGAGTATTTATATCGCAGTGAGTATAGTTCAATTTTTTTGTGGTACTTGCCTAATAAGTAAACATGGGGACAACATAATTCTCAATGCACTAACTATGTTCGTAACATGCCAAATTAATACTTGGAAAGTCGATTATAGTTTCCTTAAATATATTTTAAGAAGTTGTTTTGGGAATATTCCTTAAGACGTGAGATATTACGATCTCTTTAGATTAGGAACAAGAATCAACAAATCATTACAAAACGACAATGCCATACATCCAATGACATTGCCAGCTTCTTTATCTTATCATGACATCGGATGATGGGGGGGCTTGCCGGTGCGGGAGGGAAAGGAACAGAAAGAAAGCTGTCGCGCAGTGGGTGAAAAATAGGCAACCATCTTAGGATGACGCCAGAAATTTTACTACCGACTTCTCCGCTGGACCGCAATGACTGATGGTTGCCTAGAAACGTGCATGATAAAGAGCAAATGAATCACGACCGTCGATCCCTCATCGAGATCAACAACCGTCGTTCGCTCGACGCGTCGGGTTCGGATCCAAGCAAGATGTTCCCGCCCCGAGGAGCTTGGATTGGAAGTGTTGGAACGTGGGTGTGAAGGGGTTCGTCGCAGCAACCGCCCAACTCGTCGTCGCAATAATGCAAGAACCGTGGTACGGGCAATTGGGACGTCCTTGGTGGCAAGGGTGTACTGTTTTATTCAAGTAGGTCGGCTAATCCAACATGACATCTCATCTCACGACGTGCAAACATCGATATCATCCCTTAATTTGATCGTGCTAATCGCATACCATCCAATAATCAAGAAGCCTTTTCAACACTTCAAAATATTCGCTTCTCTATATCTTAACATACAATTTTTATATGTTGGGAGCAACCCAACATATTCATGTGTTGATTTGGAATATCCTGATGATTGCTCATCAAGAATACCTAATAGGAAGGAGTCCTATTATGGTTAGATACTAAAAAGGAAAAAATCTAAATAAGTATATATCTTATTTAGAAAGAATACTAGAATATATCAATTTTAATGATCGTCTAAATTAGAGAAATTCAATAAGTCGGGGAGATTACTAATTGGAAGGTTATTACCAAATCATTTAGGGAGAATTCCTAATTTGGGTGGAGGTCTCTCTCACTATATACAGAAGGGGCTTGGATGGAGATTTAAGATAGCATCAGAAAAATACTCTAGTAAGATCACAAGAGTTTTTAATAATAACGTGAGCGAACATTTGAGAGTTCATCAAGAGATGGTGTGTTTTGTGACAATTGTGAGGATTTATTGTGAGAGAAATGTCGTTAGAGTGTTGATTGTAATCCTTTGATTATAGTGAAGAGTTCTTGGATTAGCTCTCATGGTTTTTCTCATCTTAGGTTTTTCACGTAAAAATTTCTGATGTACCATTCTTCTTCTCTCTTACCTGCTGTGTTATTTATGTTCCATAATATTGCGCAATTCTAATGTCAACAAATTCTGCTGTGATCAATTGCAATCCGACTTAATTTACAACATTATGTTTGTACGCAGTGATGTGTGTGTTTATATATATAATGTAACATCGTTCATATGAAAAATCCACGCGCTCTAATTTCTCAATGGGTTGATTGTTCGTTGTCACTTGGAGATTGTTTACACAATTAAGCATGTGAGTACAAAAGGGGGAACTTCATGTCCAAGACCAAGATCAACACGATTGGTCCTTAAGTTATTGCAATTCTGTTTAACCAAATTAGTGCGCCTGTCTCACAAACCATAAATAATTTGAAATATAACTTTTCTAAAAAATATCATTTGTATAGTTTACAAAAATAAACAAATGAAAAATATTTCCATTATTCAAGAAAATATTTAGACATAAATTTTTGTCAATAATTAAAACATTTGTCATTAATTAATTATTTTAAACAATATAAGCGATTATATTTAAGAAAAATATCTTTTAAGTCATTCATTTTTTTCACAAAACAAATAAAGCTAGCTTGCTTTGGAACTCGACCTCTTCCTCAGTCCTGTTGCTTCCAACCATGAAATATACACGATATGAAAAATACATGATTTACACATTGCACATATAAATTCACCTTATTAAGTAACTATAGTTTGGAACCCAAAATAATACATGATTTTAACATTTTATTCATTTAATAAAATGAATGTTGACAATACTAGATAAGATCATCAATGTCCTGAAAATTGCATATGACAATAAGACAAACGGTGTCCAAGAATCACTTATAAAATAAAAAAGAAAAAAGAATCAACATGGTGCATGCACATTACTGAAATAGACCACTCATGCAAATTGATTAGGCTGGGGCAGCCAACACGTGTGAAAGTGACCAATGGTGCAAGATTGAAGTCAACAATTGACCGAACGAACTATAAGATAGACATCGATTTGAATATCATTTTTTTCTTCCTATCCTTTCTCCAGTCTTCGTCAGCCAATTTGCGTGGATGAAACATGATGATTTTTTTTTTTAATAAATCAACACTTATAACAAAATAAGATGCATGACTATCCAACAGAAACTCACACGAAATGTATATAATTTTATCATGTAAATCACCAAAACAAATTAACGTTTTTCGCATAAGCTCATCGTGGATAAATTATCGATATTATTATAATAAGCTGCCTCATCTACATGACAATGAAAAAAATAGATTAATATCATAAAAATACTCAAAAACCCAAACTGGTACATATATAATAAATTTACCCTTTATTAATTTTTATTTAATTAAATTAATATCACGAAAAAAAACTCTAAATTAATATACTTGTAACAAACGAATACTCATCAATTGTCACGTATAATCTAACTCATTAATTGAACAATAGAATTTAATGAAAAATAAATTTATTATAAATATTATCAATTTATTTTATTTTATTATATTTTTATTTTTATTTTGCACACAAGCGGACAATCTCAGTGTCAACGCTCGAAGAAAATGCGCGCGTCATGCCAAAGGGAGAGCCCACGAGCTTTTACCAAGTCTGTCGTCAAGCATTTGCCCCCTCATTATTATCCCTTCGATTTCTCGAATTTTCAACCCATTTTACACGTGTCGGCTTGTCATACGCTCGTCGGGTGGCTCCCCTTCAAGACGGTCCAATGTTCGACGGGACCTTTGATAAAACTTTTAGGGAACGTTTTCTTTTATAGATGAATTTCTTCATGGAGTCGTCCTAGCTTGAGGGACGATGAATTTCTTTTATAGACATCTTCCCTCGATTCCGCCATTTGTCATTTGCATGACATCATGCGTGGATACATTGAATACATCCCCACGGATGATTTGATTGAATAGTTTTGCATGCATCGCATTGCACGCTCGGCAATCATTTTGATGTGGTCTTGTAACCAACACCCTCCCAATCATTTGCTACATGTTCCCAATTAAAAACAACATTTAAATTGATTTAATTTTTTTCATGATTTTTAAAGAATTTAATATGAGGGACATTTCATTTCTCCCCAAGGTTTGGAGGAGGCACATATTGACTCTCAAATTTAAAAAAAAAAAAAAAAGCTTTAGAATGTCATCTTTGCATCCCCAAATTGAGATAATAGATACAATTATAACACTAGAACACAGAGTGAAAAGTAAGGATAAATAAAGTATTAAGGACCTAGATAAGGTTCTGTAGTAATAATATAGAATATTTCCATGATTATCATCATAAAATTTATAAATAAAAAAATTCCACTCTATAATGAAAATACAAGACTTGTCCATCACTACAATCACAATAGCGTGATTGATTTGGCCATAACATGTCAAAACGTGGTGACCAATATGTTAGGTTTAGAGATGCATTGAACAAATTTTGGATCAAATTGAGATAGATAGCACACGAATTGCGACATTCTATCAACCTTGTGTTGAACAAAATTGTTATTCATTTGATGCTATATGACCTATGGGCTACATCTAGATGTTATGAGGTTAGGCATGGATATTAATGATGGTAGGGTCAGAAAAAAAAGAGAGGATGAATTTGAGCCACGAAACTAACCCTCGAGGATCCATTCAAAAGCAAGTCAAATAAGGCAACCACCATCTGTACCTCAAGCTCTTTTCTTCTCATTTTCCATCCAAACTTTCATCTTCCCTCTTTTTCTATATCTGTTCTTGATATAGCATATTCTTTTTCAGTTCCAACAAATGTCCCTATTAGGTCACTTCCATGTCATGGCCACGACATACACATTTGTTGATGTTAGCAAGTATGGAACGATACAAGATTAATGATCACGCACATTGTACAATCTAAATTACTTAAATTCTATGACATTCGAATTTAAAGATGTGCTTAAACGATAAGGTTTTAGGTAGTTAGTGTATCTATTTTAATATCGCATATGATCACGACATGTGGGAGACTTCAATACATCATTTTGAATAGGAGGATATCATTATTACAATGTGAATACTATATAGTTATTGTGTCATAATTAATTATTTTATTTAAAAGGGGTATAATTATGTCGTGATCAAAATTGTCACCACCGCATCCTGATTGGACAGTTTCCAATTATTGGTCCATATAGATAAACATCCTCTCTGATTAGGCAAGTCAAATTTAAGCATTGGTGTTTTTTAGGTGTACGCTGAAAAATGGCTTCTTTCCATCCATGTGTCTCATGGCACTGTCTAGTTCAAGTGTGATTGAAAAATGTGATTCTCTTGTTCAATAATGAAAAGGTTAGAGGAAGCATGACAAATTCGTGGGATGCCCTTTATCAAAGGTCCATATCGGTCTTACTAAGCTAACCACAAACACGTTTACATGGTTGCCAGTTCGATTCCCAAATAGACAATTTGAAAGCCAGCCTTGACCGGTTTTTGGCCTTGAACCGATCAGTTCTACTCAGCAACTGGCCTTGAACAAACCTTACAAATCACTTAATTGAGAACTTTTGCAAAAAGATAATGAAGTTTGAGCATTCTAGCATAAGTAGGCAATTGGAAAGCGGCTCCACTAGGGTAAGTTCCTGATTCCTGATCTCTAACCTATTTACCTTAAAAACTTATCAACCCTATCTTTTGCTAATCATGGTCACGATCAAGAAAATATTCAGTACAAAATACATAAAAAAAATCACCATAATAGAATAGTTGATCAAAATAACAAGGTCAATAACTTAAGATAAACTTATCAACCCTATCTTTGGTTTTTATTAGAACACAGAGTAAAAACTATAGATAAATAAAGTATTCAGGACATAGATAAGGTTTTGTAGTAATAATATAGAATGTTTCCATGATTATCGTCAGAAAATTTATACATTGGAAAAATTTGACTAGTATAACGAAAATATAGGACTCTTCCATCACTACTATCATAATAGCGTGATTGATTGGTCATGATATATCAATAACATGGTGGCCAAAGGTTTGGAGATGCATGGAGCAGATTTAAATCAAATCGAGACAGATAGCACACAAATTGCAACATTATATTGTCCTTGTTTGAACAAAATTGTTATTCTTTTGTTGCTATATGACCTGCAGGCTATGTCTAGATGTTATGAGGTTTGGTATGGATGGTAATGATGGTAGGGTAGAAAAAAGAGACAACGAATTTGAGTCGCGAAACTAGCCATCGAGAATCCATTCGAGAGCAATTCTAATAAGGCAACCATCATATGTACCTCAAGCTCTTTTTTCTCATTTTCCATCCAAACTTTCATCTCCCCTCTTTTTCTTTTTTCTTCTTCTTCATATAGCATATATTTTTAAGTTCCAACTAAGATTAGAGGACGTTGCCATCAGGCCTCTTTCATGTCATGGCCACGACAAACACATTCACTGATTTTAGCAAGAATTGAACAACATGAAATAAAAGATCATGGGCGTTGTAAAATCGAAACTATTTAAAGTCTATCCCATCCAAATTTAAAGGTGTGCCTAAACGTTAAGGTTTTAGTTAGCAATCATGACAAGTGGGGAGACTTCCATGCATCATTTCGAAGCATTATTCAACCTTACATTGGCGGAAGAGGCAACGATTAGTTTTTTTTGTTTAATAAGGAAGATGTCATTATTACAATGTCAATGCTATACAGTTTTATTGAAAAGGAATATAATTATATCTGCCTAATCAAAATTGTCACTATCGCATCCTGATTGGACACTTTCCAATTATTGGTCCATATAGATGAACATCCTCTTTGATTAGGTATGTCAAATTAAATTATTGGTTTTTTTTAGGTGGAAGTTGAAAAATGGCTTCCTTTCCGTGCATGTCATGTCTCATGGCACCGTCAAGTTCAAGTGTTATTGAAAAATGTGGTTCTCATGTTCAATAATGAAAAGGTTAGAGACATATTTGGGAGTTGTCCTTTATTAGGGGTCCATACCGATCTTATTTAGTCGGCTCCAAATACGTTCACATTACTGTCAGTTGGAATAGAACATTTCAGAATCATCCTTGACCGGTTTCATGGCCTAGAACCAATCAGTTCTACTTGGGAAGTAGCCTTAGCAAACCCTACAAGTCACTTCATTCAAGACTTTTGCAAAAAATAGCAAAGTTTAGGCATTTTAGCATAAGCATGCAATTGGGAAACAACTTGATTATAGTATGTTCTTGATTTCTGATGTGAAACCCACCTACATTAAAACTGATCACTCCTATCTTTTTCTAATCATAACTAGGATCGAGAAAATATTCCGTACAAAATACTAAAATAAAATATCAAATCAAAAGAGCTGACTTTCGGTCAATTTCTAAAAAGTGACCCTTTAAATCTTATACCCAACCTTTCATTTTCACTTCAAATTTATCCCATTATTAGCTGCCGTGTGTTCTCTCTACTAAAAAATGTTGAGTTGTTCATTGACGTGGCCAGCCTATGCACCGGTGAGAAAAACGGCGTCGTTTTACACTCCCTTCTCCCTCCCCGACCTCCGCCGAGCCCTCATAAGTTTCAAGGCGAGTATCACGCGCCTGAAGCGGCGGCGCGTGGGGGCGGGGTCGGCACACGAGCGGACAATCTCAAGGTCAACACTCGAAGAAAAGACGCACGCATCATGCCAAGGCCAAACCCCACTTGCTTTTTATCACGTTTGTCGTCCAACATTTCGTCCCTCTTTATCATCCCTTTGATTTTTCAATCCCCAGTCATATCGCTTAGTACGGGCGACTATAGCTAAATTAGAAGTGTCGGCAACTTCAAGGAATAATTAATCAGAGGAATTATAATAGACTTCACGTAGAGGATTATAACTATGTTATAGAGGGGAAGGTACGAAAAAAAATCTTAAATCTATTGTATCAATACTAATTCAATCCTAAATTTTTTATATTTATGTTAATTAGACTCGAAAAATAAGTACTATGGAGTATGGAAATTTGTGCATGGCACGAGGAGTCATCGAGGTTGACCGAATTGGTTAGGTTTGGGATGACATTCAATTTTTCGGGAACTTTATATAATCGTTAAGAGCTAGGGCTATTAATTTCATTCGAGTTCTTGCTAGAGATAAATTGAACTAAATAAGACAATATCACGAACCCGATCAGCTTGATCATCTGTATCTCTAGGGTATGAAACTACTCTGGGAAAATTACCCAAAAAAAAATTATAATCTATTTTATATGTGCCAATTTAGACCGAAACATTTCAATATGGTCAATTTAGTCTTAAACTTTTTGATGATTTGTCAATTCAAATCTAATCATTTTAATTGATTGGAAATCGTTTAAGTGAATGTCAACCGTCTTACACGACACAACTCTTTTGACATGAAGAATTTTTGTAATTTTTTGAAAATTGTCCTTATTTTTTTTTGTATGACATCAGCTCTGTCAGCGTGCTTTGCATGGATGCATTAAAAATATCCCCGCCAATAATTTGCTGCATTTGGATGCATGCACCATGAGAGAAACTTAATTTGAAGGGCATGGACGCACGCTCGCCAATCATTTTGATGGCCCTTTGATGGGGTCATGTGACCAACACCATCCCAAGGGAGATCCGATTTCAAATATGCGCATTTAAAGAAGGAACTGCAAGGACAAAGTAAAGGCCAAATAATGCACGCAATGCAAAAGGGTCTACCACCAATTTGCTTGTAAGCTGATTTTGTAGAAGACTTGAATTGTGACATTCTAACATTCTATCGTCCTTGTGCTCTCACATCGAACGAAATTGTCTTTCTTTTCGGTTCACCTATTTATCGAGAAGTAGGGTAGTGATGGTAGTGTGAGTAGGGTCGAAAAAGAGGGGACGAATTTGAGCCGTGAGACGAGCCATCCAAGATCTGTTGGAAAATGACTCCTATTAGACAAGCACCATCCGTCCCTTGAGCTCAATTTTAACTCGATCTTTCTAAATTTCTCCTTAATAATTTTTCTTTTCCGTTCCATTGCATTGTTCTTTAAATAAATAATCTCGAATTGTAATATTTGGAAGAATCATTATTTGGTTGTAATGCCATTTGTAACATTTCTTTTTTTTTTCCTTTTCGTAATGCAAGGGGTCATTAGGCCTCAACTAGTGGCCAACGACCCCCTACCAGCCTTAACCATGAATCTAAAAAGAAAAGAAAAGAAAAGAACATAAAATAAAATATTCAGAAATTTATTTAAAAAATTGTAAAAATTGTCAATGTCAACGTTCAACTATATCACATAGGACTAAATTAACAATCGTCAAAGGGTCTATGAAAAAATTGAAAAATTTTCAAAATGTCTTATGACTAAATTGATACAATCGAAAGATTAAAGACTAAATTGACAAATCATCAAAATTTAGGACTAAATTAATAAATCATCAAAAGTTTAGAATTAAATTAGCACAATTGAAAATTTTAAAACTAAACCGATTGTCGTGCAATAAATTTATAACTTTTTGGACAATCATATCCCCATCAATAATTTGCTTGGGTGATTTTGCATGCATGCACAAACGATCGCTCACTCGCAATTTTGATGGGCCTTTTGATGTGTTCATATAACCATCAAAATTGATAAGATATTTTTTGTTTAAATAGGAGGATTTATTACAATTCGAATGCTATGCAGTTATGTGTCTATAATTATATATTATTATTAAATAAAAGAATATAACTATGTCTGCGTGATCAAAATCGTCACCATCGCATCTTGACGTGGACAATTTCCAATTATTGGTCCTTAGAATTATTGGTTGTTTTTTTTATTAGGTGGATGTTGAAAAATGCCTTCTTTCCATGCAGGTCATGTCTCATGGCTCTGTCGAGTTCCAAGTGTTGTTGAAAAATGTGATTCTCTTCTTCAGTAATGAAAAGGTTGTAGGAAGCAAGTCATGATCGTGGATCGGCCGCTGATCCCTACCGATCTTACTCAGTTGACTTCCAATATAAAAAACTTGAAAACTAGCCTCCACCGTTTTCTTGGCCTTTAGCCAATCGATCCTACTCAAGAGCCAGCTTTAAACAAACCCTAGGAGTCATTTCATCGATAATTTTTGCGGAAAAATAAAGAAGAATAAAATTTGAAATCCACTCACCTTAAAACAGATCACCCATTTCTTTTACTAATTATTATTAGGATCAAGAAAATGTGCAGTACAAAATACATTAAATTAAAAAAATCGCTAGAATGGAATATACAATCAAAATATTAGGTTTATACCTTAAAATTAGCTGACTTTTAGTCAAACTTCTAAAAAATATCTTGGCCCTTTAAATCTTCTATCCAACCTTTCATTTTCACTTCAAATTTATCCCATTTTTACTGCCGTTTGTTCTCTCCAAGGTCAACAATCTTGCCAAAGCCAAACCCCACTTGCTTTTATCAAGCTCGTCGTGAAGCACTTCGCCCCTTGTTATCATCCCTTTGATTTTTTGACCGCTAGCAACACCGCTTGATATGGCTGACAATAACTAGATTACTATGTCATATAATAGATTTTATATAAAGATTTAGAATTACATTACAACAATTAAATAAATATAGGACTATGTTAGAATCCATGCAATTCATAGTGATAATTGCCTATCTTGTTACGTAGAATACTTTAACTTTGTTACCGAGCAAAAATAATATTTTTTTAATTTGGTAATTTAATTTTAACGTGCCTAACATTATGAAAGGATAAGTTTGGTCCCGAACGTCCTTTTGTACCGCGATAAATGCCAAGAACGTGGGGTGCGCCTTTTGGCCGTACCTCACATCTTCACTCCACCTTATCCCTAGTACTGTCGTCTCTTCATAATCATTTTTGCCCGCACCTTCTCATGATGTGGTTCGGCTTGATTTCCGTGCATGTAACAAATTGGACTCGCGGCTGAAAATGTTAGAGACATAAATTGGACTTGAAAAATAAAACTTGTGTAGGATGAAAATTTGTGCATGGGAAGAGGAGTGATCGAGGTCAACTGAATTGGTTAGGTCTTAGATGAGATTCAAGTTTTCAGGACTATTACATAATCATTAAGAGCCAAAGTTATTGGTTTCATTCTAGTTATTGCCAGAGAATAATTGAACCAAATAAGGAAATGTTGCGACTCGATTGTTTTGATCATTGGATTTTCTCTCTTTTATAGGAGGGTATTAAGCTATTTGGGAAAATTACGAAAAAAGTCTTAAAATTATTACATTTATGTTAACTAAGATCTAGATCTTTCGATTTTGCTAATTTAATTTTGTGATTTGCCGTGCCACACAAGTCGGCCGGAGCTCATATTGGACAATTCTGCAATTATTTTTTTGAAATTGTCCTTATTCGTTCTTTGTATGACATCTGCTGTGTGCTTTGCACGGATGCATTAAAAATGTCCCCACTAATAATTTGCTGCAATAATTTTGCATGCATGTATCTTATTTTTTTCTTTCAACAAGAAAAAAAAATGGGTGAGAGAAATTTATTTGGAAGGGCATGGACGCACGCTTGCCAATCATTTTGGTGGCCCTTTGATGGGGTCATATGAGCTACATTCGTACCAAGAGAGATCCGATTTCATATATGTGTATTTAAAGATTGAATTGCAACAACAGAGAAAAGCCAAATAATGCACGCAATTCAACAAAATAGCAAAGAACCAGTTTTTTCCCTAATATTTTTTCCAAATTGTGCATTATTTTTTTTATTGTTTTCGCCGAGTGTTTGGAGTGGCCTATACTATTCTTATTTTCTTTTACTTCCGTTTTACTTTGACTTTTTTTTTTTTTTGCGAAATCTAATAAATGACAACACTTACAAATTTAATTTTTTTCCATATTGTTTAAGAATTAAAATAAGGACATTTCTACCCCCAAGTCTGGAGAAGGCACATATTGGCTCTTAAAGTTGGGGAAAATAGTATAGATAATCCTCTCTGCATGCCCTAAATTGAATTCATAGATGAATCATACGAAACAGAGAAAACTAGAGATAAGTAAAGAATTAAGGATCCGGACTAGGTTCTTTAGTAGTAAAATAGAATGTTCCATGATCATTATTAGATAATTGATACATGGAAGAAACCAAAATACAAATTGTTCCATCATTACAATTCCTGTAGAGTGATTGATTTGGGCATGATAGGACAATGACATGGTGACCAATAAATAAAGTTCAAAGATACATGGAGCATATTTGAATCCAATTGAAACAGTAGCACACAAATCGCGACATCCTATCGCCCTAGTGCCTCGACATTGAATGATATTGACATTCTTTGGTGCTGTCTAATCAATAGGTTACATCTAGGTATTGGGCATGGATTGTAATGTGAGTAGGCTCGAAAAAGAAAGGATGAACTTGAGCAGTGAAACAAGCCATCAAGTATCTGTTGGAGAACAAATCTAATCAATCGAGCGTCATCATCTATCCTGCAAGCTCAATCTGACTTAATCCGAATTTTTTCTCATTAGTTTTCTCCCTCGATTATATCCCTTGCCCTACTAAATATTCTCAAATCATAATCTCCCGAACCATCATTTCTCGGTCATGGTGCCATTTATAACATTTTATGCCTTTTATTTTTCGTGATTTGGACATCGAAATACTATGAAATTTCTCTTGATGAATCTGTACGTGATTATGAACCATTATCGTTGCTGAAAATTGCAGATAACTACTACAAGAGAGGTCGGTCCAGTCCTAACCAATGTGCCCTGCTTTAGATGGCGAATGCACAAAGTCGTAGAATTTCAACAATACATAATTTTGATAGGAGGCTGCGAATTGATCGATTCGATGACTAGATGAAACCATGTGATCAGATCATCATCAACTTCAATATGATTTCTCTAATGTAAGCTAATTGAATCATCGATATCCGCAAGATTGCGAATACACTAATGGAAAAAGAGAAGGAGAAGGAAGGACATGGACACTTAGAAAATGCCAAAATTTTAAAGTTGACTTTGGTTTTCTCTCTTTTCCCTTTTCTCCTCAGACATAAAGAATTTGAGTTAATAAATAGAGGTAAAGCATATAGATAAGAGCATACAAATCCCATAGACAAGCAATACAAAACTATATGTGGAATCTTCACCTGTGGAATCTTCGGGGTGAGGAGGGTGGTATACATGATAAATTATCTGAGACAAAATTTGACTCTGATACAATGTAAAAATGTCTAACCCAAAAATTAAGTGTATATGTAAGGGAGACCCCAAGTATATAAAAAAAATATATAAATCCCATTGATAAGCGATATAGGGATACTTTAATAATTCGGGTAAAATGTTTTGGTTTTTTTTTAGGGGGGGTCTAAGGTTAGAGAATATTGCCGTCAGGTCACTTCCTTGGCATGGTCTTGAAGTACGCGTTCACGATTTTGGCAAGTTAGCGACAACAGAAAACAAACGATCACGCATTATTCTAATGTTTTTGGCAATTCGATACTCCCATGCTCTATCCGTATATAGGTCATCTGCCTCCAGTGTTAGTGATGATCACAAGAGCCTTGGCGTCTCACCAAACTATGAAAATTTACACTTCAAAAGTTAGATCTATGTTTATTCAACATATTTTAATTGTTTCCATACAACAATGGTGTAGAAAAAGCTGAATTCAAACACACACCACCAACTAATAACACTATAATTATTAGAGAAGGAATTTCTAGAATAGGCTCACCATTGACGATGATACAAGATTTAGTGATCGGTTGCCAATTATTTTGCTTGACAGATTCTTTCTTATGGTATGAGTATGTGCTTAATCCTATTAGTACTCTATTGATCCTCTTTGTTTTCTGGATTTTGCTTTATTTTGTAGTATTTTGGCCTTTGCTCTACTTTGTCATGAAAATTTATGTACTTTTCATGTATCTTTTTAAGTAATAAATACGATCTTTTTTCTAAAAAAAAACTTAATTGCATTCGAATTCAAAGATGAGCTTGAACGATAAGGCCTTAGGTAGCAAGTGCACATCTTTTGATATCACATATGATTATGACTAGTGGGAGACTTCAATCCATCAACGGACGACACGATCATTAATTATTATTTTTGTTTGAATAGGAGGATGCCATTATTCCTATGTGAATGCTATTCAGTTACTGTGTCTATAATTACTAATTTTATTGAAAAGGAATATAATTATATCTGCGTGATCAAAATTGTGGCCATTGCACCTTGATGTGGACGGTTTCCAAATATTGGTCCTTATAAATGAACATTTTCTTGGATTAGGCAAGGCAAGTCAGATTAAATTATTGGTTCTTTTTGTGGGTCCGCATTGAAGTGACTCCCTTTCATACATGGTTTGGCTTTGTCATGACTCATGGCACTGTCAATTTATAGTGTTGTGGAGCATAGTGATTCTCGTGTTCAACACTGAAAAGGTTAGATGAAGTATGACAAAATTGTGAGCTGTCTTTTATTCGAGGTGAACAATTGGACCGCTTTAATCCAAAAAGTGAATCGAACGGACCTTATTCAACTAATTCCAAACTTGTTCACATAGGGACTAGCTCAGTTTCTGAGTAAAAGATTTAAAACCGATCATGTCGAGTTATGTTTCTAGTTCTTGACTCTGAATGTTCTACTAGATTTAAGAATATTTTTTAGATAAAACGGTTTTGAATTGGTTCAAAACCAAACCCTACAAGTCTTTTAATCGAGAGTATAACTAATGAAGTTGAATATTTCAATTCAAGCAGTCAATAATGAACTGGTTCTAATATGGTAGGTTGTGGGCTCCTGATCCTACCCTACTGCTAATCACCAGCTATAGTTAGGATCAAGAGAAAAAAAAATATGACAGCAAGAACCAGTAGAAATGCTTGTGAATTGAATGATAATGGAAAAGGAACTGATAAGATAGATGATGTCATAAGATTCAACCATGGCCAGTACTTTTGAACGCCCTTTTATTATTCAAATAATGTCACTTAGGGAAAATAGATTGGAGCCCCTAGTTATGGTAATTGTTTTTTTGTTCTACCTAGGGTAGCATTATTATATAGTTCTTTTTCATCGGAACCACATAGACTATGTTCGAGGTCCAAGCTCAGTAATGACAATCCCATTGATGAGTGACCTCATTCATTATTAGAATCGAAATTTTCGGCACCACCTTTTATATTCATTAGTAATAAAGTACCTCACCTTCGTTTTCCATTCAATTTGGGTTTGTCGTTGAGTCATAGCCTTTAATTTGCTTGCACAGTGTCGTATAGTTCATCAGTGACCGGCTTAAGGTTTTTTTCCTTTGGGAGTTAGAAATTTTTATTTTTTCTTCACTAAAACGAAATATCCAATCAAAATAGAAAAAATATGTAAGATAAGATAGGGTTAGTATTTCAAAATAACCCCACCTTTAATAAGTTTTCTTTTGTAAAAATTATCTTGACATTTAGGTATAACTACAAAGGGTGGTGCCTTCGTGGCTGACTTGTATACGACTAGACCTTAAACATTGGTTAAAATGGCGGGTTGTCAAGAGTTGAGGAAAACAAAACCCGCTTTGCTTTCTTAAGGTTTGTCAAAAATTGTCCTCCTAACCATAATCTATTTGATCTTTCAATTCCTGGACTTGCCATGTACGGTTATGACCAGACGGTCATATTAGCAAATTCTCATATGAGAATCAATCAAAATAATTATTTTAAAATTTTATGTTATAAAATATTTATGAAAATAATATATCCTGTTACACAAATATCTTTACTTGCTTTGCTCAATAAAAAAATATTTTAATCTGGTAAATTAAATTTGGACAACATCGCGGCAGCTTTACCAAAGGAAAAGTTTGGTCCTGAATGTTCTTTTGTTTTGTACAGCTTTTTCTTTTCTTTGCTAAAAGTTCTTTTGTACAGCTATAAATACCAAAATGAGGGTACCTTTATCCGTACATCTTCCCCGTTTCTATCACCTCTCTTCATAATCAGCTTAGGCCACACCTTCTCATGACGAGGTTTGGGCTTGAATTCGATGCATGTGATGTAATGGACTCTCAGCTGAAAAACTTGGGAGAGATACGTTGGACTTATAGGAAAGAATTATCTCATAAGATGATGAAAATTTGCAGATATCTCAAGGTGTCTAGGTTGACTGGCTAAGTCAATGTTGTGAATAGATAAGGGTCATGGATTTGAGTTCTTGCGTATGTATTATGATGGTTGTGAGATTGTAGTCCAATTTTAATTAGAGAGAAATTGAATTGAATAAGGCAATATTAAGACTCAATTGGCCTGATTGTCGGGTAGCCGAATTTCTTCTCTGATTAAGGATATCAAGTCTAGAGTCACTTGTATATATAGCCTATAAACTCTTTATATACATGCGATTTGCACCCAACCGTCGATTTTAATTTTTTTAGATTTGTATATATTCTCTTTTTCCCTTTTCAAATCCAAATTGAACTTCCACCACAACAGGCGCAAAAATAGAAAAAACCCAAGAAAAAACAGGAGAGAACTCGTCTTTGTCCCACATCCCTTGAACCTCGCGACACAAAACACCGACCGTCGCTCATTCCCGGCCCAAACCCGGCCCGAATTGAACCGATCCGGGTTCGACTCGGGTCACTCGGTCAAACGGCGAACCGAGTCTAGACACAGTTCTAATACAACAATATAGCGAACCATCCTCACAAGATCTACAGACATGGTTGATGATGATTTCCTTCGTCCACTTGGCGCGATCACACGAGGGTCTTGCAGGCGGACGTCGCCGGGTCCCACATCGCCGGCAGCAGGAATTTCCGGCCGCCGAGCCCGTGAGCATTGTAGCTCGCCCCGGTCACCTTCTCGACAAGGAGCTGGCCCGGATATCCCGGGTACGCGCCCGACCCGTATATTCCCGTGCACGCCGACACCGCCTCCAGCGGGGCGTCCGCCGGGCCCTGGAAGTACCCGCTCCCAAACGGGTTCGTGACGGCGCCGGCGAGGAGCGTCGCCAGGTTGATCACCATGCCGTCTGCTCCGACGTCGCCGCTCGGCGCCACCAGCGGCGGCGTCTGCGGGCCGTACATCGGCTGGTGGAACGGCCACGCGCACTGCCCGGGGCACTGCGTCTCCGAGTTCCCGACCCACACGAACGCCGACCCGGGCCGGGACGACCCGTGCGTCCCGCACCGCATGCAGAAACCCTCCACAGCGACGTCCGCCGCCGTGAGGACGACGGTGATGGTGCCGGGGGCGGCATTGAACTTCCCGGCGAGGGCGCGGAGGTGGCGGTTCTTGAGCGACTTCCCGAGGGTGTACGCCTCGCGGATTTCCTGCCGCCCGACGACGAGGTTGGAGCTGCCACCCTTGTACTTCTCGGTGGTGCGCCACCAGGAGGCAGCGGAGGGGGGAGGGGAGCGGGCGTAGCCAAGGGAGCGGATGAAGTCGACGATTACGGAGCGCTGGGTGGGGGAGAAGCGACCGTACCAGACGAGGTCGACGGTGACGTTGCCCTTGAGGAGAGCTCCGTTGTGGTACTCGAGGACGAGGGGTTGCTGCTGGACCAGGGCGGCTGAGGAGGAGGAGATGGAGCTTGAGAAGAGGATGAAGAGCAAGAAAAAGAAAGAGAAAGCTAGAGAGTGAGACGCCATTGACGCTGTTCCAAAGCTTTTAGAGAGAGAGAGAGCAGAGGAGTGGGATAAAATACCAAGGGAGAGGGTATTTATAGTGGGAAGAGGAGGAAGAGAGGGAGACAGCTATGAGAGATTAGCGACTTTTTTTTTTTTTTTTTTTATGTGAAATCCTTGTGACTTTGTGATATGTCAATGTTGATCGACTCCTTTTTCTTTTTCTCCTGGCCATGCTCAAATTCATTTTCGATACATATAGATATGGCCAATTTTAAAATATGGTAGTATCTATATGTGATGATATGATTAAATCAAATATCATGTCTAATCCAATATACATAATACGTGTAAAAGTTGGTTATTAATTCCAACTTGAACTTGAGTCTATAAATTGAGTGTCATTCTTACGATTGGATTTGAGAGCATTTACATAATCATAATGATTTCAATCAATTTTGATCAAATAAATATTTGATCATTGTAACAATGAAAATAATTCATACTTGGAAGAGAAATAAGTGTATTATACACGAAAAATACATATAAAATCCGTGAGTCTCATGTCCCGTCAAATGACCATTTACACTTATTTTGAGGCCAAATGCTTCCAAAAAACATCTCCATGCGAGACAGAAGTAGCCTTTTTTTTAAAAGATCCAAAAAATATTATCTCTTAGAGCAAAAAATTGGACGTAAAATGTACTTCCTACCCAAGATTCTAGGGCGTAGGTGACGTGAATAATGATGATGGGACATTTACTATCAACAAAACTGAGAGAAGTGATTACTGAATTTAATACCGAGGAAAAGTAATTTATAGCAAGGGAAAAAAGAGTATACCTGACGTGTCCTCTTTGGGTCATTCATTTCAATTTTTTTCAAATTTATTTATAATGAAAAGCGTCGCGTCAATCTTTTTTCCCCTTTAAATTTGAAAAGAAAAAAAGAAAGAAGAAAAAGAACAACGAGTACCATTTTTATGTCTTTGCTTTTGCACAATTTGGGGGTGTCCGTGCTTTTTGTTTTTTTAAGGTATTCGGTAGCAATGTAACGGCGTAGGATGGCGTGAGGGTGCCACGTGGAGGGAAGTGGTTGGGTACGGGATGTGGGGAAGAGAGACTCTTGCCAGGCTTTAGGGATGACGTGGCAGTATGAGCTTCTCTGAGCAGAAGGGGGGAGGCTTGTAGTAGCTTCTTGATGGCGACCTCCTGAGACTTTAGCCTTTAGGGACTCTTGACCCCTCCATACACGCCAATTTTGAAAATTAATAAAAATAAATTTTTTTCCTTTCCAAAACGTTTTTCATATTTCCATGTTTGATTCTTGGATATCAAAAATCAAAAGAAAAAAAACCGCCGCTGACTATTAATTAGTGAATTATTGTGGACTCTTGTCATGGATCCTCGGTCACAACCCACGAGCCAGAGAGTTCCGTTAAAAAAAAAAAAAAAAAAAACAAATATATATTATATATATACGTATAATACCCTCAAAGCCCATCCAAACGCCTTCAACTCAGGTAATTTTACTAAACACACCGTTTCCCCAAATAGCTTTGAGCTCACAAGACCGTGTTCACTATTTTAAGACTCTTGACCCCTCCATGCACGCCAATTTTGAAGAGCCGCCCCCAAAAAAAGAAATTAATAAAAATAAATTAGTTGATATTATGTTTGATTCTTGGATAGAAAAAATCAAAAGAAAAAAAATGCTGACTATTAATTAGTGAATTATTGTGGACTCTTGTCATGGATCCTCGGTCACAACGCACGAGCCAGAGAGTTCCATTAAAAGCCGCCTCGCCTTCTAGGTAATTCTAGTTAGTTGACAAGACTGTGTTCACTATTTTAAGAGGACCAACCCCACAATAGGGGAGAAACTTATTTCTCTCTCAGGAATATTTCTGAACTTTACGTTCTATAGAAATATTTCTGAATTTTACATTCTATAGTTTAAATTATTAATTATGAAATGTAACTTGTCATCTCATCGTCGTTGAGGTATTAATTGATAAAATAGTTGTACAAATATATTGATACAATAACTGTTTTATTGTTTTCTATTTACTGGTTTAGATAAGTTAAAGATTCATGGAGATCCAAGACAAGTATACTATCTTTAAACGTGACCCTTACATAGATTTAAAGGAACACCCTTTTAGTTTCCAGGCACTATTAATCGATTATCTTGAGGTTTTTGGGTCTTAGAATCCTTTTGGTTGGATTTGAAAATATTTGACTTGTCATTAAAAAAATGGAAGAAACAACAAGTTTTTTCTTTTCAAATAATTCCTTCCTAGAACTTTTGAATTTGCAATCTATTACCAAAAGCCAAGGGCAAAATTGTAATTTCACTTCAATTATTTGCCCTCTCACTAAAGGTGATTGGCAACCACCTTGGAAACTAAAATTGGATTGAGCAAGATTAGTATCCAGTTTGTAGAATCGAGAACTAGTTTGTAGAATCGAGAACTAGCTCATCCAGTCCGATCCAAATTTAGGGTTGGTCCTAAAATCATTGATTTCTTCTTCTTTTTCTATTTCTTCGATTCCCTACAAATTGGAGTTAATAATTTACTTTTAAGGTTTTGCTTCAAAAAAATTAAAAAAATTTGGCCGATTCAATCATTCCAATTTTGGTCTCCTAAGGGGCCACCCAAAATTGACTAGTTTGGTCCAGTCTAATCTGATTTTTGGGTTTGACCAAGGTTGACCGCACACCCCTCCTGCCTCTATCTTTGATTTAAAAAACATAAAATTTTCTCAAATCTCCACCCATGTCTTTTTATATCTTTCAATTTCCCTCCCCCTACCATTCTACATCCTACCAAAGAAAGGGATAGGAGGAAAGATGAGGTCCCAATCGAGGACAATGCATCATCACAACGTGACTTCAGTCCAATCTCGACCCATGATGTGCCGGATCAGATCGTACGTCGCCGTGATTCAAAAGTGACAGCTCGCTGAATCGCGAATCGATCTTCCCCCGGGACGAGCTATAGATTATATAAGATTAGACCGGACCTTCGCCAGCTTGATTGATTGGATGAGCTCATGCAATTAACTCGCACAGTCGCGTCTCTTGATTCTGCACTGACTCCCTCCCTCTTGTCTTATCACACATCATCATCCTCCCTTCTCACATCTTTTGTCTTTTGTTTTCTGTCCAAAAGCCTCAAGTCCCATGAAACACATTGATGACCAGCCTGTGTCCGAATGGAGGAGAGAGAGAGAGAGAGAGTCTTTTCTCTTGAGAAAGGATCTGACTTTTCTACTTTGGATTTTGTGCATGGTCACTCCCTTTAAACACTAATTTAAGCATATATTAAGGGAAATCACGTCATATAATCATTAAATTTTAATTTAATATACAATATCCTCCCAACATGCAATATATTAATGAATTTTTATTTAATATCATCATTAAAATTTTATTGCATATATAATTTAGTATCTGAAATGTAAGAAAATATGTAATGTCATTGTTCTATTAATTCAAATTCAATGATAATATTGAATACTTTTAGATATAGATCGAATATTTACCAAGATTTTAGAGATCATATTGAATAAAATCATAATTCAAAGACGTCATGCACATTAAGATAAAGTTGAGTCATCACACTAAATAAATCAAAAGTTAAGGAGTGAATATTGGACCAAAATTTATGAACTATTTGTAAAATATAACCGACCAATGCCTAGAGACACTCGTCGACAAAACCCAATCATCCGATAAAGTCTTTGGGAAGAAAAAGAAAGAGCAAGCCAAGAACTCCATCTCAATCAAACTTGGGAAAGAAGGGGAATTTGAGGACCACAAGGGGAGCCTACTCAAGTTGTGTTGATGGAGAGGGATCGTGAGCTCACAAAAAATTATGGGGATGAAGGGAAGAGTGAGTGCCACGTCGTGGGCTTAGAATACATCCAATTCCTGCAATAGCTGGTGTACAAGGGACAGTCAAAAAGGATGTGTACGCATTTTTCCACCTTCCCAAAAGCCTCACTCCTTTTCCTAGAATTGTGCCTAGACCCGACAAAATCAAACTCTCTTTCGTGTTTTGGTTTCTTCCTCCAAATTTCAAATTTCTTATCTCTTATGACGGGGCACATAAAATTTCTTTGAAAACATTCCAATCGAGGGATGAATTAAAGGAAATAATTTGATATAGTTGCGAGAAGATATACAGAATCCGTTTGTTGATTTGAATTGGCACATGTAAATTAATCATGATGTTCTATACAAGCCAAGGTGACACGAATTTCAAGTACCATTATGACATGGTATTACAAATTGTCAACCATGATCAGGTGTGTGAAAAGTTATTTACATAGGAAATATTTACTTGTGAAGAGGATCGTCTAGATCAATCCCCAACTAATGATACGGCCGCTAATTTTACAGAGCAAATAAAATGCCAACCAAGGTTTTGCCTCAAGCTTTGAGTGATTAACGTGATATGCACATTCTCAATGGCGTGAGAAATCAAATTTACACCCCACACCTAATTTATTCACTAAAGCCAATCTTCCATCACAAATATTCAAATAAAATATTTATGTATGTCAAGTAGCAAGCATTGTACTTTAGCCTATAACCCTGTTTGTTAATCAAATAAATAACTTTCAAAGACACCGGTTCTCTTTAATGATACAATCAACACTTCACAAATTGAAAGCACTTTTTTTTATATGCTAGTAAATGTGTTGTATAAAGCGTGTCTAGGCAACAATAATTGCCTATATGTTATTAGTTTTCTTGAAAGTGCATATGCGAGGCTAGATGAATAACAATTCTTTGTATGTTAACTTTACTCGCGACATGCAAAAGTAATGCTTTGAAAATCAAACATGATTTTCCTTGAACACATTTTAATGAGTATTTTGGGAATATTCCTTAAAAAGTGAGACATTAGGATCCCTTTAGCTTAGGAACAATAATCAACAAATTATCACAAAACGACAAATCCCATTTCATCCGATGACATTGCTTGCTTCTTTTATCTTATCTTTTACATCGGATGATGGGGTCGTTTGCCAGTTCGGGAGGGAAAGGACAGAGAGAAAGCTGTCGGGCAGTGGGTGAAAACTAGGCAATCATCTTAGGATGACGCCAGAAATTTTACTACCGACTTCCCCCCCGGGACCCCAATGACTAATACTTGCCTAGACACGTGTCTCATAAGAGTAAATCAATCACGACCGCCAATCCCTCCTTGAGATCAACGACCGTCGTACGCTCGACCCGTCGGGTTCGGATCCAAGCAAGAAGTTCCCGCCCCGAGGACCTTGGATTGGAAGTGTTGAGAGTAGGTTCGTCAGTAGAAACTGCCTAACTCGTCCTCGCAATAATGCAAGGACTGAGGTACGGACAATCGAGACGTTTTTGGTGGCAAGGACGTATTGTTTCATTTGAATGGGTCGACTGGTCCAACACGACATCTCTTGACATGCAAATATTGATACCATTCCTTAATTAATTGCATCGATCGCTTATGGTCCAACAATCATGAAGCCTTTTCAACATTTTAGAGCATTTGTTTCTCTATAACTTATAACTCATAAATATATGCCTTTTCATGTGTGTGTTTATATATATGTAACATTGTTCAAGTGAAGAATCCACGATGGGTTGATTTTTCGTTATCACTTGGAGATCTTTTGTGCAATTAAGCATGCAAGTACAAAAGGAGGGGAACGGTTGGTCCACAAGTTTTTACATTTTTGTTTAACCAAACTGGTGTGTTCATCTTACAAAATATAAATGATTTGAAAAATATTTTTTTAAAAAAATGATTGCTTATATCACTTACATAAATAATGAATAAAATATATTTTTATTATTCATGAAAATATTTAGATATAAATTATTGACAATAAACAAAATATTTTTCATTAATCAATCATCTCAAGCAATATAAATGATCATTTTTAAGAAAATATTTTCTAAATCATTCGTTTTTTACAAAACAAACTAAACTGATTTGCTTTGGAGGTTGGCCTTTTCTTAATCATTTTCCTTCCAACGATGAAAGATATTAGATGTGAAAATACATGATTAGACAATTCACAAATAAATTCACTTGATTAATTGACTATAATCGAAACCCAAAAAATGATGGATGATTTGAGCAGTTTAGCTATTCCATTAGAGTGATTGTGGACAATACTAGATAAGATCATTAATGTGTTGAAAATTTCATATGACAATAACACAAAGTGTCATCCAATAATCACTGACAAAATAAAAATAAAATAAAATAAAATAAAGAATCGTGTGATGCAATGCATCAGATGCATGCACATAGCTGAAATAGACGCCTCATGCAAATTAATTAGGCTGGGGCATCCAGCACTTTTGAAAGTGACGAATCGTGCAAGATTGAAGTCAACAATTGACCGAACGGACTCTAAAGATAGATATCGATTTGAGTATCATTTTTTCTTTCCTTTCCTTTCTCCAGTCTTCGTCAGCCAATTTGCATGGATGCAACATGGATGATTTTATTTATTTATTTTTCTAGTACATTTACACTTATCAAGAAAATAAAATACACAACTATCCATAGAATATAATTTTATCATGTAAATCTCTAAAACGGATTAACGTTCTTCGAGTAAGCTTGTCATGGATAAATCATCGGTATTGTCATTATAAACTGCCTCATCTACATGACAATGAAAAAAATTTAGGTTATTATGACGAAAATACTCAAAATCTCAAATTGATAAATTTATGATAATTAATGTCTATTAAATTGGATTAATATTACGTAAAACCCTAAATTAATAAACATGTAATAAATGGATGGTAAAACCTCTCATCCAATGGAAAATAATGAATAATAAATTTATTACATGTATATTAATTTGAATTTTTTTAATATTAACCCAAAAAGATATGCAAGGAAATTGTCACACGCGTGAAGCGGCGGCACGTGGGAGGAGTCGGCACACAAGAGGACAATCTCAGGGTCAACACTCGAAGAAAATGGGCGCGTCATGCCAAGGCCAAAGCCCACGTGCTTTTTACCAAGCCTGTCGTCAAGCATTTTGCCCCCTCATTACTATCCCTTCGATTTCTCGATTTTTCAACCTATTTTACACGTGTCGTCTTCTCATACGCTCGTCGGGTTCCCCTTAAGACGGTCCAATCTTCAATGGGTCCCTTCTGATAAAACTTTTAGGAATGTTTTCTTTTTTAGATGAATTTCTTCATGGAGTCATCCTAGCTTGAGGAATGCTTGGGAAATATAATAGGCTTAATACCATTAAAATTTCAAACCTATACCATTACAACAATTCTCACACTGATTTTCCCCTCATAGAAATTTCAAACCGATATATACAACTTATTTACTATAAAATAAAATTTTTTTCTTTACAAAAAAATCACAAACTAATATCACTAAACTCAATCTACTCAACACTAAAACACATGTGTCAATAAACGTGATAGATGGCTGCAAGATGAATTTATAATTTGTGTTGACAATGTGTATTTTAATGGGATATTAAACATAATGCTAACATATGGTGGGTTCAAGTTGAAGTATGCCAATTTTTTATTTTTGTCAAAAATAAAAATAAACCTGAGGAAAATGTGTTGCTGTTTTTGAATTACTAATTTGAAATTTTTAACGGAATTAATCCCATTTATAACAATCGACCTATTAATCTAATATATAAGTTTTACACCAGATTATTTTGTTATCCAGAAAAAAAAAGGATATATTTTGATTTGGTGAATAAATTTTAACTTACCCAACATTATTGTGGCAGCCTTATGAAAGGATAAGTTTGGTCCCGCATGTTTTTGTACCGTTGTAAGTGCCAAAATGGAGGGGCCTTTTCTCCGTAATTCTGGTCTCACACATCTTCAATCCACTTGTCCTTAGTGCAATCATCTCTCTTCATTATCCGCTCTAGCCGTACCTTCTTTGCATGACACGGTTTAGCTCTGATTTCATTACATGTGATGAACTGTACTCGCAGCTGAACAAGTAAGAGAGATAAATTGGAGTTCTAGGGAAAAGAATAACTTGTGGATGATGAAAATTTGTGGATAGCGCAAGTGATATTAATTGATTGGAAAAGTCAATATTGTGAATCGATTAGATATTGGGCTCAAGCTCTCGCAATTGTTATGTAGTGATTAGCCTCATCAAATGCGCGGTGGTTCATAAATAGCTCGACCTAAATAACTCATCTCTAAGCAATTTAAATTTAGTAGCTCATCTCCAACCAATCCATATCCCATCTAATTTATATTGCTAAAACACTATCACAATTTTTTTTTTTTTTTTGGTTGGTAAATACTATCACATTTAACAAAGTTTATTTATTTTACGGAAAACTCAATGATATTTTTCTAGGAAAGTATTTTTCAAGAATGCATTTGGTCTTCCTTTGTTTGATAACATATGATCGAAAATATCTGTTGACATCTGGATCTCATTCAAAAATGATTTCAATCTCATGACTTTATTTCTAGTAAAAAAATAATTGGATTTTTTAATGAATTTTTTTAAAAAATTCAAATTTTAATTATTTATATTTTTCCTTTCTTTTTTAAAAACTTGAATTTTAATTATTTTTTAAATTTCTTTTCTTTATTTTTCTTTTTCCAACTTCCTCCACCAAGAATGGCCACAAGCGAGCTTGAGCTCACCCGAATTTGGTGCCGCGAGCTTGCTAGCCTTGGCTGAGGTGTGAGCTCGCCTGGATTTAGCAAGCCTCGAGCTTGGTGGCCTCAGCTTGATCAACTACACCTCAAGCTTGTTGGCCCACATCATAGTTTCTCACTAAGCTATTGGCTATCTTAGAGGCATGTATACGATGGAGGATGGGGAGAAAGAGAAAAGGAGAAAATAACAAAAGAAAAGAAAAGAAATAATTAAAAAATCGATTTTTTAAAATTATTTTTATATGAATAAAGTTACATTAACTAAGGACCATAAGGCTAAGAAAATATTTGGATAAACATTTTCCAGTTCTTTCAAAAGAAAAATCATTTTCCAAAATTTAATTTTTTATAGAAAAGCATTTTTGTTGACTCGTTTTTTTAGGTGAACCAAACGTTTGAAAATCAAAAATTATTTTCCGTGATACAAATGAATCCTTAGAAAAACTCATACCCAAACTAGGGTGAGAGCACAGAGTGAGCGAGAGCAAGGTTGAAAGAGAGTGACGAAAGAGTTATAAAGGTAGATTGAGTTTAAGTAAGTTGTGAATCCATTTAACATCTATATTATTTTTTGCTTTTATCATTTTATCCATTTATGATTAATTTCTTGAATATAACTAACTTATATAACAACTTAATTAATCAAATATGGGTTAAAAAATTAATTTATGACCCATTTTTTATAGAGTCATAATCGTGAAGAGCCGGCTATTGACAGCTTCGGAGTTATCAGTTGACACTTGAAAGAGATCATCCCTTGAGTCATGGATTCCATTATTTCTTCTTTGCATGACATCATGCGCGGATGCATTGAATTCATCCCCACCGATTGTTTGATTGAATAGTTTTGCATGGATTGCATTGCACGCTCGGCAATCATTTTGATAGGACTTTTGATGTGGTCTCATAACCAACACCCTACCAATCATTTGTCTATACGTTCGATTCCACAGAATAGGAAAAAAAAAAAAGAAAAAAGAAAGTTTTTTCCCAACATCTAATCCAAATTCTACATAGTTCGGTTCTTTCTCAATCTCGGTACGTGTTTGGAGTGGCCTGTATAACGATTATTTCGTTTTACTTTATGTTTTTCTTTGATTTTTTTGGGAATCCAATAAATAAAAAAGCACTTAAAAGGATTTTTTTTTCATGATTTTTAAAGAATTTAATTCGAGGGAGATTTCATTTCTCCCCAAAGTTTGGAGGAGGAAGATGTAGACCCGCAAACTCTAAAAAAGTATAGAATGTCATCTTTGCATCCCTGAAATTGAGATAATAAACACAGTTTTAACAACACTAAAACACAGGGAAAGCTAAAGATAAATAAAGAATAAAGGAAAGAGAAAATGAGGGTTCACTGTTCATCTTCTCTCTTCTGTCTTCCTGACCCCCAGTAGCTCAGGCTCGGAGGTCTTCTTGTTTCGCCGAATTTGAGCTCTGCTTCAAGCTGTAGCTCGGAGTATAAGAAAGGTGAAGCGGGTCTCCCCTTTGCTCCTCAATTTCGGACCTGCTCTGGCTCAAAACCCCTCAGCGGTGCCGCTGGTTTCGGATCTTCAACCCCCTCCAAAATTGCCTAGGAGGAAGGAGCAAGCTGGAGCCGGCCACTCTCCGCTCAAGTTCTGGTAAGCCCACCTCTACTTGGAATTGCTGGACTTGTTAGGGATGCTAGGTGGCTGGGTGTTACAGCTTAGTATGGAAAGGAGGCCTCTAAATCGTTGTCGGGGATGGATTATGGGAGAGACGTCGGAGTCGCGGTAGGGCCCAGGGTAGCCGTAATCTCTCGTTAGTTGGGCTATTAAGGGCAAAAATCTTGCCCCTTTCTCTGCAAATGGCAATCGTAAGTATGGACAATAGAATAGAACCAGCATCCTCTAGCTTTGTGAATCTAGGGGGATGGATTATGGGAACCAAGTCGCAAGGGCCCCTGCGGGATTCAAGAACCGGACAATAGAATAGAACCCTCTAGCTTTGTGAATCTAGGGCCCCCTAAATCGAGTCTTGCGCCCAAAACCAAGGGCTTCAAGACCCGCCCACCCTGCCCTGCCCGCTCCTAAATGTAGCTAGGGCCGCAATGCAAGGATACTCCTTGTCCTTTTTCCCCCTCGATCGAAGGAGAAAATGTTGTGAATTGTTCCGAGGAGGATTTAGACGCGGTGACCCGTTCGGAACCAATGCCTGGTCGGCTATTTCGTAGGGAAAAGGCTTCCTTCCGGTTAGTTGAATCACCCTCAAACACTTATGGGGCCAACAACTTCTTGAAGTCAAGGCAAACGATCAAGGGTTTTATTTTTCCACATTGCTGATAATGAGTTCAGAAGGGAAGTGCTCGAGGGAGGCCCGTTAACCGTGGCACGCATGCCCCTCATCCTCCAGCAATGGCAGCCCATGATGGAATTAAAAAAGGGAGAGCACTCGACGGTTCCGGTATGGATAAGGTTGAAAAACCTTCCATACGACTTTTGGTCAGCCACGAGACTAAGTAAAATAGCAAGTGCCATAGGGAAACCGCTTTACATTGACCAACGAACCGAACAATTGAAAATGATATCCTTTGCCCGGGTTTGCGTTGAACTTTCTGCCTCCTCTCCCTGTCATGATACCATCAAGGTTTGTCTCAATGATACTACTCGCATTATAGACGTTGAATATGAATGGAAACCCATATCTTGTCCCACATGTGGTATCTTTGGCCATAGATGCACTGAAACGGCCCCTAAGACCTCTTCAACGGAACCCCAGCATAGGGAAACAAAGCAGGCAGGACTACCTCATACAAAGGACCAGCTCCTCCTCCGGACTCAAAGAACTTCGGATTGCCCCATTCCTGGTTCTGTTCTAGGCGTGCATAACAGCAGGCCATCAGAAGACAGAACAACAGAAGGCCTAGATGAAGGCTGGCTGCCTGTCACCAGAAGACAGCAGCGCCTGCCTGCATCAATGTCTTTTCCTGCTGCTGGTCTCCCTCCTGTAGTTGACCTTCGCCCAGCTTCATCCCCTCAACAATAGAATCTGCAGCAGCAGCAGCTAGCAGCAATTATTCAGCAGCACAACAGCAATCCGTTAGCTCTTGGTGGCGAGGTCTAGCAGGCTTCATGTCCCAACCAGCGAGAAGTCACCGGTCCCGCCCGAAGAAGCCGGCGGATCCAAATAGGCGGGTCGACGAGACCCCGCCGGCCGGCGCCCATTCGTCCCTCCCCCTCAAAACCCTCAGCAATCTCCATAAAGATCATGTAGGACAAAGGTTCTTCCCCTATAAATCTGGTAGAAGCTGATGAGGAACCATCTTCCCCAAATTCTTTTGGCTCGGCAGATGACCTTGATGAAGAGCCTATTGGCCTGGTGGATCAGACCATGTCGAGGACCTCAACTGGTCCCATTCTTGAGGACACAATTTCTAATTTGCAACTCACTGAGGTAAGTGTCGAACAAGTAGCAACCTCGCCTGTCCTGTCCACTAAGCAGGCTAGTGGGTCACGACCCTCCTCTAGTCCACACCGGTTGCCAAGTCCAAGAGGCGTAGCTCGGGCGGGCGCCCCAAAAGGAGGTAACCCTCATACTCTTTTGACTTGTCAACTCTCATGTTTTTTGGTTGTTGGAATATCAGGGGGCTAATGAATTCTATCAAACAAACTAAAGTGAGACAGTTTGTTCGCCTCAATAATATTTGTTGTGTCGGTATTTTGGAAACCAAGGTTTCAGTGGTAAATTTTGATATAGTCTCCTCTTGCATTATTCCTGGTTGGGAGTGGATTGCAAACTATGATTACTCCTCTCATGGGCGCATTTGGGTTGGCTGGAACCCGCTTTTGGTAAGCTTTTATGCCATGTTTCGCACTGATCAACTTATTCATGGAGAACTTAAGTCTTTGAACTCCAGCCTTAGCTTGACCCTATCTGTGGTATATGGGGAGCATACATATGTGGCTAGGAGACCCCTGTGGAACAACATTGTTGACCTGAGTTTGGCCCTTAAGGATAGCCCTTAGATGGTGGCGAGGGATTTCAATGCCATCAAGGACTCCTCTGACCGTGTGGGCAGCCCGAATATATGGATCCCTGCATTCGATGAGTTCAAGAATTGCCTGGATCACGCTGAATTAATTGATCTCCGTTATGTGGGTTTCAGATTTACCTGGTCAACCTCCTCGGGCACCCGTAGGAAGCAACGGAAAATAGACCGGGTCTTGGTTAATAATCACTGGTGTATGACATTTTCCTTCTCTGAAGCGTCCTTCTTGGCTCCGGGAATATCGGACCATTCTCCCATGGTTGTCAAGATGATTACCCCTTCCGCCCGTCGAATCCCTTTCAAGTTTTTTAACTTTTGGCTCACTCATCCAGATCTACCAATGCTGGTAAGTCAGGCATGGGAGATGCAAGTTACAGGGTCCCCTATGTTCACACTCTATGCAAGACTTAAAGCACTAAAAGTTCGGCTCAAATCCCTAAATAGAGATCACTACTCGATATCTCTATGCGGGTGATTGCAGCCAAGAAGCGCGTTGGCGAATACCCAAGAAGCACTTCACCTAGACCACGAAAATAGTTTTTGGCGGACGAAGAAAGCTCTCATCTCAAGGCATACTCGATCTCCGTTCCTTGAAGAGTCTTTCTTTAGACAAAAGTCCAGGATCCGTTGGCTCAAGGAAGGTGATCGCAACACCAAATTCTTCCATCACTCAGTAAATCACAGGCACCTTCGCAATCGTATTATATCAGTTAGGGACAGCTCATGCCATATGACTACAAAAATGGAGGAAGTTCAGCAGGTCTTTATCTCTTATTTCCAGGACTTACTAGCCCCAGTCAATATGGCGTTAAGGCCATCTATACAGGAATTCTCTGAGTTTATCCGATCCCCTCTTCAGGAAGACCAGATCAATTTGCTTTCCCAACCTTTCCTACCATCTGAAGTGCGGGATGCCATGTTCTCCATTGCTGGAAATAAAGCTCCTGGTCCCGATGGCTATAATGCGGACTTCTTTAAAAAGAACTGGGACAAGGTAGGCCCCTCATTCACTGTAGCAGTCTTGGACTTCCTGGTTTCTGGACGTATGCTTAAGGAGATCAATAATACAATCATCGCTCTGGTGCTTAAAATTCCAAATGCAACTTCAGTATCAGATTTTCGTCCTATTGCATGCCGTAACACGATATACAAATGCATTACCAAGATCTTATCGTCTAGAATTGCGGCCACCCTTCCTAATGTGATCAATTCGGCTCAAACTGCTTTTGTTAAGGGGAATAAAGGATCCGGATCAGTTTCTCTAGTAGTAAATTAGAATATTTCCATGACTATCGTTAGAAAATTGATACACAAAAGAATTCGACTAGTATAATGAAAATGCAAGACTCTTCCATTAATATTGTCGCAATAACATGATTGATTTGGCCATAATCCAGTGATAATGTGGTGATCGACAAGTTAGGTTTAGAGATGCATGGATTAGATTTGGATCAAATTGAGAATGATAGCACACAAATTGCAACATTCTATCGTCCTTGTGTTGAACAAAATTGTCATTCTTTTGGTGCTATATGACCTACGAGCTACATCTAGATGTTAAGAGGTTAGGCATGGATAGTAATGTAGGGTCGGAAAAAAGAGAGGATGAATTTGAGCTGCAAAACTAACCATCGAGAATCCATTCAAGAGCAAGTCAAATAAGGCAACCATCATCTGTACCTCAAGCTCCTTTTTTTGATTTTCCATCCAAACTTTCATCTTCCCTCTTTTCCTTTTTTACCTTCTTGACATAGCATATTTTTTTTATAGTTTCGACTAAGGTTAGAGAACGTCGCTATCAGGTCACTATCTTGTCACGGCCATGACATACACGTTTAGAGATGCATGGATTAGATTTGGATCAAATTGAGAATGATAGCACACAAATTGCAACATTATATCGTCCTTGTGTTGAACAAAATTGTCATTCTTTTGGTGCTATATGACCTACGGGCTACATCTAGATGTTAAGAGGTTAGGCATGGATAGTAATGTAGGGTCGGAAAAAAGAGAGGATGAATTTGAGCTGCAAAACTAACCATCGAGAATCCATTCGAGAGCAAGTCAAATAAGACAACTATCGCCTGTACCTCAAGCTCCTTTTTCTGATTTTCCATCCAAACTTTCATCTTCCCTCTTTTCCTTTTTTACCTTCTTGACATAGAATATTTTTTTATAGCTTCGACTAAGGTTAGAGAATGCTGCTATCAGGTCACTATCTTGTCACGACCATGACTTACACGTTTAGAGATGCATGGATTAGATTCGGATCAAATTGAGAATGATAGCACACAAATTGCAACATTCTATCGTCCTTGTGTTGAATAAAATTGTCATTCTTTTGGTGTTATATGACCTACGGGCTACATCTAGATGTTAAGAGGTTAGGCATGGATAGTAATGTAGGGTCGAAAAAAAGAGAGGATGAATTTGAGCCACAAAACTAACCATCGAGAACCCATTCGAGAGCAAGTCAAATAAGGCAACCATCATTTGTACCTCAAGCTCCTTTTTTGATTTTCCATCCAAACTTTCATCTTCCCTCTTTTCCTTTTTTACCTTCTTGACATAGCATATTTTTTTTTATAGTTTCGACTAAGGTTAAAGAACGCTGCTATCAAGTCACTATCTTGTCACAGCCATGACATACACGTTCATTGATTTTAGCAAGTATGGAGGGATGCAAAATTAATGATCATGTGTATTGTAAAATCCAAATGACTCAAATTCTATCACATTTGAATTTAAGGATGTGCATAAACGATAGTGTTTTAGGTAGTTAGTGTATCTATTTTAATATCACATATGAACATGACAAGTAGGAGACTTCAATTTATCATTTCGAATGGAAGGATGACATTATTACAATGTGAATGTTATATAGTTATTGTGTCATAATTACTTATTTTAACTAAAAGATGAAAAATTATGTCGCGATCAAAATTGTCACCATTGCATCCTCATTGGACAGTTTCCAATTATTGGTCCATATTAGATAAACGTCCTCTTTGATTAGGCAAGTCAAATTAAACCATTGGTGTTTTTAGGTGGCCGTTAAAAAATGGCTTCTTTCCATGCATGTCATGTCTCATGGCACTGTCCAGTTCAAGTGTGATTGAAAAATGTGATCCTCTTGCTCAACAATGAAAAGGTTAGAGGAAGCATAATGAATTCGTAGATTGTCTTATATTAGGGGTTTGTATTGGTCTTGCTCGTCTATTCGGGAATCAAACTGGTGTTAATGTAACGTGATTCTCTTGTTCAATAATAAAAAGGTTAGAGGAAGCATGACAAATTCTCATATTGTCCTTTATTAGGGGTCTGTACTAGGGGTGATCGGGTACAGGGTGGGTAGGGTTCAGACCTGGACCCTGTACCCGACCCTATTATAACCGGTTCCTCCTTTCTGGACCCTGCACCTTACCATGTTTTTATTGGACCTTATTTGGACCCAACCCTGTTTTTCCGATCTAGGAATAGGATCAACCATGTTTTCATTGGAACCCGTTTTGCAACCGTTCAATATTTTATACAGTTTCAAATTTTACATTAATTAACGAAAAAACAACGATGTAATTCTCCTAACATTATAAGACAAAGCAAAAATCCTAAGAATGCATAATCATTAGCAACAAATATGGATTTAATATTAGTCTTATTTCCACAAATACTTTTAATATGACCTAATGTGCTTACTTATGTTTAGCTCTTATTAATAGGACATCTTTCTTGAGTTGGACTGAGAAGTAGTGCTACAATAGTTAGTAGCATTTGTCCTGCGACTATAGTAATAGTTGAAAGTGGAATCATTAAAAAAAAAAAAAAAATTCATGAGAACAATTCTTTTTAACAATTCTTTCAAAACAATTATCTCTTAACTTGATTTAGAGAAAATCTTTCTTTTTTTAACATTTCTTCGAAGACAAAGAAACTAAAAAACATTATATAAAAAGACGATTTTTTTTAATAGGGTAAAAACCGGTTCTTGGTGGGTCTTTGCTTGGACCCTATTCCTGGACCAGTTTCAACCGGTTCCAAAAAACTGGAACCTGTACTCGGACTGGTTTAACCAGGAACCGATTCTTGACCCTATTTTTCGGGTGTTCTAGTCCGGGTTCCGAATAAACCCAGTTCGGTTGCACACCCCTAGTCTGTACTGGTCTTCCTCAGCTAATTACAAACACGTTTACATTAATACCAGTTTGATTCCCGAATAGACAATTTGAAACCATCCTTGACTAGTTCTTGGCCTTGAACTGATTAATTCTATTCGGAAATTGGCCTTAAACAAACCCTACAAATCACTTAATGAGAACTTTTGCAAAAAGGCAATGAAGATGGAGTTTGAGCATTCTAGCATAAGCTGGCAATTCGAAAGCAACTCCACTAGCGCAAGTTCCTGATTCCTGATCTCGAACCTATTTTCCTTATAAACTTACCAACCCTATCTTTCGCTAATCATGGCCAAGATCAAGAAAATATTCAGTACAAAATACATAAAAAAAAAATTCACTAGAATAGAATAGTCAATCTAGCATGGTCAATATCTTAAGATAAACTTATTAACTCTATCTTTGGTTTTTATTAGAACACGGAGTGAAAACTATAGAAAAATAAAGTATTAAGGACTTATATAAGTTTCTGTAGTAATAATATAGAGTGTTTCCATGATTATCATCAGAAAATTTATAAATGGAAAAATTCAACTAGTATAATGAAAATGCAGGACTCTTCCATCACTACGGTGATAATAGCATGATTGATTTGGCCATGATATATCAATAATGTGACGACGATAAGTTAGGTTTAGAAATGCATGGAGCAAATTTGGATCAAATCGAGACAGGTGGCACACAAATTGCGACATTCTATCATCCTTGTGTTGAACAAAATTGTTATTCTTTTGGTGCTATATGACCTACAAGTTACATCTAAATGTTATGAGGTTTGGTATGGATGGTATTGCTGGTAGGGTTGAAAAAAGAGTGGACGAATTTGAGCCACAAAACTAGTCATTGAGGATCCATTCGAGAGCAAGTCTAAAAAGGCAACCATCATTTGTATCTCAAGCTCTTTTTCTCATTTTCCATCCAAACTTTCTCTTCCCTCTTTTTCCTTTTTCTTCTTCTTGATATAGCATATGTTTTTAAGTTCCAACTAAGATTAGAGAACATTGTCTTCGAGTCTATTCCATGTCATGGTCATGATACAAAATAAAAGGTCATGCAGGTTGTAAAATCGAAACTATTTAATGTCTATCCCATCCGAATTTAAAGGTGTGCTTAAATGATAAGGTTTCAGGCAGCAAGCGTACCTATTTTAATATCATATTTAATCATGACCCGGGGGGGGACTTCAATGCATCATTTCGAAGCATTATTCAACCTTACATTGGCGGAAGAAGCAATGGTATTTTTTTTTTGTTTAAATAGGAAGATGTCATTATTATAATGTGAATGCTATACAGTTTTATTGAAAAGGAATAATATTATCTCTGCTAATCAAAATTGTCACCATCGCATCCTGATTGGACTGTTTCCAATTAATGGTCCATATTGATAAACATCCTCTTTGATTAGGCAAGTCAAATTAAATTATTGGTTTATTTTAGGTGAACGTTGAAAAATGGGTTCCTTTCCATGCATGTCATGTCTCGCAGCACTGTTAAGTTAAAGTGTTATTTGAAAAATGGGATTCTCATGTTCAATAATGAAAAGGTTAGAGGAAGCATGATAAATTTATGGGTTGTGTCCTCTATTAAGTGTTTGTACCTGTCATACTCAGCCGACTCCAGACACATTCACACTAGTGTCAATTGGATTCCCGAATAAAACATTTGAGAATCAGCCTTTACCGATTGGTTCTACTTGGGAATCGGCCTTGTGCAAACCCTACAAGTCACTTCACGGAGGACTTTTGCAAAAAATAGCAAAGTTTAAGCATTTTAGTATAAGCATGAAATTGGGAAACAACTCGAATATGGTAAGTTTTTGATTTCTTATGTGAAACCCACCTACATTAAAACTGATCACTATAATCTTATTCTAATCATGGCTAGGATCGAGAAAATATTCCATACAAAATATTAAATCAAAAGAGCTGACTTTGGGTCAACTTCTAAAAGGTGACCCTTTAAATCTTATACCCGACCTTTCATTTTCACTTCAAATTTACACCATTATTAGCTACTGTGTTCTCTCTATTAAAATGTTGAGTTGAATATTGATGTTGCCAACCTATGCACCGGTGAGAAAAACGACATCGTTTTACACGTTTTACATGAGCGGACAATCTCAAAGTCAACACTCGAAGAAACCACGCACGCATCTTGCCAAAGGCCGAACCGCACTTGCTTTTATCAATGTCGTAGTCGACATTTCGTCCCTTTGTACCACCCCTTTTGATTTTTCGATCCCCCAGTCATATCGCTTGGTACGGCTAACAATAATTAGATTTGAAGTGTCGGCAACTTCAAACTATAATTAATAGGAGGAATTATACTAAATTTCACATAAGGGATTATAACTATGTTATAGAGAAAAAAAAATACGAAAAAAAAAAAATCTTAAACATATTATATATGTATTAATTCAATTTTAAATCTTTTGTATTTATACTAATTAAGTATATTTGATCAATTTTGACTGAAAATTGCTAATTTGGATGTCGGACATCCTACCGACGATCCTTGCTAATCATAATAAAATAAAGAAAAAAAAAAAAAATCAGAAAATATATGAGAAAATTGTAAAAATTTATCTATGTTAACATTAATCGTGCTATGTAGGATGTAACGTGCCAAGATCAAAGCCCCCTTGATTTTAATCAAATTTGCTGTCCAACATTTTGCCCCTCTATTATCCATTTGATTTTTCAACCACCAACCAAAACCATTTAGTACGGTCGACCATAATTAGATCATTATGTTAGCGATTTCATGTAAAAGTTTATAACCACATTACGACTATTAAAAAAATTCTACGTCAAATTCCTCACAAATTTAAAACTGAAATTAAAATTTTCTTATATTAATAATTAACTATATTGTTGCGTAAAATACGTCAAATTGATTACTAGCAAAAAGAATATATTTTGATTTGGTAATTTTATTTAACATACCTAATATAAGGGGGGCAGCTTTATGAAAGGATAAGTTTGGTCACCAATGTTTTTGGACCGCTATCGATGCCAAAAATGTGGGATGTGCCTTTTGTCCGTTCCTCACGTCTTCACTCCAACTTGTCCCCAGTACTATCGTCTCTTCATAATCACTTCTGCCCGCACCTTCTCATGACATGGTTCACCTTGATTTCAATGCATGCAATAAATAAATTGGACTCGCAGCTGAAAATGTTGGAGATATAAATTGGACTCGAAAAAATAAAACTTGTAGAGGATGAAGATTTGTGCAAAACACGAGTGATCAAGGTTGACCGAATAGGCTAGGTCTTGGATTACATTTGAGTTTTTGGGATCGTTATATAATCGTTAGGAATTAGAGCTATTGGTTTCGGTAAAGTTAATGCTAGAGATAAATTGAATCAAATAAGGTTATATCACGGCTCGATTTTTTTTATGGTTGGATTTTTTCTATTCTATGGGAGGGTATTAAACTATTTTGAAAAAATTACCAAAAAAATCCTAAAATTATTTTACTTATGATAATTCATACATAAACCTTTCAATTTGCTATGCCATGTAGGTCGGTTGGTGCTGACGAGAACAATTTTACTATTTCAAAAAAATTGTCCTTAGCTGTTCTTTGTATGACATCAGTTGTGTGCTTTGCATGGATGCATTTAAAATTATCCCCACCAAAAATTTGCTACAATAATTTTACATGCATGCATCTTGAGGAGAAACTTAATTAGAAGGGCATGGACGCACGCTCCCCAATCATTATGATGGCCCTTTGATGGGATCATATGACCGACGCCATCCCAAGGGAGATCCGATTTCAAATATGCGCATTTAAAGAAGGAACCGCAACGACAAAGTAAAGGCCAAATAATGCACGCAATGCAAAGGGGTCTACCACCAATTTGTTTGTTGGCTTATTTTGGAGAATACTTGAATTGTGACATTCTAATATTCTATCGTCCTTGTGCTCTCACATCGAACGAAATTGTCTTTCTTTTTGGTTCACCTATTTATCGAGAGTAGGGTATGGATGGTAATGTGAGTAGGGTCAGAAAAGAGAGGGACGAATTTGAGCTGCGAGACGAGCCATCCAGGATCCATTGGAAATTGACTCCACTTAGACAAGCACCACCTGCCCCTCGAGCTCAATTTTAGCTTGATCTTTCTAAATTTTTCCTGGATAATTTTTCTTTTCGTTTCATTGCATTTTTCTTTAAATAAATAATCTCGAATCGTAATATCTAGAAGAATCATTTTTTTAGTTGTAATGCCGTTTGTAACATTTCGTTTTTTTTTTTTTTCATGAGCAAGGGTCCACTAGGCCTCAGCTAGTGGCTAGCAGCCCCCTTACCAGCCTTAACCATGAATCCAAAAAAATATATATTTAGAAAGTTATTGAAAAAATTGTAAATATTGTTAATGTCAACGTTCGACCCACATAGAATTAAATTAACAATTGTTAAAATATTTATGATTAAATTGATATAACCAAAAAGTTTAAGACTAAATTGACAAATCATGAAAGATTTAGGACTAAATTAGCATAATTGAAATTTTTAAAACTACACTAATTACCGTGCAATAAATTTATAATTTTTTGGACCACCATATCCCCATCAACAATTTGCTTGGATGATTTTGCATGCACAAATGAACGCACGCTCACCTCGCAATTTTGATGGGCCTTTTGATATGGTCATATAACCATCAAAATTAATTAGATACTTTTTGTTTAAATAGGAGTATGCCATTATTACAATGGGAACGCTATATAGTTATTGTACCTATAATTACTCAATTTGTCGAAAAAGAATATAATTATGTTAGCGCGATCAAAATTGTGACCATCGCATCCTGATGTGGACCGTCTCCAATTATAGGTGTTGATTAGGCGAGTCCAATAGAATTATTGGTTGTTTTATTATTAGGCGGACGTTACAAAATGACTTCTTTCCATGGACGTCATGTCTCATGGTACTGTCAAGTTCAAGTGCCATTGAAGGATGAGTTTCTCTTGTACAATAGTGAAAAGGTTAGAGGAAGCATGTCATATTTTTAGGTCGTCCTCTATTAAGAGTCTACACTGATCTTACTCAGCCGATTACAAATACATTCACATAAGTGCCAAATCGATTCCCATATAGAAAACTTGAAACCTAGCCTTGACCGGTTTCTTGGCCTTGAGCCGAAGACTTTAAACAAACCCTGAGAGTCGCTTCATTGAGAACTTTTGCAGAAAAATAACGAAGTTTAAGCATTTTAGAATAAGTTCTCAATTGATGATTTAAAACCCACTCACCTTAAAATTGATCACTCATATCTTTTACTAATTATGATTAGGATCAACAAAGTATTCAATACAAAATACATAGAATTTTAAAAAAATCACCGAATAGAACATACAATCAAAATAGCAGGGTCAATATCTTAAAATAAGCTGACTTTTAGTCAACCTTCTTAAAAATATCTTGACCCTTTAGATCTTCTATCCAACCTTTCATTTTCACTTCAAATTTATCCCATTTTTAGCTGCCCTTCATTGTCTCTATTAAAAAGTTGGGATGATGCTACGAAAAACCCCAAATTTTACCCCATGTGACACATTTACTTTAAACTTTTTTTTGTGACACCAAAAATCCCAAAATTTACCCTGTGTGACACGTTTACCCTAACTTTGCCCCGTGTGACACATTTACCTCAAACTTTTATTTTGAAGAGCATTTTCATCTTTTACTTTTTATTTTTTCTTTCTTTTTTTCCTGCTTTTTCCTTTTTCTTTCTTCCCTTTTTCCCTCCATCGCCGTCGGAGAAGCCGCCTAAGTCGGGCAAGGGCCAACGCCGGCAGCTCCTCCGACGGTGGTGGAGGAAAAAAAGGGTAAAAAGAAACAGGAAAAAAGAAAGAAAAAGTAAAAGATGAAAATGCCATTCAAAATAAAAGTTTAGGGTAAATATGTCACATAGGGTAAAGTAGGGTTTTTTGTGTAATCAAAAAAAGTTTAGAATAAATGTGTCACACGAAATAAAGTTTGAGATTTTTCGTGGCATTCTCCATAAAAAGTTAAGTTGTGAATTGATGAGGTCAGATTATGTGCCGATGAAAAAATGTGTCACACAAGCAGTCGCCTCCGCCGAGCCCTCGTAAATTCCAAGGCGAGTATCACACGCCCGAAGCGACGGCCATGCATGGGGAGGAGTCGACACAAAGCGGACAACCTCAAGGTCAATAATCCTGCCAAGGCCAAACCCCACTTGCTTTTATGAAGCTTGTCGTCAAGCATTTCACCCCTCCTTTTCATCCCTTTGATTTTTCAATTGCCGGCCGACACCGCCTGATATGGCCAGTTGACAATAACTAGATTACTATGTCATATAGATTTCAGGTAAAGATTTAGAATTACATTATAATAAATAAATAAATTTATGATCGTGTTATAATTCGTGCAATTCGTATTAATAATTGCCTATTTGTTTCGTAGAATACTTTAACTTGATTACCGAGCAAAAATAATATTTTTCATTTGGTAATTTAATTATGAAAGTATAAGTTTGGTCCCGAATGTTTTTCTGTACCGCTATAAATGCCAAGAGTGTGGGGTGTGCCTTTTGTCCGTACCTCCCGTCTTCACTCCACCTGGTCCCTAGTACTGTCTTCTCTTCATAATCACTTTTGCCCGTACCTTCTTCTTATTACATGGTTCACCCTGATTTCCATGCATCTAACAAATTGAACTCGCAGCTGAAAATGTTAGAGACATAAATTAGAATTGAAAAATAAAACTTGTGGTGGATGAAGATTTGTACATGGCATGAGGAGTGATCGAGGTCGATCAAATCGGTTAGGTCTTGGATGAGATTTGAGTTTTTAGGACCGTCATACAATTGTTAGGGGCAAGAGATATTGGTTTCATTCTAGTTATTGCTAGAAAAAAAATTGAACCAAATAGGGCAATATCACAACTCAATTGTTTTGATCACTAGATTTTCTCTCTTTTGTAGGAGGGTACCAAACCATTTTGGGACAATTACAAAAAAAGTTTTAAAACTATTGCACTTATACTAACTAAGATTGATTTTTCAATTTTACTGATTTAATTCTAAATTTTGCAATTTGCCATGTCACACAGGTTGGTTGGAACTAATGTTGGACAATTCTTGCAATTCTTTTTTAAAAATTGTCCTCATTTGTTCTTTGTATGACATCTGCTGTTGTGCTTTGCATGGATGCATTAAAAATATCCCCACCAATAATTTGCTGCAATAATTTTGCATGCATGCATCCATGCATCTGCTGTTTTTCTTTCAACAAGAAAAAAAAAATGGGTGAGAGAAACTTAATTAGAAGGGCATGGACGCGCGCTCGCCAAGCATTTTGATGGCCCTTTGATGGGGTCATATGACCAACATTCGTACGAAGAGAGATCCGATTTCATATTTGCGTATTTTAAAGATCGAATCGCAACGACAAGAAAAGCCAAATAATGCACGCAACGCAAAAGGGTCTACCAGTCGTTTGTTTTTATGTTCGATTCAACAAAAAAGCAAAAAGTTGTTTTTTTCCCTAATATTTTATTCCAAATTGTGCATTTTGTTTTTATGTTTTCACTACGTGTTTGGAGTGGCCTGTATTATTCTTATTTTTTTTACTTCCGTTTTACTTTGACTTTTTTTGTGTGCAAAATCTAATAAATTACAACGCTTAAAAATTTATTTTTTTTTCATTTTTTTTAAGAAGTAAAACAAGGGCATTTCTAATTTTCTACCCCTTGTCTGGAGAAGGCACATATTGGCTCTTAAACTTGGAAAAAATAGTGTAGATAGTCCTCTCTGCATGCCCTAAATTGAATTCATAGATAAATCATACAAAACAGAGAAAAACAAAGATAATTTAAGAATTAAGGCTCCGGATTAGGTTCTCTAGTAGTAAAATGGAATGTTTCCATGATCATCTTTAGACAATTGATACATGGAGAATTCCACCAGCATAATCAAAATACAAACGCTTCCATTGTAACAATTTCCCTAGCATGATTGATTCGGCCATGATAGGACAACGACAGTGGCCAATAAATTAGGTCTAGAGATACATGGAGCGAATATGAATCAAATTGAAACAAATAGCACACAAATTGCAACATCCTATTGCCCTGATGCTTAGATGTTGAACAATATTGACATTCTTTTGGTGCTATTTGATCAATGGGTTACATCTAGATATTACAAAATGGGTATGGATTGTGATGTGGATTGGGTCAAAAAAGAGAGGATGAACTTGAGCAGCAAAATGAGCCATCAAGTATTTGTTGGAGAACAAGTCCAATCAATCAAGCATCATTTGTTCCTCTAGCTCAATCTAACTTAATCTTTCTAAATTTTTTGTCAATAGTCCCCCCCCCATCTCACCTTTTGCCCTACTAAATAATCTCAAATAATAATCTCTCGAAGCATCATTTTTTGGTCGCGGCGCCATTTATAACATTTTATGTCTTTTCTTTTTCGTGATTTGGACATAAAGATACTAAGAAATTTCTATTGATGAATATGTACATGAATATGAACCATTATTGTCGTTGAAAATTGCAGATAACTACTATTTGAGGGGTCAGTCCAATCCTTGACAAGTTGCGCTGATCTAGATGGCTATTGGACTAGTCGTAGAATTTCAACAAAACATAATTTTGATAAAGAGGCTGCAAAATTGATCGATCCGATGACCGGACGAATACACTAATGGGGGAAAAATGGGAAGGACATGGACACGTTATTTAACGTGCAGTTCCATAGTAATTTTTTCTGGAAAATCATCAAAAAGTCTTAGACCTATTGTATTAGTACTAATTTAGTTTTAAACATTTCAATTGGACTAATAAAATACTAAGCATTTTCACATTGGTATTAATTGAGTTTATTTGGCCAATTTATGTTGGAAATTGCTAACGTGGACATCGATTGTCCTACATGGTACGAGTAGCGCTAACATTGATAATTTTATATAATATTTAATTATTTTTTCAAAATTTTCAAAATTTAATTTTTTTTCCTTTTTCTTTTTTTTTCCCGTTTCTTCTTTATTTTCCTTCGCCAACGTCCATGATGGCTGGTGGAGGTCGCCGGCTATTGGTGAAGGCTAGGCTCGAGACGCCCTCGCCAACCAAAGGTGAGACCAGCCCTCATTGGCCTCTAGTGAGGACCAAATTTGCTTGGACAAGGCCCCTTGCCATCCGAGCAAGGTTGCCCTAGCCATAGGGTCCCCTTGCCACAATTGGCGAGGGGTGGCCTTGCTAGCCTTTGGCATTGGAGAGGGCATCTTAGGACTCGCCTTTGCTGGTAATCAACAACCTCTACTGGCCATCACGGAGGCTGGTGAAGGAAAATAAGGAAGAAAGGAAAAAAAAAAAGGAGAGAAGGAAAAGAAAAGGAAAATTTTCAAACAATTTTGAAAAAGTATTTAAAATATTATTAGAAAGTCTACATTAGTATTGATCGGCTGACTAGTGTCCACGTCAACAAATTCCAACTTAAATTGGCCGGAATAACTAAACTGGTACTAATATGAATAAATTTAGGATTAAATTGATCCAATTGAAAGCTTTTGAATTGAATTGGTACAAATGTAATAGGTTTATGAATTTTTTTTTGTATTTTTTCTCTAATTTTTTCTTGACAACATTTGTTTTTTGTCAAGTATGTTTTTCATTTATCTTATAAAAGGTATCTCGTAATGAAGTCATCAACAATGATATGGCCCTTTTTATTATAATAATGCAATGCTATGTTCGAAAGTGGAAGACGAACACTCAAATGGAAAATGCCTAAATTTTAAAGTTGACTTTCATATTCTTTCTTTTCCGTTTTTCCCTCGAATATAAAAAAAATTAAGTTAATAAACATAGGGAGGCCATGTATATAAGAACATATAAATCCCATAGATATTAGAACTTAAAAAATTAGTAATGGGGAGGCATAGAAATAAACTGAGCAAAAAATTTAAAATGTTTTTTTAATAAAAAAAAAATTTTTAGTACAAATGCTATATTTAAAATAATTTTTTTCATATAAAATGTATTGCATTCGAATTTAAAGATGAGTTCAAAAGATATCGTCTTAGGTAGCAAGTGTACATCTTTCAATATTACATTTATTCATGACTTGTGTAGTGGGAGACATCAATCCATCACTGGCTGACGACGCAATCATTAATTATTATTTTTGTTTAGATAGGAGGATGTCATTATTACAATGTGAATGCTACATAGTTATTGTGTCTATAATTTACTAATTTTTATTTAAAAGGAGTATAATTATGTCTGCATGATCAAAATTGTCCCATTGAATCGTGATGTGGAGAGTTTCCAATTATTGGTCTTTATAGATGAACATTTTCTTGGATTAGGATAGCCAGATCAAATTATTGGTCCTTTTTTTTAGGTATGCGTTGAAATAGCTTCTCTTGATGCATGATTTAGCTTTGTCATTTCCTATGGAAAATAGTGATTCTCATGTTCAATACTATTCAACACTGAAAAGATTGGAAGAAGTATGACAAATTCATGAGTTGTCTTTCATTTGAGGTGAGCAATCTGACCAGTTTTATCCAAAAATTGAATCGAACGGATCTTGTCAAGCTAAATCTAAGCTGAACCACACAAGGAGTGGCTCAACTCTCAAGTAATGGATTTGGAAATCGACCATGACTAGTTCTGTTTCCAATTCTTGACTCTAAATGTTCTACTTGGTTTTAAGATAGGTTTTCAAGTCAAAATCGATTTTGAATTGGTTCAAAAGCAAACCCTACAAGCCTTTTAATTGAGAATATAACAAGTAATAAAGTTGAGTACTACAATACAAGTAGGCAACCAAGAATCGATTCTAATAGGGTAGACTGCGGGTTCATAATCCTGTCCTAACATCGATCACCGGTTATTGTTAGGAGCCAGAAAAAAAAAAAGACAACAAAAGCCAGTAGAAATGCCTGTGAATTAAATTAATAATGGAGAAGATACTGATCTGATGGATCATTTCATAAAGATTCAACCATGGGTTTAATTATTCAAATAATGCCTCCTAGGCAAAATAGAGTGGAGTCCCTAATTATGATAATAATTTTTTTATTCTCCCTAGGTAGCATTATTATATAATAGGAACCCCATAGTTTTTATTTGAGGTCCAAGCTAATGATGATAATCCCATTGATGAATGACCTCATTTATTATTAAGATCCGTGCCTTTAAGTCAATTTTTAAAAAATTTTCAGGGCCACCTTTAATATTCATCAGCAATAAAGTACCTCAACTTCGATTTTCATTCAATTTGGATCTGTCCTCAAAGTTAGAGTAGCCTTTAATTTGCTTGCATGGGGTCGTACGGTTCAATCAATGATGGAGTTGAAGAATTTTTTTTTTTCCGTAGGGAGGTCAAAATTTTTATTTTTTCTCTAAATCAAAATATCCAATTAGAATAGAAAAATATGCTAGATAAAATAGAGTTGATATCTCAAAATAACCCAACCTTTAGTCATTTTTTTGAATAAATTATCTTGACATTTAGGTATAACTGCAAAGGGTGGTGTCTTCATGGTCGACTTGTATACGACTGAACCCTAAACAACAGTTAAAATGCCGAGTTGGCAAGAATCCAGGAAACAAAACCCGCTTTGCTTTTTTAAGGTTTGTTGTCAAACATTTTGCCCATCACCTTAATCTTTCTGATTTTTCAATTTCTGGACTCACTATGTAAAGATATGACTAGATCGTCACATTAGCAAATTTAAAATAAAAATTAATTAAAATAATTATAGTGAAATTTCACGTAAAATTTTAATGCTATATTGGAATAGTTAAAAGATTTATGAATTCATTAGAATTCCGTGCAGCAGGGTTACAATCAAAATTGCAAATTTTTTCAATTGATAATTATCTATCTCACCTATTACGTAAATATATTTACTTGGTTACTCAACAAAAAGAATATATTTTAATCTGGTAAATTAAATTTTGACGTAACCTGATGTTATTGCGGCAGCTTTCCGAAGGATAAGTTTGGTCCTGAAATTTTCTTTTTTGTCCGTACGGCTTTTACATCTGCACTCCCCCGGTCCTTAGTACCATTATTCTCTGCACAATCAACTTTGGCCTACCTCCTTCTCATGACATGGTTTAGCTTGACTTTAATTCATGTGATGAATTGGACTCCCCCAGCTGAAAAATTTAGAGAAATAAATTGGACTTTTAGAAAATTTGCACCTATCTCAAGGTTTTCAGGTTAACTAACCAAGTCAGCATTGTAAACTTTTTTTGGTCCGCTAAATATATTTTTGAGCTTTGGAGCTTCTCTACAGGGAGTTCTTTTTTATTTTTTAATATAAATCTACAAGGTGTTTGGCGAGGCCTTAATAACCCACTTGCGGAAATCCCATAAATCCTAAAACCCCCTATTCGAGGAGGGGAGTTTCGAATTCCTGGATCAAAGCCCCTGGCGGTTCAATATTGTAAATCAGTAAGGTCTTAAATTTGAATTTTCGTGATTGTTATATGATCTTAAGAGCTAGCCATCTATCGCAGTCCAATTTTGGCCAGAGAGACATTTAGTTGAATAAGGCAATAGGCATCAATTGCCGAGTTGTCTCTCTACTTCAACAAGGGTTGTCAAACTTCTCTTATTAATGTGATCATGCTTAGAATTTAGCTCAAGAAAGAAAATCGAAGCAAAAGGCGCATCGCTTATATACTGGATTTATAAACTCTTTATATATATATATACACACGTGTGTGTGATATTCACTCACATGTTGATTTAAACTTTTGAAATTTGTATAGATTCCTTTTTCCCTTTTTTAAATTCAAATTTAATTCCAACCACAACCGGTGCCAAAGAAAATTTAAGGAAAAATAAAAATAAAAAAGAAACCCCAAAGACAAATAAGAGAACTCATCTTTATCCCACATTCCTCAACCTTGCGACAAACAACACTGACCGTCGCTCATTCCCGGCCTAAACCCGGTCCAAAGTCAACCGACCTGGGTTCAACTCGGGTCACTCGTTCAAATGCGAACCGGTCTACACAGAGTTCTAATAAACAGTACAGCGATCCACCCCCACAATATCTACAGACGTGGATGATGATGATCTTCTTCGTCCACGTGGCGCGATCACACGAGGGTCTTGCAGGCGGACGTCGCCGGGTCCCACATCGCCGGCAGCAGGAACTTCCGGCCACCGAGCCCGTTGGCGTTGTAGCTCGCCCCGGTCACCTTGTCCACCAGCAGCTGGCCCGGATATCCCGGGTACGCGCCCGACCCGTATATCCCCGTGCAGGCCGACACCGCCTCCAGCGGCGCGTCCGCCGGGCCCTGGAAGTACCCGCTCCCGAACGGGTTCGTGACGGCGCCGGCGAGGAGCGTCGCCAGGTTGATCACCATGCCATCGGCCCCGACGTCGCCGCTCGGCGCCACCAGTGGCGGCGTCTGCGGGCCGTACATGGGCTGGTGGAACGGCCACGCGCACTGCCCGGGGCACTGCGTCTCCGAGTTCCCGACCCACACGAACGCCGACCCGGGCCGGGCCGACCCGTGCGTCCCGCACCGCATGCAGAACCCCTCCACGGCGACGTCCGCCGCCGTGAGGACGACGGTGATGGTGCCAGGGACGGCGTTGAACTTCCCGGCGAGGGCGCGGAGGTGACGGTTCTTGAGCGACTTCCCGAGGGTGTACGCCTCGTGGATGGCCTGCCGCCCGACGACGAGGTTGGAGCTGCCGCCCTTGTACTTCTCGGTGGTGCGCCACCAGGAGGCGGCGGAGGGGGGAGGGGAGCGGGGGTAGCTGAGGGAGCGGATGAAGTCGACGACGACGGAGCGCTGGGTGGGGGAGAAGCGACCGTACCAGACGAGGTCGACGGTGACGTTGCCCTTCAGCAGAGCTCCGTTGTGGTACTTGAGGACGAGGGGTTGCTGCTGGACAAGGGCGGCGGAGGAGGAGGAGATGGAGCTCGAGAAGAGGATGAAGATGAAGAAGAAGAGAGAGTGAGACGCCATTGGCGTGGCTTCGAAGCTTTTAGAGAGAGAGAGGGGAGAGGGAGAGAGAGAGGTGGGGAAAATACGCCGAGAGAGGGCATTTATATTGGGAGGAGGAGGAGAGGGAGACAGCTGGGAGACAGAGTTCAGTATTTTTTAATCAAACTCGTTTTCTTTTTTCTGGCCAGGCTCAAATTTATTTTCAATATATCTTTTTAAAACGGCCAGTTTAGGTGCCGGATCGTTCGTGTTTGACGGTGCAATTAAATCGAATATTGTGCCTAATCCACTATACGTGGTCCATGTATAAGTTGTCGTTTTTTTTTTCGCCATTGGAATGAGAAAATCCTGCTTAAACTCAAGTCCACAAGTTAGACGCAATTTTTATTTTTTATTTACTGATTTCCATTGATTGGCATGATATAAATTTCTGCGGTATGAAAAATTATTATAAATGCATTACCCAAGATAATATGAATTTGAAACATTAAAAACTATGGACCTCGTGCTTGTCCATTAGATATCCTTTTAAGAGCCAAAACCTAGATAAGTAAAATAAATAAATAGATAAACTTCTATATCTCTAAATAAAACTAGTTTTATTTTTCAAATAACCTGAAAAGAGGCATGAATTCTTCCTCTTGCACAGAATTATCCATTATCATATTATTTGTTGAGTGATTGTTGATAATAACTGACGTGATTAATGATGATGACATGATATTCATTATTGTTAAAAAATGTGAAAAACAAATGACAATGATGATCAAGGATGGAGACGGGTTTAAGAAAGTTCTTTTTTTTCCCTTTATGTAGATTATTTGCCCATAAAATTTTAAATAATCGATTTAATTATGAAAATATCATCTGCGACGTAGGATCGTCTCAGCTAATGAAACAATGATTGACCATTGCGACGCAAGTTTCTTTCATTCGAGAAGTGGGGGTATTTCTGTCTTATGATTTTTTTTATTCCTCCTTTTTTGTCGGTATTCGGTACACGTAATGGCGCGGAGTGCCCGCGTGCACAAACTACCATGTCGGGAAGAGAAACGTCAAAGGGGTTGCCACGTGGAGAGAAGCGATTGGTCGACGGATGTGGGGACTGGAGCCTCGGCCAGGCTGTATGGGTGACGTGGCGGTGAGCTGTAAGTGGTGTAGCTGCTTGACGGCGACCCCGCGACTCCAGGGGCTCTAGGCCCACCTCATGCAGCCAATTTTGAAGAGTCACCCCCCCCCTCTCCTGTTCTCTCCCCAAAAAAAAAGAAATTAATTAAAAATTAATTAGGTGATTATTATGTTAATAATTAGATACCAAAAGTTCAAGAAGAAAAATGAGAGAGATAACATGTTTTTCTTTTGGATAAATACCATAAAAAATTTCAAATTATGTCTACCGTAACACAAATACCCTCAAATGTTTTTTGTGTTGCCAAAAATCTTAAACTTATATCTCAAATTAATCCCATCGCAACACAAATATCTAAAATAAAAAAAATCCAAACTTATTATTACGGATGAAATTGAAATAGAGTGAACATAACACACACACACACACACATTTGGATTTTTATATATATATGTTTGGATTTTTTCGTTATATAAAAAAGAGTTGGGGTTTGTAAATTGAAGATCTTTGGTGACACAAAAAAATAGAGTATTTATGTCATAATAAATATAATTTTAGATGTTTTTATGATATTTGTCCTTTTATTTTCAAACAAGTCCCTACCAGAAATTTTGAAATTTGCAAACTATTGGCCCTTCAACAAATTTCAAAACATTGAAGATTGAAAATATATTTTCTTTTTGGCATTTCATAAATAGAAGTAAAAATTTCAAAACATAATTAATACTTCCTATCAAATGTCTAGGGACACGATTTTAAAATTTTCAAAAAAAGACCTGTTTTTATTTAACCATTATTTAGACAAATAATTAAATATATATCTAGATATATAAAGTAAGTTTACTTACAAAATCATATGTAATTTTCTATAATATTAAAAAATTAAATCGAATATTATGTTGTATTGAGAAATTGATCAATAACTTTTAACTTAAAAAAAAGAGAGTCAAAACAAACAAGTCCTACATACATGTAACTCTTGGAAGATATAGAATTTTGATGTTGCCATTAAAGAATCATGTTCACAAGTGTCTTTGTCCCCACAAGATTTAAACATGATTAATTATGAAGTATCTAATTTTAAAAATAGCAATTGCACATATCACTAAAAGGACATATGTGTTACAAAATGAATGATTCCTTGTTAAGACTTCATCAATGGATACATTAGTTAAATATCTAAATAAGAAAATATATTAATTCTAGATGCATGTCTTCCTCATGCTATGTCAAATCAACGTGTCAAAAATCAAATTTTTTTTTTTTTTAACCATTGTTTCGAAACGCTTGTCACCAAGACCCAAGTCGACTATCTAGTAAATTCTTTGGAAAAAGAAAAGAAAAGAGAAGGAAGAGACCCGATTTCCATTTCTTGTTTGGGAGTGGCAAGCCAAGAACTCTATCTCAATCAAGATAGAGGAGAAGGGGAATTTAAGGACCACAAGGGAGCTAGTCATGTTGTATTGATGGACAGGGATGATGAGCTCACAAAAAATTATGGGGATGAAGGGAAGAGTGTGGTACGTCATGAGGAGCTTGAATACATCCAATTCCTACATTTGCTGGCATACAAGGGTAGTCAAGTGCGAGAAGATACACTTAATTTGTACGTTGATTTGAATTAGCACGTATCAATTAATTATGATGTTCTATACAAGCTGAGTTGATATGAATTTCAAGTACCATTATGACACAGTACTACAGATTGTCAATCATGATTGGGTGTGTGAAAAGTTATTTACATGGGAAATATTTTCTTGCAAAGAGGAATGACTAAACAAATCCCCGATTAATGATAAAGTCACTAAATTTTAGGGATCAAATCAAATGCCGGCCAAAGTGTTGCCCCAGGTTTCAAGTGACTGACCCAACATGTGCATTGGATTGTTTTTCTCTTTAACTAGTGTGAGAAATCGAACTTGTACTGTGCACCTTATTTATCTACAGACAAAGTCAGATCTTCCATTGCATTATTCAAATAAGATATTTATGTGTGTCAAATAGCAAGCACATGACTTCAGCCTAAAACCTCGTTAGATAATCAAATAAATAACTTTCAAGACACTAATTCTCTTATGATATAATCAATACTTTAAAAATTGAAAGCATGTTTTCTTAGGCAAGGGTTAGTAAACATTTCTTGTTTGGGAGTGGCAAACCATAAAAAAACCATCTCAATTAAAATAGCAGAGAAGGGGAATTTGAGGACCACAAGGGAGCTAGTCCTGTTGTATTGATATGGAGAGGGATGGTGAGCTCACAAAAAGTTATAAGGATGGAGGGAACAGTTTGTGGGACATCATTTGGGGTATTGGAATACATCCCATTCCTGCATTAGCTGGAATGCATGGGAGAGTCAAAAAGGATGTCTGTGGGCATCATCCCACCTTACCAAAAGCCTCCCCTCCTTTTCCTAGAAATGGGTGGTAGTCCCCGACAAAAAATCGAACTCTCTTTCGTGCTTTGGTTTCTTCCTAGAGATTTCTATGTTCTTGTCTATAGTGATGCAACATGCAAACTGGGTCGGAAGGGTCCTGACCGACCATTTTGGACACTACCCATTTGCACAACATGAACACCGTCCAAGGTGGAAAAACGAGTTGCACGGAGAAAATTCGGATGCGTTGCGAGAAGGTACAATTTATTTGTGGGTCGACATGAAATGACACCCAATCATTGTAGGTTAATCATGACGTTCTATGCAAGCACAAATTGGCTTGAATTTCAAGTATCATTACAAAACGCCAGCACCAATCATCAACCATGGTTGGACACATAAAAGTCGTTTATGCGTGAGATGTTTTCTTATGAAGAGGTTATGCCGCGTACTAATGATACGATCCCTAATTTCATTGATCAAATAAATGTCGGCCAAAGTTTTAACTCAAATTCCAAGTGGGTGTGTGCATTGAACTGATTTCAGTGTGCCTAATTTCTACACACACAGCAAAGTTGCAAATACTTAGATATTTACGTATGTCAAATAGCAACCATATGACTTTAGCCTAACAAGTTGTTAGATAACCAAATAAAATACTTTCAAGACTCTGGATTTTTTTTCATAATATGAATCGATACTTTATAAATTGCAAGCATGGTTTTTTGTGAGGGTTATTAATTATGTTAAACCAATGTGTTTTGAGAATAAATGCCTTAATATGCTTTAAAAACCACATATATGCTAATCATTTTGTCATAAGTGTCTATGCACTTGTTGAGTAACTCTGTTAAGATGGACCTGTGAGTTGTGTTAGAGAAATCCTATATCGGATTATTAGTATGGTGTGGAGTAGTTAATATATTATAATTAATTCATAAGTCATTTATTTAAAGTTTTTGAATGAATATGATTTCAACTGAATATATTAACAAATTCGGACTTGAATACGAGAATATTGTGAAAATTTTTAGTGCATTAACTATATTTTGGTTACATGTAAAATTAATATTTTGAGAACCGAATATAATCTCAATAACTCTATCCAATGGTGGTGCGTTGGGGAGATTCTTTAAGAAGAAAGATACTGTATGACCTTTGGATGACGAATGAGGATCTAACAAACGATCACAAAACGGCACTCATTCGTCCGACGACAGCACTGCTCATCTTATCTCTACATTGAACGATGAATTATGGAGGGGTTTGTTTTGGAGCAAAGGAACAGGGAAAAGCTGTCGCAGCAGTGGGTGAAAAGATGGACGAAGATCTAGGATGACCTCACCAGCTAGAGAGGCGTGCGCGTTAAAGTTGCAGATATCGAAGCAAAAGAGGGGAAAGCGTCTCAGTACTTTTCACTCGAATTGCGCCTGGCCACGGCCCAATCCACTGAACCATTCTATAATAATTTCAGGAATTTACTCACTCCTTTTGAACCACAATGACAAATACTTTCCGAGACCTATCTCTACATGATTATAGTGACTGGCATTCATGTTAGATCCATCTGACTCGGATCCAAGTGAGAAATTCCTGCCTCAGCGAGGTTTATTCTACTGCAATTATGAAACTCTGCATGGCAATGTTAATCACCATTGTAGCTGAAGGAATAACTAGAGATGGAGAGAGAACCGGAGTTTAGATTGGGATCACGGGAGTGAGGGGGGTTCACAGTAGCCACGGTCCGGTTCGTACTCATAAAGAAAGTATCAATGAAGTTATGGATGACTAGGAAGTTGTCGTGGTGATGAGGGTGTATTGTTTGATTCCTGTGGGCCAACTGATCCATTGTGGCATCTCTCGATGCGCAAACACCCATGTCGTTCCTTGATCTAATCCCATTGATCACTAGTTACTATCTAATAATCACAAATCCATTTCAGCACTTGTCTAATGCCTTTGTTTCTCTGTAATTATGATGTGCACTTTTTTAATGTCCATATACAATGATGTGTGTAGACAATTTTGAATGAAGTATAACATCATTCACATGAAAAATTCATACATTCTCAATGGGTCGAATTTCCCATTATCACTTGGAAATTGTTTGCACGATAAAGCATGGCGAGTACAAAATGGGGAGCTTCATGTCCAAGACCAAGATAAGCTCGTTTGGTCCCATAAGTTATTGTCATTTTTGTACCAAACTAAATCCAAAGATTGGAACTTGCTGTGGAACTAGGCTTTTTCCTAGTCTTGTTCCTTCCAACTATGAAAGATATGAGACGTGAAAATACGTGATTTGGACATTGAACGAATAAATTTACTTGATCAAGTAACTATAGTAGAAAACCCAAAATAATGCATGGTTTGTTTAGTTTCCATTAGAATGAATGTCGTCAATACTAGATAAAGATCATTAATGTCTTGAAAATTGCAGGTGATAATATAACGTGTGATGTCCAATAATCACTTATAAAACAAAAAACAAAAAAAATCACATGATTTATGCATGTTATTGAAACTGACGTTTCATGCAAATTAATTAGGCTATAGTAGCCTACACGTGCGAAAGTGATAGAATTGTGTGAGATTGAAGTCAATAATTTACTGAACGGACTATACTATACATATCAATTCGAAAATCTATCTTTTTTTCTTTCACAAAGTCTTCATCAGCCAATTTGCACGGATGGAACGGTGATGAATTATTAATTTTTTCCAATAAATTAACAAATATCAATAAAGATATATGACTATCCAATAGAAACTCACACGGAATATTTATGATTATATGGTGTAAATGCTAAAAAAATTAATATGCTTCATGAATAATGATCATGACGCACCACCTCATCTATATTCCATACGACAATATAACAAGAAAAGATGCACAGTGAAGAGCTGGATGAATATGTATAATTGTCCAAGTTAATTTCTATTGTAAGCCTAATATCATTTTATTTCATGTAAATCACTCGAGAATTATTAATGGTAAGATGATATCTTGAGCCTAATTCCAAGTAACAGATTAAGTCCACATCTCCAGTCCGATCAAGAAGATGCCATCCATACAAGTCCCAACAAATTGTGCTAAATGAGAAATGTTTCTTTCTTTTTACTACTTTACATGGTTCTTGTGATACTTTTTTGCAAGAAAAAAAGAGAAAGCAAAGAAAAGGACAGAGGGACACTTTTCGTGTACACTTGGGAGTTCTCACTTTGATACTTGAGTAAGACACTTCTTTTTATTTTGGCGGTATTTTCCCACATCTTCTATTAGAGGAGATTTCCTCCAATCATGTTTTGATTGATTGGTTACAAGTTATAATAGTCACTCAAATGCAAAATTAACTAAATTTAAAAATTTTGTAATATTTATCAGTAATTGAGGAAAAACACAATGCTTGATTGAATCTTTCTCCATTATTTCTGCAATGACCAGGTTAGTTAGATAGAAAACAACTTTCTAGATAAACTAATCCAATATTTACAGTGGGGCCAGGAAGAGAGAGCATATGCTCATAAGAATGAAAAGATTTTCTTTACCCAAATTTTAAATTTTTTTATTTCCTCTTTTTATTTTTTGAATTTTAAGAAGCAAAATGGCATCACAAAAAGAAATAAAGAAAAGGTAAAAAGACAGAACAAGAGAAAGAGGGTGGAAATTTCATAAATTTCAAGGCGAGTATCACGTGCGAGAAATGGCCGCGCGTGCGGGGAGTCGGCAGACTAGTGGACAAACTCAGGGTGAACACTCGAGGAAAACACGCACATCTATAAAGTTTGTCGTCAAACATTTTGGCCCTCTTTTATTATTCCTTTTGATTTTTCATTTTTTTAACATTTTTTCACGTGTTGGCTTCTCGAACACTCGTTGGGTGTTTTGGAAATATTTTTTTAGAGATGAATTTCTTTATTTCCATAAAAATAATATTTCTTACGCAAAATGAAAACCTCCCCCTTCGTTGGAGTCATTCTAGCTTGAGTAATGCTTGCTCATTTATTTTAGGGTTAATACATTAAAAATCTTAAACTGACGTTATTATGATATTTCAAAATCAAATTCCCTTTACAAAATGTCAAATTGATGCATATGTGACATTTTTATCTAAATTAATTTTTCTTCCTCTAAAAAAGAATTCCAAATCAATACCATTGATCCAAATCAAACCTACACTAAAATGCATATATGTCAACACACGTGGCAAATGGCTCCAAAACAGATTTGTAACACTTATGCTAACAATATGCATTTTAAGGTGATGTTAAATGGAATGCTAACGAGCAATAGATTTTGGTCAAATTCACTGATTTGAATATTTGCGAGATGAAAATTAATCTGGGTTAAATGTAACCTCACTTGTGGAGGTATCCGTTTGAGATTTTCAATGATATTAATTCTATACATATTAAGATTAATCTTTAATATGATATTATAAGCTTCACCAAATAATTTGGTTACCCAGCAAAAAGAATGTATTTGAAATTGGTAAATTTATCGTAACGTGCCTCGCATTATGAAAGGACAATTTTGGTTCAGAATGTTTTTGTCACGCTATAAATGCGAAAATGTGGGGCGTGTCTTTGTCCGTACATCTCCACATCTTCATTCCATCCGTCCTGTCCTCCTTGTACTATTATCCCCTTCATAAATCAGTTTTGGCAGCACCTTTTCTCTTGACAAAGTTTAGCTTGATTTCCATGCGTGAGATTAAATTGGACTTATATGAGAAAAGAAAAACGTGGAGATGATGAAAATTTGTTCATAGCACGGTTGATCAAAGGCTGCCCGAAAAAGCCGATATCATGACTCGATTAGGTCTTGGACTCGAGCCTTCATGAATATTAATAATTGATTAAGAAGCCAACTATGTTCAAACTATCGATCAATGACTTTGAAAAGATTATTTCTCAAGTCATTTGTTCCCTCACCTGTGCTTTTATTATATCGTGCGTGCTTTGTGCAGATGCATTGAATACATCCCCACCCATGATTTTGCATGCAATGCATTGCACGCTCACTAATCATTTTGATGGACCTTCTGATGAGGTCATGCAACCAACACCGTACCAAGAGAGATCCGATCCGATTTCATAAATACGTATTAAAGCCAAATGATGCATGCAATCCAAAGGGGTCCATCGATCATTTGTCATCTTATCATGCCCGGAATTGAAATCATTGTTAGATAAAAGCAAGATACGGCAAAATAGAGAGATAAGTAAAGAAATAAGGATTTGGATTAGGTTCTCTAATAGTAAAATAGAACATTTATATGATTATTGTTATTTTATTGGCTCATTGAAGGATTCGATTGATGTAGTGAAAATACAATACCCTTTTGTCATTATAATTTTGGCCATGATATGACAATGACGTGGTGAGTGGGAAATCATGTTTAGAGATATGTGGAGCAGATTTGGATCGAACCAAAAGAGACGGCAAACAAGTTGTGATATTCTTTCATTCTTGTTTTGAGCAAAATTTTCATTCTTTTGGTGCTATATGATTAATGGTTTACGTCTAGATATTATGGAGTTAGGTATGGATGGTAATGAGAGTAGGGTCGCAAAAGAGAGGATGAGTTTGTGCCACGAAAAAGAGCCAGTGAGAATCCATTGGAGAGTGGATCTAATTAGATAGGCGCCATCTTTTGCTCAAACTCGATTTAACTTGATTTCACTTCTTCCTTAAACAATTTTTCTCTTATTGCATTTTTTTCCTACTAAATAACCTGAATTCTTTTGAAGAATCATTTTTTAGTTGCAATGCCACTAATAACATCATTAATTCTTTCTTTTCGCTATTTCAATATTGAGATATCTTAAAATATAAAATGGGGAAAAAACACAAATAATCCATGAACTTTAGTCCAATATGTAATTTTATCCTTGGACTTTTAATTTGTATAATGTGATCCATGTATTTTGGCCCAATGTATAATTCACCTCTAATCTTTTAATTTATTCAATGTGATTTTTAAAATAGCCAAAAAAAAAATTTCATAGTTTTATTCCAAATTGTACATATTTTTTTAACGTGTTTGGAGTGGCCTATATTATTCTTATTTTGTTTTACTTCCATTTTAATTTGAATTTTTTTGGCAAAATCCAATAAATTACAACACTTGAAAGATTTAATTTTTCATTTTTTTTAAGAAATAAAATAAGGGCATTTCTACCCAAAGTTGGGAGAAGGCACATATTAGCTCTTAAACTTGGGGAAAAAAATGTAGATAGTCCCTTTGCATGCCCTCAATTGAATTCATAGATAAATCATCCAAAACAGAGAAACTAAAGATTACTAAAGAATTAAGGATCCGGGCCACATTCTCTAGTAGTAAAATAGAAAGTTTCGATCATCATCATAATCGAGACATGGAAGAATTCCACTAGCAAAATCAAAATGCAAACCTTTCCATCATTAAAATTCCCGTAGCGTGATTGATTTGGCCATGATTGAACAATGACATGATGACCCATGAATTAAGTTTAGAGATATATAGAGTAGATTTGGATCGAATTGAAACAAATAGCACACAAATTGTGACATCCTATTGCCCAGGTGCTTTGGCATTGAACAATATTGATATTCTTTTGGTGCTATATGATCAACTAATTACATCGAGATATTGTGAAGTGGGTAAGATCGGAAAAGAGACGATGAACTAAGAGCCACGAAATGAGCCATCAAGTATCTGTTGGAGAACAAGTTTAATCAAATCATCATCCATCACTCAGGCTCAATCTAACTTAATCTTTCTAATTTTTTTCTTAACAATCATAATCTCTCAGAAGCATCATTTTTCAGTTGCGGCGCCATTTATAATATTTTATGCCCTATTCTTTTTCATGATTTAGACATCAAGATACTATGAAATTTCTCTTGATGAATGTGTACATGAATATGAACCATTATTGTTGCTGAAAATGCAGATAACTACTATAAGAGAGGTCGGTCCAGTCCTAACCAATGCATTGATTTAGTTGGCAAATGGACAAGTCGTAGAATTTCAACAAGACATAATTTTGATAGGAGGCTGCGAATTGATCGACCCAATGACTGGACAAAACCGTGAGATCATCATCAACTTCAACATGATTTCTCTAATTTAAGCTAATTGAATCATCTATATCCACAAGATTGCGTATACACTAATGGAAAGAAGAAGGAGGACATGGACACGTCTTAACGTGCATTTCCATAGCAATTTTTTCTTGACAACTTTTTTTTTTTTCCGTCAAGTATGGTTATTCATATCCTTAGTCTTATATTTAGAAAGGGAGAGTAGAATAATTTTTTTTTTTTTAATTATACTTTCCCTTCTAGCATTCCCAATAGAAAATTTAAATTTTTTCCTGATTTATGACTGAACTTTCATTTATCTTATAAAAGGTGTCTCATAATGAAGTCATCAACAATGATATGACACATTTAATTATAATAATGCAATGCTATGTTGGAGAGTGAGAGTAACACTCGGATAGAAAATGCCTAAATTTTAAAGTTGATTTTCATCTTTTCTGTTTTTCCTTGGAATATAAAAAATTCAAGCTAATAAATAGAGGAAAACTATGCATATAAGAGCATATGAATCAAATAAATAAGAAATGTAAAACTACGTGTGAAATTTGGCGAATGGGGCATACATGAAAGATAAACTAAGGCAAAATTTGACTTCAAAATTTAAAAGTTAAGTTGATATGTAAAGGGATACCACAATTATATAAAGAATGTATAAATTTCATAGGTAAGCAATGTTGGGATACTCAAACCATATGTCTTATTTCTTGTTCCGTCTAAGGTTAGAGAATTGCCTTTCGGTCACTTTCCTGCCATGGCCTTGAAATACACATTCACTGATTTTAGCAAGTAGGAGATAATAGAAAACAAACGATCTCGCACCATTGTAAAATTCAACTATATAAAGCCTATTGCATTCAAAATTAAAGATGAGCTTGAACGATAATTGTCTTAGGTAGCAAGTGTACATCTTTTGAGATCGCATAATAATTATGACTAGTGAAGTGGGAGACTTCAATCAAATCATGGGAGGATGAAGCAATCATTAATTATTTTTTTGTTTAAATAGGAAAATGTCATTATTACAATGTGAATGCTATATAGTTATTGTGTCTATCATTACTAATTTTATTTAAAAGGAATATAATAATTTATGCGTGATCAAAATTGTCACCATCAAATTGTGATGTGGACAGTTTCCAATTATTAGTCCTTATAAATGAACATTTTCTTGGATTAAGCGAGTCGGATTAAATCATTGGTTCTTTTTTGTGGATTCTGCATTGAAATTGACTCCCCTGCGTGCGAGGTTTGGCTCTGTCATGGCTCATGGCACTGTTGAGTTATGGTGTTGTGGTGAATGGTGATTCTCATGTTCAATACTAAAAGGTTAGATGAAGACCAACAACTTCGTGAGTTGTCTTTTATACGAGGTATGCAACTATGCCGATTTTGTCCAAAATTCGAATCAAACGGACCTTATGCAGTTGATTTCAAGCTGATTCACACAAGACTGACTCAATACCTGAGTAAAAGATTTGGGGGCCAGCAGTAACCGGTTCTATTTCTAGTTCTTGACTTTGAATGTTTTATCCAGTTTTAAGATTAGTTTTTAGGTGGAACCGATTTCAAATTGATTCAAAACCAAACCATATAGGTCTTTTAATTGAGAACACAATAAATAATGAAGTTGAGTAGGCCAATACAAGCAAGCAGTCGGGAATAAGTTCTAACATAGTAGGGGCCTGCATGGTAACACTCCTGGGAACAACTGATTCTATTTTTTTGTTTCCGAGAGCAGATTTAGAACGGAAATGCGTTTGATAAATTTTTTGTTTCTAGGAACAAATTTGTTATGGGGAATAGATTTGGAGTAGAATCAAGAAGCAAAAAAAAGTTGATTCTCGCTCCTAGGAACAATTCTAAAATCAATTTTTTTTCTCTCTTTTCTCTCCTCTTTTTTTTCCCTTCCCTTTCTTCTTCTTCTTCCTCTTCCTCCTCCCACCCCATCACTGCCCTTGAGCCGTCACTTGCAAGTGGCCGAGCGAGGTCCGGCGAGCTTGCCGACGCCTCGTCATGCAAGGCAAGGTCCGGCAAGCCTTGCCCAGATCTGGGGAGGTGAACCTCGCTCGAACACCACCGGCGAGGCTTGGGCCTCGTTGGCTGGCACAAGGCTCCAACGAGCTCATCGGATCTCGCCCGACCGCTCACCAGCCACCACTAGTGGCGGCGGCCAAGAGGAAGAATGGGAGAAAAAAAAAAGAAAATTATAACAAAAAATACTAAAAATTAAAAGAATCAAAATATCAAATTTTTTTACCAAACGTATTTTTATTATCAAAGTAAAAATTTTGGACAGCTGCCAAACACTTTCAAATGCTCAGAAATTATTCCCGGAACAAAATTAAAATGAATCATTTTTGAGCAGAAATTGTTTCCGAAAACAGAAGCGTTATCATACGGCCCTAGGTTGCGAGTTCGCAATCTAGGCTTTCCTATGCTAACAAAGACTACCGATTATTGTTAGGATCGAGAAATAAAAAGACAGTAGAAATGCTTGTGAATTAAATAATAATGGAGAAGGAGCTGATAAGATAGATGTACGTGATGTCATAGAGATTCAACCATGGCCGGTACTTTCGAACGCCCTTTTAATTATTCAAATAATGTCTCCTAGGGAGAATAGAGTGGAGCCCCTAGTTATGATAATAATTTTTGTGTTCTCCGTATGGTAGCATTATTATGTAGTTCTTTTATTATATTTGAGGTTCAAGCTTAATGATGATAATCCCATTGATGAGTGGCCTCATTTATTATTACAATCCGTGCTTCAAATCAATTTTTTTTTTTATTTTCAGCACCACCATTAATATACATCAGTAATAAAGTACCTCACCTTCACTTTTCATTCAATTTGAGTCTTTCTTTGAGTTAGAGCAGCCTTTATTTTGCTTGCATGGTGTGGTATAGTTCAATCAGTGACCGAATTAAAGATTTTTTCTTATTCTTTGGGAGGTCGAAATTTTTATTTTTATTTTCCACTAAAACAAAATATCTTGTCAAAATAGAATAAATATGTTGGATAAAATATGATTTGATATCTCAAATAACCCGATCTTTAGCTTTTTTTTTTATAAAATTATCTTGATGGTTAAGTGTAACTACAAAGGGTGGTGTCTTCGGCCGACCAATATACGAGTAAACCTTGAACAATAATTAAAATGTCGAGCGCTGTCAAGAGTCAAGGAAACAAAATCCGCTTTGCTTTCTTGAAGTTTGTTTTGCCCCTCACTATTTTGCCCCTCTGATTTTTCAATTCCCAGACTTGCCATGTATGGTTATGACTGGACCCTCATAAATTTCAGATAAAAATTAATCAAAATGATTATATTGAAATTTTATACAAAAGTTTAGTATTATGTTGGTATAATTAATAGGTTTATGATTTTATTAGATTCTGTACAATAGGTTTACAATTGAAATTCCAATTTTTCAAATTGAAAATAATCTTTACTTGGTTACTCAACAAAAAAATATATTTCAATCTGGTAAAATTAAATTTTGACGTTACCTGACGTTATTGCGGCAGCTTTACCAAGGATAAGTTTGGCCCTGAATGTCTTTGTTGTACGGCTATAAATGCTAAAATAAGGGTCTCTTCGTCCGTACATCTTACCCAACTTCAGACCCATCTGTCCTTAGCACTATCATCTCTCTTCATAATCAGCTCTGGCCACACCTCGTTCTCATGACGTCGTTTAGCTTGATTTCAATGCATGTCATATAATTGAACTTTCAGTTGAAAAATTTAGAGAGATAATTTGGACTTATAGGGGAAAAAAATCTTACATGATCATCTAGAGGAGGCTATGACTCAATTGGCTCGATTGCCAAGATAGTAGGGTTGTCAAACTTCTTCTCTTATTAGCATGATCATGCCTAAAATTTGACTCGAGAAAGAAAAGAGAAGCAAAGAGTGCAACGCTTATATATGGGGTTTATAAACCTTTTATATATTTATGATCTCCACTCATTTATTGATCTAAACTTTTGAAATTTGTATATATATATTCCCTTTTTTAAATCGAATTCTCCTGCCACAACAGGTGCCAAAGAAGAATTAAGGAAAAAAAAAAGGAAACCCCAAAGAAAAATATGAGAACTCATCTTTATCCCACATCTCGCGACACACAACACTGACCGTCGCTCATTCCCGGCCTAAACCCGGTCCGACTCGGGTCACTCGGTCAAACCGCGAACAGAGTCTAGACAGTCTTAATACGACGGTACAGCGAGTCAACCCCACAATATCTACAGACCGTAGTACATGGATGATGATGATGATGATGATGATGAGGATCTCTTTCGTCGTCCACGTGGCGCAATCACAGCAGGGTCTTGCAGGCGGACGTCTCCGGGTCCCACATCGCCGGCAGCAGGAACTTCCGGCCCCCGAGCCCGTTGGCGTTGTAGCTCGCCCCGGTCACCTTGTCCACCAGCAGCTGGCCTGGATAGCCCGGGTATGCGCCCGACCCGTATATGCCCGTGCACGCCGACACCGCCTCCAGCGGCGCGTCCGCCGGGCCCTGGAAGTACCCGCTCCCGAACGGGTTCGTGACGGCGCCGGCGAGGAGCGTCGCCAGGTTGATCACCATGCCGTCGGCCCCGACGTCGCCACTCGGCGCCACCAGCGGCGGCGTCTGGGGGCCGTACACGGGCTGGTGGAACGGCCACGCGCACTGCCCGGGGCACTGCGTCTCCGAGTTCCCCACCCAGACGATCGCCGACCCGGGCCGGGCCGACCCGTGCGTCCCGCACCGCATGCAGAACCCCTCCACGGCGACGTCCGCCGCCGTCAGGACGACGGTGATGGAGCCAGGGGCGGCGTTGAACTTCCCGGCGAGGGCACGCAGGTGGCGGTTCTTGAGCGACTTCCCGAGGGTGTACGCCTCGCGGATGGCCTGCCGTCCGACGACGAGGTTGGAGCTGCCGCCCTTGTACTTCTCAGTGGTGCGCCACCAGGAGGCGGCGGAGGGGGGAGGGGAGCGGGCGAAGCCTAGGGAGCGGATGAAGTCGACGACGACAGAGCGTTGGGTGGGGGAGAAGCGACCATACCAGACGAGGTCGACCGTGATGTTGCCCTTGAGGAGAGCTCCGTTGTGGTACTTGAGGACGAGGGGTTGCTGCTGGACGAGGGCGGCGGAGGAGGAGGAGATGGAGCTCAAGAAGAGGATGAAGATGAAGGAGATAGGGAAAGCGAGAGAGCGAGACGCCATTGGCGTGGCCTCGAAGCTTTTAGAGATAGAGAGAAACAGAGAGAAGTGGGGAGAGATATGGAGAGAGGGGGAGAGAGAGGGTATTTATATTGGGTGGAGGACGAGGAGAGGGAGACAGCTGGGAGAGAGCTTAGTATTTTTTGATCAAATTCGTTTTCCTTTTTGTTTTTTGGCCATACTCAAATTTATTTTCAATACATAAATATATATTTATGATGAATATGTTAAAGTTAGAAAGGGCCAGTTTAGTTATGGCATTGTTTGTGTTTGATGGTGCAATTAAATCGAATAAGGTACCTAATCCACTACGCATAGTACATACAAAAGTTGGTTGTTTATTTTTGCGACACTAGAATGAGAAATTCCTATTAAACTTGAGTCCACAAATCAAGTGCAATTTTGTTATTAGATTTTATAGGATTCATATAATTTTATTGATTTCAATTGATTAGTATTAGATAAATTTTCACTGTATAAGAAATAATTAAAAATCATACAAGATAAAATGAACTTGAAATGTCAAAAACTATGGATAAATAAATAAAGAGATAAACTTCTATATCTCTAGATAAAACTAACTTTATTTTTTTAATAACCCTAAGAAAGGCATGAATTCTTCCTCTTACATAGAAGTAGCCATTATTATATTATTTGTTGAGTGCCTATTGATTCTAGCCGACTAATTAATGATGATGATGTGATATTAAATTATTATTAAAAAATGCGAAAAGTGAACACAGTTAATATTTATCAGATTTAGGATGGAGACGGGTTTAAGAATGCTCTTTCTTTTCCCCTTAATGTAAATTATTTGCCCATAGATTTGTAAATAATCGATTTAATTATAAAAATATCAGCTGCCACGTTGGATCGACTCCGCTTATGAAACCGTGATGACCATTGCGATGCAAGTTTCTTTCATTCGAGAAGCGGGAGTTTTTCCGTCTTTAGGATTTTTTTTTGCTTTTTTTTGTCGGTGCTCGGCGCTCGGTACTTGTAATGACGCAGACGTCGCAGAGTGCTCGCGCGCACAAACTACGATGTCGCCAAGAGAAAGAATCGGGGTCAACGTAAAAAAAAAAAAAAAAAAAAAACTCTCCCCCAAAAAAAAAGAACTAGTAAAAAATAAATTAGGTGGTAATTATGTTAATTATTAGACAGCAAAAGTTCAAGAAGAAAAATGATCGGGATAACCTGTTTTTCTTTTGAATTAATAACATAATTTTTTTAAATTATACCCATAATCACACAAATATTATAAATTATTTTTGTGTCACCAAAAATCTTAAATTTATATCTCAACTTAATTGAATTGTGACGCGAACATATCAAACAATTTCGTGTACTTATATATCATGGATGAAATGGAAATAGAGTATGTGTTTAGGTTTTTTCATTATACAAAAAAGAGTCAAGGTGTTTGTAAGTTTAGGGTATCTGATGACACACAAAAATCGAGGTATTTATATCATAATGAGTATAATTTTAACTTTTTTTTATGATATTTGCCATTTTCTTTTTAAATAACTTCCTACAATAAATTTTGAAATTTGCAAACAATTGGCCCTTCAATTACCCACCCTATTTTTTCGACCAAAAAAGAAAAATTATCCACTCTATTTCTCTTATCTAGAGAGCAGGAAACAATCTCAATCCTGCACCTGTTTCTTTCTCTATCTTTCCCACCCTTATGAGGAGAGGGTGAGGATAAAGAGATGAGTTTCTAATTGAGAACCATGTGTCACACCACAACTTCAAATCCAATCTCGACCCACGATCATGTGGATTAGAACATATGTGATTGTGATTTTGTAGACCGTTCATCAAATTATATATCTATTTTTGTCAAGATGGTTCGGATTAGATAGGATTAGACCCTATCTTTACATGACTCGATCCAATGCATTGAATTTTGTACTGACCAATTCTCACTTCTCCAATCATCATCACTTTTCACTTTCCAATTTTGTCATAATCGTCGATGACCAGCTCCGTCCCAATGGAGAGAGTCTTCGGCTCTTCAAAGAAGTTCTGACTTTTCTACTTGAAATTTTGCACATGACTGCCTCGAACAGTCTTCATACATGATTTATATATAAAAAAAAAACTATATTGTCAATGCATTCTTTTATAATGTGTAATCAATGTTTTCAAAAAATTGAATTTTTTTATTAAGTATGTTTAATAAGTGTCATGAACCCTGAAAACATCGTTAGCTATGCAAAAAAAAATGAAAGAGTTTAGACTCCTTTTTAAGAAAAACCTTATTAATGATTGCTCTAAAGACACTTGATAAGAATCTGAGATTAGAAAGAACAATTTTCAAGTCACATTAAAGAACATCAAGGATTGAAAATATATTCTCCTTTTGGCATGTCATGAGTAGAAGTACAAATTTCAAAACATAATTAGTACTACTTATCAAATGCCTAGGGATACATTTTTAAAATGTTCAAAAAGAAGAGCTGTTTTTATTTAACGTTTATTCAACAAAATAATTAAAAATCTTTCCAAACATATAAAGTACATTTACGTATAAAATCACATGTAATTTTCATAATATATAAAAATAAAATAAAATATTATGTTGTAACAAGAAGTTGATCAATGAACTTTAACTTAAAAAAAAGTCAAAACAAACAAGTCTTGCATACATATAACTCTTGGGAGATAAAGAATTTTGATGTTATCTATAAAGAATCTTGTTAATTAGTGTCTTTGTCTCCACGGCATTTAAATATAATTAATTATAAAGTATATGATTTTAAAATTAGCGATTGCATATACTATCAAGGACATATGTATATTCATTTTCGACACACGTCTCCCTCATGCTATGTAAAATCAATATATTGAAAATCAAAAAGGTTTTTTTATTAATCATTATTAATCAATAACTCGAAATGCTCATCAACAAGACCCAACTCGACTATCTAGTAAAATCTTTGGGCAAAAAACAAAGAGAGAAGAAAAGCAAGAGACCTAATTTCCATTTCTTGTTTAGGAGTGGCAAGCTAAGAAGTCCATCTCAATCAAAATAGGAGAGAAGGGAAATTTGAGGACCACAAAGGGAGCTACTCAAGTTGGGTTGATGGAGAGGGGATGGTGAGCTCACAAAAAATTATGGGGATGAAGGGAAGAGTTTGTGGGACATGATGAGGGGCCATTAGAATACATCCAATCGTTTCGTTAGCTGGCGTGCATGGGAGAGTCAAAAAAGGATGGGCGTGCATCATCCCACCTTCCCAAAAAGCCTCCCTCCTTTTCCTAGAATTGGGTGTAGACCCCGACAGAAAATCGAACTCTCTTTCGTGTTTTGGTTTCTTTCTATAAATTTCTATGTTCTCGTCTATAGTGATGTGAGATGCAAACTCGTTCGGCAGGGTCTGACCGACCATTTTGGACACTACCGGTTGCACGACATGAACACGGTCCATGGCGGAAAAACGAGTTGCACGGAGAAGATTGGTACGTGGAGCGAGAAGGTACACTCTATTAGTACGTTGACAGCATGTGTTCATTGTAGGTTAATTATGGCGCTTGCTCCATGCAAGCACATAAATTTCGAGTGCTATTATGAAAATGTGGCACGAATTATCAATAGAAAATTACTAAATTTTTTAAAATATATTATAATTATGTCAATATAATTCATCCGATTAAGGTTAAATTGGTATATTTATGATAAATTTATTTTAAATTAATTTTTTGACCGTAAAAAATTTCAAATCAATATATTTATAATGAATATATAGATTTATAATTTTTTAGATAATTTTTAATTAATTCAAATAAGTATACTGCGTGTGACCTTTGGATTAGGAACAAGAATCAAACAAATGCTTCACCAAACGACAATCTCATTCGGCCAATGACCGTGCTTCTTATCTTTACACTGAACGATGAATGATGGAGGGGGTTGCTTTGTAGCAGAAGAGCAGAGGAACAGAGGACAGCCTGTCGCAGCAGGGGTTGAACAGATAGACTAGATATAGGATGACCTCACCAAGACAGGCGTGCGTGTTAAAGTTGCGGATATCGAAGCGAAAGAGAGGAAAGCGTCTCCGTACCTTTCCCACGAATTGCGCCTGGGCCATGACCCAATCCACTGAACCATACATTCGATGATAATTTCAGGAATTTACTCACTCTTTGGACCACAATGACAAATACTTTCCTGGACACGTGTGTCGTGAATCAAATGAAATTACAGCCATCGATCCCTCCATGAGATCAGCTACTGGCGTTCATGTTAGATCCATCCGACTTTGATCCAAGCATGAAATTCCTGCCTTGGCGAGCTTTATTCTACTGCAATTATGAAAACTATGAATTGCGATGTTAATCATGATTGTAGCTGAAGGAACAACTAGAGATGGAGGGAGAATTGGAGTTCATATGGCGGCTGCCTAATTCGTACTTGCAAAGAGCATACCAATGAAGTTCTGGATGATTAAAACGTTCTTGGTGATGGCGAAGACATATCGTTCCACTCACATGAGCTAAGTGATTTATCATGACATCCCTCAACATACAAATAAGGATACTGTTTCCTGATCCGATCGCATTGATCACTTGCTTGTTGTCCAATAATCATTAACCCATTTAAGACATTCTCAAATGGTCAAATTTATGGCTATCCCTTGGAAATTGTTTGCGCAATTAAGCATGGGAGTACAGAAGAGGAAGCTTCATGTCCAAGACCAATATTAGCTTGTTTAGTCCCATGAGTTATTGTAATTTTTTTGTACCAAACTAAATCCAAAGATTGGGAATTTACTGTGGAGCTTGGCCTTTTCCTAGTCCTTTTTCCTTCCAACTATGAAAGATAAGAGATGTGACAAACATGATTTAGACATTGCACAAACAAATTCACTTGATCATGTAACTATAGTAGAAAACCCAAAATAATACATGATTGGAGTAGTTTCCATTCGAATGAATGTCAACAATATTAGATAAGATCATTAATGTCTTGAAAATTACAGATGGCTATATGATAAAGGGGTGTCCACTAATCACTTCTAGAATAAAAAAAAAATCACATGATGCATGCATGTTATTGAAATAGACAATTCATGCACATTAATTAGGATGTGGTAGCCTACACGTGTGAAAGCGACAAATCATGCGAGATTAAAGTCAACAATTAACTGAATGGACTATACTATGAATAGCAATTTGAAAAACTATCTTCTCGAGTCTTCATCAGCCAAGGTCATGGATGGAACATGGATGATTTATTAATTTTTTCCAATTTATTAACAATTATCAATAAAGATATATGACTTTTCAATACAAACTCACATGGAATATACATGACTATGTGGTGTAAATCACTAACAAAAATGTCCAAGTTAATCTCTATTATAATTCTAATATCATTTTACCTCATGTAAATCACTCAGAGAATTATTAATGGTAAGATGATATCTTGAGCCTGATTCCACGTAATAGATTAAGTCCACATCTCCGGTTCAATCAAGAAGATGTACCCAAACAAGTCCTAGCAAATTGCCCTAAACAATAAAATTTTCTTTCGTTTTACCACTTTACATGCTTTATGTGATACTTTTCGCCTAGAAAATAAAAAGGGAAAGCAAAGAAAAGGACAGAGGTACACTTTTCGTGTACACTAGGCGAGTTCTCACTTTGATACTTGAGTAAGACACTTCTTTTTATTTTGGTAGTATTTTTCCAAATATTTTATTGTAGAAAATTCCTTTGATCATACTTTGATTGGTTGGTTATAAGTTATGACAATCACACAAACACAAACTTAACTAAATTTAAGAATCAGTGATATTTATGCTTGTATTGTAATCCACTAATGAAAGCCACTATTGGAGGCCCCAATCAAAGATGGAGGAAAAAAACACGACCCTTGCTTCAATCTTCCTTTATTGTTTCTATAATGACTAGATTAGCCAGATAGAAAATGGCCATCAAGGAAGAAATATAAAAATTAATCCGACATTATAGCGTGGGAAGAAGAGAGAATATATGCTCACAAGAACGAAAGTGCTTTGTTTACCCAATTAGTAAATTTTATTATTTCCTCTTTTTTATTTTTGAATTTTAGGAAGCAAAATGGCATCGCAAAAAGAATTAAAAAAAGAAGAAGCAAAGAAGACTGAACAAGAGAAAGAGCGTGGAAATTCAATAAATTTCAAGGCGAGTATCACGTGCGTGAAGTGGCGGCGCGTGCGGGGAGTCGGCAGACAAGTGGGCAAACTCAGAGTCAACACTCGAGGAAAACACGCACATCCATAAAGTTTGTCGTCAAACATTTTGGCCCTCTTTTATTATTCCTTTTGATTTTTCATTTTTTTAACCTATTTTTCACCTGTTGGCTTCACGTACACTCGTTGGGTTCTTTAGAAATATTTTTTTAGAGATGAATTTCTTTATTTCCATAAAAATAATATTTCTCATGCAAAATAAAAATCTCCCTCTTTGTTGGAGTCATTCTAGCTTGAGTAATGCTTGCTCATATACATATTAAGGTTAATACATTAAACCGACACTTTTATCATACTTCAAAATCAAATTTCCTCTTACAAAATGTTAAATCAATGCATTTGTGACATTTTTATCATAAATTAAATTTCTTCTTACAAAAAAGAATTCCAAATCAATACCATCGATCCAAATTAACCCTACAAATGCATATATATCAACACACGTGGTAGATGGTTGCAAAACGGATTTGTAACACTTGTGTAGACAATGTGCATTTTAACGTGATGTAAAATGGAATGCTAACGAGTAATAATTTTTCGTCAAGTGGACCCATTTAGATTGTTTGTGAGATGAAGATTACTCTGGTTAAATGTGATTGATGGATGTACTAGTTTCAGATTTTTGGTGATATTAATTCTATATATATTGAGAATAACCTATTACAATGATATTATAAGCTTCACCTATAATTTGTTTCCCCAGCAAAAAGAATATATTTGAATCTGGTAAATTAATTGTAACGTGTCTAACATTACGACTGGACAATTTCTGTCCCGAATGTTTTTGTTATGCTATAAATGCGAAAATGTGGGGCGTGCCTTTGTCCGCACATCTTCCACATCGTCACTCCTTCTGTCCTGTCCTCCTTGGTACTATCATCCCCTTCATAAATCAGTTTTGGCAGCACCTTCTTCTCATGACATAGTTTAGCTTGATTTCAATGCATGAGATTAAATTGGACTTATATGGGGAAAGAAAAACGTGGAGATGATGAAAATTTGTGCATAGCACGGTTGGTCGATTGAGGCTGCCCAAAAGGTCGATATCTTGACTTGATTTGGTCTTGGACTCGAGCCTTCATGATTATTTATAATCGATTAGTAATCCGACTATCGACTGTGCTGAAACTATTGATCAACAACTTTGAAAAGAGATTTCTCGAGTCATATGTTCCCTTATCTGTTCTTTACATCACATCATGAGTGCTTTGCATGGATGCATTGAATACACCCCCACCGACGATTGTGCATGCATTGCATTGCTAACTTGCCAATCATTTTGATGGGCCTTTTGATGTGGTCGTGCAACCAAACACCGTACCAAGAGAGATCCGATTTCATATGTACATATTTAAAGCCAAATGATGCATGCAATCCAAAGGGTCCACCGGTCAATTGCCATCTTGTCATGCCCGGAATTGAAATCATAGATAAAGGCAAGATACGGAAAAATAGAGAGATAAATAAATAATTAAGGATTTGGCTAGGTTCTCTAATAACAAAATAGAACATTTACATGATCATTGTTAGTTTATTGCCACATTGAAGGATTAGATTGATGTAGTGACTATATAATACCCTTTCGTCGTTATAATTTTGGCCATGATTGAGAAGTTATGTTCAGAGATACATGGAGTAGATTTGGATCGAATTGAAAGAGACGGCACATGAATTGTGATATTCCATCGTCCTTGGGTTGAAGAAGATGTTCGTTCTTTTGGTGCTATATGATTACGTCTAGATATTATGAAGTTGGGTACGGATAATAATGAGAGTAGGGTCACAAAATAAGGACGAGTTTGAGCCGTGAAACGAGCCATCCAGGATCTATTGGAAAGCAGTCTAGATGGATAGGTGTCATCTGTCCCTCTAGCTCAATTAAACTTGATTTCTTTTCTACTTTTTTCTCAACAATTTTCTCCCTCCTCTGCATTTTTTCCTACTAAATAACCTGAATTCCTACAACGAATCATTTTTCGATCGCATTGCCATGAATAACATCGTGTAACTCTTGCTTTTTGTTACTAATAGAAAAGTGCCATAAGTGATTTCCGAATTTTGATTCAATATATAATGTCGTTTCTGAACTTTTATTTGTGCAATATGATTCTTGGGCTATTGTCCAATATACAATATCATCCATAAAATTTTAATTTATTGAATGTGATACACGAATTATTGATAAATATTTAATGTAGCCTTTAAATTATACGAAAAACTTAGAGGTTGAATAAATCATAAGTTTTGAAATTACATATTAAACTAAAGTCAAGAGCTCACATTAGACAAATTAAAAATTAAGAGACAACATTATATATTGAACTAAATTTTAAGTATTATTTTTAAGTCATTTTCCTTATAATATACTACTAATTTCTGTGGATGAATGAGCGGGACAACTATTAAAATGCGGAAAACTACGATAGAGTTAAGTCCAGTCCCGGCCAAGTTTCACTGATTTAAATGGCGAAATGGACAAGTCGCGGAATTTCAATAAAACCTAAATTTGATAGAGAGGCTGGGGATCGATCGATCCAACGGCGGAAATTGGATCAGGTCCCCTGACATGTTGGCCGTCAGTGTTGGAGAAAATATTAGGTACGTTTCATGTTCCAGCGTGTCAAACGGGAAGGGGGTCGGATGAGCGACACGTGTCCAAGCGTTAGGCCACATAGATTAGGGTTTCAAAAATTTTTCCACCCCCGCGCGCTGCCTTTTCTCTCTCCTCTCCCCCTTTTCTCCTCTCCTTTTCGAAACGCATGTCCTCTCCCCCGCGTCCTCTCTGTCCCCGACAAATTTTCTCTCTCTTCGCAAATTTTCTCTCCTTTTCTTGAAGCTCTCCCCGCCCGACGACCGCCCCTCGGCTCGACGACCTCCCCGCCCACGACCTCTCTCCCCCCCCTTCCGTTCTTTGCGGTGCCCGACGACCGCCGCGCCTTGCCCGACGACCGCCGCGCCTTGCCCGACGACCACCGCCGCGCCCGACGACCGCGCCCGACGACCTCCCCTGGCTTGATCGACGACCGCCGCCGCGCCCGACGACCTCCCCGCCCACAAGAGTTGAAGGTGGCGAACTCGACCGCCTCCGCCCGCTCCGTCGCCGCATTGCCGACGGCCGCCGCGCCGCGCCCGACGACTGCGCCTCGACGACCTCCCAGCTTGATCGACGACCGCCGCCGCGCCCGACGACCTCCCCGCCCACAAGAGCCGAAGGTGGCTGAACTTGACCGCCTCCGCCCGCTCCGTCGCCGCACGCCCGACGGCCGCCGCGCCGCGCCCGACGATCGCGCCCGACGACCTCCCCGGCTTGATCAACGACCGCCGCCGTGCCCGACGACCTCTCCTGCCCACAAGAGCCGAAGGTGGCCAGAACCCGACGGCCTCCGCCCGCTCCGTCGCTGCATTGCCCGACGGCCGCCGCGCCGCGCCCGACTCTTGCGCCCGACGACCTCCCCCGCTTGATCGACGACCGCCGCCGCGCCCGACGACCGCGCCGACGACCTCCCCTAGCTTGATCGACGACCGCCGCGCCCCGACGACCGCGCCGACGACCTCCCGGCTTGATCGGCGACCGCCGCCGCGCCCGACGACCGCGCCCGACGACCTCCCCGGCTTGCCCGACGACCACCGCCGCGCCGACGACCGCGCCCGACGACCTCCCCTGGCTTGATCGACGACCGCCGCCGCGCCCGACGACCTTGCCTGCCCACAAGAGCCGAAGGTGGCCAGAACCTGACCGCCTCCGCCCGCTCCGTCGCTGCATTGCCCGACGGCCGCCCCGCCTTGCCCGACGACCGCCGCCCGACTTGATTGACGATCGCTCCGCCCGCTCCGTCACGGTATCCCCTTTGTTGGCACCCTTAAACCGGAACCTTGGCGCGATCAGAAAATAGAGGAGCCACAACCCGTATGAATATGGGAGACCAAGATTATTACATAACACAGGAAGAAGAACCGATAGGAGCAATCGTATTGTGCGGGCTAAATTTCGTTTGTAAGGAGCTTTTAATGATAAGTTAAACTTCAATCCAGTGTCCAATAAGAGTGTTTGTGGGAGCACGATTTCGGGCATCAGAATTATCCAGTCTAAAAGTCCGGTACATATATCATATAGAGAGAAGAGACATACCCCAACAATTGGGTGTGCAGGTTTCACACGTAAAGCTGGTGAGGTTAATATGATTCCTTCCAGCATATCTTCAATATGAGGATATGAAGCGGCCTGTTCAAGGACATGTGCAGAATAATATCATCAGGGGATGTTAGTGGTACAAAGAAATTGTCAATAGATATTAGCCCTTCAAATATTTAATGGCATGATTGAGTGCGGTTTGGGAATTGTTGTTCTGTGTTTGAATAATGTTTTGTGCTATTACTACGAATCTATGTTTAATTGCATTCATATGATGATTTTTTTACTCTTGTGATGTCTCGTTAGTTGTTTAGAGGGCTGAGAAGCTGATCCTCTAGTTCTTTGATATCTCTATTAATTGAAGGCATTGCACAACATTCAAAGGACAGTTATCAACTTATCTGGTATCTCTACATTTTTTTCAGGTACGCAGGTTGCTTTTGCTGATCTAAGTATGGTGTGAAGGACTCCTAAATTGCCATTTATCTGAGTGCAAGTAGATTTCAACTATTTAAGACAGCAACTCATAATCATCTGTTTGGGTGTCATTTGAATCCTAGTTTGGGAAATTTGCACGGGTAAATTTATCAGATGGCTGAATCAGAGGTAATTCTTCAATTTTATTATGTAGAACATGTTTTGCTTTCTTATGTAACAAATGAGGTAATTATATGTCTTCTTTTATTGCAGCATGAAACTACATCTCTTACGCATGTAATGCGTGATCTGAAAAAGACTTTGAGTTTGCATTAGGCATGATTTTTCAAATGAACTTGAAGCATATAATAAGTATGTGGCCTATGCAATCAAAGGATTTGGAGTGAGAAAAGCTAATTTGACTAGAAATACTAAAGGAGAAATAACCCGACGGACTTTTGTGTGTAGTTGTGAGGGTTATTCTGTCAGTTTAGCCAATGAAGAAAAGAAATTTGAGAAGTTTGATGTTAGATGTGGCTGTCTCGCTCATATCAAGTTTAAGGTTGATAATGGTGTTCATGAAGTCATAGAATATGTTTCGACCATAATCATGCATTTATTCCTGAAAATCAAAGGCATTTGATTAGATGTGGAAGAATTATGTCGAGACTTACAAGGGTGTTTTGGTTGACATGGTTACAGCTGGCATTGGGGGGACTTCAGCATATAAATTTTTAGCAAATGAGGTTGGAGGAAGCAAAAACTTAGGTTTCAATCTACGTGATTGTCGAAATTATTTGCAGTCGAAAAGAACTGAAGTTATAACTGGGGAGATTGTCAAAATCTTTTAGATCATTTTCATAGCATGGAACAACAAAATCCAATGTTTTCCTATGCTTTGTACGGGTTGATCAAGATGGTAGGTTGACAAATTTATTTTGGAGAGATAGTTTGTCCAAATTTGATTATGACTGCTTTGGTGATGTGCTAGTGTTTGATACCACATATCGTACTAACAAATATAATATGATATGTGCACCTTTTGTTGGAGTTAATCATCATTGGAAGAATGTTCTGTTTGGCTGTGCACTTATGTTAGATGAGACTGAGTCATTTACTTGGTTATTTGATGCATTTTTGAAGTCTATGGGAAATAAGGCTCCAAAAACCATATTCACTGATCAAGACCAAGCCATGGCAAAAGCCATTAGAACGATATTTCCGAATACACAACATCGTTTATGCACTTGGCATATTGGGAAAAATGCCACTCAAAATATTCCACATCTTTACAAGAAGCCCGGTTTTAAGGATAAGTATTTTTCAAAGCTTATGTATAGATGCAGATCGGAGGAAGAATTTGAATATACTTGGAGGGAAATGGATAAAGAGTGGGGTACTGAGAATAATAGCTGGCTTCGGAGATTATACGACCTTAGACATAAATGGAGTTTAGCATTTGGTCGTGATATTTTCACATGTGGTATAGTATCAAGTCAGAGGAGCGAAAGCACCAACAATGTCTTCCAAAATGTAGCAAGAAAGACATCCACTCTTGTAGCACTTGTCCATTACTATGAAGAACAAGTGAAGCACATGAGAGAAATTGAAAGTGAAGATGACTATAGCTGTCGTGGGATGCCTAAATTGGTGACAAGGCATGAAATCTTGGAGCATGCCGGTTCAGTGTATACCTATGCCATTTTTAAAAGGTTCAATGATGAATTCATCTAAAGTCTCTCAGAAAATATTTCGAATAGTACATTTGATGGATTCATTTATTCATTTACTCTCAAGAGTAGGGGGATTGAAGGTGAACATGTTGTCAAATTTAACCCCGTAGACTATTCAATTTCCTGTGAATGCAAATTATTTGAAGCAAAAGGATGGTTGTGTCGTCATGCCTTGAAAGTGTTAAGTGAGAATATATCGATAAAGAGCATTCCATCCGCATATATTTTGAAAAGATGGACTAAGAATGCAAAACAGGGGATTGTGAATAATGAATTTCATCATATGTCAGGTAGATTCATCTAAATTTAATCGATTTTCCACATTGATGCAACAATCTTTTGAATTGATGAGTTTGGGAGCTGAGAATGCAAATACTATGACAATAGTGAGTAAGCATATGGATAAAGCAAAGAATGAAATTTCATTGTACAAATCAAGTACAATTGATGACAATGATGATGCTGGTGGTGATGATAATGAGGACTCTTCATACAAGATTTCGGTATTAGATCCCATTCGAAAGAAAGGAAAAGGTGTGAGTTATGGAAGGCTTAAAAGCTCATGTGAGAGAAAGAAGAAAAAATCAAACAAAGGAATCCCCCCAACGTCAATAGGAAATCAAGGTAAGTGACATATTATTCTAATTAATATGATTAGTTAAATTTTACGCGTGTGTTATTCAATGCCAATTGACATATATATTATTTTGTAGAGTTGGTTATCCAAGCAACTCGTGATAAAACTCATTTCCCAAATTATTCAAGTAATTCCAGTCAATTTTATGGTGCATATTATCCTACTAATTAGGTATGTCACTCTTAATCTTCCATTTGTATTTATATATTACTAATTTGATCGATTTTTTATATAAATGCAGCAACCACCATACATGATGCCGCCGGGACTTATGAGTGGATTTTGCCCATTTCCTAATCAGGTATTTATTATCTTTGTATATTAATTCAGGTGTGTTTTGCTAATTGGGTCATTTGTTATATGTAGATGCAATCACCATTCATCATGCCATCAGGAATTACGAATGAAATTTCCCCATTCACTAATCAGGTGCTTATTATGAAATTATATTAGATATTAGCGTCATTTCATCTTATTGTTATTGCTGTGGTGAACTCTTGTTTATGGTTTCTTATTGATAGATGTTGGAGTACCATAATAGATCCCACGGAACCATTTTGAGTCAGGTACAATTTGCGTTTTTCTCTTGTGGGATTATGTGAGAAATTCTTCTTGTCATTTATTTAGTAAAATGTAATTAAATTGGTTATTTCTTTGTATAGGGATCGTCAAACTCGTTTCACAATCTCGGATACCTGATTTTAATGGTTACGATGGAACACAAACAAATTTTCCAAAATAACACAATTCTCGGATGGGAGGAATCCTCATACTTACTAAAACAAATGAATCAACATTAGGTGAGTCAACTTGTTTCTTAACTCTTTCAAATGCATGTACGGATGAAGAATTTTATGGGCATAATGGAAGGTGGATCCATTCTTGCACTGACCAATATGGAATGGGTGGCTTCGCTTCTGTGACATAGGCGTTTGAACTAATGAAGAAGCAAGAGGAAACAAAGCAGGCTGGGATTTCCTTTTCTGGATTTCGGTCCCTATCTTAACAGTTTTTCATTAGTAGGTAAGAAGATTGTCTACTGCTTTTCAATGAGCATATCGGTCAATGATATTGTGGGAAGCATCCGTCTTTGTTTTCTGCTTTGGAGTTCTTCTAACAGGAAAATATAAATTGTTTCTTCAAGTGATATCGTTCCTGTTTCATTTGCAGGAGCGACAAAGGGTAGTGTATGATGAGCAGAAAAAGTTAGCACAATTTCAAGCACAAACGAAGTCTGAAATGGCCCGCTATGAGGACGAATTGGCAAGGAAGAGAATGCAGGCAAGTGATGGTATTGTTGGAATAATTGTTACTTGGAGTTTTGAGTGTTGATTCCAATTACAAGCTCAAATTGAGCACCAAAGAGCCATGAATCAGGAGCTTGTGAAGCTACAAGAAGAATCATCAATTAGGCGGGGAGCAAGTGGTGGATTAGCAACGAAAGAGCGGATTCGGGAACAACGACGCCAAACGAGAGAGGGAAAAGGCTGAAATCGAGAGGGAAACAATCGGGGTAAGGGCAATGGCTGAAGCGAAGGTAGAGCTCATGAGGCAAAGCTAGGCAAGAGGTTAACGGCGCATACTAGTAGATCGTGCCAATGCAGAAAGAGAGAAATGGGTTCCTGCTATAAATGCAACTTTTGATCATATTGGAGGTATACATCAGTAACTTGCCCGAAGTGTCAATTGGAAAACATCAATTTGTTTTAGTACTGTCAAAGTTGCTGTTCTTCTTTCTGTATTTATATGGGGGAAACTGCTGGACTCAACTGCGGGCCATGATTTATGCATAAGAATCTCTTGCTTTATTTTTGGTCTCCTTGTCTATGAGATTATTTTTGGTAGGGACTATTCTAGTTCACAAGGTTCGTGGTATTTATCTCTCTGAAAGGTTGTGCTTATAATGTCCCTTTTGGTGCTGAAAAAGAATATTTTCTTTTGTCCTTCTCATGGTCCACGCTTTTATGCTTAATTTTTGCTACTTCCACTTTCATCTATTTGAGTGACTATGTCAACCTTAAATGCTCTCAAAATGTCTTGTTGTAATTGATGTTTGACTTAGGAAGCTCCTGTTTTGGTGAATCAATTTGTAGAAAATTTTTAAATTGTTGAATTAAGAAAGTCAGAAGGACGTCCCTTTTTCATTATTGTTCTGAAGTTTTCATGCGTCTGGCAATGTCTATGGGTTCACTGTTGTTAAGAGACTTCACACTTCTTGCTCTCTGTTTATGGTTTAATGAAAGTGAAGAATAATGATATGATTCTTTGCTTTCATTTGTAAATATAAGGTCGTTGGAGCTGCAGCCGCAGTTGGGCTCTCACTTAAGGATGTTGCAGCAGAGGCAAAGTGTGCATCAGAAATGGTTGGCACGATGGGTGTTGCACTATCGGTTTGCACTCTACCAGGTCAGGCTACTTCAAATCGTTTAGGACCAGGAAAGATGGAACTTGGACTCGGAATAGTGAGTGATCTTGAATTCTCTGCATTATATTTATGACCATGCAGCAAATACAAGCTTACAAGTGAATGATAATAATATACTGGCTAATGCCTCCACCACTCACATAGGTCAAGCTATGTTCAGCTTCCCTAGTTGGTGAATTATCGAGGAATGGGTTCCTGCTATAAATGCAACTGTTGGTGAATTATCGAGGAAATAAGTGCTTCATAATATGTTATTCGCATTGGCTTAAATTTTCCATCTAGTTGGTCCTCAAATACCCATGAGTATGGCAGCTTTTGACATCCTCGGTGGTGACAACTTTTTTTGCTGTTGCTAGTTTTGTGCCTTGTGTATTGAGATGTCTCTATTGCTAGTGAAATGCTTATTGGCAAACATCATTTGACACTCTAGTAACATTGGCCTGCCATTTAATGGGAGAAAAGACTGTCTTTCTCCACCCCTTCTCCCCTCCTCTAGAGCCCTCTAACCATGCTGGAAATGATGTTATATCTGTCTTTTCTCTTCCATGTATATGCATCCACCATCTTGTCTGTCTTGCTGAATAATAAGCATGTATAACTCTCTTTGCAGATTGCTCCATTCTGGAACTCTATATTCTTGTTTGCATGAAGAGGTTGGAAGTGAAAGAACAGAATTCTTACAGCTTCAGTGCTGTCATGAAAGGTTATTATTTATGTTTATTGTGGGTTATATGATTTTTATCCATAATATTCTTTTTATTATTTATGTGTTTGCTGAATACTGCAGAGTACAAAAGCATTCATGATTCATTCCAGACATCTGACTATTATAGTCAAGATGTGTGTCTGCGGGTAATGTCTCCATTTGCAAAGGTTTTCTTTTTTTTGTGATAACAATATTATAGTGCATAGAAAGGTAAAACATATTCAGACCCCTCAAATTCAGTTGGCAAAAGTCAAAAAGACTGAATTTACACATTTACGTTATGTTGGTTTTTATTTAAATTCAAATGATGGGATGTTAATCCCTCAGTTCCCCACAAGCTCCAGCGGTTGTCCTATTTTCTTCATTCTTCCATAGTGTTAGTCTTTCGATCCTTCGCCATATGTCAACTGAGTTTGCATGCTTCTGATCCCCTTTCTCTTCTGCCATTCTTAATACAATTGTTAGAATGATTTGATCACTATCATTGGCATCTCCATTCATGTTCATTCGGTTGATGGACCCTTGAGTTTTATGGTTTACAAAGGTTAAATATTGATCCAATATCATAGAAGTCGATTTTAACCTACATCGAGTGATGATTGCATTGCAGCTGCCACTGAAATTTTGAAGGAAAAAAGAGGAGCAACAAAGTAGTTGCCATTAATGGGTGGTTGTTTATTTCCCATATCTGCTGTGCATGGAAGTAGTTTGAGTGGACATTGAAGTTATAAGAGCTAAATCAGAGTTCTGTAGGACCAACAAGGTTGTGTTTGGTCTTCCCTGTCTCATGTTCAACATTGAGGGAAGTACTGAAGGAGCATCAATGTTTTTTAAGCAAAGTGATCAGTTCAATTGGATTAATTTCAAGTGGTTAATGGACTAGAGTCTAGAGTGCTAACCCAATATATAACTGTCTTGAGTTATGTGCTCAAGACAGTCAACTTGATTATTGGCTTGAAAAACTTGGTGGGTGATGACTAAGGCTGTTTCTGCAGAATCTTTAGGAAGGAATAACGAGCCACTCCACAGGCTGTACATGTTCATTGATGCATGTTTCAGGCTGAAGCTCCTGATCCCATTTTGCATGCTCCACTTGGTTCAGCATGCACCGTTAGAGATCCTAGACTTCTACCATTTACCCTTTTCTCTTTATTTTCTCCAGCTAATAAATAGAAAAGCAATTTTTGCAGAGTTGAGCTTCCATTATCTTCAGAATATTTTTTAATGCTCCAGGATGAATTACTTGCTCGGTGTTTGCTCTATGTTTGATGCTAGATCCACCGGTACCAAACAACTGATATTGAGAATTTTCAGCATCTTAAAGACATCGAAACTCACTGTCAGGTGTGGCTAGTAAAGTTGCAGAGCCCTTTAGAAAAGGGCGTGCGCAGGATTGGCGAATATAACCAACCACCTTCTGCGTGTGATAAACCTGACTTGGTTTACGCACTAATTGGCAGTGGCTGAGAGTAAAGGAGGATGGAAAGTTTCTGTGATGAGAACCTGTTACATCACTGTCATATGCAATCAATTACAGAATGCCTCGTAGCTTGAATAGGCCCAAGGATTCTGTTCTGTATCCATTAGTTCTGTGCTGACACTAGGGGTCTGCTGTGATTTTATTTTGCAAGTTAAATGAAAGTCGTCTTGTAGCCCGACAATTACTCTAAACATTCTATGGCAGAAAGATGATTTCTCTAATGTAAATGTCCGAATTTCTGCAGGCATTTGAGCACGTTCTACAACGCGGATTAGTTTGTTTTGCGGATGGCAGAGGACGTATTCAGTCTACTAAGTTTCGCCCTGTGAAACTTCTTATCTCATTTGCGATATATTTAGTGGCTCACGTACATGGATGGCAAAAACAACATTCCTACGTGGATGTCTGGTATTTGTCTTTGGATGGCGGGACATGCCCTCTTGGGGGCGAACTAGTGCGCCTTTGTATTGACAATAAGGGTTAACCCCCAAAGGATCAACCTTGTAATTGCATTTGTGAACGGAAGTTTTTCAGTTTGAATGGAATTGTCTCGCTATTTTCTTGTTAAATCGGTATTCAGATACAACAGTAGGATCACCTTGTAATTGCATTTGTGAACGGAATTGTCTTTGCTATTTTCTTATTAAATCAGAAATCTTCGGATACAACAGGAGGACCACCTCCATCATGAATCTTTTACATTTCAAATGTAACCAGAAATCCAGGGGGCTAAAGATGCAACAACAATGGGCAAAATAAACGAGTGCCAACAATCGCTCGCTACTAATTACTAAAATCCATATAAAAACTCCCCTATTTACAAGGGGAAAAATGAATTATAATATCTCAGCCCCTAAAAGAATTACAAAAAATAGGGCTCCTCATGAGTTAGCCATGTAACTCCAAACTAATTGAAAGGCGCCCCCATCCCAAAAAGTTTTCGCATTGGCCCAAGAAACCGCTAGAATTGGTCAGAGCACTGAATGGTGCTCTCGCCAGTCGTATCAACTCTTGTCTAGACTGCAGCTCTGCAACTGCCCACCTGAAAATTGACAAAGCACATCATGTGCCAGTCATCTCTTCACCAGCTAGCTTCCTTCTCTGTTGATGTTCTGCAACCTTGTAATCCACTACTTCTCGGAACAAGGTAGGGTGAAGCACGCATTGCTCGCTCCCATAAACAGCAGCTTGGACACTAGCCATTAACTTGGCTATTTCCCTACCTGAAAATCCTTCTGTTTTAGCTGTAGCTTTCCTTATCACATCATCAGTCAATCCTTTAATCTCTATCTTCTGTTGCTCTTTCTTGAACAAATTCTTAAACCATCCAGATTTTCTCGACCCAGCTTTTGCAATATACTTATCCAGATATAGCTTTAGAAGCTTAAACCGTTCCTCCTCCCCTAGTAGAGGGAATTCAAGGACTTCATCAATCTGCAGTCCGCCACAGCTGAATTGAGATCGCCAGGGACGGTTTGTGGCGGAACAAGAACAATGTCCTTGGACTGATCACCTGTGCACTTCTTTGTGCTTCACTCATGTAAGTTTTGTTCCTCCTGCAATTATAATTTTGAGATCAACACTTAAGTTTGTATCATCCACAATGATTCGACAAATAAATGTCGATTCTGGGCATGAGTGAATACTTCAAGATGCAGAAGTAGATATTGCATAGGTTGAGTTTGGAAAAAAAAAGAAAAAGAAAAAAGAAGGCATAGCTACGCACATGAAAAGCACCATGTAGATCAGCAAACAAAGAAAAATCCAAAATTCCAGTTCTCTCCAGTAAAAAGAGAGGAAGAATATACGGCTAGCACAACCTATGTTAATGTTTGGTACATATGACAAGGTTGGTACTGGTATCAGTAAATTAGCTTTTATTTCTTCTTGTTGTAACCATGAAATATAAGTACCCTGAAGGAGGGAAAAGCTTCAGTACACACGCACCATTAACACCAACAGGCCATGCTGGAGCCTTAGTTGCAGCATTTAACCGCTGCAAAATCGATTCATCTGCCTTCATAATAGTGATTGAAAACCCTGAGAGAAACATAACGATCAGGTTAGAGAGTAGACTCACCCCTGAAAAATAGATGTTTAAAGCTGCAATCACATTGTCTAAACAGCATCTAGGAACTTTATGGTTGTCTAGTACCCCTGAAAAAACAGGTTAGAGAGTAGACTCACCCATTTATCATAATAACCACCCTATTACCTCGTGAAATGGGGACATAGTTCGACTCCTGAGGAGATTAATCAATCAATCAGAGATTGCTAATTTGTTTTAAAATCATACTTCTGCTGCATCCATAATGTGAAAAAATTCGCTAAGAGAGTGCATAGAGTCATGTGCAGAATAATCGAGGAAGAAAAGGACTTGTTAAATGATGGATATAATAGATTAAACTGCAGAAACATAAGTCAAGCGAACTAAAGCAGAGACTAGTTTTGTTTAAGGTAGTTGTATAAGCGGACAACAATGTATACGAGTAAGTTCCATGTGGATATGTTAAGACATGAGGTTAAGGCATGTAAAACTTGAGGAAAAAAAAAATATTACAGATACAGATAGAGCCCAAGGAAAACGATTTTGAATAGAGTTAGAAAGAAGGCATATTGACTTGACTTGCTTTGCAACGAAATCCCTAGTAAAGGTCATACCGGTGACAATATTTTTGTCAAAACATGAGAAATCACCATGTCCACTGGCTGAATGTCAGCCACAGCCACACCTGGTTCTCCATGCTGCCAGAGAAGATTGTGCTATTTAGTCAAAGAATTATATGGAGTCAAATCATAGTCAAAAGATTTCAGACAAGCACACACACAAGAATGCTGGCATTAGACGGGGACATTATAAAGGAGATGCTTCTCATGAATGATAGGGAAGCTGAACATAGCTTGACCTATGTGAGTGGTGGAGGCATTAGCCAGTATATTATTATCATTCCCTTGTAAGCTTGTATTTGCTGCATGGTCATAAATATAATGCGGAGAATTCAAGATAACTCACTATTCCGAGTCCAAGTTCCATCTTTCCTGGTCCTAAACAATTTGAAGTAGCCTGACCTGGTAGAGTGCAAACCAATAGTGCAACACCCATTGTGCCAACCATTTCGATGCACACTTTGCCTCTGCTGCAACATCCTTAAGTGAGAGCCTAGTTGCGGCTGCAGCTCCAGCGACCTTATATTTACAAATGAAAGCAAAGAATCATATCAGTATTCTTCACTTTCATTAAACCATAAACAGAGAGCAAGAAGTGTGGAGTCTCTTAACAACAGTGAACCCATAGACATTGCCAGACGCATGAAAACTTCAGAACAATAATGAAAAAGGGACGTCCTTCTGACTTTCTTAATTCAACAATTTTAAAATTTTCTACAAATTGATTCACCAGAACAGGAGATTCCTAAGTCAAACATCAATTACAACAAGACATTTTGAGAGCATTTAAGGTTGACATAGTCACTCAAATAGATGAAAGTGAAAGTGGCAAAAATTAAGCATAAAAGCGTGGACCATGAGAAGGACACAAGAAAAGATTCTTTTTCAGCACCAAAAGGGACATTAGAAGCACAACCATTCACATCTGCAAGTATCACGGGGAAGTGCCTCAACCAGGTAACCTTCGGATTTAGCCATCTCGGTAGCCAATCCGAAGTTCAAGCAATCACTGGTATAATTCTGCAAAAGGGAGATTGTAATCCTTCTTCGTTAGATCTTCTGTTTTGGACAGATGTTATAGCGCAAGGAAATAAATACTCATAGTCAATGCAGCTACTAAAACTACATAAACTCCCCAAATTTCTGTGGCAATAAAAGTGCCGTTCACAAAACTTTCAATTTTTCTCTTGTATACACAAGTTTACATATATGTCAATATACTCTATAAGGTGGTAGGATAAAGTGAATGGCCTGCCAAAACGAGATTAATGATTCGTGAATAGAATATTAAAGATTGAATGAAACAGTCCTTCAAAAGGAAATATGTGAACAAACTACATTAGGATCCAAGACATTGCTTCTCTGGAAGCACAAAATAGCCTCGCCACAAGGTAAAGCAGCACTTTGTCCCAAGGGAAAACTTACAGGACATGAATGATGCTTTGCAAATCTTTGGTGTATCTCGCCCGATGGCAATCACTAAATATATACGAGAACATGTCAAAGTTATGAACAATCCAACCAACATCTCCAAATTTGCCCAATCTCAAAACATGTCAAATTTGAACGCTAAAATTATCATAAACAACAGCACAACTAACATCTTCAATCTAAAATTTTTTTTGTTTACATTTGCCAAATCTTGTTCTAATTTGGCCACAAGAGCATTGTCTTCGGCTTCAGCACTCGTCGAACATCCTTCATCCTCATTATTGATTGATATTGGTTCTTGCTCGACATTGCTCTGGCAAAAACTTTTGGATACACTCCTTTCCGAACGACTGATTTCCTCATCAACCCAAATAAAAAAACTACAACTTTCTCTTCTATTGTAGTGGTCATACCTTGGGCAACCATAGTATTTTCTTCCTAGATTGTCTTTCGTCCTTGCCGTTCGTAGATGACATTTGAGGCCACAATAGCAAAACACGGACGTATTGTTGTTGATTGGAGGGGCTGACATCATTGATGACGAGTAGCCCGATCTCTTCATGAATTACCAAAACCAATCTGGAAGGGAAAAAGTGACGATACAACAAGTATGAAGCAAAAGTTGGTTCAAGCATTATTTTAATAACCTAAGAGACAATTTTTCTCAAAAACCATCAAATTCATGAATTGATCCAACCCACAGGGTATTGCAACAACGATTGTATTTGCATTAAACATGACTGTAAATAGCACAAAACATTATTCAAACACAGAACAACAATTCCCAAACCGCACTCAATCATGCCATTAAATATTTGAAGGGCTAATATCTAATGACAATTTCTTTGTACCACTAACATCCCCTGATGATATTATTCTGCACATGTCCTTGAACAGGCCACTTCATATCCTCATATTGAAGATATGCTGGAAGGAATCATATTAACCTCACCAGCTTTACGTGTGAAACCTGCACACCCAATTGTTGGGGTATGTCTCTTCTCTCTCATATGATATATGTACCGGACTTTTAGACTGGATAATTCGATGCCCGAAATTGTGCTCCCACAAACACTCTTCTTGGACACTTTGGATTGAAGTTTAACTTATCATTAAAAGCTCCTTACAAACGAAATTTAGCCCGCACAATACGATTGCTCCTATCGGTTGTCTTCTTCCCCGTGTTATGTAATAATCTTGGTCTCCCATATTCATACAAAGTTGTGGCTCCTCTATTTTCTACAGTCGCGCCAAGGTTCCAGTTTAAGGGTGCCAACAAAAGGGGATACCTGTGACGGAGCGGGCGGAGGCGATCGTCGATCAAGTCGGGCGGCGGTCGTCGGGCAAGGCGCGGCGGCCGTCGGGCAATGCAGCGACGGAGCGGGCGGAGGCGGTCAGGTTCTAGCCACCTTCGGCTCTTGTGGGCAGGGGAGGTCGTCGGGCGCGGCGGCGGTCGTCAATCAAGCCAGGGGAGGTCGTCCGGCGCGGTCGTCGGCGCGGCGGTGGTCGTCGGGCAAGCCGGGGAGGTCGTCGGGGGCGGCGGCGGTCGTCGATCAAGTCGGGGAGGTCGTCGGGCGCGGTCGTCGAGCGCGCGCGCGGCGGCCGTCGGCAATGCAAAGAACGGAGCGGGCGGAGCGGTCGGGTTCGCCACCTTCGGCTCTTGTGGGCGGGGAGGTCGTCGGGCGCGGCGGCGGTCGTCGATCAAGCCGGGAGGTCGTCGGGCGCGGTCGTCGGGCGCGCGCGGCGGCCGTCGGGCAATGCAGGCGACGGAGCGGGCGGAGCGATCGGGTTACGCCACCTTCGGCTCTTGTGGGCGGGGAGGTCGTCGGGCGCGGCGGCGGTCGTCGATCGAGCCAGGGGAGGTCGTCGGGCAAGCCGGGGAGGTCGTCGGGCGCGGTCGTCGAGCGCGCGGCGGCGGTTGTCGATCGAGCCGGGGAGGTCGTCGGGCGCGGTTGTCGGCGCGGCGGCGGTCGTCGATCGAGCCGGGGAGGTCGTTGGGCGCGGTCGTCGAGCACGGCGGCGGTCGTCGATCGAGCCGGGAGGTCGTCGGGCGCGGTCGTCGAGCGCGGCGGCGGTCGTCGATCGAGCCGAGGGAGGTCGTCGGGCGCGGTGGCGGTCGTCGATCGAGCCGGGAGGTCGTCGGGCGCGGCGGTGGTCGTCGGGCAAGGCGCGGCGGTCGTCGGGCAAGGCGCGGCGATCGTCGGGCACTGCAGCAACGGAAGGGGGGGAGAGAGGTCGTGGGCAGGGGAGGTCGTCGGGCCGAGGGGCGGTCGTCGGGCAGGGAGAGCTTCGAGAAAAGGAGAGAAAATTTGCAGAAGAGAGAGAAAATTTGTCAGGACAGAGGACGCAGGAGAGGACATGCGTTTCGAAAAGGAGAGGAGAAAAGGAGGAGAGGAGAGAGCAAAGGCAGCGCGCGGGGGTTGAAAAATTTTTGAAACCCTAATCTACGTGGCCTGACACTTGGACACGTGTCGCTCATCTGACCCCCTTCCCGTTTGACACGCTGGAACGTGCGACGTACCTAATATTTTCTCGTCAGTGTTGAGACTCCTCAATGAGGAGTAGAGGACGAAGTAGCGCCACGTGCGCGCGACACCGACGAGTCCGACTCCGAAGTCAAATCGTTGACTGGACTCAACCATGAGATCAACGTCAACTTCAATATGATTTCTCTAATTTAAGCTAATTCAGTCGTCTATATCCGCAAAATAGGCGGATATAATAATTAGAGGAAGGAGAAGGACACGTCTTAGCTTGCACTTTTATACCGATTTTGTGGACTATATATTATTTTCCATTAAGTACAGTTTTTGATAATTAAAAATAAAATTAAACCTTCGCTTTTGATGTTTTCACGAAAATTTCAAAATTTTTACCGCTCAAACTTTCATTCTCCTTTCCTCTCTTTCCCAAACAAAAAAGTAAGCCTCGTTATTATCGAGTGGGTGCTTGAAACATTTGATGTGGTAAAAAATAAAGTAATCAGGAGGGAGATAAGTTGAGGCAAATCTCTATTCCAAATTGTGTATCTCATAAAAAATTGATATATACCTAAACTTTTATCTTCTCTCTTTTTATGTTTCCCCCTAAATATAACATAATTCGCATTAGAGACAATCTAACCAAAAAACTTAAACTAAAGTGGAGGGAGATCGTATGTATTTAAAGAATATATAAAGCGACATATGATACTTTAACAATTCAGATGATGTGTCTTTATTTTTTTTTCTGCCCAAGGTTAGAGAACATTGGCATCGGGTGCCATGGCTACGGTGTTCACAGTCAATGCTTTTAGCAAAGTAGCGAACAATCCATAAAAGGGATCTTGCACGTTGTGAATATTCAAACTATGTAAAGTCTATTATGTTCGAATTAGAAGATGTGTTTTAAACGATAAGGTTTTAGGAAGTTTTAATATCACATATAATTATGACAAGTGGGAATGAGGCTTACATTGGCAGCCGACATAATCACTAATATATTTTTTTATGTAGGACGATGTCATTATTATATTGTTAATGCTATACAGTTATGTGTTATATAAAATTATATATGTTGTCGAAAAGGAATATAATCATCACTTCGTGGTCAAAATTGTCACCTCGGGATGTGGACAGTCCCAATTATTGGTCCATTTTGATCGACTTTCGCTTTGATTAGGTGAGTCACATTAAATTATTGGTTCTTTTTTAGGTGCAGCCTTGAAATGCCTTATTTCTATGTATGGTTTAGCTTTCTCGTGACTCATGGCACTGTCAAGTTTAAAAAGTGTAGTTGAAAATAGTGATTCTCATGTCCAATGACGATAAGGTTAGATGAGGTATGACAACTTCGTGGGTTGTCTTTTGTTAGGTCGAGCAACCAGACTGATTTACTTTAAAAACCGAACTAAATAGAACCGGCTTTATCATGCAAACGCGATATTGGTTTAGATGGGGACCGATTCGAATCTTGGGTAAAAAATTTCGAAACTGGCCTTTATTAATTCAAAAGGTTGATTCTCAAATAGAATCGATTTTTAGGCCGGTTCTTGAATACAACCAGGCAAATATTAAAAGTATATGAATTATTAACATTCGCAAAATATAACGAAATTAAGCACTTCAACGTAAGTAGGCGTTTATAAACTAGTCTGATTGGGTAGACGCCATGTTTCTGATCTAAAACTTACCATATTCCTGATTTAGAATCATGTTTCTGATCTAAAACTTACCATATTCTTGATCTAGAATTTACTCTTCTTGGAATGCCCATATTTTTCACAAAGACAACAAAAACCGACGGAAATGCTTGCAAATTGAAAAATAATAGATGTGGAACTGATATGATAGATGACATCATAAATTCAATAATGGCCAATACTTTACAACGTCCAAATATTATTCAAATATGTCTCCTAGGGATAATAGAGTATAGGCCCTATGTAGGGATAATATTTGTTGTTCTGTGTAGTAGTAGTGCAATATTATTTAATTCCTTCAAAATGGGAACCACCTAGGCTATATCTGAGGTTTAAGCCATGATGAAGATGATAATCAGGCTTGAATAATGTTCCTTGGAGATTATAATGTTGCTTGGCATGGATGAGTGAACTAACTTATTATGATTTTATTTTTTTGCAATTTAAGCATCACATTTAGCAATAAAAAAGTACCCGACATTCTGATGATGCTGTTTTCCCCTCCCTTCTCTCTCTTCCCCTCCTCCCAACCAAGCAGCCGCCTCCGTCAAGACCTCGCCAATGGTGGGGGAATGGTGTAAGTAGTCATTGTACTAGATAGTTCCTGCAAAATCAATATACATTCATTTTGTACAAAACTACAAATAGAGGTGGCAATGGCTTGGTGCGGTTTAGATTTTTAGAAAAACCCGAAGTGTCTGGATGTGCATTAATTTTGAACCAAATTGCAACTCAAATTGAAGACTTGGTTTAGTTTGGTTTTTCAAATTTTTTATAACATCAATGAAAGATTTGGTTAAAAGGAGAACAATCACAACCTGAATAAAAACAGTCATTATTCATTAGTCAAACCAAAATCCGAACCAAAATTGCATGATAATTTAATTCAGTTTGGCTTGAATTTTCTTGTTTGGTTCTAACACCCCTAAAATGGGTGCTTAGAATTGCTTTATTGTTATTATCAAGAGGCAAGGAACCAAAAAAAGAACAAAGGGGGTGGAAATTTCATAGAGGGAAAAATGCATAATTTGTGAACTTTAACTCGATATGCAATATGGTCCTTAAACTTTTAATTTCTTCAATGTGGTTTTTAAAAGTTTGGTCAATGTTCAAGTTAGTCTTTAAATTATATAAAAATGTTTAATGTTGTCTTTTCATTATATCAAATTTAGAGAAATTATTGAACATTTTTATATAGTCCAAGGATTACATTAAGCATGTATTAAAAGTTCAAGGATAATATTATGCATTGGACAAAAGTTGAGGGATCATATTAAGCAAATTAAAAGTTTAGAGACCATATTGCATATCAAGTTAATGTTTAGAGATTATTTGTGTCACTTATCCTTTCATAAATTCAAGGCGAGTATCGCGTGCGTGGAGTGGCGGCCCGTTGGGGGAGTCGGCAGACGAGCGGACGAACTTGGGGTCATCGCTCGAAGAACATAGGTCCACATTAGACCCGTCAAATGGGTGGGTCGGGTCGGGTTTGGGTCGGGTCGAAAATGGTCCGACCCAAATTGACCCATTTAACCCGTCTTGACCCAAATTCATGTAATGTAAATCTAATGACCCATACCCGACCCGACCCACACCCAACCCATACCCGACCCGACCCGTATTGCTAAAAACCATTATTATTGTAGAGAAACCCAAACCCACTCGAAACTCTATGTTAAATGACTCACTCAACTCATATTTGACATATATTTAACTTTTACTTAACTCATATTTGATCAATATTTAATTTTCACTTGACCCATATTTGACCCATATTCAATTTTCACTTGACCCATATTTGACCCATATTCAACTTTCACTTGACCCATATTTGACCCATTTAACTAAAAGTGAGTCATAATATGGGTTTATGACCCATTTTGACACCTCTAGTCCACGTCATGCCAAGGCCGAAGCCGAAGCCCACTTGCTTCCGTAAAGTCTGTCGTCAAACATTTTGCCCCTCTCTATTACTCCTTTGGTTTTTCAATTTTGTCCCTTTTTTACACGTGTTGGCTTCTCATACACTCGTTGTTGGGTTCCCTGAACTTGTTCCAATCTTCATTGGGTTCTTACGACAATTTTATTTTATTAATTTTATAAAAATGAAGATATGTTTTTTACTAAAATTGCTCCTTCATGGAAAAATTATCTAATCAGTTTTAATTTTATTGTACAACTGTTAGTTTAGTTCTAAAATTTATCATTTGACCAATGTAGTCTTAAATATTTGCGCAAAATTTCAATTTAGTCCTTTCAGCTAATTGTTACTTGGAAATTATTGACTTGGAGATTGAAAAGTTGTCCATGTTGGCATGCTTTGTAGGACTGTCAGTGATGTTTGGATACCATATGACCGGAAGAACTAAATAGGAAATTTCGCATAAAGATTTAGGATTTCATTAGCAAAATTTTAAAAAAGTTTAGGATTAAATTGAAATCTATACAATGGGTTTAGAATTTGATTGAGTAATTGTCCCTTCATTAGAATCATCCTCGCTTGAATAAATGCTCTGCACATATTTTCGACCAAAAAAAAAAAAAAATTGCTCCGCACATATATCAAGATTGACTTATCAAGCAAATTTATTAGCTTTACCAAGTAATTAACCCTCAATATTGATAATAAGATATCTATTATAACCCAGCCAAAAGAATATATTTTAATTTGGTAAATTAATTTATACATATTTGATATCCTTGTGGCAGCTTTATGAAGGATGAGTTTGGTCCCCAATGCTTTTGTATTGCCATAAATGCCAAAATGTGGATATACCTAAGGAGTTCCTTAAGAGGCTCAAGGGAGTATAAACAGATGAGAAATCTGTTCTAGGGTGAGAAACTCTGTAATGTCACTTCCCGTATACCTTGTTTGGTGGGGAAGAAAAAATTGTTCCTTTGTCCGTACCTCACATCCTCAGTACTACTACCTCTTCATAATCGCTTATTGCCATTGGCTTTTTCTCATGGGATATGGTTTAGCTTGATTTCAAGGAATGTGATAAATTGGACATTTTTTTGGGGGGGAGCTTGTAGAGGATGAAAAATTAATAGGCTCAATATCTTGAATCCATTAGGTTTAGGACTCGAGTTTTTTCGATTATTATATTATCATTAAGATCTAATTATTAATTGCATCCGAGCTATTGATTAACACTTCAAAAAGATTATTTTTTGAGCCATTCATCTCCACCAATGATTTGATTAAATATTATTGGGTGCATGCATGCACGCTGGTTAATCATTTTGATGGGCCTTTTGTGATGTCTTGAAATTCAAGCCCTTTGAGGAATGAATGATCGTGAGTCTTCAAAACTACCTGTCAGTCTAAATCGTATCAAAATGGAATTAGGGCGAAATTGATAAGGCATATGAATCCAAGATTAGACTTTGAATTTTCAGGAACGTCTAGGACGGATTTTTGGATAATGTTTCCTCGACAGTCGACAGTGTCAGTTAAGCTGAGTTTTTGGAAAAGGGGTCTATGGACCGAGGAAACGAGCCTACGAGAACGTGGGCCGGGCAAGACCAGTGTGGGCCTTATGCCCAAGGTGGGACAGCCACCGTGGTAGACTTGAGACAAGTGTCGCGACCTAATTTTTTCAAAAATAAAATATAATATAAGGTTTAGGGGTATTGTTAATTTCGGGCCGACGACCCTCAATTAACTCGGGCTCTCCCAAGCCCATACCCCGCGCGACATTGGGTATTCATAAAAATCTTCAAACAAGGAGTTGCCACTAGTCTATTGAGGTCGACAGGAACAGAGTGAGGACACGTGAGAGCGCGTGTCTCACCTTTTATGCAAACTGCAGGGTCAGGATCGGGACTTGATTACATTAGTCATGCGACTAACGCCCTTTCGGTACCTAACTTGATTGTGCATAAGTTAGATCTTGACAATGCATTCGAGGAAACTAAGATATGTCCTAACCGTTAGGTAAGGGAATAGTATCCAAAATATCATTCTGAAAATAAGGTGCGGGAATAACCTAATATCGTAAGCTAGAGAAAACCTATTGTAGAGCCCTAAAGGCTTATTCAATTTTGGTATTTTTTCTTTTTTAAGGGGTTTCTGAATTTTTGCAATTTTTTCTGATTTTTCTGAATTTTTCTGGATTTTTATATTTTTTAATGTTTTTAATATTTTTTAATATTTTCGAATTTTCTGAAATTAAAGAAAAAAACTTCTCAAATTTTTTTGTATTTTCTGGTTTTTTTTTTTTTTGAAAATTTTAAAGAAAAACATTTATTATTTTTTTGGGATTTTCTAATTTTTTTAATTTTTTTGGAATTTTGGAATATTCAAAATAGAAAGAAAAATTAAATTAAATTAAATTAAATTAAAATTAAATTTAACTTTTAAAACCTTTCTGAAAATTAAAGAAATTTTTTTTTAATTTTTGATGATTTTTCGGAATATTTTTAAGATTTTTTGAATTTTCTGAAATTTTTGATTTTTTAGATTTCTTTTTAATTTTTAATTTGTTTTTAAAAAAGTGATTCGGACCGGGTTGGGTGACCCGGCCCTACTAGACTGACCCGACCCCTATCGGGCCGGGGCCGGAGCATCGACTGGGCTGGCCGAACAGCCCGGTCAAAATTTTCTTAAAATGGCCCATGATTAAAAAAATAAAAAAAAAATTAAACAGCCCATTTCCTTTTTTTTGTTTCTTTTAATTTTTCCTATTTTTTTATTCTTTTCTTTGGTCTTCTTCTTCACGTTTTTGCATGCATGCTCGACGCTTCTCCCCCTGTGTTTCTTCCTGCAACTCACACTCACCAACCCGAATGACCATCGACGCCACACCTAACCTCCGTTTACCGACCGCCATTCACCCCAATCGACACCAACCACCGTCGACCAACTCCGGTCGCTTACTCCGGCGACCACAAACTTAGCAAACAAAACCCAACTGAATGGGCATTTTTTAAACCCAAAGATCTCAGCAAACCAACAAGGATAAATACATTAGAATGAGGAGAAATATTCTAACTCGTGCGGCCTTGAACCGCTGGCTCGCCGGTGAGGGAAGGTAGCTCCGGTGAGTTTTTTTTTTTTCCGGCGATTCATAAAGATTGATGAACACGCCATGAAATCACGGGAAAACATAGAGAAAAACATGATATCAGACGTCGTTCAATCACGCAAGAAAGACCACGCATCAAACTAAACTTCTGAGTATCTACACGATGAAGTGAATTTCGGCCATTCATTTAGGCATTTCCTCAAACAGTTGGTGCGCGATTTAACAAGTATGTTCAGGAACAAGATTCAATGTGATTTTCGAGTCAAAGATGATGTAAAAAGGTTCGAACCAACATATTTCATGCCAAATCCGTCTTATTTTATCACGGTTCACCCGAATTTTTCCAGTCGAGTTCGGTGCTCCTAAGTGTTCTATGTTTCCTTCAGGCAATGCATCGAACAAGTGGTATGCATCGATGAACTCAAGTTCTGGGTCCGAACCGGAAGCATTCCTCAGTCTAACAGTGGGTGTTAATCTCCCGAATATCACAAATCATCAAGACCTCGATTCAGTTGCTTGTTTTGTTTAGAAATCCCATTGATTCAACTTTATAGCTTCACACCCCACAGTCGGCATAAAACGGAGCATGAGAAAAAGCATTACCTGGTTCGGGAATGGAGTTTTTGCCGGCATACGGTCACTGGCGAAGCTTCGACGGGCGATGAATAGCGTTCCTTCTGGCCTAGGGATCACGTGTCCGATGGGCGAAGGCTTCCGTACAGCCACGGACGGGGATAATGGCTGGCGATTGTGCAAGATGCTCTCCGATATCCCCTCGTCGAAGCGCTCTCTCTGGCTTGAGCTCGTCGAAGTTCTTCTCTCCGGTTCAAATTTGCGCAACCTTAAGATTTTCCTCTTCACCCGTCGAGCTTGAGCAGTCTCCTTGATGAGAACGATTCTGTTTTTCTTCTTGTTTCTCACGAGCTCTCTCTCTCGACCAACCTCTGGCAACCCTCCAATGGCCGACGAAGATGATTCGGCTTTTATCCTCTTTTCTCTCTTATATTCCTCTCTGCTTTGTCTTTACTGAACCTTCCCCCACTTTGGATTATCTCCCAATAATTGTTCTTCAATCAAGTTTCCATCGAGGGTCCTTTGACTACCGTTTGGGATTTTCCATAACTATGCAAATCCAGACAGCACGAGGGGGGCGCTCAGTCCCAGTGTGACGCTAGGCCAGCAAGGTCGTCGACATCGGGATGGAGCAGCCACAGGTTTTTCGTTGCAAGATCACGAACAGCTTTGTCGTCATGATACGGGTTTTCTCGAATCAGCACAAGCAACAAGGACGTTGCGAGCCGGTGCTTGCATCAGCTCTTCCTCGTCATCGTCGTCATCGGAAGCGGTAGTGGCACATGGAGTCACACGAACAAGGCAGCGGTCTCTTCGGCTTGGCTTCGCGAGCTACTTGAGGGCAGTTGACGCTGAGTGGCAGCAGCTCGTCGGATTTGGTCAAGAGAGGAGGCGGCGGCCGTGAGGGGAGGAAATGCTATGAGGAAGCCCAGAAGCAGCGAGCGTCGCGGATCAGTGACGGTGGAACTCCCGGAGCCGCGACAGGTAGTGTCACCGGTGCAAAATCCGCGATGACGGGCGACGGGCGTGCTGCACCAAGGATGTGGTTGCGAGACTTGCAGCGAGAAAGCAATGTCTAAGGGCATTCAGTCGTGGATGGCTAGGGAAGATGACGCCCCCCCTTCCCTTTTACAGAATTTTCTTTCTCTAGCTACCCTTCTCTGCCTTCCTTTTTTCTCAAAACCAGAAAATCGCCCTCTCTAACATGCAGAATCCCCGTTCCATTATCCTCCCTCGCTTTTTGCCTTTTTGCCTTTGTTCCAAACCCCAGGAAAATCGCCCCCTTTCCCCTTCTTCCTCACTTTTCTCTCTGGTTTCCTTCTGTCTCGCTCCCTTTCAAAACCACCCCCTTTTCCTCAGATATGCTACCTCTCGCTCGTATTTCTCTGTTTTTTTTTTTTGAGTTCTGTCTCTCTCGGTCTCTGCTCTTTTTCTTCTTTTTCTTTCTTCTTCAGCTCTCCCTTGCCCGAAAATCAGAAACCGACTCCTCCTCCTCTTCTTTCTTCTCCTCCAGTTCTGTCCTCCGTTTCTCCAGCTTTTTCTTTCACCCTCTGGTTTTTCTCCGTTTCCGATGCTGGAGTTGCGGCGTGGCGGGAAGTCGACGGTGGATGTTCAGGCACCACTGTCGGCCATTTCCCCTATTCTTCTTCGCTGGTTTTTCTCCTTCTCCCCCCTTGACCAGAATCGCTGCCCTCTCCTCTGTCGATCATGCTCTGCTCTCTAACCGTTTTTTTTTTTTTTTGCCCCTTCTCTCTCCGCATGACAGCGCAGCAAGGGAATCTTCCCTTGCTGGCGTCACGCGGCTGACGTCAGGCGCAAGGGCGATATCCAAACGACGCCGTCTTCTTCCTGCTGCTACGTTTTTGCTTCTTGTTCCCGTGTGTGTGTGGGCGTCGCCGTGCTCTCTTTTCTTTTTTCGTGTCTGTCTGCCCCGTCGTTCTCCTCCTCTCCTGCGTCAGTGAGGGAGAGAAAAGAGAATCCTAGGGAAATGGGGCTGGGCTGAAAAATATAAAAATCCAAGGCTAGATGGGCTGGAATTAAATAAAAGGGAAAAAGGCCCCAGAGAAAAGAAGATAAAAACTAGGCGAGGTAAATGAGTGGGCTGGTCTGAACCGGCCCATTTGATTTTTTTTCTCTTTTTTTTTTTAAATTTTTTAAGAAATTAATATATATTTATATATGCAAAATAAATGGACATTTAAAATAAAATAAACAAAAATTTCGAGTGTCAACAACAAGCAAGTGAGCCCATTGGACCAAATCGACTAATTTACCCTCCCGAGCCTGTTGTCTAAATTTGAGCCGATTCGAGCCAAATCAATTCCCGAGTCTGTTCCTATTTATTTTCTAGCCTGTTTTTTAGGTCCGCCCTTCATTTTCAGCCCAAGGGCAGATTGGGAAATGTGCAAGGTGGAAATGACCATTTTGCCCCTAGATATTATTTGGAAAAGATAAAAGAAGAGAGAGAAGATGATGTCGTGTTGCATGGGGGAGTTGAAGCAACATTTAATGGCCTTGATGGGGCTTGTCTAGTAGCCCTCACTTCACTCTCTCTCTCTCCTCTTCAACCTCTTAAAACTGCACACCCTCTCTCTCCCTTGTTTCCCTTTATTCCTGCTGCTTCTGCTTTTAACCTTCATTTGAAAATCAAGTTGTTCATGGCCTTCCCGTGTTGATCATCGCCCGTGCCGCCCACCACAGTGCTTAGAAGGCCAAAACCGTACGCCCCGTGTTGGCCGATCACTGGACGGAGCTGCTGGCCGACTTGTTGGCCGGTCATAAGTTCCTGCTCCCCAACTCGCCTCCTGCAGCTCTGATCCGCCTGTTTCTGCTGTTTTCCTTTGGTTTTGACCTAACCACCGCCCATCCTAGCCACTAACCATTCCCCCTTGACCCCCAGGTGCTACTGGTCATCGGCTAACCGCTCGCCGGAGTTTCGGCCAAGCCGTTTTGCTCTGATCAACCCTTGTCCTCCTCCAGCAGTGCTGTTTTCAGAAGTTTAGTGAGTGAGCAAAGGTTGTTGCTATTGTTTCAGTTCCAGGACCGCCTTGGAGTGTCGTGGTTGAGGTCCTCAGGTGTCGCCCTCATCGCCACTGCCGCGTTCATGTCGCCAACCCGTTTAACGGGTGAGTTTAGCCCATAATCTCTTTGTTAGTGCCTAAACTTGCTTAGGATTGGGTTAATTAGTGGTAATGGGGTTTAATTAAGTTGTACCCTAAGATATGTGGTTAGATAGATGGTTAAGATTAGTTTAGCTTAATCTTGCTTAATTATGCTTAATTGAGCTTAATTGTTGCTTAATTGTGTTTTGTGTTTAATTAAGTATGTTTTTCCTTAATTGCTTGATTAATTATTTTCTTAATATCTGAATTTAATGTTTTAATTATTGAATTATGAAATTACACTGTTCATGGTGCACTGTTCAGGATACTGTTCACAACATTGTTCATCTGGAAGTGAAAATGTGCATAATTTCATGTGTCTTGATTTTATGAGATGAATTGGATGTGTCATTGCATGAACATCTGCATGAATTGTGTGATTTTCACACAAAAAAGGGGAAAAATGGTTTGTTTAAGGGACATTGAAAATGGACCACTTTTATGAGAAATAAATTGAGGTTTTACATGCAAGTATGTGTGCATTAGCTATGATAGTCCGATTTATCGGAAGGAAGGGCACGGTTGTTCCCCTGTGGAGGAAGGGCGTCATAGCGTCTCGGGAAGGGCACGGAAGGGCATGGTTGTGCTCCTACTGAGGAAGGGCGCCGTAGTACCTCGACCTTAGTTGTAGTCCTGTGGGGCAGTAATAATCGGAACGCGTGTGGATGCAAGAGCGTATGAGAAACATGGCATCATTGGTTACGATTATGCATGAAATGATCACATGATTTATGGCACGCATGCATGAATTGATAACGTGCAGGGTGTGGCAATGGTCAGGTGAAATCGCTTGTGACGCGACTCGTATGTGATTGATGAACTGCATCATTTAACGGCCATGTGCATTGCGTGTATTGTGTTGAGATTTAACATGTAGGGTATGGCATATCGGGTAAAGTTGCATGTGAACGGCCTTTTGATGGTTGGTTGACCATTCTGTTGTTTGGTTGCTGAATGTTGGTTGTTTGTTGTTGGGTTGTATGAGGGGTGGTTGTGAAGAGATGCCTCGGGTTGAGTTGGTATTCTAACTGGTGCTTAGGAGGAGAACTCACTGAGATTTTATCTTACTGGTTATTGTATAATCACTTTCAAGCCCTTAGAATGGCGCACCCACCGGTGTGGTTTGGGATCCCTCAGGATTGGGAGACCGTCGTGACGCACCACCGGTTCCCGGGTCAGGCGCACTTGTATGAGAAGTACGTCTCCACCATCTAGGTGGATGAGGGACCGGAGCAATTAATACCCCATCGGTTCCTGGCATGGTACATCCGGTAGGACGATTTGCTAATCAGTCCACTGCGAAGTTTTGATGGACAACCCGGTAGGGGCCCTGAAGACGCCGACTGGGATCCCAAGGAGCTAGACCCTCTTGACGGTGTAGTGGAGAAACTTGCCCTCGCTCCTTTAGTGATCGACTTGAACGCCTTCGACTACGACCTGACGGAGCCTGAGTCCGACGGGTTAGAGTGATGGTAGTTCTGAACCTGATGGTTCTTTTTGTATAGGTAAATGAGCCGAGCCTAGTTTCTTTTTGGTTTAGCTTAGTGGATGGATCACCCTCTTTTATTGGGCTTGTAAATCGGAAAACGATCATCCGTTGGTTAATCCAGTAAGAATGTATAAATGAGTAGTTGATGTTATCTTGCTGTGCATCCCTCTATCCCTGTTTGATTGTCTGTTTGGACTGGGGATGATTCATCTTCCGCTTGTGCTTAATAAAAGATTAAAATGAATGGTCGTCAACGAGTCCTGTGATGTTGCTTTCAATAGACCATGGTAAGGAGTTATTGCGTGTCCGGGGTTCGGGGCGTGACACCTTTTGATGTGGTCATATGACCGACATTCGTACCATAACAAGAGACATCCAATTTTGTCTACGCACATATAAAGAATGAATTGGAAGGACAAAGTAAAGCCAAATAATGCACGCAATGCAGAAGGGTTCATTGTCATTTTCTTTATGCGGGTGAAATATGTTTTTCTTCTCAATTTCTATTCCAAATAGTTTGGAGTGGCCTATGGTATTATTATTATTATTTTCACTTCCGTTTCACTTTGATATTTCTTTCAAAATCGAACGGATAACAACACTAACAAATATTTCATTAGTTATATAAATTTTAAGGAATTAAAATGAGGGACATTTCATTTCCTCCCAAAGCTTGGAGGAGGCACATATTGACTGTCACGCCCCAAACCTCGCCAACACATGAACATCATAGGAGGTGCCGTCGCCCCTTTTCATTTTATCTTTTGATTAATCGTAAGTGGAATCTATTGGAAGATATGCGATATCTGATTACGATTAGAATTGATACTCTAAATAAATCAAGATCTCTTTCAATATTGGATCTGATTTATTATACGATTCATTTCCTTTCTTGTACACTTCTTGTATTATAAATGCATCAATTGTACATTGAATGTCAAAATATACAAAAACATTTTTTCCCATATTCCACTGTCTTCTATCTTCTGCTTTTGCATCTCTTTTCCTTTCATGGTATCAGAGCAGCGATTTGCTCTTAATTGCTTCCGCTTGATTGCCTGTTGACCGGCGGTTCTGACCTGCAAACAGAACAAACACTCCGGCAAAGGAATCAATTTTTTTTATTAAAGAGGCAGAAGACAGAATCCTCTATTTACTCATAATGGCTCGTGATTTTCCATCTGATTCGGAGCAAGTAATCTCCTCAAAAGTTCAAGATCAACAGTCGTCCGCTCAAGTCCCTGGTGACCAGTAGCAAACCCAGGCTCAGACAAGTCTAGGGCAGTCCATCACGGGCCAGCCTATGGGGGGCCATCCTTACCAGTGGGTGCCTTTCCCATTTTATTTTGGGCCCAACCTAAATCCATCACTGCCTGGGAATGTGGGCTACCAGGGATTTGCCCAGCCCAATGAAAGCCCACCAACCAGTAATGGAGCAAGCTTCACGGGTGGGCCTTGGATTTCACAGACGGGCGGGCCAGAAGTTCCAATCATGGATGCGGGTCAAACAAACGGGTCAGGAGGACCGAATGCGGGTTTTCCAGGCGGATCCGTAAATCCGGGTATGGGAGTAAATCCCTACCCGACTTTTCAACTCGGCTACTTGTCGTATTCCATCGTGGCCATCACCGAACGACCAGAACCCGGCGACGCCTTGTTTGTCTCCGCCGCGGATGGACCGGAGTTGTGGCTCATAAGCCACCCTCTCACATGACCCGAAGGATACACAACCTGGGCACGAGAATTCTGACGGGCTCTCGTTACTAAAGACAAGGACGGGTTCATCGACGGCTCTGTCGCCGTTCCGACCGACGAGAAAATGGCACGATAGTGGAGAAAATGTAACCAGTTAGTGCGGACATGGATCGGAAATTGCATAAGCCTTGAGATTGTAGCCGGATTACCACCCACAAAAGACTCGAAAATTATGTGGGACAACATAAAAGAAATGTATGGAAGACTAGATCGAGCGAAGATTTTTTCACTCACGCAAGCACTTTCCGAACTAAAACAGGGAAGTATGAGTGTTACAACGTGCTTCAACAAACTGTCCGCGCTTTGGAATGAACTAGAAGCAGCAGAGGAAAAACTCGACGGGCCCGAGGCGACGTTACAGCAGTACAGGGCCATCAAAGACAGAGAAAAAATGACTCGATTCCTCCTTATATTGAACGATTCATCCTTATATTGAACGATTCATACCTAACCTTTAGATCGCAGATTCTGGTGATGGACCCGGTACCGCCGCTCGACCACACCTATCAATTGGCCGTCCAAGAGGAGAGCCAACGACTTATTTCACCGGAAAGCGCGAAAGGAGGAGAGAGCATCGCGCTCGCAGCTCGCGGGGAGCGAAAGGAATCGAGCCAAGGAACCCTAGATCGGGAGAAAGAACGGCGATTGAAAGGGTTAGGGTTAGCAGGTTCACAACCCTTTAAAGGGTTTGGAACGGACGGCCCAAATCAGATGCAGCGATTGGATGGTTCCAAGGCGTTTGATCAGGCGCCCGAATTCGACGGTGGGAATGCTTTCGGATTTAAGGCATCCAACGGTGGGCATTTTTCGGGTGGATCAAAGGGTTATGGGCAATTTTCAAAAGGAAAAGGAAAATTATTTTGCGACTACTGCAAGCGGCCCCACCACACAATTGAAAATTGCTGGAAACTACATGGCAAGCCTGGAGAAAAAGAAAAAAAGGGGGAAGGAAATTTCGGCTGCAGCATATCAGGTGACTAGCCCAAATTTAAATCAACCGATTACAAATGGGCAGTATCAGCAAATTATGCAGGCATTACAAAAATTGGACATTTCCAACAAGGGAAGCAATTTTTCAGGTATTTCCCATTGCCTGGTAAATTCGATTTCCAGAAATGCTTGGATAATTGATTTAGGGGCTAGTGACCATATCGTCTGCAATGAGAATTTATTTTCCGATATTCATAGAAAATTGGATATTCCTATTTCTGTTCAACTGCCAAATGGGAACATTACTCTTGTCACCACAACAGGGACAGTTAATCTCAGTCCACATATTACTCTGGAAAACGTTCTTTATGTCCCAGATTTCCAGTTCAATCTTATTTCCGTGTATAGAGCCTGCAAAGAAAATTTATGTCAAGTACTGTTCAATGCTGATACCTGCTTTTTTCAGGCCCTTTCGACTGGCAAAATGATGGGCTTGGGTAATCTCTCTGAAGGATTATTTTTTTGGACTGGCCTTCCAAAAAATTTAGATTTGTCCTGCAATTCCTTGAATAGATAATCATTGTGTAATCTGACAATCAATGATAAAGACTTTCTTTTGCATTCAAGAATGGGTCATAGTTCTTTTTTTCCCTTCCATCATTGTCTTATCTGTCCCTTGGCAAAACAATCACGTGCACCTTTTCCTCTTAGCAAAAGTCGTGCAAATAACATTTTATCCTTGATTCATGTCGATGTCTGGGGTCCTTATCATATACCACACCATGATGGTTCTCGTTTCTTTCTCACTATCGTGGATGATTATTCTAGAGCCACATGGATTTTTCTTATGCAATCTAAAAATCAGGTCTTCTCAAATTTAAGGACTTTCATTTCCTTATCAAAAAATCAATTTGGGAAATCTATTCAGCGCATTCGGACATATAATGGGAAGGAATTCTTTAATCATGATTGCGCCTCTCTTTTCTCATCACATGGCATCTTGCATGAAAGTTCATGTGTATATACTCCACAACAAAATGGAGTAGTAGAGAGAAAACACAGGCATCTATTAGAAGTTGCACGTGCATTGAAGTTTCAAGCATCCATTCCAGAAGATTTTTGGGGAGATTGTGTAACAACGGCAGCGTATTTGATCAATCGGATGCCGACAAAGGTCCTCAATGGACTGAGTCCCTTTGAGGTGCTTTTTGGGAAGAAGCAAGAATTGAACCATTTGAGGATTTTTGGATGCTTATGCTATGCTACCACAGTGGGACCTCGGGACAAAATAGGTCCCCGTGCCAGGCGTTGTATATTTATGGGATACTCGAGTCTACAAAAAGGATACCGTGTCTTCGATCCATCCATAAAGGAATTCTTTGTTAGTAGGGACGTAACATTTCACGAAGACATTTTCCCTTTTGAAAAAGGGGATTCTTCAGAAGACAAGAATGCGTCAAGTAACAAAGGTACGCCCTTGAATGAAGATGAAATGCCTGAATATTTTCTGATTAGATCTCCTGGCAGCTCAGGCAGTCCTTTAACATCCAATCAAATTTCAGATAATATTTCTTCTCCAACGATGATGGAACCGGTACTGGAGAATATATCCAATGAAGAAGTTCCTAGACCTACATTAAAAGATATTATGGATTCTTCGCATTCATCATTACATGTGCCATCACAGGATCCACCACGACGTTTTGGACGAATCACTCGCCCACCAACATGGACCAAGGACTATGTTTGTGCTGCCAAAAATCTACCAGATATCTCATACCCCATCTCGTCTTATGTTTCCTTTAATCAATTATCTCCGGAACATAGACACTACATTTGTTCCATATCTGAAGAGCGGGAACCCTCTAGTTATTATGAAGCACACACTGACCCACGTTGGCAGAAAGCTATGGAAGAAGAGTTGCAAGCCCTAATGGAGAATCAAACGTGGGAACTTGTAACCTTACCTCCTCAGCGGAAACCAATTGGGTACAAGTGGGTGTATAAGATCAAATATCGGGCACATGGAACGATTGAACGGTACAAAGCACGTCTTATGGCTAAAGGATTTACACAGAAAGAAGGTTTCGATTATCATGAGACTTTCTCCCCTGTAGCCAAAGACGTTACAGTTCGCTCTTTTCTATTAGTTGCAGCTTTCCAAGATTGAAAATTATATCAAATGGATGTTCACAATGCATTCCTCCATGGGGATTTGGATGAGGAAATTTGCATGGATCTTCCTCAGGGTTTACGGAGACAGGGGGAGAATAGAGTGTGTCGTCTTTGCAAATCCCTTTATGGGCTCAAGCAGGCTTTTAGGCAGTGGTATGCCAAATTTGCTAATTCCCTCACAGCTGCAGGATTCAGACAGTCCAAGTATGATTATGCTCTCTTCATATGGACTAAAGGTATGTCATCTATCTACTTAATGATATATGTTGATGATATACTAATTATGGGAAATGATGAAAATGCCATAAATGGTCTCAAAGAGTACTTGCACTCCACTTTCCATATGAAGGATTTGGGATCTCCCATATATTTCCTAGGAATCGAGATTGCCCGATCTGAACAAGGGATTTCTCTCAGTCAGCGGAAATTGGTATTAGAGATTATATTAGAAATAGGCTTATTGGGTTGCAAACCGGCTATTATTCCAATTGAGCAAAACACCAAACTCACTACGGCAGAATATGATGAAAAGGTATCTCAAGATGAAGACCTCACACTTGAAGATCCATCAGAATATCAAAGGCTCGTTGGAAAACTCATATATTTGACTATGACCAGACCAGATATATGTTATGCAGTACAAACACTCAGCCAATTTATGCACAAGCCCAAGCAATCACATATGAATGCTGCTCTGAAAGTCGTGAAGTATTTGAAGAAATGTCCGGGACTCGGATTACTTCTCTCAAGAAAGTGTGATATGGAGATGACAGCATATTGCGACGCGGATCATGCAACGTGTTCTATGAGCAGAAGATCTGTCACGGGTTTCTGTATTAAATTTGGGGAATCCTTACTCTCTTGGAAGACAAAGAAACAACCAACGGTGTCACTATCTTCAGCAGAGGCAGAGTACCGAGCCATGGCAAAGACTACTTGTAAGATAGTATGGTTGCGAGGATTGCTTCAGGATCTTGGGGTGAAGATTAAGGGACCAACCAAGTTGTTCTGTGATAATGATGCAACACTCAAACTTGCATCCAATCCTATAGTGCATGAAAGAACGAAGCACATAGAAGTGGATTGTCACTTCACTCGAGAAAAAAATCCAAGAAGGAATAATTAAGACGAGAGGAGTTGGAACTACAGAGCAGCCTACGGATGTCTTCACCAAACCTCTTTGCCAGAGACAACATGCATAACTGTTAAGCAAGCTGGGCGTCTTGGATATCTACAAGCCACCAGCTTGAGGGGGAGTGTTGGAAGATATGCGATATTTGATTACGATTGAAATTGATACTCTAAATAAATCAAGATCTCTTTCAATATTGTATCTGATTTATTATACGATTAATTTCCTTTATTGTACACTTCTTGTATTATAAATTGCATCAATTGTACATTGAATGTCAGAATATACAAAAACATTTTTTCCCATATTCCACTGTCTTCTATCTTTTGCTTCTGCATCTCTTTTCCTTTCAGAATCATATATCCAACCGCCGTTGTCAGGGGATGAGGTCCTAAATAGTTTCTCTAGGACCTCCACTAGCAGCCTGTCAAAGTGCCAAAGTGGTCCCAAAAGATCCTCACCGATCGTACGAACTATGCCTTAAAGCGGTGGGACACCAAATGCATCAGATCTTCATCCACCTAGACAGTAGTCACGTAAGGCTAAAAAACGTGATCGGTCCCCTTGACCAAATATGGGATCACCTCCAGGTCCTAACTGATAGGCACCTTGAATCTCACATGGCAATTCTCCATAACTATGGGCTTGAAAATACTTAAATAACAATGATTGAGATAACTCAGTAAGTAAAACTTCCTAAGTCTCACTTACGAGGATACTTCTCCTTGGAGACACCTTAAATATGCAACCTCATTGTCAATAGTAGATTGATAGTAAGGCCTTTCCCTCGCTATAACTATAAATATGCATAGGTAAGCAGCCTTCCTTAAAAACCAAGGATGCAATCAAGAAACCGCATAGGCATTCTCACCTTGCCTTGGCACATAAAATTCACGTAATTAATCACACGTGAGGCTATACTTGAAAAAATCATGCGGCAAATGCAGTTAATAATCCATAACACAATAACTATCAATTTCATGTACAATGCACCTATATATGTCTAGATTATTATGACCGCTTAGGGCCATGGCCAACACTCGCGTTAGCAGTCTTCTAGCATGATTGGGCATTGTCTTGTTCCATTAGGTATGGCATCGTCTTGGCCTCCCCTAAAGACGGCATTCCATTAGGAGTATCGGCTTGGCCTCAACCGTGACTCGGCATATGATAAACATTAGGTATCATCCCCCGTGATCGTATAGGTATGGAACCATTTAGATGATCACACGAGCATGCCAACCACTCAAGTCAATTTTTATCTTCCTCAATTAGCCAATGCAAGAGTGTTTAGTGCTCACGCAATAAATTATTGCAAATTTCGCACGCAAAAATGCAATGAAACCCATAATTCATTACTCACCAAATCATACATACTTTAATTTCAATCCTTCCTTAACAATGTAAATACATAAAACGTTGCATCCAACCCTGACACTTCGTGAATTACGAATAGCAAGCCCTTAAACACATTTTTTTCAAAGCCATAATTCAAGGGTCTTAACTATGTAATCTAATCTGAAGGCAATTCATGCTTTAATTCATATAAATCATATATAAACTTGCTACTTATCACACATAAAAAGCACCTATCACAAGCACTTATCATAAATAAAGATAGCTTATCACTTTTGAATGATAACTTATTGCGATAACTTATTACTTTTGAACGACTGCTTATCGCGATAACTTATCACTTTCAACGATAGCTTATTGCCATAACTTATCACTTTTAACGATAGTTTATCACATGCACTTATCAACTATTGTGATAATCTATCACTTACATTTATAGACTATTGTGATAACCTATCACCTTCACTTATCAACTATCGTAGTAACTTATCATATATAAAAAGTACTTATCGCCTAAGACCACTCGTTAACTTAGCATAATCAACATTAACCTTAATCTAATATTTATCCTTAGTGTAACTATCAGCCTAATCAAGGCTTCGGAAGATTACTCACTATTTTTTGGTGATTAACTTAACGGCAATGGCCGCGGCAACGACGAGACAATGAAGGTGTGCGGCGAAAACGAATGGCAACGGTGTTGAGATGGTGAGGCGGTTTGGTGGGGGTGAGGGCAGTGGTAATGGTAATGATGATAGCGGCTCGACGACGGTGGTGCGACGAGGTGGATGGTGGCGTCATGACGCGACGGCGACAGGGGAATAGTGATGGTGGTGGCTTGGTACAGTCGCCACTGTCGCCAAGAGAGCAAAAGAGAGGAAATGAGAGAGAGAGAGGGTGGCAATAGTAGTGGCCGAAGGAGACAAGGGTGAGGGAGAGAGAGCTTGAGAGAGTTGAGTGAGAAAGAGGAAATGAGAGACAAGGTGAGATTTTCCTCTTTGCAATCCTTTCTAACGACGCATTGCATTAATGAGCAATGACCATCCCTCTTCAAAACCCTATTGACCAAGCATTTCTTTGGTTGTCTTCTTCCTCGTGATATTCCATCAAATCCTTATTTATTACAAACTTTCAAGCACATGCTCTCCTTGGAATTGAACTAAAAGAATTGAGTTAGGGGAACTAAGTGGTTCTCTTCCCGTTTCCTTTTAAGTGTGGTGCCTAACTCCCCGTTAAAAACCTCCAATTTTGTCTCATTTAATCAACTAAACTTGTAGAAGGGGCAATTTAGGGATTTAAGCGAAGTATACTAGAAAATACTATAAATGTACATGGGCCAAATTAAAGTATAAGCTTGCAAAAATCCACTATGGGCTCAATTGGTCTTAATGGGCTTGAATTGGCCTCATTGGGCCCCCATGGATTATCTTCATAGTCGTTAGGCCCATTGGGCCCATCTGTGGGCTTGCATCCTTGTGACTCCTTGTTTGCGGCCCGTTTCTATTTCTTCGATAATTCGCAGCCTGTCGAAGTCATCTTGAGCATCATCCTAAAATAGTCCTCTCTTAATTGCCCTTAATTCTAAGACTTTGAATCTTAACCCTGCTCCTCAAATAGGAATTGAATTGAGGATATCATAACTCTTCATTCCTTAAAGAAATTTTGTCCTCGAAATTTGCAGGATTATCCACCTCTTTGAACATATGGGGATATTGGCGTCTATTGTATCTTCATTTTCCCAGGTCGCTCTCTGGATACCATGATGTTGCTAAATAAACTTGACTAAAGGAACGATCTTGTTGTGTAGCACTTGCTTTTTCTTGTCCGCGATCTGTACTAAGCACGTGTGTTGGATCAGGTTCATACTTTCTTAACATAGACACATGAAAAATATTATGGACTTGGGCAAGTCTAGGCAGCAAAGCTAGTCGATAGGCCAAACTCCCTATCCTCCCTAGAATCTCGACAGGTCCAACGTACGTAGGGCTCAGCTTTTTGTTCTTGCCAAATCGAGCGTTCCTTTCATAAGCGATTTCTTAAGGAAAACATGATCTCCTACTTGAATGATCCCCAACTAGAAATTCCAAAGGCTTTCATCTTTTATCCGCATAATTTTTCCGGTAGCTCTATGCTATTCTTAGCCTTTTCGTGATAATCTTAATTGCATCTACCGACTATTGAACTAGCTTAGGGCCAGTAATATTTCTTTCTCCAACTTCATCTGAACAAACAGGAGTCATGCAGGCATGACCCTGTAATGCCTCAAAAAGTGCTATTCTGATGCTTTGTTGAAAGTTGTTATTGTAGGTAAACCCAACAATATACAATTGTTTCTCTCAACTTCCCTTAAAATCTAAAACGCAAGCTAGCAAGATATCGTCAAGCATCTGGATAGTCCTTTCTGACTAACCATCCATTTGCAGATGATAGGCCGTGCTATATTGTAGCTTTGTTCCCATGGCTGTGTGAAGACTTTTCCAAAAAGCTACCGTAAACTTAGGGTCTTGATTTGAAGTGATCATCACTAGTACTCTATGGAGACGAATTATTTGCCGTATATATAACTTAGCAAACCTGTCCAGTGCGAAGTCCTTTTGCATAGCAATAAAATGTGCCGACTTTGTCAGCCTGTCGATTATGACCCAAATAGAATCGTTGCCTTATTGACTCATTGGCAATCCTATTACAAAGTCTATTGTGATCTGTTCCCATTTTTACTCTGGAATCTCTAATGGTTGCAGCAGTCCACCAGGCTTGCAGTGCTGCGCTTTCACTTGCTAACACGTCTAGCACTTGGCTTCATGCCTGGTGAGATCTGCCTTCATACCATTCCACCAATAATACTGCTAAAGGTTTCTATATATCTTTGTGCTAAACTAGATGTATGCTGTAATTGCTTTTGTGAGCCTCTACAAGAATCTCCTCCTTGGAATTCACATCATTAGGTACTCATAATCATCCTCAAAATTTCAATATCCCATCCTCTACTACTTGAAAATCCAGTTTCCTCTTTTTCGCACTCTCTTGCAGAATCCTCTGAATCGCAGGATTTGTCAATAGCAATGCCTTAATTTTGGTCTGCATTTTGGGGTTCAATGTGGAGGGTAACTATGAGGCTTGTGAGATGGCTTACCTCGAACTTGAAATCCGATTTTGTACTCCTTCGAGAAGAATCCATTCTCAAACCATCATTTGCGCAATCGTCGACTTTTGATTAAGCATGTCCGCCACTTTGTTGGCCTTCCCAAGGTGGTATAGGATGTTGTAGTTGTAGTCCTTGAGAAGTTCCATCCAATGTCGCTGTCTCATGTTCCACTCCTTCGGAGAAAATATATACTTTAAGCTTTGATGTTTTGTATAAATCTGAAACTTTTCTCTGCACAAATAATGCCTCAAAATCTTGAGAGCAAAAATGATCATTGCTAATTCCAAATCATACATCGGGCAGAACAACTTATGAGGCTCAATTGTTGGGATGCGTAAGCAACCACTTATTCATGTTGCAAATGTAGCCTAATCCCTTATACGACATATCACTGTAGACCTCATAATCTCCAGGACCAGACGATATTGTCAACATTGGTGCGGTAGTTAACTTATACTTAAACTCTTGAAAACTATGCTCTCACTTATCCATCCATTCAAACTTTACATTATTCTTTAGTAGTCACGTTAGAGGCGTGGCTATTGCAAAAAACCTTTTTTACGAACTGTCTATAATAATTAGCCAAACCTAGAAAACTCCGAACCTATGTCATTGTTGTTGACCTTGGCTAATTCAGAATTGCCTCAATCTTAGTCGGATTCACGTAAATTCCTTCGTTAGATGTCATGTGGCCAAAAAAAGCTACTTGATTGAGCTAGAACTCACACTTACTAAATTTAGTGTACGGTGCGTGTTCTCAAAGGGTCTACAACATTATCCTCAAGTGTTATTTGTATTCCTCCAAACTCCTCGAATACACCAATATATCATCTATGAACACAATCATGAATTGATCCAAATATGCCTTAAACACCCGATTCATCAAATCCACAAAAATAGCAAGTGCATTGGTTAATCCAAACGGCATTGCTGTATACTTGTAGTAGCCATATTGTGCTTGAAACGTTGTCTTCGGAATATCATTCTTCTTGATTCTCAACTGATGATAGCCCGTCTTTAGGTCTATCTTGGAAAACATTGAAACTCCTTGAAGTTGATCAAACAAATCATTGATCCTCAACAATGGATACTTGTTATTCATCGTCTCTTGATTGAGCTACCGGTAATCGATGCAGAAGTGCAATGACCTATTATTCTTTTTCACAAACAAGACTGGCGCTCCCCATGAAAATGCACTAGGATGAATAAATCCTTTATCAAGCAATTCTTGCATCTGCATCTTTAATTTCTTTAATTTTGATACCGCCATTCAGTAAGGTGCCTTGAAATCGGCTAAGTCCTGGGGGTTAACTTAATCACAAATTCTATTTCCCTTTTTTAGGGGCAATCTTGGCAATTCCTTTAGAAAGACATTGAAAAAGTCTTGCACCATGGTGAAATCTTGCATCATTGATTCCTCAACCGACGTATTAACCATGGTCATTGAATACGTTGGCAACCCTCATCTAATAGTCAAGTCACCTCAAGTGATGAAATCAGAGGGATCGATGGTTCTCCTTGGTTTCCCACAAATTCATAACTAGCATGTCCTAATTAGCTAAACCCGATTACCTTACGGTGGCAATTCATTGTAGCTCGTTGCTTGGTGAGTCAATCCATTCCAATGATGACATCAAGTCATACATTGCTAAGACAATCAAGTCTATAATTTTCTCCTAACCACTAATGACTATCTTACAAGCTAGACGTCCTATCGTAGACAACACCTTATGCCATTGAGTGGTACATTGGCTTTCCAACACCATTCTTTTTGTTAGGAGATATGGGGTGTTTTGCTCCAGCCATCGACCTCTTCCCAAACTGATGATTGTCTCGGTTAGGGGCATACCACAATCCAGATGTGGCTACCCATTCTAACATGTGCCTCTTGATCAATTGGGCCCTCTTGTACAACTCATCATAGTCCTTCAGATTTAGGGGTATCAACTAACTCTCAATTTCTGATTCCATACCATCCTTAAACCTCCTTGCTCAGTTTACTGAATCCTTGATCATCCTTTGCGCATGCTTCAAGAACTTTGCGAACTTGGCCTCATATTGATTGACTGATAAATAATTGTGAGAAGCTGTAGAAATTTAACCATTTTTTGCTCTCGCACGCACTCAAAAAAGTACTTTATGCTAAACACTTCTACGAAGGCTCCCTAGGTGGGTGCTGTGCCTTTGAGAAAGATCCTTCCTCGGGTGGCCTCCCACCAATCACTAGCGTTACCTTGCAATTGGTACACCACTAGGTTACTTTATTATCCTCAGAGCACTTCAATAGTGCAAAGGCTTTTTTTTCAATTCCTTGATCCATAGGGTTGCTGCTTCAAGATCACCTATTTTAGTGAACTTGGACAACTTCAACTTCAAAAACTACTTAACCAACTCATGCATTAGTCATTGACCTTGGTTAGATAAAGTAACAATGGTTGATCAATGGTTAGGTTAATTAACTTAGGTTAAATAAAGTAACCATGATTGATAGGTGGTAAGGTTAATTAACTACGGGTAGTTAATTAACCATGATTTTTATATGGTTAAGTTTAGTTGACCATGGTTAAGGTTAATTAATTTAATTAACTCGGATTAATTATAATTAATTATGTTTAGGCTAATTAATTATAATTAATTATGTTTAGGCTAATTAATTATAATTAAGGTGATAAGTTATCGCGATAAGCTATCAAAAGGGATGATAGGCTATCACGATAGACAATCGGAAAAAGGTGATAAGCTATCGTCAAAAAGACGATAAGTTATCGGGGGGATTAAGTGATAAACTATCACTAAAGGGGTGATAAGTTATTGAGAGTTTGATGAAAAGCTATCACCATCGTGAACCATCCATCTCCAGGTGCATTCACCGCGAGAAATCACCGACCCGAGCATCTAGATTGCGAGCCTTGATCATGGTTCTCGTTGTAAATCCAAATTTGGAAGTGAATATTTGGATTACATAAAAAAATTGTTTAATTCAATTTTCGAATATTTTTTTTCCTTATTTTAATAGGGATTGAAATTCATGATATATTATCTCATTCACAATATTGAGTAGCCTTTTAAATGAGGGATTATTCCCTAATTTTCTAACGTGCCATAATGTCAATCCGATCTTATGCCTGAGTTACAATTCACGATTGCACGGAAAAATCATCAATCCGATCTCATGCCTGAGATATGATTCGAGTTTTCGTGAAAATTAGCCAATCCAATCTCATGCCTGAGATACAATTCATCAATTTATTTGCAAATTAAACGGACGTGGATAACATCTTACATGATTTGGTGCCCCACTTGATGCGAATGTGATTTTTTTCTGTTTTTGCTTGATTTGAATTATTATTTTTTTCTAAAAAAATCCAAAAAGATTAGACAATAAGCTAGAGAATATTCTTTTAGATAATATTGCATATTTAGCGTAGTTTTTTTATTTCGAATTTTTATAATAAAAATCCAAAAATATTGCTTTAGATTAAATTTAGTTGCATTTCCTTAATTAAGATTGCATGTTTAAATATACGTTATTTTAATTTTGAATTTTAATTAAAAATGAAAAAGAAAACATAAAAAATGCCATGCATGGGTCACATAGAATTAGGTCATCTTTTGCACGTCATCTAGTCATTGCATGTTTAGGATCATATGAATGTGTGACATATTAGGATAGTTTCATTTAATATTTTCTTGTCATTAGATTATGTCAAATAATGTCGCGTGACACATAGTCTGCATGTTAGGCCGCACCTTGGATGTCACTTTAATTAGACATTTTGCAAGTCACTGCATGTAGTTTTTTAGGCTTCATTAAATAAGTGAAAACCCAAAAACTTTGAGTGATTGCATTAGAAATCATCTTTATCTAACTAATACTGCAAATGCTTTTGTAGCTTCGAGGTAAGTAATTCTTCCATTTCCTTACAATTTAATGCTTTGATTATTGAGTGTTAAATAATGGTTGCACATGTGCCTGATCACTTCGCATGTTATGGAGTAGGTTAAAATCAATCCAAACTGCCTGCAAATCATTTTTTTTTGAAATAAAAGAGAAAAGGTGCTAAAAGGACGTTAGAAAAATTTAACGTAATCAAGTCCCTGATTTCATAGTCTCCGGTTCATAGGAGTGAAGTAATTCTCCCGTTATTTTGCTTGGGTTTCTAATTGACCCACCAAAAATATATTAGTGGCGACTCCTAACTGAAAAATCATTTGCATGTTAAATAATTTGAATTTAACTCGCGAATTGGTATGGGCTTAGTAAAGCCCAAACTAAGTCTAGACTTATCAATCCATTAACCAAACCCCCAAGTGATCCAACCCGCTTTGAGGGGAGGTTGCGTATGACATCTTGAATTCGACCCATCTAGGAATATATGAAATGACCCAAAAAGGATAGGTGTACGTGTCACAAAAAAGGAAGCGAAGGATTTGCATGTTGTAATTACGAGTACAATCTCCTTATGCGATTAGATTGCTTATGCATTAGTTGATTGGGAACTACGCATTTGTGTATGGCTGAGTTGCTTGTTAAGTAAGTGGGGTTAATGCTAAAACCTTCAGAGGCAATTATTAGTAATTCTACCCTGATAATGGACAAGGTGTTGTCTGCGGTAAGATGTTCAGGTTGTAAGATATTAATTGGTGATCAAGAGAAATTGATGGATTTGACTATCTTAGCGATGTATGACTTGGTGTCATTATTGGGAGAGAAAATGGCTCACCAACTAATGAGCTACGATGGATTGCTATCGGAAGGTAATCCAGTTTAACCCGTTAGGAAGGGTTAGTTGCGAGTTCGTTGATTTGATTTCGTCACTTGAGATGACTGGGTTATTGGATGAGGGTTGCCAAGATTATTTAGGTGACCATAGTTAATATGTGGGTTGAGGAACCAAGGATGGAAACATCGCTATGATACATAATTATTCTGATGTTTTTCCAGAGGAATTGCTTGGATTACCCCAAAGCGAGAAATGGAAATTGTGATTGAGTTGGCCCTTGGAATGGAGCCAAAGTTCAAGGTATCTTACTGAGTTGCGTTGTTGGAAGTAAAGGAATTCAATGCACAGATGCAAGGTTTAATGGATAAAGGATCTAATTGTCCTAGTGCATCCCCGTGGGGAGCGTCTGTTTTGTTTGTAAGGAAAAGAGTTAGACCATTGCACCTTTGCATCGAGTGTTGGTAGTTTAGCCAAGGTATGGTCATGAACAAGTATCCCTGGCTAAGGATAGACGATTTGTTTGACCAATTATGAGAGCTTCGGTATTTTTTGATATAGACCTAAGGATGGGCTATAATTGGTTGATGATTAAAAGGAGACTATGCCAAAGACAGCATGTGACGTCCTGAAATTCTAGCCCTTTAAGGGATGTATGAATGTGAATTTCATCAATGCATTGTTGGTTAATTTCACTCGGAATTGGTCACTCTCGAGATACTAATCTTGATGGGAAAGACTAATGAAGATAGAACTCGTATGACTAAATAACTTAACCTGGAAAAAAAAAGACTCGACCGTGAGATTTGCGTGAGGACGATCCTGTGGTTATACAAGCCGGTTTCAAGGATGACTAGAAGTCAATTCGCGGGCAGGGTATAATAGGACAACAGGTGAATCCATTTACTGTTATCGAGACCGCGAATGACTTTATGTCAATTCTCAGTAACCGTGTACTTTGAAATAAGAATCTATTTTTCGCGATTTCATGTTAGTCAAGGACGTCCATATGTTGAGAAAACTTGAACGTGGTTTGATAATGAGTCAAGCACGAGTCAGTTACGCGTAAATCCTTGAAGCCGCCTATTCGTCCGAAACGTACCAAAATGGAATTTGGGCGAAATTGACAATGCATGAGAATCCAATATTGGACAACAAATCTTCGGGAATGTTCGGGACAATACTTCTTTGACCTTTGACATTGTCGGTAAAGCTAAATTGTTGGAAAAATGGTTTATAGACCGAGGAATCAAACCCACGAGGAAGTGGGCCGGTCAAGATCAAAGTGGGCCTCACGCTCAAGGAGGGGCGGCAACTATGGTGGGCCTAAGGCAGCAACTGAGCCCATTGGACCCAACTAACCACTTGACCCTTCCTAGCCCATTGTCTAGCCTTGAGCCATTTCGGGCCCAACCAATTCCCGAGCCCGTTTCTTATGCTCGCTCATCATCTTAACCCAAGGACAGATTGGTAATTGTGTAAAGGTGGAAATGACCATTTTGCCCCTCTAGATATTATTGAGGAAGAGAAAAAAGAAGAGAGAGAAGGTGATGTTATTGCATGGGGATGGAGTAAGCATTAATGAGTCTTAATGAGGATAGACAACTACCCTCCCATCTCTCTCTCTCTGTTCCCCATTAAGCTGCCCAACCCCTTACTTCATCTTCTTCTCTTTTTCCTCTTCTTCTTCCTTTCCTCCTTTCCCTGTCTTTTTCATAGCTTGTTCGGCCTAATCACCGCCCGCACTACTTGTCGCCATGACCAAGAGCCTCCATTCGCGCCCCCTGTCGCCATCGTTCGCCAATCCAGATCGCCGGCAGGCCATAAGCCGTTGCTTCCCTATTCACCCGGTTCCAATGTTGCACCGCCTGGAAAAGTTCCTCCGCCCCTGTTTCAACCTAGCCGCCGCCTAAACAGCCACCAGCCAGTCCCCCTTAAACCCCTGGAGGTGTCGGTTGTCGGCAAGCCAGTCACTGGAGCATCGATCAGTTTGGCCAGCCACTTTTCTGCCTGGACAGTTTGGGTTTCCAGCTTGGCAGTAAGAGACAAACTTGGTTGCTGCTGTTTTTGTCTTGGGGCCTTGGATCGTCGTGGTTGAGGTTCCCGTGCGTAGCCTCCGCCGTCGCTGCTGCGCCCGTGTCTCTAGCCCGCTTAACGGGTGAATTTTTGTCATAATCCGTCATTTAGTGCATAAACTTGCTTAGGGTTAGTTTAGTTAGAGTTAATCATAGTTTAGGGGATTAATTAAGTTGTATTAAAACTAAGATAGGTGGTTAGTTAGATGGTTAGAATTAGTTTAGATTAATCTTGCTTAATGTTCATTAAATAAAGTTTAAGGGGGTTAAACTTGTTCAATCTTAATTGATTGAATGCTTTACTTTAATTATTGTTTTATTGAATTTCTGAATTTAATTTATTAGTAATTTAATTCTGAATTTTTACTGTTCATGATGTACTGTTCATATTGTACTAGTTACGCGGTACTATTCATGTGACACTGTTAATCCAGAAGTGAAAAATTGTCTAAATGTACATGTCTTGATCACATGATGTGAATTGATAGTGTGAATGCATGGACATTTGCATAAATTGCATGGTTTTATAAAAAGGGGAAATATGCTTTGTCCGAAGGACATGGAAATTGACTGATTTTCTGGAGATGAAATTGAGACTGCATATATTTAATGGACTATTCCTACAAGCATGTATGCATTGGCTAATATTCAAGATAAAAGTGGATTGTGGTGGTGTACTTGCGTGATCACTAAGTTGAACTCGTTGCCCCGATCAAAGTTCGAGGGATGATAGTCCGACTCGTCGGAATCTCGGCGGGTGTTCGGATGCGGAGTCGTGGTAGAGGCCGGACCCATGCTCCTTCGGGAATGCTGCGTTGGGAGAGAGCCCTTGACGTTGCCACGCCCATGGGGGAGCGCGGTGCCTGGTTATGCTAGTAGACTCCAGTGAGGGTTTGGTTGTGGCCATGAGGGACATTAATAATTGGAATACGCGTGGATGCAAGAATGCATGAGAAACATGGTATTATTGATTCCGATTATGCATGTGCTGGCGGCACTACTTGTGGCATGCTTGAATTGATAACGTGCAGGGTGTGGCAATGGCTAGGTGAGATCATCTGCGATGCAACTTGTATGTGATTGATGGAGTGCATTACTTGATGGCAGTATGCATTGATTGTATTGTGTTGGTGTACATCATGCAAGGTATAGCATAATCGGATAAGGTTGCATGCGAACTGGTTGTTTGATTGTTTGTTGACCCTGGATATGTGAGCTAGTCATATTTTGGTTGTACCATATGTATTGTTGCCGTTGGTCTGTTTGAGGGGTGGTTCTGGGGAGATACCCCGAGTTGAGTTGGTGTTCTAACCGGGGCTTAAAGAGAGGACTCATTGAGATTTTATCTCATTGGTTATTGTATAACCATTTTTAGGCCCTTAGAATGGTGCACCCTCCGGTGCAGTTCGAGATCCCTAAGGATTGGGAGACCGTCGTGGCGCACCACTACTTCCCAGGCCGAGTGCATTTATATGAGAAATACGTTTCTACCATCTGAGTGGATGAAGGACTGGGGCAATGGATTCCCCATCGGTTCCTAGCGTGGTACATTAGGGAGGACAATCTCCTGCTCAATCCTTTGCGTGGTTTTGACAGGCCGCCTGGTAGAGGCCCCGAAGATGTCGATTGGGATCCTATGGAGTTGGACCCTCTTGATAGTGCAGTGGAGAATCCTGCTCCCGCTCCACCGGTGATCGACCCGAACACCTCCGACTACAACTCGACGAAGCCTGAGTCCGATGTGTCTCTGTGATGGACATACTGAACCCGGGGGTTCTTTTTAGAAAGAATGGATTGACCTAGCCTTAGTCACTTTTTGTATGGCTTAGAGAAATGAATTAACCATCTGGTGGGCTTGTAAATCGAAAACGTTCCTTTGTGGTTAATCTAGTTAATAAATAAATGAGTAGTTAGTTGTTGTTATGCTGTTCATCCCTCTATCTCTTTTTGATTGATTGATTGACTAAGGGATAGTTCATTTTTCGCTTGCGTATAATGAAAGAATAAAATGAATGGTCGATGACGCATCTTGGGACGTCACATTCAGTTGACCAAGAGAAGGGGGTTGTTGCGTACTTGGGGTTTAGGGCGTGACACAGCGTTTCAAGTGCGATATGATCGCTATGAAGTTTACTACAATATTGTTTGAATTGACCAATGCACCAATAGTTTTATGGATCGAATGAGTTGAGTGTTTAAGGCGTACTTGGATCAATTTGCAGTCGTATTCATAAGCAATATATTGATATATTTGAGAAATTCGAAGGAACACGAATAGCACTTGAGGATGGTGCTACAAAGCCCTTAAGATTACGCCTTGTGCGTTAAAGTTAGTAAGTGCGAGTTTGGTTTACTCACGTTGCTTTTCCTGGTTATATAATTCCTAGAGAAGGAATATTTGTGGACCTAACCAAGATAGAAGCAATTAAATTGGCAGGCCTATGGTAGTAACAAACATTCCAATTTTTTCTAGGCTTGGCAAGTTGTAATAGACGGTTTGTAGAAATGTTTTCTATGATAGTTGTGCCTTTGAGGTAACTGCTAAAGAAGGATGTAAAGATAAATGGATGGATAAGTGCGAACGTAGTTTTCAAGAGCTTAAGCATAAGCTAACTACCGCAGTTGTATTGACAATACTGTCCGGTCCTGTAGGATGCGAAATTTATAGTGATGCGTCGTACAAAGGAATTGGATTGCGTTGTAAGGCAACAAAGAGAGTGGTTGCATATGCGTCCCGACTGTTCAGACCCTGTGAGTTGAACTATCTGATGCATGAGTTGGAATTAGCAGCAATCATTTTTGTTCTAAAAATTTAGAGGCACTATTTGTGCGGAGGAAAGTTCTAGATTTTTAGGGATCATCAAAGTCTAAGGTATCTGTTCTCTCAGAAAAAATTGAACATGAGACAATGTCGATGGACGAAAATTCTCAATAATTATGAGTGCAACATCTTGTACTGCTCTGTAAAGGCTAACAAGGTAACAAATGCACATAGTCGAAAGTGATTGATTGCGCAAATGATAGTTCAACAATGGATCCTACTTGAAGGAGTTCGAGATTTGGATTTCAAGTTGTGGTAGGCCACCTTGCAAGTCTAATGGCTACTCTTAGAATAAAGCCCAAAATGCAAACTAGGATTAAGGTAGTGCAATCTACGGACTCTACAATCTAGAGGATTTTGCAGTTAGATGCAACTAAGAGGAAACCTAACTTTCAAGCATCCGAGGATGGGATCTTGAAGTTTCGTGGACAATTGTGCGTGTCTAACGATGCTGAGCTTATGGAGGAAATATTTTTGGAAGCTTATTGTAATTGTGATAATATCCACCAGGGATAGTACAAAAATGTACTAGAATTTGCGACAGTACTAATGGTGGAATGGTATACAATTGGACATTGCCAATCACATAGTGCTTAACATGCCAACAAGTAAAAATGCAGCAATGTGAGCATGGTAAATTGCTTCAGGAGACAATTAAGATTGGGATTTGAGATAATGAATTTTTGTCCTTGTTGGATTAAGAATCAATGATCTCATGATGCTAAACGGACAAGTGGTGAAATAGCATTGTTGATGACTTCTTCTCGAGGTGTTAGTAAAGACCTAATAAGTACTTGAAAGCTTTTGGTGCAATAATTAGATTGCACCGATCCTCAAGTGGTTGAAATGAATTGAGGACTTGAGAAAATTAGATGGTGATCTGATGGGAAATTCATTGAAATGAATTTCAAGTATCGATGAGTGATCCCATGGAAACAACCTCACGGATTGACAAGCTAGAGGAAGCTTTTGCAGTTTGAGGTGCTCAGATGAGGTTAAGACTGTGATGCTCGGTATAGGACGGGCCAAGTGGATAATACCTCTATGAGTTAATGCTTGTCCAAAAGGGACTTTTGCTAATTGATGTGCAGTTTGGTGATGCCTATAACAACTGATCTGATGTGGGCGGGGAGTGGTTGTTGGGGCCAGAAAGCCTAAGCAAGGAGTGACTTCTGGCAAGCTTCTAGGAAATCGAAGGGGGCAGGAATGAACTAAACTATGCATTCAACAAGAAGAGAGTGCTTTTGGGATAAAATGTTTATCGGAGTGGTATGGCAAAAATATGGTCAAGCTTGTGGAACTCCAGTCTAATGGAACGAGATTAGGAAACTAGGGATCACTAGTTCAGAGATAGTCTAGTAGGTAACGGATGCGATTAGTACTATCAAGGATAGGCTAAGGACAGGGCAAAGCCGCTAAAAAGGTGGTGTGCATAAATGACTAAGGCATTTGAAATTTCAAGTAAGAAATCATGTTTTTCCTTAGGTGTCGCCTATGGTAGAGACATCCTAATTTGGTAAGAAAGAAAAGTTGAGCCTTAGATATATAAAACCTTTCGAGGTTTGGAGTGGATAAGGATGTTTTGCCTTAAATAGAAAGGATGTGTAGTGATGACAACATCAGTGCCTTTAGTTGAGTGGTATGTAGGGATGGAAGTTGCCTGGTCCGAATAGGGTTCGAACCTCGGAAGAGGCAATTGCTGCATAGTAAAAAAGAAAAAAAAATAGGCAAAAGGAAATTTTTTTGCAACTTTTACTTTTAAAAAAATGGCAAGTGCTTAGCCTTTTGGAACCAAAAATGGTTCGAATATGATTGAAAGTGATTTGGCAGCATTGAAATGTTGGATAGCATTATGATGTAGAATGAATGACTTGGGAAAGTGAGGATGCAATGAGGCGTCAATACTCTCATCAGTTTAAGGATGCAAAAAGTTCTGCAAATTTCAAGGACGGAATTTTTTTAAGGAGGAAGAACTGTGACGTCTTGAATTTCGATCCATCTTAGGATATATGAAATGTTTATTTTATCAATGTACTATTAGTTACGTTTACTCTGAGTTGGCCTCTCATTAGTTAACTAACTATTCGGAAAGGCAATTAAGGATCAACACACGTATGACTAGTGAATTCAATCAATGATAGGCAACTTGACCATAAGGATCATAGAGGGATGATACCATGCTATTACAGGCCAATTAGCAAATAAAATAAATCGATTTAGCAGAAATACGAGGTTAGATTGCGAATGATTCCGCACGACTTTGATATTAACTGCGAACGATGTTAAACTGATTTTCTTTTTGGCCTTGTACTCAGAGTGAGCAATTAATCACTCATGATACATGATAATTGAGGATCGCCTTGATTTAAATAGGCGTGAGAACTCCTAAATGCCTCCCGATAGTTAAGTTGTACTAAAGTTGCAGTTGATTGATTTTAACCACGAATTTCAATATGATTTCGGGTATCGAACTTGCAAGGATGTCGATACTAAAATATTGGACATTGCCTCATTGATTCTCAAATTTATTTGTAAGGTCGAAAATTATCGAAAAAGGATTAATGGGCCGAGAATTGGAGCAAAAAAAGAAGTTAGGTCGACCAAAGGTCCAATGGGCCTCACGCCCAATGTGGGTCAGCAAAGTGGGTCCCAACCAAGCCCACCAAGCTCTAGTTGGCCCAAGCAAACCCAATAGCATTTTCTAGCCCATTACCCAATTCAAGCCCAACGATTTGCAAAGCACATTCCTAATCATTTGAGCCCAACCCAAGGCTCGTTTCAACGTTTGGTCTGAGGGAAAAATTGGAAATTTATGCCCAAAATGAGAATTGACCATTTTGCCCCTTCTAGAAGGATTTTTGGCTTTGAATGGCTAGGGACAAGAAGGTAAGTTGATAGGGCTTTTTGGAGAAGCTTATTCCAACTTCTCCTCTAAGTTCTCTCTCTCTCTCTCTCTCTCTCCCCTCATACGATTCCCCCTTCAGTAGCCACTCTCTCTCTCTCTCTCTCTCTCTCTCTCTCTCACTTTTTCTTCTCATTTTCTCTATTTTCCTTTCCTTTTCTCCTTGGTTCTTCCCCTTAGACGCCTCCTTGCTGTCTGGACCACCATCGCCCGCCATCCTTGCTGCCTTGCTATCGTCAAGGAGCCGTCCAAGCACCGTCGGACCGCCACTTCCTTTCCTCTCTCATTTCTATTCCATTTTCCTCTGTTTTTCGCTTGGTTGCTACTGTTTTCTGCCCCGCTGTTCACTGTTGCTGCTGGTCAAAGCTGTTGCCGTTCATTGGAGTTGTTGACCGCTGTCCAGCCGCAGCCTAGCATTGCTAGCCGCTATTCTCCCTCTGTCCGGAACAAATCAGCTTCACCGGAAGTTGTTTTGTTGGCTTTTGGCCGCCAGTTGTCGTCCGTTGTTGTCCCTAAGGTAGCTGCATGTTCCTCTCGCCACCGCCATCGCGCCCATGTCGTTGGAATCGTCGCCGGGTGAGTTTATGCTCTAATCCTTCGATTAGTCCGTTAAACTTGCTTATGAGTAGGTTAATTTATAGTTAATCTTAGTTAAGGGATTAAATAAGATTAACTATGGTTAAGATGAATGGTTAGAAAGATAACCATGGTTGTTAGTCAAAAAGTGGACTATGGTTAGTTAATCAACCAAGGTTGGGTTAATTAACTAAGGTTGACTTGTGGTATGGTTAACTAACCAAGATTGGGTTAGTTAACTAGGGTTGACCTATGGTTGGGCTAATTAACTATAATGGAAGCATGGTTAGGTTAATTAACTATGGTTAATTTTAGTTAATTTGTTAATCATGCTTAGTGCTAATTAACAGTGGTTAATTAGGATAATCGAGGATTAGTGGGATAATTCTGATTAATATTATTTTATTAAAAATAATTAATTTCTTTTATTATTATTTAATTCGTTTGATATTATTAATTATTTTAATAATAATTATTTTAATTTAAATATGAATAATATTAATTATTTGTAATCAAATTGTTGGACTAATTTGACGAGTCCATATTTATTAAAGCATGTTGAATTACTGCTTGGATCGATAAGGTATTGATTGTATGATTGACATTGTCAATTGCTTGATTGCTTTGATGATTATGCCTTGACATTTGTGTACTATTACATGGACATATAAAAGGAAAACCCCGAGGTGTTGAGCGTATATATGTCAAATTTTGCAATGAGAATGAGAATGCCATGTTTAAATGATAATGCATGAAAGTTGGACGGGTTTTGAAATCAAATGTGACCACGTGCAATTCTTTCCCCCAATTTTTACATGAAAAATGTGCAGTGGACTTTTATATTGAGCATGTACCACGTCTGCATTGGTTAATGCGTGGAATCTATTATTGTGGCGTGCTCGTGCGGTCACATAATATAATCCGTCACCCCAGTGAGAGTTTGGGGCATGAAGTCTAACTTGTTGGAAATCCCGGTGGGAGTCCAAATGCATGTCGTGATAAAGGTTGGACCCATGCTTCTTCGAGAATGCCATTTGGGTGGGAGTTCCAGACGTAACCATGCCCGATGGGGCGGGACGATGCCTGGCAAAGCCATAAGACACCGGCGGTAGTCCAGTTGTACACACCGGCCGGAGTTCGGTTGTGGCCCTTGAGGTCATTAATAATCGGAACACGCATGAATGCAGAGGTACATGAGAAACATGTTGTCATTTGTTCTGATTATGTTTGTGTTGGTTGCACTGATTATGATATGCCTGAGTTAGTACTATGCAGGGTGTGGCAATGGCCAGGTAAGATCGTCTGCAATACGATTCGATTGTGAGTCGATCGCTTGTTGGTTGTTATACCAGGGTTACTGGGTAGATCGAGTGGTTGGCTTAGGCAAACAAGAATTGTTTTACTATTGATATGCCTGAGTGAATTAATTGTACGATAGATACCTCGAGGCAAGTTGACGTCCTAATCGAGGCTTAGAGTGATAACTCACTAAGATTATATCTCACTCATCGTTATTAAACATTTTTAGGTCCCTAGTTATGGCACCTATATTGCCATGGATCAAATAGTGCTGGAGCACGTCGTTGAGGGCAGCAAGGTTGTGTGCCCGATGGTTGAATGAAGTAAATTAACCCTGCTTAGTATCTTTGGAGGACTATAGAGGAAGTCACTCAATTGAGGGGTTGGTGTATAAACCTTATAAGGTTAATTAGTACAAAAATAAAAACGACGTTGCTGTTGTTGTTAGCAGTCTTTCTATTATCTCTATTGTTTGTTGACTTGAATTTGCTTATGCTTGCGTTTAATTGCAAGATAAAAAGAATGGTCGGCGACAGATATTGAGATGTCGCATTTATTTGACCAAAGTGAAAGGGTTGTCGCGTGCTCGGGGTTTGTGGTGTGACATCGTGACAGAGGTTTTGATGGACCGCTTAGCGGGGGTCGTGGGGAGGCTACATGGGAGCCCATGGACATCAACACCCTTGACGGTGCTATTGAAGATCTAGAGACGAACCCGGACTATGACTTTGATCGTGAGATTCCTCCTAGCTACCATATGTTGTGATGGGCATGTGGTGCATCACTTTTTGGACACCCTCGTGTTAGAGGAGTCAAGTTAACCTTGACCCTCGCTGACTTTTTTTTTTTTTTTTATAGTCTGGTAGGAGGTCGCTCGTTGAAAGGGCTTGTACATATTAAACTTCCCAAGATTAACAGTGAATAAATAAAAGTTGTTCTCTTTGAAAGTGTTTGTTGTTATGCTTCTTACCATCCCTATTGTTGTGAGTGACTGGGTGATTATAAATTGTTGTTACTTGCATTTAATCGAAAGATAAAAATAATGGATTTGCGAGGTGTCCTAGGACGTTGTAACTAAATGACGAAAGAGAAATAGGGGATTCTGCATGTTTGAGGGTCGGGGCGTGACAGTGAGTCTCGAGGCCGATGTGTGCGATCCTCATCGATCTTAGGCCTCGTTAGATTGGCAAGCCCTTTCAAGGTGAGTAAGTTAGAGGCTTGCAGGAATCTAGGGAGCCTTGAGCTCACCAACCTTAGGTGAGCTCGGGCTCACCTTTGGCCAATTGTCAGCCATCGCCATGGCTAGTAATCAACCAAAGAAGGAGGAGGAAAAAAATAAAAAATTTGCTTTTATAAAAAACACAATAAATCATTAAATTGAGTATACGGAAGAAAATTGAATTGAATTTTCCTTACTAGACGATGGAAAATATTTTCTAGTTTACTTTTATGTTTCAATCGAAAATCGAAAAATATTGTCATTTTCTTGGAAAATGACTTTTTAGAAATTATTTTTCAGAAGTATCATATTTTATGCGAAACGAATGGAGTCTAAATTTTATTTTATTAGCAATCACCTTATACCAATTAGAACTAGACGAACAAAAAATGGACATTAACCATCTTGGGAATAAGACTATAATTAGGGAAAAAAATAAGATTCTTGTCGCATGACATGATCCTTATCAAACAAGAATGGCATGAGAAGGCAATGTGACTACGTGGGACAAAGAGGGACTGTTGAATTAATTTGCGTCCTTTGTACGAACCATGCATTCCTTAATCAAAATCTTCGTTAATAGATTTAAATTAATATTGGATTAGATTCCTGTGACTCATTATATAGAGTCGAACACATCACTCATAGACCGTAGAATTTGTAAGAAGAGAAATACTAGTTAATGCAATATGCTAAAATTTTGTTGGTGTGTTCGTAGTAATTAAACAGTTTGCCAAAAAAATCGAGGATAGAAAAAATACTTAAGTGAAGATATGAGACAAACTAAAAGTTGTCCTTTTCTCAGTCCTTTTTCTTCCAACCATGACACATACGACAGGTGACAAAACGTGATTTAGACAAAATTCACTTGATTAAGTAACTATATTCGAAACCCAAAATAGTACATGATTTGAGCAATTTAATCATTCCATTAGAATGAATGTCGACATTGTTAGATAAGATCATCAATGTCTTGAAAATTGCAGATGACTATAAGACAAGCGATGTCCGATAATCAATTACGAAAAAATCACACAATGCACGCAAGTTACTTAAATAGACGGCTCATTCAAATTCATTAGGATGTGGTAGCCAACACGTGTGGAAGTGATAAATCGTGTGAGATCGGTCAACAATTGACCGAACAAACTAGAATGTAGATATCGATTTAGAAATCATTTCTTCCCCTTCTCAAGTCTTCTTCAGCCAATTTTGCATGGAGAGGACATGGATGATTTACTTAATTTTGTATTTTTTCCAATAAATAAACAATTATCAATGATGGCACATGACCATCCAATCGAAACTCGCACGAAATATATATAATAGAGAAAATTATCAAAAAATCTTTAACTTATTACAATTGTCCTAATTCAATCATAAACTTATTTTTTGGCCAATTCAATATGAAACACCTTTTGTAACTGTGCTAATTCAATCCATCTGGCCAATTTTAGTAAGTTGGCATTGAATTGGATGTCGATAGTCCGGAGGACGCTAACTTCGACAATTTTTTTGAATTTTTTTTGAATTTTGAATTTTTCGTTTTCCCTTACTCTTTTTTTCCCATCAACCTTCTTCCTTTGGTCGGTTATCGTCGGCAAGTCTTGGCCTACCCATGGCGAGTGTGAGCCTTGCCTTCGCTAGTGGTTGGTAGGGGTGAGTCTCGTCTTCACTAACCCTTACCTTTGGCTGGTGGCAACTACCCAAAGGAAAAAGGAGGAAGGAGGGAAAATAAAGAAAAATAAAGATTAATAAAAAATTGATAAAATAAAAATTGATAAAAAAATTGTTAACGTCGGTGCCGGTTAGCCAAAATTGACAAAATGGACAGAATTGACATAATTATAAAAATTTTAAGATTGAATTGACAAAAAATATAAGTTTATGACTGAATTGATACAATTACAATATGTTTAGAATTTTTTTGGTAATTTTCCCTAAATTAATATCCTTCGAGGAAGCTTGACTTTATGACAATGAAAAAAGAGATGTGAAGTGAAGGAGCTGGATGAATGTGTGTAGTTGCTCAAGTTAATCTCTATTCGATGTCTAATATCATCTCACCATCACTATGGAATTATTAAATATTTCCTCATATAGTTTATAAGAGTAACAAGTTCTTGATACTATGGTCAAATGATATCTTGAACCTGTGCTTTCGCACTATTAATTAAAGTACACATCTTCAATTTGATTAAGAAGATGTCATTGATCCAAGGAATAGAAGGTTTTTGTCGCGACTAACCTCGGGCACAAGTTGGACTACCTAGGGGTTTGGCTTGGGTTCTTCCAACCCCATATCAATTTGCGACTTAGCATACAAATGATTTTCACTTAGAAGTCGCCACTAATCGGTTTATGATGGGTCAATTGGAAACCCAAGTAAAGTATTAGGTACCTTTTGTCTTTCATTTAAAAAAATATTTTATAGGCAATTTGGATTGATTGGTTTATGGTGGGTTGATTAGAAACCCAAGTAAAGTATTGGGTACCTTTTGTCTTTCATTTAAAAAAATATTTGACAGACAATTTGGATTGATTGGTTTATGGTGGGTCGATTAGAAACCCAAGTAAAGTATTGGGTACCTTTTGTCTTTCATTTAAAAAAATATTTGACAGACAATTTGGATTGATTGGTTTATGGTGGGTCGATTAAAAACCCAAGTAAAGTATTGGGTACCTTTTGTCTTTCATTTAAAAAAATATTCGATAGGCAATTTGGATTGATTTTAACCTATTTCTAAGTGGTCTTGTGGGTGTGCAACCATTATTAAACACTCAATAAAGCAAGACAACAAATAAATTGCAAGCAGGAAATACTCACCTTGATGCCACACAAGGGTTAGTTGGAAAACCATATTTATCAAGCTAAATATGATATCTAATCAACACACAATTCCACTCAAATCTCTTTTTGGTTTTTCTTTTATTTAAATGAAAGCTAAGCTATATGTCATGCAACTTAACTAAATGGCCTAATTCTAATGACGGACAATTTCCAATTAAATGGACCTAGCAACAATTACTAATTATATATGACATGAACATGACTTTTTTTATTTTTTATTAAAATTTGAAATCAAAAATTACTAAAAATAAAAATCTATCTAAAGTGAGATACTATCTATTTTAAGATAGGAAATAGATTAACCTAAATCCTATCTTAACTTATAAACTTCTCTCAAAAGCAATTTAATTCAGAAATATTATCTATCGTGTATCCTCGAAGAAAAATCTAAGCTATCCTATCGTGCAATTCTATCTAGGGAATCAGTCTATGAGAAATAAGGTAATCTTTTTGTGTTTTCAAGATAAAGAAAGCAATCAAAATATTCAACCATCCACAAAGGTATAATATAATCAATTCAAATGTGGAAACAATATCTGATCATCCAAAATTCTGCAAATAAAATCAATAAATTGAACTTAAATCTTAAAGATCAAAACATCAATTTTAAAGGTTCTCGTGGAATCAATGATTTCATCTAAAGCCTTATAAATAGAATTAAAGATTATTTGTGGTTGCGAATTAGGAAATGCATCCTAATTTGGGGATACACCTATCACTCACTTGCACAACAACATTTCAAATTAGGCAACAAAATATCTAAACCAAATTTAGATAAGATAATTAAATATTTTGAGGATTGTATTTCCAAATTTAGACGGACGATGAATGGCCGGAATCGCATTGGTGGCTTGATACCAGCAGTGGTTTCGGTGGCGCAACAGCGACGTTAAACGGTGGCAATGGAGAGCCTCGCGGTGCACCAGGATTGCCGGCGAGACAAAAAGAACCGTAAAACAGAGGGCCTCCTTACCAGAGAAATCGTGATTGTCTGGTCTTCATCCAAGGTCAATAAATTGGCTTAATCAACGCCACCTTGCTATGAGCGACAGGTGTCTTGATGAATTTGGCGTCGATTCCGGAACTTGATGGGTCAATGCGAGACACGGTGGGGGAGTAGATGTAGTTTGCAGATAGTGGAATAATACCCACCGTTTGACTTTTCTCCCTTTACTCAAGGTCACCCGTGTCTTTGAAGACTTCCACGCCTACTCAGACTTTTCTTCCCCTTGGCTCCATGTTGTGTGCGCCAGCAAGAGTGATCAACAGGCGTGAGGGTTCCGTAGGGATCACGAACGGGACGGAACCGCTTCACGTTGGTGCAGAGGAGTCCCCGGCAGCGGATCGGGCAGCGGGAAGAAGTAGCACCAGTGTTGTCAACTGGATCAGGGATGCCGTTTAGCAGCTAGGACTGATCACATTGGTGTGGCAACTCGGTCAACGAAGACACACGGCAAAGGACGCGGCTGAACTCTCTTCGAGCTCTCTCTTTTTCTCTCGTGCTTCTCTCAATGTGCTCTGTGTGGCCATGCCTTTATTCTCTGCCCCCTCTTCTTTATATAGGCCAGCATGTCAAACTTTGGACAAGGAAAAGAAATATACTCTTTTATTCCCTCCCGATCATGTGAAATTCACTTTTGTTTCTTTCCATTCTTTATTACTTGGACATTGTTACGTGAATAAGGCCAGAGAATCATGCATGAATTCTTTCCTCTTAAAATAATGTCAGTCAATTTCCTTGCTCCCATGTTGACCAAATTATGCTCAATTCTATGGCCAAGTGCATAATTCACGTGGATGGGCTTCGCCACGTGCAAATCGGTGGCCGCTTACACGGTGTGCTTTCATTGCATTTGTTCCCTCAAATGGCTGAGCGTATACGAACATACCGGGAATCCACGCCGATTGCTTTCTTTTCCTTATTGACCGAAGCTGATACACTTGAATAGAAGACATCTGCCCATGAATATTTCGAGATATTCTGCCATCAAAAGCCTTATTGATCACAATGCAATTTTCAGCTATGGGTTTGATTCAAATTTTTATCATCACGGGCTTAGTTCAATCTATTAAATTAAAGCTCAGAACCCTCCCTTCGAACTTATCCACTGTCGGTCCTAAGCAATTATTCAAATAATTGAAATATGCTCATAAACTATATGCTATGCAATTTAATTCTAATTTTTTTAGGGGTTAAAATAAATCCCTAAATTTTTGTGCATTTAATTACTAAATGATCAATCAAAATTTAGATGTCAACAGTTGCCCCTCTTAGGTGAGCTCATAGAGGTTGCATTCAAAGACAAAATGATGCCTAAATTTTGACCATGCATATGCAACGTGATATTACTTTTTGTGGAAAAATGGATGCTATTTTAAAATGCAATATGATGCATAGAAAAGCTAATGCAAATATATGATGCAAAAAAGAAGAACGTACATGTAGTTACTTATCAATAAGTGTGGTAGAGTATCTTTAGGTATAGGACTCCACAAGTGTTTGGTTTTCATTTCAGACTTCTTGAAGAGTCTAATATTTATCGAATTACCTAGATCCAGACTAAGTCAACTGAGTGAATTTAACCAACTGATGCTCAATGTCAAGTGAGACGACCATTGGAACAAGATGACTCAAGATACCTAAATCCAAACTAAGGTATAACAAGAAAAATCAATGAATATTCATGTCTAGAATGAATTGTTCGATGAAAAGATTCGATGTTCCCATTGGTTAATTTCAAGTAACAAGGACTCAGGGCATTTTAGTCATTTCAAGCAATTAAGGGCATTTTGGTAATTTTAAAAGTGCACGGGAGAGGGACTGTTCGGCATCCAAGCTATGCTGGTTGGAACAGTGCCGATGACCTGAAATTTTGGACGAAATTGCTAAATTGGTCAACCCCAACCCCAGTTCAATCCAAGTTGACCCGAGGTTTGATTTTTCACTTCCCACATTGATCTGCGAGCGTGCGTATCAACGGACAGCTTATCAATATACAAGTTCGTATCGGGCCAAGAGGCCCCTCCACGGGCGGCCCACTCCATCATCCACAATTGTCGCACACTTCTGGCCAGTCTTGACTGGGTTGCACTACACTATGGCCCAAGAGAAGCAAATCAAGCCGCGGATTGGGCCACAAAGGCTCACCGAGAAAATACCCTGCCCTCAAACTGGGTTACGCATCCTCCCTATCCTCTTTGGTCTATTTTATGTATGGACTTTTCAATTTCACAAACTCCTTTTATGAGTTCGTAATGCAAGCTATTCATTTCCAACCAAAAAAAAAAAACTGGTTTGATTTGGCTCCAATTTTGTCCGATTATCTTGATTTTGTCAAATTATTTTGAATTAAAAATTTCTCAAGTGAATTGGATCAAATTGAATGCAATTGGATTAAATTGAATTAACTTGGCTTGATTAATTTGACACAAAATGCTTTGAAATCCTCATTTTTTGTCAATATTGCACCATCAACTAGACCAATGTAGACAATTGAGTTTTAATGGACCAAATTGAAAATCAATTGATCAAATTGAATGTTAGTTTAGAAAGAGTCAAGTTGAATTGAGTCAATTAGGGCATCCGTCCTTGATTTTTCAAATGTATGTTCACTAATTTGGTCAAATTAAGCTAAATGGAAGTAATTTTGTCAAAATTGGCATTAGAATAAAGCTTTATTCAATCAATTGTTTCCAATTTTAGCTAATTTCTACTACTCATGAAGAATCGACTCGAAACCCCTAATTAGGAGTGCAGGATATCCCAAGTGCTAAAACTTGACACAGGTGGACACATAAATGTTAAAACTTCCAAAGGATACACTTAAGTGTCAAAATGGGGGAGGAAAAGACTAGTTAAGTGCCAAAATGGGGGAGGAAAAGACTAGTTAAGTGCCAATAGTAAGAATTTATGGCCAAACTACTGACATGGCTTTTTCCCACAAGATTTTTTTTTACTAATGTGGCAATTCTTTAAAAAAAAATTATCCACGTGGTGCTAACATGGTTAGATAAGCCGTTTTGCCGCGAAATTTGATTTTTAATATAAATATTAATTAAAATAAATTAAAAAAAGCCACATGGGACCGGCGACATGTAGAGTGGGTTGGCTGGGGTCATTGGGCTCTTAGGATGTGACTTTGGAATACTTTAGCGAGTTCATTTGCTGTTTAAAATTTACATCGTACAATAATCATGAGCTAATACAACAAAATTCATGAACTTAACAAAGACTTTCCATTCATAATTTGGAATTGCAAGATATATCTAATCTATTTCAAATTTCACTTGAATAAATGTTATTGACTCCTTTGTCAAACAATAAACTAATAAATCAAAACTCCTGAACTTACTTCTATTCCAATTTTTTTAAAAGTGTCTCTGGTTCAAACTAACAGGATCTTGGAAAATAATTTTTTCATTTTTCATTTTCATTCATTGTTAAAAATTTGCTTCAAATGATATACGTTATATTTAAAATAAGTGCATTCTAAAAGAAGTAAACAAAACTAAATGAAATGTAATTAAAATTATTTGGAATTTTTATAATTTAAATCTAATGTTCAAATTTAGTGCATGTTAGGTGAGATTTATTCAAATTATAAAAGAAGTTATCATTCACATTGTTTCCATTTAAATTTGAGTTAAATGAATAATTGATGCTTTCGTTGTCATGGTCAACGAGAACCTTCAAATTATGAGTATCATTCATTTGATACGAAATATTTCTCCTTTTGAATTAATCTCAGAATAAATGGATTGATTATATATTTAAAGACATTTTATTGTTATTTGCACTTTTTTTCCAAATATAAAATCATTGGATTAATCTCGAAGACATATATTTGTGATGGATAATCAAAATGTATTTCAAGATGCTCTTATTATTTATTTTATTGGACGAATACACTTAAGAATATACAATTGCTTTTTATCCATTCTTAAGTTTAAATTTATTTACAATAAATGATATATGCTTGAAGATGACAAATTACAAAACTAATGTTTATTGGACAATTATGCCATATGACTTGCCCCATGACAATCATAGAGGTAAAGTTTGCCAAGTGGCAAACAGAGAAGCGATTATTCTTAGTTCTGGTTTTATCTAGACTTATAAGATAAACAAATATTGATATATGTAATCACATATTCTTTTCATCAGCTTTTATAAAATTTAAACATCATTTAACTTTTAGAGGAAAGTTATTTTATTTTATTTTGTTTTAATAGCCAAAACAAATGGTCCAAGTTTTGCAAGAGAGTAAGACAAAAGTCCACATTACCAGAAGTCTAAAAATACTTATATTAGGAGCTATGCTGTAGTGATTTTTAAATTATTAACATTTTCTTGGTACAACTCTCAAGCAGGTTACAATTTCGTTCTTTTGGGCTCAAGCAAAAGGAAGTACATTTATTTTTCATACAATTGAAGGACAGCGATCGTTTGCTTGAGACAACATAATTTTTATCTTCCTTAGATTGCTAAGTCACTAGTCTACATTAATTGTGGTTTTGCTATTGCCACATTCAAATCATTTGTCAATGGTAAAATTCCATATCCAATTCCAGACAAAACAATGACCATGAAGATAACATGACTCCATATGAAGTACAGCTCTGACATCAACTAGACAGTGAAGACAAACTCAAGAAATTTCTTCTTGATTCCTTGGAGTTTACTCAATGCATCGCTGATGTCCATACTTCTCTAGGAGACTTAGAAGAGCAATTGAGTCCTATTTTGATGATTGAAACCAAACACTCCAGCGTACTAGGCCAGCTTTTGTTCTTGCCCTCCAGAGCAACAGTTCGTCTTTTCTCCGACTCCTCGATTTCTTGAAGCAGAATGGGATCGATTGCCTTCTCCACTCGGTCTGTCAGAGCTGCCTTTGCAAAGTGATGAAGATCCAACCCATTTTCAAACATGCCATCAGTCGGCCTCTTGCCCGTGAACATCTCCAAAATGAGTACTCCAAAGCTATACACATCTCCTTTCATGGATACCGCAATTCCCCCACTGTACTCTACAACAACCAATAGTGATAGTGATGCAAGGTGAATAACTGAGATTGAAATATAGGTGGGTTTTTATGTCTATAACTTTTTGTCCAAGGATTGATCTTCAATTACATGTTTAATATAGAAAATAAACTGAAAGACCCAACTTGAGCAACATTACCTGGAGCTACATAGCCAAAAGATCCTTTTACTCTGATAGAGCTTGATTCATTAGTCAATAACTTATGTGTAGCTTGTGGGAGGAACTTGGAAAGCCCGAAATCACTTAAATGTCCAGTCTTTTCATCATCAAGAAGGACATTTGTTGGCTTTATATCACAATGAACTATCGGCGCTTCACATTGATGATGGAGATAATCTAATGCACAAGCAACATCGATGGCAATATTTACTCTATCAAGTAGACTCAACTTGCTTCTCTCTGTATATCGTGATGCACTTGCATGCAACCATTCATCCAAGCTCCCGTTCGACATGAATTCATAAACTAGTGCCTTGAAATCATTTCCATTAAAATCAAACCCAGAACATGCCGTGAGTACCTTCACAAGATTACGGTGTCGAATTCTTCTCAAGGCCTCACACTCGGCTATGAAGCTCTCGGAAGCTCCTTGACGTGTAAGGTCGAGAATCTTGATGGCCACGATCGACTGAGTCTGATCAAGAAGCCCTCTGTACACAGACCCAAAACTGCCTATCCCAAGCAGATTGGTGGAGGAGAATCCACTTGTTGCTTTCAATAGACTATGATAAGAAACATGAAAAAGCCCATCTTCAGAAGAGCTTGACGCTAATGCGTTCTTATTGTGTCTAGACCAGAAGCAATATAACAAAGAGAGTATGCAGGCTACTCCCACTAGAGTAGAAACTGTGCATATCAAGATTTTTGTGGTTCTACTTATTCTCGTGCGTTTGGACTCTTCGTTGTTGCATTTCGGTAATCGAAAATCTAGCAGACCCCCGCAAAGCTTCTTGTTTCCAACAACTGAAGTTGAAATGGCACTTTTGAAAACTCCTCCAGTAGGCAGTGCACCCTCGAAATTGTTGTAAGATAGGCTCAAGTTCATCAGATTCAATGATCCTAGAAATTCTGGGATTTGGCCAGACAAACGGTTGTTGGAAACATTCAAAACCTGGAGGCCTTTCATGGAACTCATAGTCATTGGTAGGGGCCCTTCAAAGAAATTATCCTGCACATATAACCTTTCCATGCTTATACAATTACCAATACTGCTTGGAATATGTTGAGATAATCTATTCCCCCCAATACATAGCTCACCGAGATTTTTCAAGTTTTCAACTTCTCTTGGAAGGGAGCCAGTAAGACTATTTCGAGACAAGTTGAGATAAATTGACAAAGATGAGAGGCCCACAATTTCTGGGGGTATGTGACCACTAAGGTTGTTGGTCGAAAGGTCCAAGAGAAGTAGGCGCCGGCAATTTCCTAGAGATGATGGTATTGGGCCTTGAAGATTATTGCTGTGCAATCTCAAGTCAATTAACATCGTTAGATTCCCGATAGATTCTGGTATTTGCCCTGAGAAATTATTTTGGTTGAGACTCATAATCTTCATTTTGCTCAAATTTCCAATCTCAGAAGGAATGTTTCCCGAAATGTAGTTGCCCGCCATTCCCAAAGTCTCCAAATTGATGAGATTTCCGATTACAGAAGGTAAGATTCCAGAAACATGATTGTAAGCTGACCAAAACTCTGAAAGGGTGATAGAGAGGTTACCGATACAGTTTGGTATTGGTCCTTGAAAAGCATTGTGACTTATAAACAATGTTCGCAAGTTAGTGGAATTGGTCAAAGAGCAGAGGAAGTCGAAATCATCAGATTGTCCACTTCCTAAGTTGTTTCCACTAATATCACACCGATGGAATCCTCTCATCTTTGAGAAAGAAGGAACTTTCCCGGTAAAGTTATTCAACAAGATATTGAAAAAAATGAGATTAGAGGCATTGGATATTGACTTAGGAATGGGTCCAGTAAGGAAATTGGAACACAAACCGATTTCCTCGAGATTCGGAAGAGTGAAGCCTAAGTCACTAGGTAAACCCCCCTCTAATTGGTTTACAGCTGCATGAAGGGCCGTCAAACTGGATATATTGAAGATTGAGATAGGAATCATACCAACAAATGTGTTCCCATCGAGAATGAGGATATTTAGATTCCTCAACCGGCCGAGAGTCTCCGGGATCATACCATCAAGGTTATTTAATGTTGTTTCGAAGACTTGAAGAGAGGATAAGTTTCCAAACGACTGTGGAATGTTTCCTACCAAGCTTTTGTATTGAAGCTCGAGTATTTGGAGCTTGGACAAGAAGCCAAGTTCCGTAGGCAAATTTCCTTCGAGTGCGTTGAAGCTTAAGTCAAGAAAGAGCAAATTAGAGCAATGGGAGAGATTCGAAGGGACTTGTCCGTTGAATGAGTTGTTACTAAGGAACAATACCTGCAACCGAAACAAGTGGCTGAATTGCAAGGGAATTTCAGAGTGGAAACTGTTGTTATACAAATAGACCTCCCTCAGAAAGCTCAAGTTACCAATATGAGGTGGCAAGACCCCGGCCAGGTTCATGGAACTGAGGTCCAATACGGTGACTCTGCGGTGTCTACGACCACATGTGATGCCGTACCACTCGCAGATGTGGCTAGTATCATTCCATGAGCTCAAAACCCTGCCAGAATCAGTTATTCGAGCCTTGAATTCAAGCAGAGCTAGCCGATCAGACTCATCCCCATTGGCTTCTACCAAAGCTAGGACACTCCCTAATAGAAGAATGATGGCAGTTATGCATGAGGATGACTGGGCTAAAACCTTATCTCTATTGGGAAGGTCCATAAGGATTTGTAGCAAAGCGCTCTCAGCTCAAGTCTTTTTCAGGTTTCTGGTGATGTTGTTTCGAAACAATTCACACATATATAATAGCGGGCAACGTGATCTTCCATACTAAGACATGATGACGTCATCAATGCAGGGACAGTCATGAAAGATCTTTTTATGGTCCTCTCAACTTGAGAAAATTACAAAGCCGTGACAAACAAGGCAACTATTGATGATCAAGTCAGTTGATGAAAGCTTTGTTCATTGTCAACTGTGTCTTTCCAATCCCTAAATTTCCGGGCCGTTTAGTAGAAGCAACGGCTTCAGTCTTTTCCGTGGTAAAATCTTGACTTTCCAGTACTCGAAAACAGAACAGTATTATTATCCGCTTTTACTTGTTAAGTGTAATATATATCCTTTCTATAAATTATACATTTTGGAGTATTGTTGGTTATTATTAAAATTGAAAACAGTGCTTATAAATAGAGAGCAAAATCTCTACTCTGGTGAAGAAGAATTTATTTCATAATATTACCTTTTAGATCCATGTTGTAGGGGTTTAACTTGTTATATAGATATGCAAATTGAATTTTGCATCTTGAATATTTATAGATGAATTACTAATTAATAATGACAAAGTCATGCTACTATATTATAATCTTTAACATTTTTAATATAGTCACAATGTTATTTGAAAAATTATTGAAATTATAAAAAACTAGGTATTTATTTAAGCCTAAAGGTATATAGCTAGTCAAAAAGTAAACCAGTAGTTGGCGGATGATATTACATTGAAAAAGTGTGATAGTTTAAGCCAAGTCAAGTAAATGATCCTTTTCTTCTTCTTCTTTTGACAAGGAGACAATTCACATGGGAAAAGTTGTGGGACCGTCAGTCAATTTCAACCATCCAACGTTTTGTTTGTTCTTATTTCCCTGGAATCGAGGAATTATAAACAAAGACCCAGTTAGGTAAAGTCATAAAACTGGATTTTATGCGGTTACATGCCCGTGCTTGATGGGTGAAGATGATGATCTTGTAACATCCTGTCCGCGTATTGCGGGGGCATTGTAAATACAGGGGAGGGTGTTCATAGGCATATTTTCCAAAAGCAAAGGTAGAGAAAAAGACCATAAAAAGAAGGTGGGAATTCGGAGCTGTTCAAACGTAAGAAAGCGACCTAGGCGCATTGCGTCAAAGTATACGACAAGCCAACTTTTGCTGCCACGCTGACCGAATCCCTTCCACGCATGGGCGCATTCGATCGTAATTGGATTTGCTTTCTTTAATAACTCTAAATTATCCTTTAATTAGTCGTGACGTCCCCGCAAAAAAAAGTGAAAAAGTAGGTTTAGGGTGGTAAAATCTTTTTATGGGATGTGACTAAGGCTTCATTCATTTGTAGAAAACAATTTTCAAGAAAATATTTTCAGATTTTTCAGTATTCGTTTCACGGAAAATGAACTGATTGAAAAAACATTTTCTATCATCAGAAAAAAGTCTTCAAAAATATAGAAAAATATTTCCCACTTTTCAAGTAAAGAAAAACATTTAAACATTTTTCTCACTCATTCTTTCTTATCTCACAATCTTGCTTTTCTTCAAAAAATTAGAAATTTTATTTTTTATCTTTTTATTTTTTTCCCTTCTTTCTCAGCTAGTCACCAACCATGGCAAGCCTCAAGCCATTTTGCCTTAGGTGAGCTTGAGCTCACTGATCTAGTGAGACCCAAGACCGGCAAGCTTGAGGCTCGCCCGATCAGCAAGCGCAAGCCTCTAGCTTGCCAATCTAGCAAGGCCCAAGGCTGGCAAGCTCAAGGCTCACCCGATCCATGAGCACAAGCCTCATCAGCCTCAAAAGAGCTCGGGCTCGCCTTTGGTCGATCATCGGCTGTTACTGTGGCTAGTGAAAAGAAAAAGAAAAAGAATAAAAATAATTAATAAATCAATTTTAAAAAAGAAAAAAGAAAAAAAGTATTAAAAGGAGTGTACGGAGGAAAATCAAATAGATTTTTTCTTATCAAATGGTGATGTTAGATTTTGAAAGACCATTCCCAACTGTTCTAAAAACTTAAGTTGTTAGATAAGAAAATCAAAATAAATCAAATTGGATGTGAATAATGAAACATAATCAAAATAGATATTGAAATAAAAGGAAATATCCTAAATATCTCTAAGAGATATTTAAATTTCCTTATATTGCTAACATCCTTAATATTACTAACATCCTTTTGAAACTCAAAGTAACATTGTCAACTAGAGTTTGAATTAATGTCAAACAATGCCACGAAAACTTGTTCCTCTAACGACATCGCGAGACAGGCTTGTTGATCCATGGTGGGGCGGTGTGTGAGGCAGCAGCTTCCAAATTTGGCTCGTTTGAGGATGACGAGTCCTTTAATGGTGGTGTTGGCTCCTCGAAACAATGCGCGAAACGTTGAGAATTGGAGTGGAAATAGTAAATGGCCGATGCAGCTGGCTTGCGAAACAGTAACTAAGCGACATGGCCTATACGGTTAGCGTCATAGTGTGATATCCTAAAATTCAACCCTTCTTGATATATATGAAATTGTTATTTTATCAATACACTATTAGTTTAATATAACTCTAAACTGATCACTCATGAGTTAACTAACCTACACGACTAGAGAATTTAATCGAGAATAGACCGCTTAACCATAAGGATCAAAAAAGGACAATATCATGCTATTACAAGTCAATTAGCAAATGGAAATAAATCAATTCAACAAAGGTATGTGGTCGAATTGTGGGTGATTCCACATGACTAGGATACTGACTACAAACAACGGTAAACCGATTTTCTTTTGGCTTTGTATTCAGGGTGAGCAATTGATACGTTATGATTATATGACAACCGAGGGTCACCCATGATTTAAAGAGGCACAAATATGGATTGAAAATTATTTTTTATAGGTCAAGCACGCGAAAAACCATAAAAGCCATCAGATAGTTTAGGTTGTACTAAAATCGCATTTGGTCAATTTTAACTATGAATTTTAATTCGATTTAGGGTATCAAACTTTCAAGGATATCAATACCACCCTATTGGACATTGCCTCATTAATCTACCTATTTATTAGTAAGCATTAGTTTTTGGACAATGATTAATGAGTCACAAATTGGAAGCCAAGAAAGGGGCCAGGCCAAGCGAAGGCCCAATGGGCCTCATGCCCCCATCAAATTCGATCGAGTGGGCCCAATCAAGCCCACCAAGATAATTCAAGCCCATTCAAGCCAAGACAAGCCCATTCTCCACCAATTGAGCCCAAAAGTGAATTTATACAAGCCCGTACATAAACTTGGCCATGTACACATATAGTATTCTATACTATAATTTGGTAAAATTACTATTTTACCCATTCTAGAAGACTTTTGGTATTAATGGTGGATTTGATGGAGAAAGAGACAAAGGCGACATTGCATGGATGGGAAGATTTTTAAGGGAAGTTGTCATGAGCATTGAATGTAAGGAAATGATGAAGATTTTGGATGTGAAGGAAGAAGATCTCACTTGCTCTCTCTCACTCATTTCTCTCACTTTCTCAAGCTCACTTTCTCTCTCTTTCCCCCTTGGTTGCTCGGCTGCCCAACTCTACCTCCATCTCTCTCTTTTTTCTCTTCATGTTTCCCTCCTTTCGGTCATCGTTCATCCTGCCTAGCCGTCCCTTGTCACTGTGCCTTGCTGCCATCCACTACCCATCGTCTTGCCCTCATCCGTCACCGTATGCCTGTCGCCGCCTCACCTCACCAAACCACCACCACAACCATCTCTCTCTCCCTCTTACTGGAAGCCAAGCCGCCGCTTCCTTGCCATTTCACGCCGTGAATATTGCCATTCATAGCCGAGCGTTCTTGTCGTCTCAGCGTCGTTGTGTTGCCTTTGTCATTTTACTTGCCGTCACCGTCAAACCGTGAGTTAACTCCCTAATCCTTGATTAGGGTGTTAGTTATGTTTAGGGACAGGAGTAGACTAAAGCTAATTAGGTTTGTGTTAATTAATGTTAGATTAGTTGATAAGTTATCATGATAAATGATAAGTAGAATTGATAGGTTATCACGATAAGTGATAGGTAGAGGTGATAGGTTATCAAGGAAAGTGATAGGTGGAAGTGATAACCTATCAAGAAAAGGGGTGATAAGCTATCGCTAAATGAGCAATTTGCTATCAATAAATCATTGATAAGTTATCATTGGTAGGATGATAAGTTATCATTGGTTGGGTGATAAATTGTGATTAAAGGTGATATGTGCTTGAGATAGTGGTAATTTTATACATGTTTTATATTGTTTAAAGCTTGAATTGCCATGAGAAGTGATTGTCCAAATTAGAATCCTTGATATATAATTTAAAAGGAAGTTTTTATAGACATATAAATGGTAATTCACAAAGTGTTGTGTTTGGATGCCATATTTTATATGTTGAATTGGGCAACGAGGTTTTAAAATGAAAGTATGCAAAGTTTGACGGGTTAATTATTTGACTAATCATGTGTGATTATTTTATTACATTTTTACATGTGAAATTTGTAATGAATTGTTATGTGAGGACGAACCATATCTGCACTGGCTAAATGAGGAAAAATGAAATTTGAATGAGTGGTTAATGAGCTCATATGATCACATAAAAGAACCTATCACCTAACGGGGGTTTGGGGATGATGCCTGATTTTTATCGAATGCCCAACAAGGGTTTGTATGTCAAGTTGTGGTTGAGGCTAGACTGATACTCCTTATGGAATGCCGTCTATGGTGAAGGTCCAAGATGATGCCGTGCCTAATCATGCCAAGAGTTGGTCATGGCCGTGAACGATCATAATAATTGGAACACATATGGATGCATTATGCATGGGAAGTTATAAAAAGTGTTCTGATTATGTGGTTGCTTGTCGCAATGTTTATGGCACGTGATAATTTATATTATGCAGGGAATGTGCGAAGGCGAGGTAAGAATGCTTGCGGGTTTATTCAATGGTTTGTGGTTGGTTGTTATAGGGCTAAAGTGCCTGCTCGTGTTATAGTTAAAGCAAAGCAAGGATCGCTTTGCTATTGATCTGCCATCGATATAATACTATATGTGTAGGTTGCACCCGAGGCGAGTTAGCTTCTTAAACGAGACTTGGGTTGTTAACCTACTAACTTTTATTTCACTCATTATTGTTAAATGTTTTTTTAGGCCCTTAGTTATTGTTGCGGAAAGGGCGAGCGATCGAACAATAAAATAGACAGAATAAAAAAAATAAATCGAACACCAGATTTACGTGGTTCGGTCGTAGAGACCTACGTCCACGGGGAGAGCAGCGACGAATTCCACTATAGAACAAGCGATACAACGAAGATTACACACTCGAGTCACTCAAACACTCTCAGTGTTTCCCAAGCCCCAATTACGCCCAATAACTCACGCAGTGTTTAGCCCCACAATTCCTAGTGAAATAATCTCTCAATCTCACAAAGGAATTATACACAAATTCTTACCACAAGAATTTAATCGGCTACAAACACTTGACTCTTCTTGGTGTAATTGCTCGAACGAGATCAACGGAGAAATCTTCTCCCAAGCACTCGATGACGAATCGGCGCTTCAAGACCTCTTGCATCAACAACGGCTTAATTCTTCTCCACGCATGACCGTATATATATAGGGAACTTGAGGACTCTCCAATTCTTGAAAGCCACTCCTACTTGGAGTAGGAATAAATTAAGAAACCCACTCCTATTAGGATTAGGAAACCCACACCTACTAGGATTAGAAAACAAATCAAACTTTTGCTTTGGGCTCAAACTCGAGACATATTTTCAACAATCTCCACCTTGGCTCGACGTTTGAGCCAAGTGACAATCGCTTCAAAATTCGAACTTTGCCACTTCTCTCCCATAGGCCCCGATGGGCTCAACCACCACAGTTATCTTTCAAGTGCAAGTCCCGCTTGAACTTCACCATAAACGAGAACCTCATAAGAACACCAACTCCACATGCACCTTTAACTACTACGCAAGGATTTCTCGACACAATCTCCTTAACCACAGATAAAGCAAAACCATTGTTACATCCATATCTATCGGGAGATTGAATACGTACCTTGTCAATATCAGCAGTTACAGCAACCGTTGGCTTTACAAACTCCACCTCGTTATAAGACCATCTGTGTTGATTACCACATTAGTACCCGCTACCTTAGGAGTTTCTGGTTGCAACTCCACCTCAAGTTGAACATCGTTCAGATCCGTATAAGCACTGCTATTACCACTCCTAACCAGAAGTACTGGAGACTCGTCAAACGTAACTTCTCTGCTGATAACAGGTGAATTTAACTCCGGGCACCACAACTGATAACCTCACTCACCTTGTGCATAGCCTAGGAATATGCACTTTCTTGCCCTTCCATCGAGCTTACCATCACTCGCTCAAACATAACATGGGCAACCAAATATTCTAAGAATAGAATAATCAGCAACGTTACTTGACCACACTTCTTCGGGAGTCCGATGTTTAATTGCAATCGATGGGGATCTATTCATCAGGTAGCAAGCCGTACTAAGCGCATCCGTTAGGAATCTCCTAGCCATACCAGCACTAGAGATCATTTTGTGGGCCATCTCTAGTAATGTTCTACTCAACAATTCCGCAACATGTTGTGGTTCATTGGCAATAGTGCGGTTTTTCACTATGCCTTCCTTCATGCAGAATTTGTTTAACAGCTTCGAGCAGAACTCCATACTACCGCATCCGCACTGCTTGATCGTCTTACCGCCTCCTTTTCGATCAAAGCTCTCAACTGCATGATCCTGACAATAGCATCAAACTTGTACCTAAGTACAAACACCCATGTCTTCATCGAGTAGTCATCAACAACTGTTAATATATATCTGGCACTCTTCCTAGAAGGAAACCGCGACAACCTGCAAACATTCAAGTGAAGTAACTTTGCAATTTCTGTGGTTTCTTTGACTATCATACTGAACTGCACTTTTCGCCGTTGATCTAAATCACAGCACCTGCATACATTCAGTTCGTTAGCAACATAACCACATAGCAGATTTCTTTCACTTAAAACCTTCAGGCTTCTCTCGTCAATGTGCCCCAAACGCATATGCCACAATTCGGACTCTCGAACAGATGCATCTGACATCTCCGCAGCGAAATCTGTCATTGTCTCACCTTGAAGCTCATACAGGCCATTGTGCTTGATTCCTTTCATTATCACTAAAGCACCTCGAACAACTTTCAGAATTCAACATTCTGAAAAATACCGACACCCACCTGAATCCATGGCACTCAAGGAAATTAAGTTTTTCTTCAACTCGAACGTGCCTCACTCCGTCAATGTCCTCACAATACCATCATGCATTCTGATTTTAATATCGCCAACACCTACAACATCGCATTCAGCGTTGTTCCCCAACTGCACTTTACTACTATCCGTGCACTGCTAAGTAGTAAACCAGTTTTTATTTGGTGTAGCATGAAAAGAACAACCAGAATCCATAATCCATCCATCAAACGATGAATAATCAGTGACAAACAAGACATAATCGACACTATCCGAATTACCAACAGTTATACCTACAACATCATCTGCAGTATCAACTAAGATTTCCTTACCCTTTTCATTCTTCAGCTTAAGGCAATTTCTTCGAAGATGCCTCCTCTTGCCACGCCCAACAGACAGCACCACCAGTCCTTGACTCGGATACGTCTTTCATGTTCATACTACCACGTGTACTAGTTCTTCCTCTGTTTTCACCTACTAAAGCGTGAGATATGGGTTCACCAGATTTTCTTCTACGAATATCCTCACTTAGAATTAAATCTCGAACCCCATCGGACGTTAAGCTTGTTAACCCGATGAATTACTAACAACAAGAATAAAAAGAGTATTCCAACTATCAGGCAATGAGGATAACATAATCAAAGCACATACCTCATCTTCAAAGTCAATATCAACTGAACTCAATTGACTAACAATCACATTGAATTCATTGATATGATCTACAACTGACGCACATTCGCTCATCTTCAAGTTAAACAGACGTCGCATCAAATTGACCTTATTGATTGCAGAGGGCTTCTCGTACATATCCGATAGGGCTTTCATGAAACCCGCAGTGGTAGTCTCCTTCACGATGTTAAACGCGACGTTACGAGCCAACGCGCCGAATAACACCCATAGCTCGTCTATCCAGCAAATCCCAATCAGCTTTCTTCATCGTCTCGGTTTCTCGCCGATAAGGGCGCGTGCGCTTTCATCTGATAAAGATAATCTTCAATCTGCATCTTCCAGAAACGGAAATCCTTCCCATCAAATCTGTCAATTCTCACTTTTACTTCTTCTGTCGCCATCGATTCGCTTCACCTCAGCCAAGCCTGGCTTTGATACTAATTGTTGCGGAAAGGGCGAGCGATCGAACAATAAAATAGACAGAATAAAGAAAATAAATCGGACACCAGATTTACGTGGTTCGGTCGTAGAGATCTACGTCCACGGGGAGAGCAACGACGAATTCCACTATAGAACAAGCGATACAACGAAGATTACACACTCGAGTCACTCAAACACTCTCAGTGTTTCCCAAGCCCCAATTACACCCAATAACTCACGCAGTGTTTAGCCCCACAATTCCTAGTGAAATAATCTCTCAATCTCACAAAGGAATTATACACAAATTCTTACCACAAGAATTTAATCGGCTACAAATACTTGACTCTTCTTGGTGTAATTGCTCGAACGAGATCAACGGAGAAATCTTCTCCCAAGCACTCGATGACGAATTGGCGCTTCAAGACCTCTTGCATCAACAACGGCTTAATTCTTCTCCACGCATGACCGTATATATATAGGGAACTTGAGGACTCTCCAATTCTTGAAAGCCACTCCTACTTGGAGTAGGAATAAATTAAGAAACCCACTCCTATTAGGATTAGGAAATCCACACCTACTAGGATTAGGAAACAGATCAAACTTTTGCTTTGGGCTCAAACTCGAGACATATTTTCAACAGTTATGGATTCCCAACCCACGCACTTTAGGCTTCCTGTAGCCTCTAAGTTGCAAGTGTTGATGTCCACAGTAGAAGGGTGCGAGTCTGTCTTTGTGAAGTGTACCACTACATTGTGAGTAGACATGGGGTTGGATGAGCTATCTCCTCGTCATTATGTAGCCTGGTTCGTCAGGCTCAGTGGTAACCTTTGGGGTCCCTTTCAAGGGCTTGAAGGGTAACGTCTTGGCCTAGTCTAGGGAAATCTCTTTTGAAGGGCCCTCGAGTTAGAGGAGTTCAAGTTAACCCTAACCTCAATTGGTTTTTGATGGTTTGATAGAAATTTACCCATTGTAAGGGTTTGTACATGTAAACTTCCTAGGGTTAACTAGTAAATAAATAAAAGTCGTGCTTTTGAGAATGTTTATTGTTATGTTTTCTACTATGCCAACTGTTATGTTTAACTAGATGGTTTTGAATTACTTGTACATACTTTTAATCAAAAGATAAAAGGAATGGGTCGGCAATGCGTCCTAGGATGTCACATTCAAATGACCACAAGAGAAATAGGAGTTATCACATGCTCGAGAGTTAGAGCGTGACACATAGCATCAAGTAGCCTAAATAGCTAGTTTGAGAAGATAGTTACTGAGTGATGTGGCCTATGTGGCTGGCATCAAAAGAAAGCCTCCTCCATGCAAAAGTCTCGACTATGCGATGCGATCGATGCAAATAGCATTGATTAGTGCGCACAAAGTGAACACTGTTGAGATATAGGGATGAAATTATTTGGATGTTCAGCAGGAAGCTTGAGGTGCACCGGGTGCAAAGTGCACCCAATGCACTTATGTTTCCCCAAAAACAAAGGCTCTAACACCATGTTCAAATTTATGGAACTACTGTCAGTTTAAGCTGTTAGATAAAAGTATGATTTATCATTTAAATATTCTAACAAATGAAAAATATTTTCTAGTTTATTTTCATGTTTTACCCCCAAAAAACAGAAAACATCGTCATTTTTCTAGAAAGTACTTGGAAAACATTTTTCACTAAACAAACGAAGCCTAAAAAGAATTTATTTATTTTTAACAATCACCTTAGATTAATTAGAACTAGACAAACAAGAAATGGACATTAACCATCTTGGCAATAAGATTGTAATTAGGAAACAAAATTAAGATTCATGTTGCACGGCATGATCATTAACTTAGGGGAATCACACAAAAATGGCATGAGAAGGCAATGTGACTATGCTGGACAAAGAGGGACATGTAGAATTAATTTGCGTCCTTTGTACGAACTACGCATTCTTTAAGCGAAGTCTTCATCAACAAATTTAAATTAATATTGAATTAGATTCCTACGATTTATTATGTAGAGTTGTGCACATCACTCATAGCCCGTAAAAGTTGTAAGAAGATAAATACTAATTAAGTGTGATATGCTAAAATTTTGTTGTGTGCTCGAAGTAATTAAATAGTACGCTTAAAAAATTGAGGATAGAAAAAATATGTAGGTGAAGAAATGAGACAAACTAAAAGTTATCCTTGCCTCGGTCCTTTTCCTTCCAACTGTGACAGATATGAGATGTGACAAAACATGATTTAGACAAAATTCACTATAGTCGAAACCCAAAATAATACATGATTTGAGCACTTTCATCATTCCATTAGAATGAATGTCTACATTATTAGATAAGTATCAATGTCCTGAAAATTGTAAATGACTATAAGACAAGCGATGTCCAATAATCAATTACGAATGGATCCCATGGTGCATGCACATTACTTAAATAACACGTGTGCTATCGGTCAACAATTGATCGAATATACTACAATGTAAATATCGATTTGAATAGCAATTCTTTCCCTTTCCCAAGTTTGCATGGATGGAACATGGATGATTTATTTATGTTTTCCAATAAATTAACAATTATCAATGAAGATACATGACTATCCAATCGAAACTTGCACGATATATATGCTCGCCTTTATGACAATGAAAAAGAGATACAAAGTGAAGGAGCTGGATGAACGTGTGCAGTTGTTCAAGTTAATATCTATTCGATGTCTAATATCATCTAACCTTATGTAAATCACAATGGAATTATTAAAGATTTTCTCATATATTTTATAAAAATTAAAGGTTGATGCTAGCATTCTTATTTATAATGATACCCTTTTTTTTAAAAATTTGATACTACATTCAAATGATATCTTGAGCCTGTGATTTCGTGTACTAGATTAAAAGTCCACATCTTCAGTTCGATCAAGAAGATGTCATCGATACAAGGATTAGAAGATTTTTCAAAAACTAATTTCTCGTTAACCAATCCCAAGAAATTGCATCTAATAAGAAAAGCGTCCAAAAATTAATTTCATATTATGACCTTCAACATTTTAATATAGTCATATTGTTATTTAAAAAATTATTCGAATTATAAAGAAAATTAGGTATGTGTTTAATCCTAAAGGTATATAGCTAGTCAAAAAGTAAACCAGTAGCTAGCAGTAGTCCTTCTAGTGAAGATACCAAATCTAACTGCGTTCCTTATTTTTACGTGCCTGTACCCACATGCTGTGCACCTCTTGTTTTAAATTGAATATTTTTCCCCAATAGGGTAGGATACCCCTGAGTTTTATATTCTAAAATTCACACGAAACAGTCTAAATACTTGCTTAGGTCTGGATATTACCTTGATGAAGTGCGATAGTTCAAATCAAAGTCAAGTAAACAATCCTTCTTTTCCTTCTTTTGACAAGAGGTAACCTAGACAGTTGACATGGGAAAGTAGTGGGAACATTAATCAGTTTCAACCGTCCATCCTTTTGTTTGCTCTTATTTCCTGGAATCAAGGAATTATAAACAAAAACCCAATTAGGTAAAGTCATAAAACTGGATTTTATCCGGTTACATGCCCGTGCCTGATGGGTGAAGATAATGCCCTGGTAGCATCCGGTCCGCAGATTGCGGGGGCATTGAAAATCCCGGGGGGTGTTCATAGTCATAATTATCAAAAGCAAAAGTAGAGAAAAAGACCATAAAAAGAAGATGGAAATTCGAAGCTGTTTAAACGTAAGAAAGCGACCTAGGCGCATTGCATCAAAGTTCACGGCGAGCCAACTTTTGCTCCTTCTTTTCCTTCTTTTGATAAGAGGTAACCTAGACAGTTGACATGGGAAAGTAGTGGGAACATTAATCAGTTTCAACCGTCCATCCTTTTGTTGGCTCTTATTTCCCTGGAATCAAGGAATTATAAACAAAAACCCAATTAGGTAAAGTCATAAAACTGGATTTTATCCGGTTACATGCCCGTGCCTGATGGGTGAAGATAATGCCCTGGTAGCATCCGGTCCGCAGATTGCGGGGCATTGAAAATCCCGGGGTGTTCATAGTCATAATTATCAAAAGCAAAAGTAGAGAAAAAGACCATAAAAAGAAGATGGAAATTCGAAGCTGTTTAAACGTAAGAAAGCGACCTAGGCGCATTGCATCAAAGTTCACGGCGAGCCAACTTTTGCTCCTTCTTTTCCTTCTTTTGATAAGAGGTAACCTAGACAGTTGACATGGGAAAAGTAGTGGGAACATTAATCAGTTTCAACCGTCCATCCTTTTGTTGGCTCTTATTTCCCTGGAATCAAGGAATTATAAACAAAAACCCAATTAGGTAAAGTCATAAAACTGGATTTTATCCGGTTACATGCCCGTGCCTGATGGGTGAAGATAATGCCCTGGTAGCATCCGGTCCGCAGATTGCGGGGCATTGAAAATCCCGGGGGTGTTCATAGTCATAATTATCAAAAGCAAAAGTAGAGAAAAAGACCATAAAAAGAAGATGGAAATTCGAAGCTGTTTAAACGTAAGAAAGCGACCTAGGCGCATTGCATCAAAGTTCACGGCGAGCCAACTTTTGCTCCTTCTTTTCCTTCTTTTGATAAGAGGTAACCTAGACAGTTGACATGGGAAAAGTAGTGGGAACATTAATCAGTTTCAACCGTCCATCCTTTTGTTTGCTCTTATTTCCCTGGAATCAAGGAATTATAAACAAAAACCCAATTAGGTAAAGTCATAAAACTGGATTTTATCCGGTTACATGCCCGTGCCTGATGGGTGAAGATAATGCCCTGGTAGCATCCGGTCCGCAGATTGCGGGGCATTGAAAATCCCGGGGGTGTTCATAGTCATAATTATCAAAAGCAAAAGTAGAGAAAAAGACCATAAAAAGAAGATGGGAATTCGAAGCTGTTTAAACGTAAGAAAGCGACCTAGGCGCATTGCATCAAAGTTCACGGCGAGCCAACTTTTGCTCCACGCTGACCGAATTCCTTCCACGCGTAGGCTGATTCGATCGCAGTTGGATTTGTTTTCTTTAATTAAATCTAAATTATCCTTTAATTAGTCGTGATGCACACGCAAAAAAAGAGAGTAAAAAAGTAGTTTTAGGATAGTCAAATCTTTACATGGGATATGATCAAGGCTCCGTGGAAAATAATTTCCAAGAAAAGGTTTTTCGGATTTTTCGGAGTTCGTTTCACGAAAAATGAATTGATGGGGAAAAACATTTTTCATCATCAGAAAGAAGTTTTCTAAAATAGAGGAAAATGTTTTTTTACTTTTCAAATAGGAGAAAATATTTTCTTCACTCACTCTCTCTTATATCACACCCCTGCTAGCCCCCACTTCTTCCTTTTTATATTTTTTTAAAAAAATTAAATTCAAATTTTTATTATTTATCTTTCTCTTTTTATTTTTTTCCTTCTTTCTTGGCCTTTCGCCAGCCACAGCAAGCCTCGAGCTTGCCAGCCTCGAGTGAGCTCGAGCTCGTTGATTTGGCAAGGCCCGAGGTTGATGAGCCTCGCCATAGGCCCGAGCTCACCTATCTAGAGAGCACAAGTCTCTAGCTTGCCAATCTGCGAGTGGGAGCCTCGCCACAGGCTCAAGCTCGCCGGCCTTGAGCCTTGCTTGATTAGTGAGCCTTTTCAAGGCCAACAAGCTCGAGGCTCGTTGAAATCGGGGGAAAATTAAAAATTAAAAAAATTAAAAACTAGACTTAGAAAAATGAAAATTTAAAAAATTGTTAAGGACTGTATAGAGGAAAATCAAATAGAATTTTCCACGTCAAACGGTGAAAAATATTTTTTAGTTCATTTTCATGTTTTAGCTACATATCAAAAAATAATGTCATTTTCTTGAAAAGGGGCTTTTTGAAAAATATTTTTTAGAAACATTACATTTCCTATAAAATGAACAAAACCTGAAAGGAATTTATTTTTTTTAGCAATCACCTAAGACCAATTAGAACTAGACAAACAAAAAATGGACATCAACCATCTTGGGAAGAAGATTGTAAATAGGAAAAATAAGATTCTTGTCACACGACTTGATCCTTATCAAAGGGGAATCAAACAAGAATGACATGAGAAGGCAATGTGATTGGGTGACGCGGGACAAAGAGGGACCAATGGAATTAATTTGCGTCCTTTATACTAATTATGCATTCTTTAAGCAAAGTCTTCCTCTACAAATTTAAATTAATATTGAATTTGATTCCTGTGACTCATTATATAGAGTTGTACACATCATACGTAGGCCGTAAAATTTGTAAGAAGAGAATGCTAAAATTTTGTTATGTGTGCTCGTAGTAATTAAATAGTACGTTAAAAAAATTGAGGATAGAAAAAATCTGTAGCTGAAGATATGAGACAAGCAAAAAGTTGGCCTTTTCTCGGTCCCTTTCCTTCCAACCATGACAGATATCAGACGTGACATAACATGATTTAGACAAAATTCACTTGATTAAGTAACTATAGTTGAAACCCAAAGTAATACATGATTTGAGCACTTTAATCATTCCATTAGAATAAATGTTGACGTTATTAGATAAGATTATTAATGTCCTAAAAATTGCAGATGACTATAAGACAAGCAATGCCCAATAATCAATTACAAAAAAAATCACATGATCCATGCAAATTACTTAAATATATAGGTGAACATAATTTAGATTGAGCCGGTCCAGCACCTAACCGAGGGACCAACTCACATAGTATTGGTCCCCAATTTTTGGAATGGGACTGAGGATCGGACCAACCCTATGGGTTCAATCTGATTCTAGGGTTAACCCGAGACCAACTGACTTTTTTTTTGTTTCATTTTTTAAATTTCTTAAAAGATCAAATATACTATTTCAAATTACATATCCATCAATCATGCAATATTAAGCAACCAAACTATGAACACTAATACATATTAAACATAAATATAAGATAAGGTAACAATAGAAATTTACATATGCTAAAAGTAACAAACCATAATAACGAATATGCGAGGCAAGGGAACGGAGGCAAGCGGCATGGTGAGTGAATAGAGGTGAGCAAGGCTGAGGCAAGTGAAGAGGGTCTTTTTTGTTGAATTAAGACTGGGTTTCTTTATACTTTCTAATTTACATGACAAACTCGAAGAGAACAGAGTAGACAAAAATATATAATATATATGACAACTCTATAATTGTAAAGTTATTTTACCTATTTTAGGCAACAAATATGGTATTTTATAATCCAATATTCATGAAAAAGTATTTAGATTTCCTTCTATTTACCCAAATCTTCCTTGTTTATACAGGATAATGATATATTGAGGAAATAAGGAAGAGAAGACAAAAAAAGGAAAGAAAGAATTCTGTAATTCACGAAATATATTAAAAGCGTTGGAAAATGGATGCCAAATCAAAGATTCTACAATTTATTCCCTAACTTTGCGTGGAAAAAAAAAACAGTTGCCCTGTGTTGGGATTCTTTGGTTATATTCTATAAGTAGGATAACATTGAGAGTTTGGGGGGGAAACAATCAGATTTATAATGTTAGATTGCTTTTCATTGTTTTAGGAGTTTTTCAAGTATTTTGAAGAAAAGATGAAGTGGTGACAAAATTCTTCTTCTTTGATTCAAGATATTTGGTTTAATTTATATTTTCATTTCTTCTTCTATTATGTTCTAATTTTCTTGTGTTAAGACTATGATGTGATGTCCTAAATTTCGAGCCATTGTGGAATATAATGACTGTGAATTTCATCAATGCATTATTAGTTAATCTCACTCGGAATTTATTACTCTCGAGATATTAATCTCGAGGGAAAGGCTAATGAGGAAATAAATACATACGACTAAAGAACTTGACCTGGAATAGCGATTCGACCATGGGACTTGTAGAAGAACGATCCTATGGTTATACAAGCCAATTCAAGGAATGATTGTAAGTCGATTCGCAGACAAGATGTAATGAGATAATAGGTGATTCCATTTACTATTATCAAGACTGCGAACGACCCTAAGTCAATTTCAAGTAATCATGTACTTTGAAATGAGAATCGATCATTTGCAATTTCATGATAATCAAAGTCATCCATGTGTGGAGAAAACTTGAACATGTTTGAGGCTAATTCAATCACGAGTCGATAACGTGTAATTCCTCGAAGCCACCCATTAGTTTGAGATACACTAAAACCGCAATTGATCGAAATTGGCTATGAATAGTAATTTGATTTTGGATGTCGAACTTTCAGGGACGTTAGGGAAAAATCATTAGACGATGCCTCTATAATCCTCGAGAAAATCGGTAAGCTTGAAAGTGACGGAAAAAGGTTTAACGGGCCGAAAATTGAGCTCACAAGGAAGTAGGCCAAGCAAGGCCCTAATGGGCCTCACCCCCAAGGTGGGCGGCCACCAAAGTGGGCCCAAGCCACCCAAGTGGGCCCATTTAGCCCACTTACCCTCTTTCTAGCCCATTGTCCATTTTAAGCCCAATTCGAGCCCAGTCACTTGCAGAGCCTAATTGCCTGTTTCCTATGCCCGCTTCTTGTCTTCAACCCAGGAAAATTTGGTAAATTGAGCCCAAGGTGAAAAGACCAAAATGCCCTTCTTGGCATTAATGGATAAGAAACAAAAGAGGAAGAGAAAGTCCAAGGTGATGATGGTTCTTGCATGGGAATTGAAGAGAAGTGATGTGCATTGAAGAGAGGATTTGATGAAGGGATACCAAAGTCTTCATCTTTTCTCTCTCTCTCTCTCTCTCTCTCTCTCTCTCTCTCTCTCTCTCTCTCCCCTCTTTTCCCCTCTTGGCCGACCACCTTCTTCTCCTCCTTCTTCTTCTTTTTCTTCCATTCCTTCATTTTCCCTCACTTGTTCAGCTCCTTGCCACCTGAACCACCTACTGCAGCAACCAAAAGACCCTATCCATACCCCCTACAGTTGCTGCTCGCTAGACCACCCGACAGCCGCTCAAACCACCGACCACCCCCGTCCGTTTCTCTCTTTCTCTGCTACATCAGCTAGAAATGTCCAGCCACCACCGTAACTGCCTCACTGCTGCCTGAACTAACCACCACGACCTCACCCTTAGTCCCCCGAAGCCGCCAAACCCCAGTAAGTAGTACATCGAACTGCCGGTCAACCAGCTGCTGGTCTCCCTGCCTCTCTCTCGATTTCAGCATAATAAAGGCGAACAACACTTGCAGCCGCTATTTCCGTCCTCAAGCTGCCTTGTATCGACATTTCAGAGGTTCCCGTGCATAACCCTCGCTGCCACCGTCGTGCCTGTGTCTCCGACTCCCCCAGTGATTTTACATTCTAATCCTTTGATTAGTTCGTTAAACTTGCTTAGGGATAGATTATATTATGGGTAATCTTAGTTAGGAGATTAGTTAAGATTAACTATAGTTAGGTTGGAAGGTTAGAAGATTACCATGGTTGAGTTAGTCAAAAAGTTGAACTATGGTTAGTTAATTAACCAAGATTGGGTTAATTAACTAAGGTTGACTTATGGTAAAGTTAACTAACCAAGGTTTGGTTAGTTAACTAGGGTTGGCCTATGGTTGAATTAATTAACTAAGGTACCTTAGTTAATTGATTCTAGTAGAAGCATGGTTAGTTTAGTTAACTATGGTTAACTTTATTTAATTTTGCTAATTTTGCTTAGTGCTAATTAACGGTGGTTAATTAGGATAATCGAGGATTAGCTTGTTAATCTTGATTAGTATTATTTCATTATAAAGAATTAATTTATTATATTATTAATTAATTTAATAATATTTAATTATGAATGATATTAATTATTTATAGTTAAATTGTGTGACTAATTCGACAAGTCCGTACATGCTAAGGCATAATGAATTATTGCTTGAATCAAGGGTGCGTTGATTGTATGACTGACGTTGTTCATGCTTAATTGCTCTAATAAATAATAACGTCACGTGGATATTATGCCTTGATTTTTTAGTACAATTGCATGGATGTATAAAGGGAAAATCCCGAGGTGTCAGGTGTATATGTCAAGTTTTGCAATGAAAATGAGGCTAGTATGTTTAAATGATAAGACATGTAAAGTTGGACGGGTTTTTAAATAATATATAGCAATGTGCAATTATTTTCCTGCAATTTTTACATGAAAAATGTGCAGTAAATTGTTACGTTAAGCAAGTACCATGTTTGCATTGGCTAATGCATAGAAATGAGTTATTGTGGTGTGCTCATGGGATCACATAAATAACCTATCACCCCGGCGGGAGTTCGGAGGACAAAGTCCGACTTGTTGGAAATCCCAGCAGGAGTCCAGATGCTGGTCGCGGTAGTGGTCGGACCTATGCTTCTTCGGGAATGTCGTTTGGGCGGGAGTTCCAGACGTAGCCGTGCCCGACAGGGTGGGACGATGCCTGACTAAGCCAGAAGACATCAGCAAGAGTTCAGTTGTGGCTCAATGAGAGCATTAATAATCGGAACATGCATGAATGCAAAGTGCATGGAAAACATGTTGTCTTTAGTTCTAATTATGCTTGTGTTGTTGCATCGATCATGACATGCCTGAGTTAGAACCGTGCAGAGTGTGGCGATGGCCAGATTAGAACGCATGCGATGCAACTCGATTATGATTAAGTTATGCAATGTTGAGAATGCAAGATGCACTAGTTGTGCATGCATGTATACTTTACCATGTAGGGTATGGCATGACTAAGTATAGTTGTCTGCGAGTCGATTGCTTGCCGGTTGTTATTACGGGGTTATCGGGTAGATCAAGTTGTTGGCTAAGGTAAACGAGATTTGTTTTGTTATTGATCTGCCTGAGCGATTTGACTGCATGATAGGTATCCTAAGGCAAGTTAATATCCTAACCGGAGCTTAGGATGATAACTCACTGAGATTATATCTCATTTGTCATTGTTAAACATTTTTCATGTCTCTAGATGGCGCACCACCTGGTGCAGTTTGTGGTCTCCAAGAATTGGGAGACTATTGTCACGACCCATAGATTTCCAAGGCGGGCACACTTGTACGAGAAGAACGAGTCCACCATCTAAGTGAATGAGGGACCGGGGATGTGGGTTCTCCATAGATTCTTGGCATGGTTCATCAGGGAGAGTGAGATCCTGCTCGGCCCTCTACGAGGTTTTGATAGCCCACTTGGTAGGGGCCTTGAGGACAAGGATTGGGATCTCATAGAAATAGACCCTCCTGATGGGATAGTGGTGGATCCTGATTCTGCCCCGTTAACAGCTGACCGGTACCCTTCTAACTACGACTCGATGGAGCCTGACTCTAAAGAGTCTCTATATTTTGGAAGTCCCTGAGGGACGTACCGAGCCCAAGCTTTTGAGGGAGTAGATTAGCCTAGCCTTGGCATCTTTTTGGAAGGCAGAGAAAGGAACTTGCCCACTTGTGGGATTTTAATTAAAAATGTTCATTTGGGGGTTGATCTAGTAAATAAATAAATTAATTGGGTTGCTACAATCATAATTGACCATCATGCTATCCCTATTGTTGTTTATTTGACTGGGTGATATAAATTGTTTTTCACTTATGCATAATGGAAAGATAAAAAGAATGGTCAGCGACACGTCCTAGGACATCGCAATTATTTGACCAAAGTGAAGGGTTTGTTACGTGCTCGAGACTCGGGGCATGGCATATGGTAACCTAATCATGATGATATGAATTTTGTGATTTTTATGCATTGCAAGTAATTTCATTCATGTGAGTTATATATTATTGTGCTTAATGCTTTCAAATGACTAGCCACCACTTGAATGATCCAATGTGCATATTTAAGACTAAGTGATAATATGCAATTGTTCCTTATAATAAATAACCATGAATTAAATGTAAATAAAGATATACCATGTTATTTGTGTAGCTTTCAGTGATAAGGTAGTCCAAAAAATTCATTGTGAATCGAGAATATTCACAGATTTTAATGCACTTATGTTTATTTAAATTCACATAGAAATATAGTGGATTAATAAACTGAGTAGGTTTGCTTACCTAGAGATAGGATAGTAAATAGATTAGAAAATTCCGCTATCACATGTTTGATATAATTTGAAATTCATATATAGTAATTATGGTGAAATAGGATGTTCTAACCTATTTATCCGATTGATTCATTGCATTTACTTTTGAAATTTTACTTTTAAAATTGTCGATTTTAATTTATTCTCAATTTTATTTTGATGTGTTAGATAAATTTTAGAACTAATCCATTTTTAGTATTTAATTAGTTTATTAATCATCAATCTTTGCTCAAACTTCGTAAATGGCCCTAATTACATCATGGGAGTAAGTTAATATTCACAAAAAGGTAGTAGTTTGAAAACTTCAGGTCGAAGCTCACTCAAAGTACCCTGTCAACATCCTAGACTTGGTGCTCTTTTCTTATAAGAGAACTTCTGGATGTGACCGTATAAGTATCTTCCACTAAGAATGTAAAATGTGTCACGGTGTTTGATATTCAATTAATAGGAGAGTTGGAGAATTGGTATAAATTGGTTTCACACTAAAACGGTCTGACGATAAACTTATTCTGTAATTTCTTGTTGGTTTGTGTTGTCCAACATATTCCTTACAATGTTATGGATGATTATTGGGATTTACTTTCCATGTTGCTGTCCTGTTCAAATCTGTCAGGATGCGTTGATTACCCTGGTGCCGAGGCTGGTTGATCTAGTTGGAGACAAAGATATACCAGTGATCGCTGCAGGGAGCATTGTGGATGGACGTGGCTATGTCACAGCTTTAGCTCTTGGAGCAAGAGGTGTCTGCATTGGCACTAGATATATAAGATTCCCATAGCAGTGACTGAATCGTGAGATCCCTATGAAATATCAATGCAAATTAATATTTGTTAGTTCTGATTGTTGCTCTAAAGCATCATTTGTAAAGTTTATTTTGCCTGAAGTGCCACTTGCAACCGTGAAGCAAAAGAAAAGGAATTCAAAGATCGATGGTAGAATCAAGATATCCTTACGACGAGAGAAAAGAATATAATCTGTGACATCTGGCACATGGTATTTGAATAAAGAATCTAATTACTTAAACTTGCATGAGCAAAATCTAGAGCTAGATAGTGATCTGAGTGAGGTAAACCAACTTCTGCTGTGTTACCTGTTACGGTTGATTGTTGGAAACCGGGAACGGAGTTGATTTGATCATCTTGCAATGTTTTGTCCATTCACAGATTTCTTGCTACAGAAGAAAGTAATGCGCACCCTCTATACAAGAGGAAGTTGGTTGAGTATGACCAAACAGAGTACACAGACATTTTTGGGAGGGCACGGTGGCCAGGGGCACCACATCGTGTGCTGAAAACACCATTCTTCAATGACTGGAGATCTCTTCCTCCCTATGAAAACGAGGTGAACCAGCCCATAATCGGTCGATCGACAATACATGGAGTGGTGAGATTCAATGTCTAATGGCAAGATTGCCTTTTCAGTTTAGATCACTGTCTCATGCTAGAAACTACAAATTATTGCTGTTGCTATAACTGCCTTGAGGCTTATAAGTTAGAGCTTAGCAGAATATTCGTTTCTTGTGTTTGAACAGGAGAAGCAGATACACTGCTTTGCAGGGACGGTTCCAAACTCGACAACCTCCGGCGACATAGAGAGCATGGTGATGTATGCAGGACAAGGCGTGGGGCTTATCAAGGAGATTCTGCCTGCCGGGGAAGTGTTGAGGAGATTAATTGAAGGTGCTCAGCTCATTATTCAGCGACAGTTTGGTGCAACTTGACATAATGTATGAACCAAAACTCTGGAGTAAAAGGTGTAATCCCTTTCAAGTGATTGTACAGAAATAAACCCACCAAGTGAAGCAGATTTTCTGCGATTGCAATCAATTCAACCCAATAATAATTTCTTGTGATTTTAATGGCAATCACACCCTTTTCGCTGGATGCAATGCTAACTCAACTTTAGGAGGCCAAATCAGAAAAATAAACATTAGAAGAAATTGAGTGAGTTTGTGCAGCATACTTCAGAGAAATTGATAACAAGGCAGTCACAAAGTTCTTCTCAGGTCTTTATCCTTAATTATTTTCAGATGGTTTTGAAAAAGGGACTTTTGAAGGACTGTAACTTTTGGGTCAATATTCTCAGTAGCAAATTCATTAGCCTTCCCAGAGCAGTCCAACATAAGGAATGCAAGCATCTATATCTTCTCTTATCACCTGTCCATTTTGATTAGTAGTAATCAATGCCCTGCTCACTGAGCGGGTGGATTAACAGCCGCTGTTAGCCCTTGTTAAGCTAGAATTTACGTTAGACTCAACACCAATTCTCACTTATCCTTCCACAAACCGCCTTACCAAGTAGTTTCCTCTTCAGAACATTATCTCCGTCACCCTACACCCCAAAAGGAGCTACTTTTACTCTGTCCCCAGTTTCAGACCGAACGAGCCGTACAGAACTGAAGTTCCTCCCATGTAAGACAAAGGACCATTCTAGGAGAATGGCGGTGCAATTTGGGCCGTTCATTTTGTTTTGTGTAATGGGCAACCGGACCACAAATTTACCGTAGAAGACCATTTATTTTGCATATGCCTAGGATTTAAAGTTTTCGAGGATCTTGAGGCGGTGGAGGCCAGTGAGGGAGGCCGGGAAGCCGCTGGAGAAGGCATTGCCATTTAGGTAGAGGGACTTCAGGTTAACGAGGCTGCAGAGGTCGGGGGACATTGCCGGAGATATAGTTATCCTCAGAGGCTAAGGACACGAAGCTGGTCGAGCTGGTTCGGGGCCTTCCCGTACAATGTACCGGACGAGAGAGAGCTCCTATGGGGGGCATGGCCCATGGGTCTAGATAAACCCCATTAAGAAGAAAAGAGACTTAGGGTGCGTATGTTAACGCTTCTATACCTGGAAACAATTTCCGTTTAGAAATGATTTTTTTTTATTCTGTTCCTAGGAACAATTTCTGAACATTTGAAAGCGTTTAGTAACTGTCCAAAATTTTTATTCCCAAAATAGAAATGTGTTTGGTAAAACCTTAAAATTTCTAGTCCAAAATATTTTCTTTCAATTTTTTAATGATTTAAATACAATTTTCTTTTTTTTTTCATTTCCCTTTTCATCTTCTTCTTCCTTAATAAATCGCCGGTGGCTGGCCAGACGAGGGCCGACGCCCTCGCCAGAGCTTCGCCAGGCCCCGGTGACACCAAGCCACGGTGAGGCTCGGGCTGCAAGCCTCGTCGTGAGCTGCGCAAGGCTCGGCCTCACCGGTGGCAGGGCAAGGTCAGCCACGTCGTGGCTGGGCAAGGTGGCCTCTCCCAGCCAAGGCAAGGCCGAGCCTCGCCCAGCCACGACAAGGCTCGCGCCGCGCCATGCTTGGTATCGCCGAGGGCCGGCGAGGGCGCCAGCCAGTCGTCAGCCATGGCCAAGGCCAGCAATTGGTCAAAAGGAAGAAGAAGAAAAAGAAAAGAAAGAGGAGAGAAATTAAAAAAATTTGGCTGATTCTGAAATTGTTCCCGAGAACAAAGAAGTAACTTTTTTTTTATTCTCAATTCCATTCCTAATTTATTCCCGGAAACAAAAATTTTAACAAACGGATTTCTGTTCCAAATCTACTGCCGAAAACAAAAGAACAAAAATTTTCATTATTTGGCAAGTTGCCAAACAGGCCCTAGGAGTAAAATGGCAATCGCTTGAAAACCTCTCTTTTTTGCGCCAACGCAGCCCTAATCACTTTCTTTTCTCATTCCTTCCTTTCTTGTACTTGCCTGGTGATTTCACGCATCTGAAGCAAAATGAGTCCGAGACGATTTGATCACGCAGCAACTAGAGACCAAAGGGTCTCTGCATTCGGCGTTATCACAACGCAAAGCCCAAGTAGGATTCACTTGCAATTTCCATTACACCTGCCTATCTTTTCTTAGTCCACATCAGCCGGCTGCATGCTGATTCACACGGGGATTGGGAACCAACTTTGATTGATTCAAGAGGCCGGTTCTTGGGTAAAAGTGGTTCTTGAGTAGGATTGATTTTGAGCCTAATCAAAATTAAATTTTAAAGGTCTTCAATTGAGAACTACTGAAAATAATAAAATTGAGCATTCCAACATATATGCAAGCAACTGGGAACCGACTCTGACATACCCTGAAAGCAATCACTTTTATCGTTTACCAACTATGGTTTGGATCAAGAAAAAATGAGACGACAAAAACCAGTAGAAATGCTTGCAAAATAAAATAAAAGATAATAGATGTGGAAGTGATATGATAGATGATGTCATAAATTCAATCATGCCAAAACTTTTAGAACGTCTTTTCATTTTTCAAATGGGAAAATAGAATGGAGCCCCTGTTTATGATTTTTTTTTCTGTCGTTCTCCATAATAATGCAATATGTTTAATTCTTTTATTAATCGCCTAGTGCATATTTGAGGTTGAAGCTAATGATGATGATTCGACTAGAATAATGATTTGAGAGGATAATGTTGCTTGGGATTGATGAGTGACCTAATATATTATTTGAAACCGGGCCTTCAAGTCAAATTTTTCTTTAAAATTTTTTTAGCTCCACCTTTAATAATCAGCAACAATAAATTACCTCACCTTAATTTTTTTTGTTCAATTAGGGTCTGTCATTGGGTTAGAATAGCCTTTATTTGCTTACATGGCTAGGATTTTTTTTTTTTTGGGAATACTTGAGTTAATTTCTGTTCCAATAATTATCTCAAATGAAGCTGACTCAATAAATTAGCAAAACATCAAAAAGTACACAAAAGAGAATATTCAATCAAAAGAGAATGGATATGTCGAATTAAACAGGATTAATATCTTCTGTGACCCTTGTCGGTTTTTCATAAATATCTCAACCTTTCATTTTCACTTCGATTTATCTCGTTAGGAATTACCGTTTGTTCTTTCTATTAAAATGCTGAGTTGTCTTCAATTGACGTGGCCGGTCCATCTGGAAACATGCCAACGGTGCACTGGTGAGAAAAAACAACCCCCACCTTGCTCTCTCCCACCTCTCAACCAAGCAGCGGTGTTGAGGCTATAGGGGTGCTTAGATTAACCCTTTTGTACAAACTATAAAAAGGTACTGAGTTAAATACTGCTAATCTTAAACATTTGATGAAATGTGATTTAGGAAGAAAAAAATTAATTAAAAATCAAGAAAAAAAGAAAAGAAAAGAAAAGAATTTGCTTTCATGATGGTCTTGCGGGGCAATTGAGTGCTCTTCATGTGGAAATCAATTTATCAATGCAGCAAAGCTCATTATCTTTTTGGCCCAACTTACAACCGGGTCATGTCTTCTTCACTTTTTCTAGAGATACCACATGGAGCTTCACATTGAATAGGCTCTATATGGATTGTTTTGGGCCCAACTATTTTTTTTTCTTATGAGGAGGTCAATCTTGTAAACTATGGACCCCCTACAGCAACACTCCATTTCCAAGGTCCATCTCTCTATTTTCTATATTAACTTTAGGCAAATAACGTTTGGACCTATAATAAGGTCTTTTCCACATTTTTCTTTCCATCAGTCGGGTGGTGTCCAGGATGATTTTTGCGTGCTTCAATTAATGCACCTCCTTGGATAATCTCAACCTAAAAAGCATTTACACTTTTCGAGAGCTTTCATATCATATCGAACGCATATCCAATACTTTGTGACACTTTCTGATACTTGATCAACAGGTATCAGATTTTTCGACACCTAATCAACTCTCTTGACACTCAAGTCTAGCATTTTGACATGTGATTTTGGAATTCTGACATGCACGGTATTAATTTTAAAAAATTTCAATAAATGAGGGGTCAAAATGTTAATATATAAAAATAATAAAAATAATAAAGGGGGAAAGAATAAAAAAACCTAGTCATTCTCTTCTTTTTCTAACTCTCACTTTCCATGATGTACAATTCACCTCCCAAGTTTTTTTTTTTTCCTTTTTTCTTTCGACACACTCTAGCATGTGAGTTTAGAATGTGGATTGCTTGTTTTTTTGCTTTAAGTTTTATAGATTATTGAAATGGAGTTGAATTTGCCAAGTTGAAATAATGAATGATATTAACAATTGGTGAATTCATTCTAAGCTTTTTATATTTATTTATTTGTGAATTTGAATCAAATTAATTTGATTGAAATAATTAAGAAATAATAATTTATCATGTATATATAAAAATATACATTTAATATACAACGTATCTCAACGTGTTCAAATTCTCTATTTTTGGAGAAACAACGTGTTGGTGTATCATGCCGTATCGTATCATGTGTCGCATGTCAATGCTACTTAGATCTCAACAGCATGTCCTTTGTGATACACTAGTGCATTCATGATTTTAGCTTCGGAGTGCCCTTAGGACACTAGTTTATAAAATTCATTATTCCAAAAAAGCGGCTCTATGTTCCATGATCGATATTGCTATAAAACACTCTTTATTATTCAAAAAGTCACGCCCTCATTACAAATAGGCAATTAATTTGGCCCAAAAAGAAATTAAATTGGGATCTATCTATTAACACCATCTTCATCCCGAAGCCAAAAATATAATGGAAAAAGTAAGCACATAACGCAACTCCATCATCTCGCTAATGAAGTGTGAATCTTTTTGTTGGCTTAATATTTTTTTATTTTTCCTTCTGCAGCTTACCGACATCAGAAGTTTTTATTCTCAGCATATCATAAGTATTTCTGACCGTTCTTTGACTAAAGTGAATCTTTCCCAATGAAATTTAGTTATTTGTGAGTCTTGAAAGTCATCGGGAAAAGTGTTAGAAAAGTGTTAAATTTATTATATTTATGTTAATTTAATTATAAATATTTTATTATTAAAACATTATTAAAATTTATCCGCATTAGTACTGGATGTACTATGTAGGTTGTTTGGATATCCATGTTAATAATATCTAATCAAAATTATTTGAAATGATTAAATTGACACTAAATCAAAAAGTTTAGGAATAAATTTGGATCAATACAATAGGTTTAGAATTTTTGTGATACTTTTTCCGAAAGTTGTCTATTTATATTTCGTGCCTAAAGTCAAGATGTTTAATTAGGATGACATGTAGTTAAAGTTATAGAAGCTATTTCTAATCATTTTGCTCAAGAAAATTCCAACGCGAGAGTAAAAGCCACAACAGCACGATACGAGGTAGAGTGGCTAATGATAAAACATGAATTCATGAAACTACAGTCAACGAGCATCTTCATGACAGGCAGGTAAACTTTTTCCAAGATTCATCCTTCGCTCTCTCTGGGTGTACATACAATGTATCGAAGAAAACATTGGCAAATGGAATACGCCTTTTTAGGAAAGAGGACCATTTCGTTTTGGGTTCATGTTTACAAAGATGATTTTGGTTTGAGTACATGTTTTTCCACAGAGAGAGAGAGAGAGGTCCAATTATTTTAGTGATAATTGCTTTAGTTTGGTTGTATATGGAGTTATATAGTATGTGGAAATAGGGTGGGCCATTACTAAAATGTCTTGTGAGATATGTTTAAATATGCCACTTGCCATGATTTTAAATAATTCAGCACACTTAATATCCCCATTAGATTATCATGAAGTTGGCAACTTGCCGTGCTTTGTCCAAGGCCAGTCAAGCTCCGGTCGGCCCAAAGTAGAAACATAGGCCGAGCGATTCCTTAATCGAGCTCCGGCCGGCCCCACCTGCCTCGGCTGACCTCGACCCAATCAATTTTTCCATAGGAAAAAGCCTCAAATTTTCGTAATCAAGGGCGAAATTGAACGAAGATTTTTGAGCAGGGTACTAGGCCTGGCAAATTCTAAAAATGGCCAAAATCATTTACTCAATCGAGTACTAAGGTGGGAGTGGGACGCGGCGGGCCCGGAAAAGCCTCTCTGCTCCAACACGCCCCCACGCATGGAATTGAAAATCAAGAAAATGTCGGAACGTCGAGGCGTCCTCTCTTACGTCTGGGGCGGCGCGATAAAGCACGAAACTTGAGGCAAATCATAGAGAGAGAGGAGAAGAGAAGATCGTCTTTTGCTCTCTCTCTCTGTCCACTTCCGCTTGACTCCTAGCAGCTTCGATGTGCATTCCTCTCTTTTATATTGGGTTGATTTGATGGGGTGGTCTTGACCAACTTCTTCTCGCAGAGAGAGAGAGAGAGAGAGAGAGGGAGATGGGGTGGAGAGGGATACTGGGTTGCGAATACGGGATCGTTCAGGCGCCGCTGGGGCCGGACATTTCGGGGCCGGAGCTCGCCGCCGCCGTCTCTAATGCCGGCGGTCTTGGCCTCCTCAGAGCTCCTGACTGGGTAACGCTCCTCCTCACTCGCTGCTGTTCGTCTATGTTTCTTGGGAATATGCCTTGAGCTTTGAGCTTTGATGCAAGCGTCTGAGATTCGTGGAGTCTTGTACGTTATTGGGTTATGTCCTAAAGCAGGATCGAGAGAGATCCTTGACTTGGGTATTTCAATCTTGACCCAGAACTGTCTTGGGATTTAGAAGGAAATCAGATATTCCATTCCCAGAGCAAATGCATTCCCAAATTTCATATCATTGGCCCTTTTAGTCACCTCTGATCTGGAATTGTTATATTGATGGCCTCTCAAAAACACTAGTTCTTGACGAGTAATGCTGCTAGTAGCAGGACTAATTTACAATACTGCGTTATGAAAGCGATGTGACGATTTTCAAATGAGAATTTGGACAAGTGGTCAATATTCGTTACCTTTTTTCCTTTCCCATGTTTTTGGATGGTGATTTTGCTTTTTTTCTCGTGTGCTCAGGAGGCACCGGATCATGTGAGGGAGCTGATTAGGAAGACCCGGTCCTTGACCGATAAGCCATTTGGGATAGGTGTTGTTCTGGCATTTCCCCATGAAGAGAACCTGAAGGTGATTCTTGATGAGAAGGTAGATGTTCTCCAGCTTTACTGGGGCGAGTGTACGAAGGAGCTGGTCAAAGAAGCTCATGAAGTTGGAGTCAAAGTTGTGCCTCAAGTAAGTGATTGATCTCTGTAACCTTCTCTCTTTAAAAGAGAATCTTTGCTATTCTATTGAATTTGATTCCTCACAACTTCTTGTACAAACTTCAGGTTGGTAGCTTTGAAGAGGCCAGAAGGGCTATCAATGTCGGTGTAGATGCAATCATTGTCCAAGGGCGTGAAGCCGGAGGGCATATCATTGGTCAGGTACAGAGTTTTGTTTGGCTGTACAATCATAATTTAACTTAGCCACTGAATTGGTTGCATTAGAACTGGTTCCAGCATCTCTGAGCGGTTGCACCAGAAACATTACAATAAATGATATTTTGGAAGCAACTGAACATTTACATGCTCTTTGTTACCGTCTGCATTCAAGAATCGGAATTTGCTCTGTTAGATTGAAGAAACTTTGGTGAATCCTTTGTGATAAAGTATATTACATACTCTTCTGCTTCAACTCTGTAAATGGCCCTAATTACATCATGGAAGTAAGCTAATATCCACAAAATGGTAGTAGTTTGAAAACATCATGTGGAAGCTCGCTCAAAGTACAATGTCACCATCCTAGACTTGGTGCACTTTTCTTATCAGAGAACTTCTGGATGTGACCATATAAGTATCTTCCACTACGATAGTACAACATGTTACGGTGTTTGATATTCAATTAATAGGAGAGTCGGAAAAATGGTAGAAATTGGTATTACACGAAAGTGGTCTGAAGGTAAACTTATTCTGTAATTGCTTGTTGGTTCGCATTGTCCATCATATTCCTTACAATGTTGTGGATGATTATTGGAATTTACTTTCCATGTCACTGTCCTATTCAAATCTGTCAGGATGCGTTGATTACCCTCGTGCCGAGGGTGGTTGATCTAGTTGGGGACAAAGATATACCAGTGATCGCTGCAGGGGGCATTGTGGATGGACGTGGCTATGTCGCAGCTTTAGCTCTTGGAGCAACAGGTGTCTGCATCGGCACTAGGTATATAAGATTCCTATAGCAGTGACTGAATTGTGAGATCCCTATGAAATATCAATGCAAATTATTGTTCGTTAGCCCTGATTATTGCTCTAAAGCATTATTTGTAAAGTTTATTTTGCATGAAGAGCCACTTGCACATTGAGAAACTGTGAAGCAAAAGAAAAGGAATTAAAGAGAGCAATGGTAGAATCAAGTTATGCTTATGACAAGAGAATAGAATATAATGTGTGACATCTGGCACATGGTATTTGAATAAAAAATCTAGTTACTTGGAATTGCATGAGCAAAATCTAGAGCTAGATAGTGATCTGAGTGAGGTAAATCAGCTTCTGTTGCATTACCTGTTACAGTTGATTGTTGGAAACAGGGAATGGCATTGATTTGACTACCTTGCAATGTTATCCATTCACAGATTTCTTGCTACAGAAGAAAGTAATGCGCACCCTCTATACAAGAGGAAGCTGGTCGAGTATGACCAAACAGAGTACACAGACATTTTTGGGAGGGCGCGATGGCCAGGGGCACCACATCGTGTCCTGAAAACACCGTTCTTCAATGACTGGAGATCTCTTCCTCCCAATGAAAACGAGGTGAACCAGCCTATAATTGGTCGATCGACAGTACATGGAGTGGTGAGATTCAATGTCTAATGGCAAGATTGCCTTTTCAATTTTAGATCTCCTTCTCATCCCAGAAACTAGAAATTATTGCTTTTACTGTAACTGCCTTGAGCCTTATAAGTTAGAGCTTAGTGGAATATTCATCTCTTTTGTTTGAACAGGAGAAGCAGATACACCGCTTTACAGGGACGGTTCCAAACTCGACAACCACCGGCGACATAGAGAGCATGGCAATGTATGCGGGACAAGGCGTGGGGCTTATCAAGCAGATTCTGCCTGCCGGGGAAGTGTTGAGGAGATTAGTTGAAGGTGCTCAGCTAATTATTCAGCGACAGTTTGATGCAACTTAACATGGTGTTCGAGCCAAAACTCTGGAGTAAAAGGTGTAATCCCTTTCGAGTGATTGTACAGAAATAAACCCACCAAGTGAAGCAGAGTTTCTGTGATTGCAATCAATTCAACCCAATAAAAAAGTTCTTGTGATTGCAATGGCAATCACACCCTTTTGCCAAATGCAATGTGAACTTTAGGAGGGAAGAAGAATCAGAGAAATAAACATTAAAATAAATTGAGTGAGTTTGTGTAGCATGCTTTGGAGAACTTGATAACAAGGCAGTCACTAAGTTCTTCTTAGGTCATCATCCTCAATTACTTTTCGATGGTTTTGAAAAGGCACTTTTGAAGAAGGGTAACTTTTGTGAAATGATCTCGCTAGCAGAATAATCAGCCTTTCTGGAGCAGTTGAGGAACGCAAGGATCTATATCTTCTCTATCGTCTGTCCATCTTGATTAGTAGCAATCAATGCCTTGGAACTAAAATTGCAGGTGGATTAACAGCCGCTACTAGCCCTCATTAAGCTAGAATTTATGTTGGACTAAATACTAAAGTTCCGTTCATTTAACGGAAAATAATTTTTAAATTTTTTTATGTTCATTTCACGAAAAATGAATAGACAAGGGAAAACATTTTTCATCAAACGAAAAATACCTTCTAAAATAGAAAAAAATATTTTTCACTTTTCAAATTCAAAAAAACATATTAAAAACATTTTTTTTCACTCATTTTCCTTTTCCCTTATCTTATACCGTAGTAGCTTCTCATCTTTCTTTTTTGAAAGATCAAATTTTAATTATTTTTATTTTTATTTTTATTTTTTTTTTTCCTCTTTTCCTTTTACTTTTCTCAGGTTCTTCTTCCGCTGATCGCCGGCCATCGACCGTGATGGCCGGCGTTGAGGCTGGCCGACGACGGCCTCGGACCTCGCCAGATCAGCAAGCCAGAGGCTCACGCTCGCCGCTAGCTCGCTAATCTGGCAAGCGGCGTCGCGCGAGCTTGAGGCTCGCCGATGCTGACCTCAGGCCTCGCCAGGTCGGCGCGCTCGCCGCTGGCGATCTGGCCAGCGGCAAGCTCGAGCTCGCCTGGATCTGGCGAGCCGCGAGCTCGTCGGCCTCGGCGGAGTCTGAGAGAGTTTTTGGGAAATGAAGGTATCTACTGGTGGTTTCGTATTGAGCTCGCCCGAAGCACCGGAGGAAGAGCACTACCTTCGATTAACTGAGGTCGGAAGCTCAAAGCGTCGCAGAGTCCATGCATCGCCACATCGCGGCCGTAGAAAACCCCAAGAACCGCCACATCGCGTCGGAATGTTGGCTTACGATCACGCGGAGGGACCGCAAGGGGAGGAGGATGGGGACCACGACGGCGTGGCAGACGCGGTGGAGGTCGGCGATGGAGAGGCGGCATGGGAGATGAGGGCGGAGACGTAGGCTGGGGCGGGGAGGGCCATCCCAGTGAAGGAGAAAAATATGAAAAGAAAAAGAAAATAATAATTTAAAAACGATTTTAAAAAATAAAATAAAAAAATTAAAAATAATATATGAAAGAATATATTTTTTATCAAACAGTAAATACTTTATTTTCATATTTTAACTGAACACTGAAAAATAATTATATATTTTTTAAAAATATCCTGAAAAATGATTTTCTCAAAAATATTTTTCAAACATTTTACATTTTTCATCGAACGAATGTTTTTCCAAAACCAATAGACCAACTAGTTTCCCTTCCATGAACCATTGTCAAGTCGCTCTACACCCCCAAGGGAACTATTACTCTGTCCCCAATTTCACACCGAACGAGCCATACAGAACTGAAGTTCCTCCCATGTAACAACGAAGGACTATGCTATGAGAACGGCAGTGCAATTTGGGCCATTCATTTTGTTTTGCGTAATGGGCAACCGGACCACAAATTTGCCATAGAAGACCATTTATTTTGCATATGCCTAGGACTTAAAGAAACAAATCTAATAATATGCAAGAAAAGAATTTAATGGGATTACCAAATGCCAAGTTTTCGAGGATCTTGAGGCGGTGGAGGCCAGTGAGGGAGACGGGGAAGCCGCTGGAGAAGGCACTGCCATTTAGGTAAGAGGGACTTGAGGTTAACGAGGCTGCAGAGGTCGGGGACATTGCCGGAGATAAAGTTATCTTCAGAGGCTAAGAACACGAAGCTGGTCGAGCTGGTTCGGGGTCTTCCCGTACAATGTACCGGACGAGATGGGTCTAGATAACCCCCAATAAGAAGAAAAGAGACTAGGAGTAAATTGGCAGTCGCTTGAAAACCTCTCTTCTTTGCGCCTTCGCAGCTCTAATCACTTTCTTTTCTCATTCCTTCCTTTCTTGTACTTGCCTGGTGATTTCACGCATCTGAAGCAAAATGAGTCCGAGACGATTTGGCCACGCAGCAACTAGAGACCAAAACGGTCACTGCATTCGGCGTTATCACAACGAAAAGCCCAAGTAGGATTCACTTGCAATTTCCATTACACCTGCCTATCTTTTCAATCATCTACACTGTTAATTGAGACTGTCTCCTTTTTTCTCATTTATGTACGAGAATGTACAGCAGTATCGTGTGCATGAGAGCTAGCCTTCCTTGATTAGGAAAATCATTTAAGACCTACAAGAAAGAGAATTTTGTCCTTCAATGTTAAATAATGTCAGTAACTTTCTGCAAAAGTTGCATTATGCGAGATTGGTTTCAGTTCAGCAACCAATTCAGGTAAAATAGATGCAATGTCAAAAATTGAATACCAACAGCTTCTTGTGCTCAGATTCATTAGGTTGCACGAAAAGAGTCAGCCATTTTCACTTTCATCTTTCATTAGTTGCACGAGAAGAGTCAGCCATTTTCACTTTCATCTTTGCGATTTCTTGATGACATATGACCACAGATACTCTTCCAAAAACGTGAACAAATTGCATTCCCAAATTCACCCTTGTTCCCTAAAGTTGTAAGGACTGATAATTTCCAGACTTCTAAATCGTCATTGAGGATTTTAATTAACGTTTTAAATCCTGCCCGCACTGGCTTGACAGGTCATGACAAGATGCAGTCACATTGTTCAAAAAGGGAAATTCCTGAGGAACACCAGTGTGGAGGCACCATCAATCAACCATATAGCATGTCAACAAGGACACCCCACTGTCGTCTTTCAAGAAGCCAGCACAAGCAGAGGAGGTTCCAAGGCTGATGCTTCCCAAGCACTGACGTCTTATCTCCAGCTATAACCAGGATGAACACGGGGCTCATGGTTTTACTATTTGCTGCTCATAAGTGCAAATTCCCGAGGAAATGTGACGATTGTCATGAGTTCAGGATCGCAAGCAGGAGTTAAATGGAAACCCAAGAGAATTCAAAAGGATAACAGAGACTCAGGGAATTCCACTAGGTAAACTTGCATGAGATATTGCATTTCACCAGGCCCTAACTCCTGCTAGTTATGTGGACCAGCTTTAACCAATCAAAGAAAGGAAAACTGACCAGTGCAACAATAGATTATGAGATAATCTGAACCAAGTCCTATAGCTAATAAAAACAATATCTGCATGACAAAATTACCATACTTCAGAACAATACTACTCTCGATTTTTCTGAGATGGGCACAGGGGCTGCTCAGGGCCCAAATCTCACATAAGAAAATGAAGTGGTGAGGAGATCACAGCCAGTAAAGTCTTTGAAGAGGGTTGCATATACAAGATACAACCAACACAGTTTCTCAGAACACAAAATTGGTTCAATCTAGAGGGAGCAGCAATTATCTAAAGTAGCTATCAAGTATACACTATCAAGTCGTAGACACTAAATCCATTACCAACTCAAAAATTTCTCATGTAAGTCTAGGTAATTCTTGCGACTTTTGCAGTGCTTCAACACAGAATGAAAAGAGGGCAATATATAGGATGAGTAGAAGATCTTGTGATACTTGACTCCATTCATGATCCACAACTAAGGGATTGTTTCTGGGAAAAGTTAAAAGATGACACAAAAGAAGGACACCGCCCTCTTAAAGGGGATTTTTAGCAGAAAGTAAGAAAATGGGCAGCAGTCAACATGTGGCAAATCTCACAAAGACAAAAAAGACGAGTGAGATTACACATCTGAAAGAGATTATTATTAACAAAGATATACTTTTCTGGCAAAATGTACTAACAGGGAGGTTCAGTTGAACAGCTAGAGAACACTTGAGTCAAGCTTAACCTCATCCGGCAAGTGGCAGAAGTAAGAAACCTCCAACTTGTCCTCCATGGCTTGATTGTTTCTGGGAAGCATTACTTGGTGGAGCATTAATTGCAATCCTCTTAGAAACTTTTGAATTGATTACAAATGAATATTTCTTATGCACAAGTTAATGTCACTTCACCAGTGACATCATATTAATCAATTAACTATACTAAAAATTAAATCCCATTTCACAGCTCATTCTATGTACATTCATAAAAAAATATGATCAACCTTTCAATGAAAATTAAAGATGACATGCTATGTGATCTAAATGTCCAATCATTTGCATTCCAAATTTCTAAATATTGAGTTGTAACATGACCAGACCAAAATCAGAAAACACACTCGCAAAAATTCCATCTGATAATACGATGTAAAGTTGCAAGAAAAGTCAAGAGATACACACGCACACATGCACTCCACATTCCTTAAGCTTGACTCATGAGATACAGCCTAACAGAACATAGACTCACCAAAATGCCTATAAAGGAAGGGGGAAATCAAAAAAGACAGTTCAAATGGAAGAATTTGTAAGAATTTCCATCTACCAAGAAAGATATAAGCAAATAACCATTCAACCTTACTTAAGGACAGTAAATTAGTTCGGAAGGAAAAAAAAATATACATGTCATCAGACCAACAAAATACTCAAAACAATTATTGATGCAGAAAGAAACAGGACAACACATTGGAAGATGTTAAATTGAAAGAAAGACAAGTCAAAAAACTGACAAATCAATGCTGTCTCTGAAGGGAAAGAAGTGGATCACACTCTAGCCAACAAAACAAAAAGGAACAAAGAATGGGAGCAAGAAACGTACTCACAGGTGCAAAAAGCAAAGGGTTGCAAGACAAACTGCAAGTGCAGGATGCTGGGAAGAAACTTGCCTGCTCTCTGGAAATCTGCTCAACTTCACACATCTTTTGATTTTATTTTTTTTCCATATTTTCTCACCAAATCCAATGCTAAGTCCAATGACACATATACAGTATTATATAGAAAGACAAGCTACCAACAGATCAAGATACAATGATTAATTCACACGCTAGGATGTAAATGAGTCAAACAAATAGAAAATAACAAATTCACCAATGCACATTTGAAATTTTCTTCCATCCATTGGAATTCTATATTCTAGAATGCAGGCACCAACAGTAGATTTCCTGCATTATAGTGCATGAAGTAATAAAGGGTGGACATCTAACTGGCAATATATTTCATAAGCAGCAAGCTATGCTAAAAAATTAAACTGTTTGTCCCCACAATTCATTGCTCAGTTAAGAAAGAGAAATTAGAATGGAAATGTATTGATAACAAGCAAATTCTTAGATCCCAGAATGTTGATTTGGAACTATAGTCACCTCATATGTCTGAAATACAATACTACCATGGCACCCCTACTGCAGCTTCTCCCAGTTACTATTAGCAAGCTCCCCACAGTTGCAATGCACTGCATCTTTAAAAGACATGTTGCCAAACAAAAAATTTCCAACATATCATAACAAAACTACACTAAAGTCACAACCATACCAAACTAACTCCTAGTCTGTGTTTAGGAGTGCTTTGAAAGCTTTGCTTTTGAAAAGCTAGAAGAGCTCAAGTAACGCATTTGGGGCCTTTGAAATAAGTTGAAAGTGAAAACTGAGTCCTTTACAAGCTTGCTCCCCATGATGCAGCTCACAGATGCCTCTCGGAACTCCTGTTCCAAACAGACAGTAGTAGCTATTTCTGAATGTCAATATAGATATATTTAGATAACTTTCTGGCCTGTATGGACACAAATTGGATAAGCTTCAACAATTCAAGCTATTAATGATGGACATTGACCTGAATTTGAACTATAATAGCAACAAAACTCAAATTGCTGGGCATTTCCCATCATGTGAGAGAAGTTGAGATTTATCTTTATATCTAGAGAAGAGATCCACACACACACACACACAAAGGATCGATTCCTGAATTACCAATTTGAAGTGATTTTACTTGCCGAACTATCACAATAGGAACAACAAGGGAGGAGCATCATGGGAGGCTAAAATAATATAATGCGTCAAGTATGACCAAAGTCCATACTGATTTATCCAATCATGCGATCACTGTACTGGTTGTGGAGACTTGTCAAATATGGCCGTACTATATGTACTGAACCAACCATATGGGTTATTAGATGCCATGGGGAACCTACAAGTAATTGGCATATCTCGACATACATTGATATGGAAGCAGAAGCTCCACAAAAGTATCCAAACATACGTACTTACTTTGACTACCAAATGTTGAGAGACATGAATCACACAACATCAAGGCTTTTGTAGGCTGTGAGCCAAGCAAATTGTCAAAGCAGAGTTTTGGATATATTAGCCTCCATCTCCAATAACTTAGAAACATACAATTAGGGCGAATAAATAGTCAACTTCTCAATGGACCGTTTAGCCTAGTTACAAAGAAACTACAATGAATAAGTCAATATTACAATAAACTACATAATGGTGATGAGGATTTTCTGGCTACTCGACGATACTGCTACCATAAACTTACAAGTATCATCAGATGTCATCATAATACAAGTAACATATACCACTATAACTATCATGTTGGTTATTCCATAAAGATAAGATGCTAGAAGCAAAAGGCTCAGACCTCTAATTACTTCATTCAAGCTCAGTAACACTTCAATTATCTCCTAAAACACTCGATTGTTTCAAATGTCAAAAATGAAACTGTGTTACATTGTCACATTAATGTCCGTGAAACTTGCCATTGCGATTTCATATGAGATGACAAGATCATGAATTTCACAGAAAAGATAGAAGACTAACTTTGGTTTCCTCTGCATATTTACAACCTCACTGACCTACAATGCTCCAACCAGCAGGTATTCAAAAAATTTATCATCTAACGTCTCTTTGCCAGTGAACTGTAATGCATCTTCAGCAGATCCTCAAGAGATACCAAAGACCATGCTTCCTCGTTTTGGGCAAATACCTTCTGATTAATAGAGTCTACAATGATGCTCACATTCCCAAAACCATATATCTGAAGGCCATTGTGCATCCGACCAGGTTTAGGTTTGAATAGCAACTCATGCTGCTGTGCATAGGCCTCAATGACTTCTTTCAGCTTCATCTCAGGCATGCCACCAGCAGCATCCATCTGAGAGGTACCACCAGCACCAACAGCAGCTTGTTGTCGAGCATAGGCTGCTGCTTTCTGCTGAGCCTCAAACTGCCTCTGCTCAAGGACCCTATGATAACTTAAGTTTTCTCTAACACCAGGTTGGACAACCTCCATACCTTCAGCTGCATTGTCCATCATGTCTAGACCAATTCTAAGCTGATATCTGATACTCTCATTTGCTAGCAGCTCTTGTGGAAAAAGATGCCGCCAACCTCGATACCAGTTCATGACTTCATTGAAGTCTGGGTTCGAACACAACCAGTGATATAACACCTGTAGCCACTTAACAAAAAAGAACTTCTCCATCAAGTCCACCATGAGATGGATCGGGATAGCGGAAGCCCAAGACATGATCCAATAGAACTGATCCAGCTTCTGATCAGCCGGGTTTATCTGGAACTCCTGGAGGACAAGCTGCAACTTTGGAACGATAAATCGACGCATAAAATCTTCCCAACTGGCAGAATCAAACACAGTCTTCCAAGGTGACAAAATGGTGTATGCAGAGCCATCACTAGGGTGCCAGGCATGAAGTACGTTACTCAGTTTTGACCGTATGATTTGATAGTGGCCCTCCAACTTTTGTCCCAGCAAGGGTAACCACGGATGCACCCAGACATGGATAGGAACAGTTTCTCGACGGGGGTCCCACGAGTCCACGGCAGTTGACAATTTTGGCATAACAACCATGTTCAGTATAGACTGCAGAACAGAAGAAGGCAACAATTTTTCCCATGTTTCGAGGAAACGAAGCATTGGTTCCGGATCCCTTGCCTCCCAAGTGTTAATGCCTGATATTCTCACAGCAGGCAAGACAACTTCTGAAACCAACTGGGTATAAGGTGATCCCAAATCCCATATATCAAGACATTCCTGTCCTTGCAATAGAGATTTCCACCGCGAAACAACTTCCAACCCATGTGAGGGATTCCGAAGAGGATCCCACCCCTGAAATACTCTGATAAACAGAGGGAGTGCAAATGAGCAAGCAATGCAGGATAAATTACAAAGTTTATAATCATCAGGAAACCTTCTTTGCATGTCACCAAAAGACTTGGCTAGCGAGTCTAATGTCAATGTTCCCATTGACTTTTCCTCCTCAATCCGGCCTAGCGTATTCATTATCTCCTTCACGTTATTTAGTTGTTTCTTCTGGAGTTCTGCCTCAGCTTGCAACTTCTCCTTTTCCTCTAGCAAGCTCAAAGCTGTCTCCTTCTCATTCCTCAGGTCCCTATCGATCTTCTGAATGTCCAACTCAGCCAGGTCCACAATCAACCTTATATTGTGCTGGAGCTCGGGCATAGGAACATCACTCTCCCTCGCCTTCTCTTCTGCATTCAGATTCTCCAAGTTTGCTAATACCCTAACCTGAGGTCCACGCATGTCAAGTACCTTTTGCACAACTTCAACACCCTGTTCCTGCTTCTTCGCCAACAGCTCTTCTGCTGTAATATATTTCACTTTGTTTTTCTGTATTGCCTTCTTTGATTGCTTAGACCAAAGCTTCTCCTTGCCCGGCACATCAGGTAATGGCTTCTTTTCCTCTGGCTCCAACGAGGCAACAGGTGCCTTTGCAGGAGTTTCTTTGTAGTCGTTGAAACCCATACCCATATTCTTAGGACGCAACTTTGCTTCAATGGGTGTCACAATCCCCTGCTGGTTTTTCCCAAGACCACCCCCTTTGTAACCCATTTTCTCGAGCAACTTCAATCCAATTCCCTTGGTGTACTTCTCGAAGCCACCCACGTTCCCTGAATCATAAGAATCCCTCTTAGCCCCACCTTGCTGTGCTTTCTTCTCCAATTTGGATTGTTCTCTCCTCCTCTCCGCTCCCTCCTTGATCTTCTGCCCAAATGCTGTCGGCAAGAAACTATCCTCCTCCTCACCGTTCTCATCAAAACCATCGTCTCGCTTCTTAAACCCCAAACCCACGCCAGCACCAACCCCCAAGCCCGGCCTATCCTCATCCATGGCAGCGGACTCATCATCCTCATTCTCTCTCTTCGAATTCTCATCAATCTCTCTGTTCGGCATGACTGTGCCAGTGGACACGAAATTCACAGGTTTTGACAGATCAGCCTTACCTAGGAGGTCCCTGTTCTTCCTCCGCTTCCTCTTGGAGGAGCCGTCGTAGTCCGAATCAGAGTCCCCCGACGCGAAGACGCCGTAGAGCGAGTCGTCCGTGGTCTGGACGCGCTTCTCCTTCCGCCGCCGGTAATAGAACTCCCCGTCGATCCACTGCCCGTCGTCGTAATCGTTGTCCATCCCGAACCTCTCCATCTCCTGGTCCTCGTCCATCTTCGATCAATCCCCGAGAACCGAAGCGAGAGACCTAGGGTTTGGGGGGGCCTTCGGAGGCGGCGGCGAGAGGGGCGGCGCTGCTGCCAAACGCCGAGGTGGGCCGGCGGCGTGGATGCGGCGGCGGTCGGAGGCCGCGATAGGCGGTGAAGCTTGGCTCGAGGGTTGGGGAGAGAGAGAGAGAGGGAGAGAGATCGAGGAGAAGCAGAGAGTGACCGAATGCTCGAAACACGAAGAACTTGGAAACCTAACGGATCTCCTCCTCCTCCTTCATCTACCCTTTTTAATTTCTCTGATGTTAACGATTGTTATTTTATTTATTTATTATTGCCTATTTACTTCAAGGAGAGGAAATTTATTTATCCTGATATTTTCTTTTTTATGTTGATGATGTCTTGATAACCGGAATTGAAATTGGGTAAATTTTCCAATTATAGACCTCGGAAAATAAAAAGAAGAAGAAGAAGAAACGTTTCTTAGGAATTTAAGTTGTGAGAAATAAAAATGGAACTTTCCTTTAACAATAGGAAGTATGTGCTAAATATTATAAAGGACGAGGTATTAATTTCAAGCTGGAGCTTGATTCAAATAAAAAGGTGATATATTATATATATGTGTGTGTGTGGAGGAAGTTGTCTATGTTTAATTTTATTACCTATAATACATGGAAGTATCGACATAATTTCATGAAGTCATTCCGTCTGAGTCCAACCATAACGACTAAATTTAAATTTTCATGCATAAGGTTATTAATGTTAATGGGAAAAAGGATTGGAATTGGTTAAATGTATTTACTGAAATTTTGTAGCAAGAGCATGAAAAATTGAGTGTTTCTTATCCCAATCCTCTTTTGTAGTAGAAGTATTTACTTGGATAAGTGGTGAAAACTACTAACTTGGGTAGGAGCATAGGGAATTTCAGTGAAGCGGTGAAATCCACAATAATTAATTTTTGCTGACCACATACCATAAAAATCATCAATCAATAACAATAAGTCCAATATGGGAGTAGGGAAGGGATATGACTCGGCGGTAGAGTTTCACCTACAATGAATTTTTTTGAATTAGGCTTTCAAAATTTATCGAACTAAGTATTGGCGTGCTCAAGCTTTCAATTTGCAAGACACTCGAGTGGTTCACTCTTAATAGGCCTTCATAAATGCTCACTACGAGAGGAATAGTATGAAGCGAGTCTAGGTGATACTCTACCAACTCAATTAGCATTCTACATAAATTTTCATTTGAACGTAAGGATATTAGAGAATATGGTTTGTAAAATAGCATTATCAAATTTGTAAATTCTTTAAGGGAGAGGTTCCTCTTTTGATCTCTCGATTTAACTTATCTTAAAAATCAAATTGTGATGATAACTCATATTAGATTTTAGATGAATTCGGGGCAAGTATCGTCGTTAACAGCCATTCTCCACTATTCTCCACTATCTAAATGTAACTAAGATGCAAGTTAAAAGCAACTTTAAAGAGTAAGCCACTGGATTTCGAGAAGAAAAAAGAGGGAAATACGGATACATCGGTCCAATCGAGAACAAAGAGTATCCACGTTTTTGGGTTCTTAGAGATGAGCTCGTTAAACTTGTGTCTGAACTGCGTGAAACCATCCGGTCATCTGGGCACTGTTCATTTGAATCTCGCATTTCAGGATGAGAGGCTCCTGTCTTTTCAGTCTCCTACCAAGATAAGAATGGAGTAATTGGTGCTCGGATGATTGAGTTTCGATGCAGATGATGATCGAGTTTCTGGAGAAACCTCAGATGGTTAAAACGAAAACGTTATTCACATTGCCTTTTCCTCCTCAATCCGGCCTGGCACTGTTAGAGAACGGATTTGATATGATTCTAATTGATACTCTATATATGTGATCACATATCATCGGAATATTTGACAAGATAAAATCGGAAGACAATATTCCAAAATATTTTATGTATATTTTTCTGATCCTTTTTGTGCTATAAATACAGTCTCGAACTTGTACATTTGCACATATAGAAATACAAATAAGTCTTCTCTTCATTTTCTGTATTCCCTTCACTTTCTGTCATGGTATCGAAGCAGTCTTCCTAACCTAGCTTTTGCATTTATTGAATTGCCTACAGTTCCTTTTCTGAGTTAGTGTTGTTGCAAATTCTTACTTGCAAAACACATCAGCAAACTGATTAGGAATTCAAAATCCTTTTATCATGGCAAACGACTCAACCACAACTCATGTTTCACCTTCGACTGAAATTCAAACACAAGAACATGATCTCTTACTCTTCTTCTGGCCATAATCCAATTGGTGTTGCTCATGGGCCAACTTACGTCCCAGGGCCAAGTCAGTGGCCCCAAGTCCAATGGTATCCCATCCAAGGCCAATAGGGCTGGTGGGCAAGGGGCGTGGGCCCAATACCCATATGGGCCTCATGGAGATGAGAACACCACTAGTTTTGGTGCCCACCGTGGGCCCAACAGGAATGAGCAGGCCCATTTATCTCTAGATTCCAACCCAAATGAGGAGGCGGGCCAAGCAAATCCAGGTCATCCAATTGGGCATGGATTGGGTCAATCTGGAAATCCCTACCCGGTGCCATCACCCGACACCTCCGCCCGGTTTCTTGCCGTTCGCCTTTCCAGTTGCCAGCGGCGGCCACCCTGAACCAAGCGATGTCCTATACACATCACCGAACGATGGACTAGAACTTTGGCTTATCCATTTACAACTCATTGGACTCGGAGAATTACACCGCGTGGGCTCGGGAGCTCTAGCGAGCCCTTGTTACAAAGGACAAAGAAGGATTTGTTGACAGCATCGTGCCTTTTCCGGTCGAAGAACGACTCCAAAGGTTCTAGCAAAAGTGCAATCAGCTCATCCGTACGTGGATTGGCAACTGTTTGTCACCCAAAGTCGCTACTAGGCTTCCTTTGACCGAAGACTCCCATTGTTTTTGGGAAAACATCCGAGAAATGTACGGGCGACTTGATCGAGTCAAACTGTACACCATCACAAGCAATTTCAGAGCTCAAGCAAGGAAATCTCGGTGTGACCGCATGCTTCAATCGCTTATCAAGCTCTGTGGAATAAGCTTGAAGCGGCCGAGGAGCGGTTTGAAGGGCCCGAAAACACGTTAAAGCAGTACAAGGAAATGAAGGAAAGAGAAAAAGCGACAAGATTTTTGCTAACCCTAAACGAATCATACTCACTGTTCCATTCCTAAATACTTACGATGGATCCTTCGCCATTGCTTGGACGAATCTACCAGCTAGCCATGTAAAAGAAGAACCAAAGATTAGCCGTGGCCGAGCACGTTTGAGTAGGGGACGGAATCAACCTGGCAATTTTTCCTTCGGGCATGGCTCCGAGAGAGAAGAAGGAAGCCAGATCTGGAGGACAACCTTATGTGGCTACGGCATTCAGAAGAGAAGGCAACCCTAGGATGGACGGCTAGGATGCAAACGGAGGATCCAACGGTGGAGATGCGCACAAACGATTGAACAGCTAGGATGCAAGCGCCAGATCTGATAGCTGGGATGCGCGAACACCATTGAATGGCTTGGATGCGCGTGAGAGATCTGATGGTCCCATATTAACCAAATCAAGTGGCTATTATCAAGCCATGACAACCCCAATTTATAAAGGATCCTATGGCCCAAAACATGCCACATCATTTGGGAAGGTTAGTGGACAAAATTTTAAAATTAAAAATAAATATTGCGAATATTGCGAATATTGCAAACACCCATACCATACCATAGAGACATGTTGGAAATTGCACGGAAAGCCTAGTGATAGAAACAAGAAGGAAAATGAATCTATTGCCTATCAAGTATCTACATAGAAATTTGATGGAGCACATCAGAGGATCACTCCATAGCAATACTAAAGCATCATACAAGTTCTGAGTCATTTGAAGACCAGCAATAAAAATGCCAGTTTTTCAGGTACTTTTCTTTATAAGGAAAGTTCTTTTGCAAGTAATGCATGGATTATCGACTTAGGGGCTAGTGATCACATAGTTTGCAACAAGAAAATTTTTTTCTCATATCAGAGAACCACAATCTCTCGTATCCATACAACTTCCAAATGGAAATATTACCCATGTTAACAAAATTGGTACTGTGCACCTCGGTCCAAAATTTATCCTCAGGAATGTACTTTATATTCCTAATTTTGAATTCAATCTCCTTTCTGTATTAAGAGTATGTGAGGATAATTCCTGTTGTGCTATATTCAGTTCTGAAAATTGCTTCTTTCAGGGTTCGACTGGCAATCTGATGGACTTGGGTAAAGTTCAAGAAGGGCTATATTTTTGGATTGATTCCCCATGAGATTTGGAATTTTTAAATAAAAGCATTTCCTGTAGTGCAATTACCAAAAATAAAAATCTCCTTTTTCATCAACGATTGGATCATAGTGCGAGTGTTCCTCACCCAAATTGTCCAGTCTATCCTTTGGCTAAGCAATCTCGTATACCTTTTCCAACGAGTACATCTCGGGCAAATAGAATTTTTTCCTTACTTCATATGGACATATGGGGTCCTTATCATACCCCTCATCGTGATGGATCTCATTTCTTCCTTACTATCATTGATGATTATTCACATGCTACTTGGGTATATCTCATGCAATCGAAGAGTCAAGCTTTCTCCAACATATCGAAATTTATTCCCATGATTAGAAATCAATTCAATAAATCTATACAACGCATTCATACAGATAATGGTCGTGAATTTTTCACTTCTGATTGCAAAGAATTTTTCTCTCCTTACGGAATATTGCACGAGAGTTCTTGCACCTATACACCACAACAAAATGGGATTGTTGAACGCAAGCATAGACATATTCTAGAAGTAGCACCTGCATTGAAATACCAAGCTTCTATTCCTGAGGATTTTGGGGAGATTGTGTGATCATTGCAACCTATCTTATTAATCGTATGCCAACTCGGATTCTAAATGGTAAGACTCCTTTTGAGATGCTCTATAACAAAAGACCAGTTAATGATCATCTCCGAGTATTTGGTTGTTTATGTTATGCAATGAAGGTAGGCTCTCGGGACAAGATAGACCCTCATGCCACTAAATGTGTTTTCATGGAATATTCCACCCTTCAAAAGGGATATAGGGTTATGGATATTTCCACCGGGGATTTCTTTGTTAGAAGGGATGTTATTTTTCGTGAAGATACTTTCTCATTCAAGGAGATGATGCATTCAGACCCAACTTCACCATCATCAGAAGAACATCGACCTTTTTTTTTATCTGATGAAGATTTATCCATAGCACCACAATATTTCCTTGCACTTGAATATTCTATGCAAGTTACAGAGGAGTCCATGCCACCTGTCATTGAAGCAACAACAAATGCAATATCTCCATTTTCATCGACGGCCACCACATCAGATACTATTTCTAGTCCTTCACAGGAACTTGAATCACCAATACAAGAAGAAGCATTACTTGCTCAGCTTCGGCTTTTGCAATGGCATATTCGTCCACCTACCTGGACCAAGGACTATATATGTTCAGCCATGAGTTCAACAGGTACACAATACCCAATCTTCTCATATGTTTCCTTTAGTCGGCTATCACTAGAACATACATGTTGCATTAGCAGTATATCAAAAGAACATGAACCATCCTCCTTTGCCGAGGTGGCACGTGATCCACGTTGGCAACGCGCCATGGAATCAGAACTTAGTGCACTCATGGAAAACCACACCTAGGACATTGTCCCATTGCCTCTACATCGGAAAACTATAGGTTGCAAATGGGTGTACAAAATCAAATTTAAAGCTGATGGTTCTATTGAATGCTACAAAGCACGATTGGTTACTAAAGGGTTCACTCAAAGAGAGGGTCTCGATTATCAGGAAACCTTCTCTCCTGTTGCTAAAGAAGTTACGGTTTGCTCCTTCTTATCTATTGCGGCTATTCGCAATTGGTCATTACATCAAATGGATGTCCACAATGCATTTCTTCATGGTGATCTAGATGAAGAAATTTATATGAAGCTTCCTCTAGGTTTATGCAGACAGAGGGAGTCACGGGTATGTCGTTTGCGCAAATCCCCTTATGGGCTAAAACAAACATCTAGACAATGGTATGCAAAGTTCACAACTGCATTAACCAATGCAGGTTTTCATCACTCTAAGCATGATCATGCTTTGTTTACATGGACTACAAGAGATTCATCAATTTATCTACTAATATATGTTGATGATATACTTGTCATGGGAAACAATGACTATCATGTTACAAAGTTCAAGGAATATTTGCATTCCACTTTTTGCATCAAAGATTTGGGACCTCCCAAATACTTTCTTGGGATTGAAATTGCTCGATCTACAAATGAATTAATCTTAGTCAGAGAAAGTTCATTTTGGAAATTGTTTCAGAAGCAGGATTATCTTGTTGCAAACCTGCTATCATCCCAATTGAGCAGAATGTCAAACCACTCGTAAATATGATCAGAATTCTTCATCATCCATCAAGGATCCATTACTCCAAGACCCATCGGGATATCAGTGACTTGTTGGAAAATTAATATATCTCACCATGACAAGACCCGACATATGTTATGCAGTTCAAATACTCAATTAGTTCATGCATAGACCGAAACAATCACATATGAATGCAGCTCTAAAGGTTGTGAGATACTTGAAAGGGTGCCCAAGACTTGGTATTTTCTTATCTCATAACTGTGACATGAAGATGACAGCTTACGGTGACACTGATTATGCTACTTGTCTAATAACCAGAAGATCTATCATTGGTTTCTACATCAAATTTGGGAACTCTTTGATCTCATGGAAAAAAAAAAAGTAGTTCATTGTATCATTATCATCAGTTGAAGCAGAGTATCAAGCTATAGCAAAGACTACTTGCAAAATTGTTTGGATACGAGGACTGCTATGTGACCTTGGAATATAGGTTGATGGGCCGACTGCATTATTCTGTGACAATGATGCCGCACTAAAGTTGGCAACAAATCCAGTTTTTCACGAGAGGACAAAGCACATAGAAGTTGATTGCCATTTCACTCGAGATAAGATCAAAGAAGGAGTTCTCATGACAAAAGGAATTGGAATTGAAGAACATCCTACTGATATCTTCACCAAACCATTATGTCAAAGGCAACACAAGTATTTATTGAGCAAGCTAAGTGTCCTCGACATACATAGGCCACTAGCTTGAGGGGGAGTGTTGGAGAACGGATTTGATATGATTCTAATTGATACTCTACATCCGTGATCAGATATTATCGGAATATTTAGCAAGATAAAATCGGAAGACAATATTCCAAAATATTTTCTGTATATTTTTCTGATCCTTTTTGTACTATAAATACAATCTCGAACTTGTACATTTGCACATACAGAAATACAGATAAGTCTTCTTTTCATTTTCTGTATTCCCTTCACTTTCTATCAAGCACATTCATCATCTCCTTCATGTCATTCAGTTGTTCCTTTTGGAGTTTTGCCTCAGCCTGCAGCTTCTCCTTTTCCTCTTGCAAGCTTAGAGCTGTCGAGTACCTTTTGCACACGACTTCAACACCCTGTTCCTACTTTTTCGCCAACAACTCTTCTGCTGTAATATGCTTCGCTTCGTTTTTCGGGGTGTTGCCTTCTTCGCTTGCTTAGACCAAAGCTTTCTGCTTACCAGGCAGATCAGGTAATGGCTTCTTTTCCTCTGGCTCCAACGAGGCAATAGGTACCTTCGCAGGAGTTTCTTTGTAGTCGTCGAAACCCATACCCATATTCTTGGGACGTAGCTTTGAGTCAATGGGTGTCACAATCCCCTGTTGGTTCTTCCCAAGACCACCCTCGGCCTATCCTCATCCATGGCAGAGGACTCGTCATCCTCATTCTCTCTCTTCGAATTCTCGTCAATCTCTCTGTCCGGCATGACCGTGTTGGTGGACACGAAATTCACGGGTTTCGATAGATGGGCCTTACCTAGGAGTTCCCTGTTTTTCCTTCGCTTCCTCTTGGAGGCATCATCGTAGTCCGAATCGGAGTCCCCCTGACGCGAAGACGCCATAGAGCACGTCTTGCTTAGTCTAGACGCGCTTCTCTCTCCGCCGCTGGTAGTAGAACTCCTTGTCGATCCACTGCCCGTCGTCGTAATCGCTGTCCATCCCCAACCTCTCCATATCCCGGTCCTCGCGGCGCTACTGCAGAATGCCGAGGTGAGTTGGCGGTGTGGATGTGACGGCGGCGGCGGCAGTTGGAGACCGCGATAAGGCGATGCAGCTCAGCTCGAGGGTTGGGGAGAGAGAGTGTGTGAGATCGAGAAGAGGCAGAGAGTGACCGACGCTGGAAACACAAAGAATTGGAAAGCCTAACAAACCTCCTCCTCCTCCTTTTTCTCCCCTTTTTAATTTCTCAGATGTTAACAACTCGTGATTTTTTTATTTATTATTCTCTATTTATTCCAAGGAGAGGAAATTCATTTATCATGATTTTTTTTTTTTTAGTTTATGTTGATGATATCTTGATAATCAACAAAAGATTGAAAAAAATATTTCTTAGGAATTTAAGCTACAAGAAATAAAAGTGAAAGTTTCCTTTAACAATAGGAAGTATATGTTAGATATTATACCGGATAAGTGTATCGAAATGTTAAAACTTTCAAAAAGTACAATTAAGTTATATAATATACTAAATTTGTGTAACCAAGTCTTTTTGTTAACTCTTCTACTTAGTTAACTAAAAATGTTTGACACGCATTTGATGATGATATGACTAAAACATAAAATATAAGGCTAAAATGACTTGGTTCCAATCCAATTTTTTAATATAAATTTTATTTAAATTATATTAAAATTTAAGCTAACTTTTAAAAAGAAAAAGCACAAAAAATGAAGAAAAAGAGAGACGAAAATTTAGGCGAGGGTACCCACCGGTGGGTAGCTGAGTTAGTTCGGCTTTGGGCACTTCATCGCAGAGGTCCTAGGGTCGAAACTCCGCAACCGTTGCTAACACGTCTTAAGTGGGAGGCCTTGGTGGTGGGTTCCTGGCTAGCTCCCATCCAGGTATAGTCGGTGGTCGTCGTTGGGTTTGTCGAGTCCGGCTGCGACCGTGCACTCTTGTAAGGTTGAGCCAAGCCAGATCTTAGATATAAAAATAAATTAGGCGAGGGCCTACTGGCGCCCCACCGTGGGAATGGCCAACCACGATGGGGATGACAGGCCCTGGCCAAGTCGAGGGGAAAATGTAAAAGTATAATTGGATTGTGGGCTTGAATGAGATCGCACGTTTGCTATCATAACTCCTACTTTGAATTGTTAGACAGGTTTTACCTTTGTTTATAACTGATTTGCTACTGTATGTTCATTTAGAGATTTGAATCGGTTCGAACAGTTAAAGCCATGGAGCATTAGATTTCAGGAAAACTATTCATATCATTAAGTATATAAACAATTAGATTTAGTAAATTTCATGTGGAATCATGAGGAACCTATGCAATATATTTCCTACATTTATCAATGTTCAGTTACTTTTTATCGTTTGGGCTAATCGGTTAACATAAGGACTAAAAATTACAGATAATTAAAACCTGCGTGATGAAGATCACGACCATACCTCGAGTAATGAGATTTCTTAACAATAACCTTGCACTTGATTTTTGCACATCAAAATTCTTAATCAATTCATTGGACACGTGGACTCCTATTAATCGAATTGGATCTCAACATGGCTCGAACCTAGAGGTCTAATTGAGCCGCTAGTGCCAAACTCAAAATCAGCTCAACTCCTTACTTGGTGTTTGATTTGAGCTCAACCAAGTAGTAACTTCATGTTTACACTAGAGCTTGATTCGAACGAAAAGTTGAACGTACTTGTATATGATTGAGGATGTCTATGTTTAATTTTATAAAAATCAAATTTTTTGACTTGGGCGTTCACATTTTATTAAGCTGAGTATTTAGCAAGCTCAAGCTTTCAATTTGCAAGATACTCGAGTAGCTCGAGTTAGAGCTCGACTAGATATTAATTGTCAAATGATCATCAACCCAAGCCTGAACTAACTCATGAATAGTTTGACTTAGTTTCACTCTTAGTAGGCCTTCACATATACTCGCTGGGTCTAGGTAATAATTTTCCCGACTCAATTAGCTTGACGAGGGATCACATCTTTTTTTTTTTTCATCGAAAATATCTATTTTATTCCTCATTTAGGTAAAAGTTTGAAACGACAACATACGAGCTTCAGAACGTAGCATCTCCAAAAGAGAAGTGGGGGGATAGACAACCCAATTAACCGGTAGACTTCTATTTTGGTGGGCTTTAGCGACCCAATCCATTATAAAATTACTTTCTCTTCGACAATGGGCCAGCATCAAGTAGTAGAAAGTTTGGGCTCAGGTTCGAGCTTGAAGGATAAGTGCATATGCTTCCCAGCTGATTTGATATGTGGGTTCACTTATCATCTCCACCAAATCAGCTCAGTTGGTCTCCAAGTACAAGTATTCCTCTCTTCTATCTTCAAAGTAGTTTAGGGTTTGACAGATTGTTTTTGCCTCCGCCTGAATCGCTGATGATACTCGCACCGATCGAGCAAATCCATCTATATCAAAACTCCTTTGCTATCTCTGCATATACACGCTATTGACCCTTCCCCTGTTTCTACAATGAATGACCCATCGACATTGATTTTGAGAGATTCGGGGGTGGAGGATTCCATATCTGAGGTGAGGTATTCTGTAATGAGCTTTTTTCATCTGATTTTGCTGTCCACCTACTAAAGTTCTTCTCTATTGCCATGGTTGAGGTGATAATCTAGTCGGAGTGTATTTTCTAAGCTTTGAAAATCCGTATGTTCCAAGCTTTCCAGATCTGCCATAGTTATATCGCAAGAAATTCAAAGAAAATGGAGGTGTGTTTGAAATTCTTGAGCCATTCTTCTATTCATGTTAGTGAATACACATCCACCTATTTATTGATTGCTGAATTCTACCATATTTGTTTGGTCCAGGGGCACAATAGAAACATATGCTCCATGAATTCTGGATGTTGTAGACATATGGCACAAGTCTCAACAGATATTATCTTTCTCCGGCTAGATTCTCCTTTGTTGCTAATGCATTCTGAATCACTTGCCATAAGAAAAACTTAATTTTAGGCCATATATTTGCCTTCCAAATTCGGTTCCAGAGATCTCGAGGTGTTAGGTATGATGATGATGCCCTATTTGACAACTTTTTGTTATGTTGCACCTTGCAGTAGTTATAGACACTTTTTACTGTGAATTGCCATGTTTTTGTTTGCTTCCAAATTAGCTTATCTTGTGGAAATTGCGGGTTAATAGGAGTGGCTAGTATTTCCTAGGTTGTTTGAGAATCAAAAGCTCTTCCACCATCTTCTCATTCCATTTAGCTTCCTCCCTGACCATAAGTTCGGAAACTTGAGTGGGATCCTCTCTATTAGTAGGACCATCATTAATCCTCTTGGCAATCACTAGTCTTCTCGAATGCTGATTTTCTCACCATTTCCAACCACCCATCAAATAGAATTTTGAAAGACTTTGCATCCGATAAGTAAACTCTGTCATCCCCATGAAAGTCGCGAGCCTTTGTCTACATTTGTCAAATCTATATTAGGATAACACAATCCTTTAAAAACTTTGCTCCATAAAGCATTTGGATTTTGGATTAATCTCCATGCCTATTTGCTCAACATAGCCTCATTAAAAGTAATTAAATCACGAAAGCCCAATCCACCTTCATCATTTCTTTCTTTCAGTTTATTCTAGCTTTTCTAGTGTATCCCTTTTCTGTTTTCATTGTTTTTCCACTAGAAATCTGCAATTTTCTTCTCAGTAGCTCGGCAAATGGATAAGGGTATTTTGAAAACTGACATTGCATATTGTGGTAGAGCCTATACCACTACTTTAAGAAGGATTTTTTTTCCAACGAGGGATCACATCTTGTGCTAGTATTAATTGGCTATTCTCCATAAATTTTCATTTTGAATATAAGGATATTAGAGAATATGGTTTGTAAATTATCATTACCAAATTTGTAAATTTTTGAGGGGAAGGTTCCTCATTTGATCTCTTGATTTGAATTACCTTAAAAACCAAAATTATGATGATAACTCGGATTAGATTTTAGACGAATTCAGGGCAATTTTCATCGTTTAGCACTTAAAAGTACAAATCATCATTAACGACCATTTTCCACTACTCTCCACTATCTAAATGTAACTAATAAATTGTGAAACAAAAATAATAATAATAAGGGTAATTGCATCTTTTTAATGACGGATTATCTATCATTTGAAAATTTAAAATAAAAATATCAAATAGCATGTATGAAAAAAAAAAACTGTAAGATTACGTTTGGTCATTTGGATTTCTAATCAATATATGATAGGATATAAAATCCAGAAATTTTGCTATATTCTATCAATTGTTTGATAAAATCAAATATATTCACATCATATCATATACTTTGTTTCGTATAAAACGGCATATTAGTATAAATTAACTAAAAATTTTACAAATGGAGATGATAAAATCTCTCGCGACACTCTTATATTTTTTTTTTCTTTTTATTTTACTTTCCTCTTTTTTAAATTAATTTCTTTTTTTATTTCTTTATTCCCTTTCTATCATTCTCTAATAAATTATATTAACTAGTAAACTATACTAATATACCTAAAATACCTATAATATGCAATAACTTTAAATATATAAATATAAATATTTATATATTAAATTTATATTATAAAATTAAATTAAATTTGAATATATAAATTAAAATAAGATTAAATTAAAATAACTAAATTGTTATTTCTTGTTATTCTGGATTTTTTATATTATAATTTAAATATTATTTATATTGAAATTTAATTTTAATTTTGTTAATTTAAGAAGTTTGTTATTTAGAAAAATAACTTTCATAGATGTTAGTAATCCAATCCACATTTATCCCACCTCCTCTATGAGATAATTTTATTCAGTCTATATCCCCCTTATATTTGACTTTCTTCTATCTTGAGTAGGCACCATATATAATAAATTTTATTCCATCTTGAAATTTTATCATGATTGTCAAATGTAGTCTAAGACATCATAATAGGCTAGTAAGAACCTATTTTCTATCGATAGAAAGAGAGGGAGTGTAAGGGAAACCAAGATGCAAGCAAGCGTAAGAGGGAATGATAGAGCAAGCAAGATGTATTGGACATAAGGCATATGGTGAGCGGTGGGGCTCGATTGCCACATAAGTGGGGCTCGACTGTAGCAACGGCTGGATCTCAGCCAACGTGAGAGACGCGAAGCCCTCAATCGGCGTGAAAGGGAATAATTGACATAGGGGGCCATATAAAAGTATAGTTTTTGATCTATGAATCAGCCAATTTAGCAATCATTTGGGTCCCAAACTCTAGGACAGTTTGAGCCCTAATGGTCGTTAATGACGATTTGTACTTTTAAGTGCTAAATGATGAAAATTGCCCCGAATTCATCTAAAATCTAATCCGAGTTACCGTCATAATTTTGATTTTTAAGGTAATTTAGATCAAGAGATCAAAAGAGGAACCTCCCCCTCAAAGAATTTACAAATTTGGTAATGATAATTTACAAACTGTATTCTCTAATATCCTTATATTCTAGAAAAAAAATGAGAAATAAAAACTTTTCTCATCGTTCACCCTTGCTACTAGTTAGCTACCCACCTGCTGCCACTTGCCCAGGGATTCAACTACTACACAAGTTGAATCAAGTCTTGGTTAATCTGACGTTCAACACCACAACCCGAGGATTCAACTACTACATGAGTGCTTCTTATGGTGATGCCAAATGCTTTGGTCGTGGAGTATGTGCCGTCGGGTTGGCGCACAGTCCAATTGGACTACGCTGCTTGCATGGATTTCACTTATGGCCAAATTAAAGAGTTGTGCCTGCTCAGTGTCGAAACATAGCTTCAGCTTTTTAATTGTAGAATAAAATACGAGCAACACGAATTCACTGAGTGATTTATCGATTCCTTCATATATGGACGAGACCGAGAGTACATTTTTAGGGAAAAGGGTTCTATATGCTTTGTCTCCCTATTGTTATTCAAGAAAGAGAAAAAAGGGTCAAGATGTATCAAGTCCGCAAAAGTTGACAAGTAATGAATGGAGGAGAGCATATGAAAATCTTGTGATTATATAACCTGGTTCACCTTTAGGTTTGGTTTGGTATGGCAAAGAGTATTTTTTTTTTTTTTTTATTCTTGAGATAAAGTGCATTGAAAGTTTTAAAACTTATCATAAAAATGTAATTTGATTTTAAAATTTTAAAAAAGTATAAATAAGTTTTAAAATTTGTCAAATTAGTCCAATCAAGTCTTTCTATCAATTGCATTTTTTAAAAATTTTAGAACTTGATTACACTTTCGTGATAAATTTTAAGACTTGATTGTAATTTTTAAAAATTTAAGAGTCGATTGACACTTTCTAATAATTTTTAGAGCTTTGAAGCACTTCCAAGTAGTCACCGTTTGGAAAAAAAACGATACCTCCGATTTGAAATCTCTAGCTTTCTTGTAAGCAGTTGAGGCATCGGGCAAATGGAACCTTGAAAATGTTGCTCAGGAGGGTTCCCTGGACATTTAAACTGTTTGTTCTGACTTGCTAAAAAGAAAAAGATAATTATGATAAAACTGTAACTAGGTCAAAAAGGAGAAGCAAAGCCAAAAGTAAGTGCACTTTCGATTGATTCATCACAACTGAATAAAGGAGGCATGAATTGCTTTTAGTAATAAATGGCCTCAAGTGACGCTTCCAATGCTAATATCAACCGACCTAAGTGAGGTTCTTAGTAGCAGTATCCAGATGGAGACTTTGACCATAAAATTGTCCATATCAATGAGCTCAAACACACAGAACCCCTTCATTCAAACAAGCTTCTCTCATAAAAGTGGGCTAGAGATGTTTGCTGGATAATAGATGTCTTGAGCTGCACCAGCTTTGATTTGTCTAGATACCCAAGTCACAATTTGCTTGTTCTTCTGAATGCATCTCTTTATGAATTCACAAGGAACACTCTTGCCGATGTAGATATTTGCAAACCAATATATGATGAGGAAAAGAATAAATACAAACAAACAATAAAGAGAAAAGTCAAACAAAATGTAAATTATATGCTTGTATTTACTAGTTTCAGGAGTTTCAATAAGCAGCTTAACTGGCAAATAGAAGTGTTCAACCCCAACCTGCGATTTGAAGTCAAAATGTCATAATAAGGTACTTACAGACTCTACAATAGTGTACACTATTTTTGACGTCTCATGGTAAAACTTCAGGAGTTGCTAACATTGATCCTCTCCAACACATCCTCTTAGTCTACGAATATTAGTGACCTTCTTTACACCTGATTAGTATTAAAAAAATACAATCTTTTATTTTAGAATTGATAATCTTATGAATCCATAAATTAAAAAAATGAAAGTTCAAAATCAAAATTTTACACATGTAGCCATTAACACTTAAAGGAAAATAACATCTCATGTGATTCCAATGAATAAGCAATTTGGGAAAACAGTGGACTATAGGGCAAGATGTAGATGGAATTCACTCTCTAGGTTTCAAATTTCATCACTGCTTGAGGGATAATGTATCTATATAAGCACTTTTATCAAATATGATTACAATAGTATAGTCTCCCCCATATTTGAAAATTATTGGGTGACGGAGTGACAGAATATTGCATCAATTTCCACATTCCTTCTAGGACTAAAAGACGTCACTTTTGACATTCTCTCAGGGCAGGTGTTGAACCAGAGATCCTTACCAAAAAGGCAATGATAAAAGCGTGACAAGCTCAAGAGGGACACCCAAAGTAGAAAATGAGCGCAGGACTTTTAATCACAAACATCCGATGTATGGAGAGTGGCCAGGCCTAGAAATGATAAGATTGTAACTAGCTCAGAAAAGAGCACAATTACAAATATAAATGCACCTTCATACGGTTTCGTCACAACAGAATAGAAGAATGAATCGCTTTTGACTAATATATGGCCTAAAGTGACTTCCAATGCTCATCCCAATTCAACCTAAACATCATCGTTCCTATCAGTGAGCTCAATCATGCAAACATCCCCTTCACTCAAGACAAGTTTCACTCACAAACTTGGACCAACACAGAAGTTCACCACACTACAGGATTGATAGGTCCAGATGGTCCATGGACAAAATGTGTCCGAGTACCTAGGAGTCACAGTTTGCTGGTTTTCTTGACAGTATGTATATAAATTCACAACTTTCTGCCCATGAAGACATTTGACCAGCCGATATATAATAAGGCATGGAATGTAAACATACACTGAAGAGAAAAGGCAAACAAGATGTGCATTTATGCTAGTATTTGCTAGTTCCAGAGTCCATGTTAGCAATCTAAATGGCTTGATGAGATAGTCTTTAATCACAACTTGCAATGTGAAATCAAAATATCACAATCCTATGCTCTTAGACTCTACAATAAGTGTGTATAATCAATATAGAACACGAATAAATCTGGTGAATATCTGAGTCACCAGTCTTGCATTGCAGTATGCATCAAACAATGAAAAGTTGCACCTAGGGTCCTAGATGGATGCATATACACAAAAAGTAAGTGATCTTTTGCTTGGCAAAAAAGAAGTGATCTTCTTTTCTTCTTTTCATACCACCGAGGTGGTGGGACTAATTTTTGAGGTCTGGGGCAGCACTACCTTCCCTTCATTTCCAAAAGCAAGTTAGAACCTGCTTGCAATAGTAGATCTCATGAACCAGTCGTTCCAAGGCAGCAATACCCACTAGTGTTGCCGTGCTATTGCAGAGAGCTCACTCATCCCAAGCCGAGGCCTGTTTCTGTAGTTATGGCTTAAGCCAGACATTTCGTGTCACCTCTTCTTCCCAAGCCTAGGCAGCCAGAGAAAGTACCAAGTAGTCATTTTTGGGAGGAATTTATACTTACACTAGAAGCCAGAGAAAGTACCAAGTAGTCATCTTTAGGAGGAATTTATACTTCAATTAGAAATCATTAAATTCCTAACTTATGGTTGTTATTGCCTTTCTCAACCCTCTGACCTTGTCTCCACACCCACCTATCACTAGGTTATTTCCCAAATACCATTTGACTTTTTGTTTTCCCCTAGTCCCTTTACTCAGTGTTTAATATGCCTGTTTTACACATATAACCATGAATACTTCAAGGAAGACAATATATCCTGTGGTTTCTATAAAAAACAAATTAACATGGGAAAAAATTGGGTGGTGGAATGCAGATATAGAATAGGTGGCATTCATATTTGAGCTATGCCAGTTATGAATGGAGATCTCCTTACCGCCACTTCTTTCTTAAGAAAAGATGGCCACGTCACCGTTTGAGAAAAGGGATAGTCTGATTTGAACTCTCTAGCTTTCTCAAGGGTAGTAAGAGGCCTCAGGCACTTGGAACCAAGTAGAAGCTGCTCAGGAGGGCTCACTGGATAATTAGAATGTCCTGACCTGCACCAAAAAAAAAAAGAATTCTGATTAGTTTGTAACAACTCTGAATTCTCATGATGACATTTCAGGTTTTAATTTTTGCTCTAATATTGAAGCGCATCCTTTTTGGTTCATTTAGATTTGGAATGCAGCACTAATGAGTGAGCATCCGGATTATTGTGAACCTCACAAACCCAATGGGAAGGGAAGAAGTATACTTCATTGATTCACCAAGACTAAACAAAGGAGATATAACTATGAATACTTGAATTTATTTTGGACAAGCCAAAGTGACACTTCCAGAGTTCATTTCGATCAATGTAAACCAAATCGTTAACTAGCACTAGTGAAAATGTAGACTCTGAACACATATCCTCCCCATCAATGAGCTCAAACACACAAACATCTACATGCAGAGGAGCTTCTCTAGCAAATGTGGGCCAACCAGTAGAAAAAGATGCCCCACATCCACGACTCCTGAGCTTCATCATCCACGACCTGTTTGAATGCCTGAGTGTTGCAATTTGTTTGTTTTCCTGATTATGTCGCTTGATGAATTGAACAGAAGCAGTCTACCCATTTACGTGGTTGAAAACCAATATACGGTGAAGAAAGACCAAAACATAAGCATACACTAATGAGAGAATCTAATCACACACCGTGAATTTAAGGTAGTAGTTGCTAGTTTCAGGAGTTTTAATTGATAATAAACCTTCTAATGATAGTAAACAATCTCAACGTGCAACCCAAAGTCAAATGTCAAAATATATGCTCCTAGAGTGCAATAGGGTACATAACCAGAAAAAGCCTTCCATGTCCTATATATATTTGAAACCATGAATTTCACCCACAAAGACCACAAGTGCAGGGGAAAAGGCAAAGACATCAATGACCAAAACATGGATGGAAGTGAAAATTTTAATCTAAGCTGTTCAATTCTTTCAAGCACAGCTCAAATTTTATCAAGCTACTAATTCAATTTGACAAAGTAAACTATCTTTTTTTTTCCTCAAATATCTTATTACATTAAAATTATTCGTCATCAGATCTATAATGAAATTTCAGAATCATAACTAGCCGACTCTTATCTTTCAGGTCTTTCCTTTAATTGTAGAGGTAGCAACATTCTTTGCAATTTGCTGTCCATATCAACTAGACTCCTTGTGTGAATAACATGTATATATTCTACTTTTACTCTATTGAATAACATTGTCAAATTTCTCCACATAAGAGGACTAGGATTCTAAGTCTTAAGACTTGCCTCAGCAATTACTTTCCAACACATCTATCCACAAAAAAGGAGACAACCAATATCTTTTCGAACCTCGACCACCAGCTTATCTCCCAATAATTGTCCTTTCATTCTTTTCCCTGATTCAATTACTCCATTGTCATGATATATACCTGGTTTTAAACATATACCCATGAACACTTCAAGGAAAAAAAAACATGTCATGTGGTTTACTACATTAAGTCAACTTCATAATACACTAGAGTATGAGCAAAGATATAAACAACATTCATATGTTTGATTTTCAGACATGCAAGCTTGAGTCAATAAGTGTAGGATCATACTAAGCCATACTTAACATAAGATGGCCTCATCACCACCTTGAAAAAGGGATGCTCCGTTTGAATTTATTCACTGATTTAAGAATAGTGAGAGGCCTTGGGTGCGTGGGACCAGAAAAAAACCAGCTTAGGATGCCTCAATCTACTCGAATGTTTGGTCCTGCCTGTACTTAAAAAAAGACAACTTTAGAGACAGTTTAAGTACACTTCATTAGTTTGACTTGCTAAGAAAAGATTTAGCATATATTGGAACTATATTTTATCATTGCAGCATCACCTAACCAATCAAGAAAAAGGAAAGGGCTTCTTAAAAACTATTCTAGAGTTTGAAAAGAACAAAGAAAAGAGGATAACACAAGCAAAAACAAGACATGTTAAACCTCAAGCCACGCCTCAAATTCTCATGATGATGAGTAGTCTGGAGTTTATTGAGAACAAGGTGAAAAAATGACTCCTCATATTTTTGACAAGGTAGGGGATTCTCTAAATATTTTCAAGTTTCATGATTTCTTCCATTTTTCATGATGGAAAATTCACACCTAATGTTTGAGAGAGATCTCTCTCACTAAAGCAATTTTATCCAATATATCATCACATGAAAAATGAAGATTCCCTTTGTAATGGAGAAATGGGGAGCCCGGGGGGGCGAGGGGGAATAATTGCCGATGGACTAATAATGCTACAGAAATATATGGGACCCCTTCCACAACCAAACCATTTCTTTAAAGGTAGAATCATCTGGAAGGGTGAGAAGAAGCATCCAAACATGAGACTTTGAACACTATATCATCTTTATCGATGAGAGCTCAAACATGCAGAAATCTCCATCACAGACGTGTTTCTCTTGCCAATGCTCACGAGGAAAGAGAATTATGTAAGCAGAAATAAGACATGTTAAATCACAAGTCACCCCTCCAAATTCTCATGATGATGAACAAGGCGTAAAACTGACTCCCTCATGTTTTGACAAGGCATGGTGATTCTCTGAATTTGCAAGTTTGACTATATCATCTCCATCGACGATGAGCTCAAACACACAAAATCTCCTACGTAGACACATTTCTCTCGCCAATAGGGCAATTAAATTGCTAGTTTAAGGAACTCATGCTTTTAAACTCTGATGTGGAACGAATTTTGAAGAACAAACCCTAGCTGAAGAGAAGGCGAGGATTGAGGAAGGTCTCTATGAAACCAGCTTCCAGGCTTCAAACTAATACACGCGCAATAAGACACCAAAATCGGAAGAATCGTGAACTTACGAGTTTGCCAGGGAGAGACAAGAGAGTACGATCTTCTTCTTCTTTGATGATGAACTGAGTGGAGGACCGTCTATCTAGACTCAGCGGTGCCATCTCCGGCGTCGCACTTTCGTCTTCTCTCCGGCGGCGGCGACGACGATAACACTCCATCTGGTTGAATCTCTCTCTCTCCCCTACTTCGCTCCGCTCCGCTAAGTGCAGCTTCGCTTCTCTCAATCCTCGCAATTCCCGACGCTTCGTCTTCGCTCCGACCTCCGAGAACGAAGAAGATGGAGAGAGCCTCTGGCGTCAAGAAGGAGAAGCAGCCCTGCTTTGCTTCCTCCCTTCAGGACACCTCCGATCGGGTCTCTCTCTCTTCTTCAGGGAATGGTGGGGAGTGCGCACTGCTGTTTCAGTCAAGGAGGCGAGATCAATCGATAGGGTTAATGATGTTGCTAATCAGACGTAATCAATAATAGAAAAATTTTAAAAAAGAAAACTTACCAGTTTTATGTCCATTTGTTTATGCTGATAACTTTTGTATGGTTGTATTGAGATCGTCACCCTGCTCCCCCCAATTCCCAAATGGCCACTTGTATCTGAACAGTGTCACATCTCTTAGTTCTGGTGTGCTTAGCATACCCTCAGTAAATATTTTCATTTTCGGACATTCTTCCACTTCAATGCTCCACAAGGATGGGAACCTGAAGCTGCAACTCGTGGTGGAGGAGAAGCATTCTAGGCTTGGCAAATTTTGGAGTGTCAACCATCCAAGATTCTCGAAAGAAATCACTTTTCCCTCTTCGTTTTCATCGTTGGCCACTACTTCTTTCATTCTTTCACATCCTATTATAGTCATCCATTGGAGATGCACCAAATTTGTGACCGCTGAAGCTGTTACTAGATGTACCAATCCAGAGGAATTCTTCATCTCTAAGTCCGTGAGATTCTGGAAGGATGTCACCGCCGGAAATATTGTTGTCAAATGTGGACAATCCCAAACCTCAAACGTTTCGATGCTCCAAAGAATTTTCGACATTGAGGAGTCTTCTCTCCATACACGTTTTAGGTTGTGTAGCTTGTTTAACTTAAGTTTTGTTAAATTTTCAAGCACCGAATGTTTCCCCTCGTCAACAAGCCCTTCATCAGAGAATATTTCTTCAAAGGAGCTACACAATATCTCAAGACTTTGTAGATTTTGAAATTTCTCTAGGAGGAATATGGGAGGAAATGTCGTCTTTTCATCATGAAAGCATGCCAATGTTAGTGCTTTTGCCTTGTCAAAGATGTCCTCGGGAAATTTTCCATCTTGTATCATCGAAATATCTTTATCGACTAATGAAAGTCTCTCTAACATGGGAAAGTCCTGTCAAATTGCCAATTCAACAAGAGAAGTAAATTCAACAAAGGTTCGGCGATAAATCATGTGTCATGAAAGGTAAACCTAATTCCGATGATTTGCTTGTAAGGTGGCCATCTTCTTACACTTAATTAAATCTAAAGATCTCTACGCACAAGTCTCAAGCTTTCAAAAATCTCAAGTAGAGGTTGGTACGGTTACGTTGGTAGAGAGAATCTAAATTCAAGATCCCTCCAGCTCACCAAATTCATATTTTATTAGAATTATCTTATACTATCAACAAAAATTTGTCGACTTTGGAATCTTATGTAATGGGATGCACTCGTGATGTTACTAAAACATATGGGGTCCACAGATTTAAAAGTGTGCTTAAGATATAAGAAACGTCTTATGTTGTCTGCAAACTTATAGGTAAAGGGTTTCTATAGTATTCTATTTTGTGGACATGAAATATAACGAGCAAATTAAAGGATAAAATAGAATATAGTGAACTAAGGTTCTTTAAAAAAAAAAAAAGATGTTATTTAGATAAGATTAAATCTCATTGATTTTTAGATTAAGAATATATTGTGTTCTCAAAGAAACCTATAAATATTTTTGTATATTATGTAATGGAATATCTTACGGTGTCCACCAACTAAAAACATAAGATATTAGAAGCATCTTAATGTTGTCGACAAACTAATAGGTGAGGGAGATATGTTTTCTATAATATCATAACATGACGTGATTATGAAGGGGACATGAGATTAGTGAGTGTGTTAAAGAACAAAGTAGAAATTGAGCAAGAGCCATTGTAATCATACCTTCTCAAGTGAAGAGTGTGCTTCTTGATTTGAAAGCTCTTGTTGATCGTTTCTTTGAGTCCCATTGTTCATGAATGCCGCAAAGGAGAACATGTTCACTTTGTCACAGTGAGTCACACGCAAGTCCCCCAAGAGTGGCCAATTTACAATGGGCAAGTTAGGGCAAAAACTCTCGAGTCGTGGCATATCATGCAATACTAGAAACTTTAGTTTCGGGAAAAGAACTTGAGCAGTATTGGAGTGTGGAGTGTCATCTCCACTTGTGACTATTTCCTCGATCATGCAAGACTCCACTTGAAGTTTATAAAGTTGGGTTAGACTTGTAGCCACCCAATGCGGAAACAGATTTTCAAGGCTCTTACAGTTCCGAGCCTCCACTTGCCATAAATTATCACAAGTGAGAGTTTCTAGAGGACCGTTGGCCCATATTTTGCATAAACTGTCCATGTGTGAGAGAAACATTGACTTGAGTTGAGGAAATTGTACCTGCCATATTGAAAAAAATGACACAATGTATGTGATTACATTGAGTTATGACCTCAAAGAAGGAATTTCCAAACTTCCCTCACTCTCACAAATCATGAGAATGCAAGAGCTTGTTAGTGACATAAAGAGGGCGGAGCTAATTGATGCTTTCATTTCAATTGACTAATGACTAAGGCCAAGTATATTGCATTGCAACAAGCATGAAATGATAAATGCATTTAAAATCAATAGTATATTGAGCATCGGCTTTTAAGTGGCTTAATTGACATTTAATTCTAGCAACGCCTTATCCCCTTTTATAGAAAAGGCCTCATTTCTTTAATTTTTGGAAATCTGAAATGATGAATTCTCGGATTCTCCAACTTCCAGATTTGTTTGCAGCAATCATTATCAAAATTGATTGCACTGAATTTTTGATAATGCAGCATTAGATAAAGTAAGAATTTCTTAGATTTATTTGATTCAAGGTGAACATGCATAACAATTAGAGAAAAAGTAAGGGCATGGTGAGGACGAGCCAGTCATCTAAGGGTATGAATAATGTGTGCAAAGAAATTAATCACCGTATGTATTGATGAATGAATGGATGAAGCTGACGCTCAGCTCAACATTATTTCCTCTATTTAATGAGCACTGATACATATTCAACACTAATACCAAATTGCAAATAGTACTTATAAATCTTCTAATTAATAAAGTTCACTAATGAGAAGCATCATGAAAATTATATGGTGAACTAGATAAAAATAATAATAACTTCAATTGTTTACAATTTTTTTCCTTTTTATGTACGGAAAATTTTTGTATTGAAAGAAAATAAAATCTTAATAGGCATGGCAACATAACAACTTGAATAAATAACGTATGTTATGATCTCATACAAAGCAAGTTGGGTCAATTTAATAGTTCTACATTGGACCATTAATAACTTCCTTGAAATAATATTTATTTAATTTTGAGGTGGAAAAATAAAAATAGAATCTTGCAGTGGGCTAGTGATCCAACCGTTGGCAAAAAGTGGGTGTGCAACCGCTCACCACTTTTGTTTGTTTAGAGAAAATCAACTGTGTTTTCTTTTATCGAGATAACCTCTTAAGAAATGTCCATTGAGAAGCAAGAATTGATATTTTTCATTTGGTTACAATAATATAACGCAATTATGATCTGTTATAACCAAAAAACAAAATGACTTTCCACACTTTCTTAAATCTATTTATATCCTTAGTTGAGGATTTTGATGAGTTTTTGAAATTATCTAACAATGTGGGAGAAACCTATTATCACATGGCAGCTCATATTTGATGCTAAAAATGAAATTAAGGCTATCACAACTTGTCACTACGAAAAATCAGTTGACTATTTTCATATTTCCCCAAATTTATTAGTATTCTTGATTGAGTGTCATAATAAGTTTTGAAATATCCCCGGTATGAGGGGATACCTATTATTATGTGACAGCTTATACATGTAAATGACATTAGAAGTAAATAAATAATTAGTGATAGCTCTTACGGTTAAAGAGTAAAGAAATGTGTAGATACAAAAAATTATTACGTAAAAGCATTAGAATAAGAAAAACACAGGCATAAAAGAAAAGCAATATAATGGAAATTTGTACAGAATCTATACTAAAAAAGCCAAAAAAATCAAATTTGAGTTAATATCACGCATTTTCAAGTGCACGAGGATTCAACCCAAAAAAACAAAAAAGTGCCCAAAAAGGTTGTCATTTATTGCGTTTAGTCTTCCTGAGACGGAATGAAATTATTGATTGGATAATCGATTCCTATTTTTTTAATTTTTTATGTAGCTATGATATTGATTAAATATTGGCTTTTATTTTTGTTAGATGACCAAATATTGTTTCCTATTATGAAATATTATTTGCAGTGTTGGCAACAAGAAAATATTTAGCAAGTTGCCAACGCCACGTTACGTGCAATTTTTCACCCGCACCAACTACATATGGACAGGTATATACTATGTGATTTTAAATTAAATAAAAATAAAAGATCTCAATCCACCTCACTTTCCTTCTCCATCTACGCTTTCTCCTCCATCTCCAGCCACATTGAGCCCAACATTCCTGCCTCCCTCCGCCGTCGCCACCGACGCCGTCTCGTCCATGGCCGCGTTCAAGCTCCCGCCGTCTCGTCCATGGCCACTCTTCCCTGACATCTATTCCTCTGTTTTTTCTTTCGCTGTTTGACCTCGCAGTCCGTGGCCGTCGGGATCTCAAACTCGCCGTCAAGGCTCATGGCCATGGACAAGCTGCAGTCGCCAGATCTGTGGAGGAGCCTCCTCGCGAACCCATGGACGAGCCAGGCTTGCATCCATGGACGATACCAGATCTGGAGGAACGACTCCAGTCCAGATCTGGACGGGCAACGACCACGAGCAGCCGTGACGATGGAGAGGTGGCTCGGCCATGGACGGGGCTGACCACGAGCCAGCCGCGGGCGACGACGGAGGGGACAATGGCAGTCCATGAGCCGTCGTTTCTCGCGACGGGACTTCCAGATCTGCAACCATGGCTCCAGCGACAGCGGCTCGTCCATGGTCGCGAGCGACGGCGGTCCACTTCCAGATCTGCTGCTCCGTCGTTATGGACGGCCAGATTTCGAGATCTGTAGAACGATGACACGGACAAAACAGAGGAAGCCAGCCATGCTCGGCTTGGACATAGCGGGGGTCAGCCTAATCAAGGCACCGGTGACTCTGCCGTTGGCGACAGCGGAGGAGGGGCGGAGGTGGGGCGGCTGTGGGCGAAGGAGGAGGAAGAGAGGGCTGAAGAGAAGATTTTCTAATTTTTTTTTTTGAGATTCCACGTCAATATGGAATTAATATGTGGATGTTGTGATATGAAATCACTAATGTTTTCTTGTTGGGAACCATCCACGGATTGTCTCCTATTAATTATCCAGCTGTCTTTGAACAAACAATAATCATCCAGCTGTCCTTTTCTTTCTTTTATTTTTTCCTTTTCTTTTTTTGAAAAAAGCAATCGGCCTTTTTCTCTTCCCAAACATAGATCGTATGCGCTATCACACTAATTATCACTAAATACAATAAATCATAATTATTATTTATTGCAAAACAAAAGATCTGTAATTTGATAGGTTGTTCGAGTACAGTTGTTCAAATATTATTTATGAAAGAAGAAGACGAATCGGTTCATATGTATCAACCTTTTTATTTTTATTTATGTTAATATCAAAAACTAGCTCGAGCATTGGTGAATAATTAAGAAATTAAGAGATGATTGCATCAATCATTATCGAAGTTTAGAGCACTCCAATTAAAAAGAGCCACTCTCTCTAATTCATCCAATTTCATCGATTGGGAAGATGATTATGGTACAATGAGCTACAATAGCTAAGCAATTTGAGAACTGAACTTTTATTATTAAGAAGTTTTCTTTTCCTTTTCTCTTCATGTTCAATAGAATCACATGAGTTTGCTTCTGCGCAAAGAAAATATGAAGCAGCTCATATTATTTTGCAACTTTTAGATGCTATTCCATGTTTACTGTTTAGTACTTTATATAGTTTGAAATTGTAAAAAGTAAGTGTTTTTATATGGTTATTTTGATAACTTTTTTAAAAACCACACTAATTAATTCTAAAGTACGGCATATGATATAATTATTGACACCAAGATTACACTTCTAAAAGGATACGGAGATGTACCACTCATAGTTATATTTATTGAGGATTAGAAAATTTGTAATCTTTGAATATTAGAAGATTATGTACATAATTTCACACAAAGCACGGGAATGCTACTACTTATAAGACATACAATTAGAAGATTTTGAATTCACACCAATTTATTGATGCCTGAATTGTTTTGCATTAACAATTCAATGCATTATGTTTGTTTGGACTTTGAAGAAAATCACCCATGTTTTCTTTTACTGTGTTATAACCTCTTAAGAGTTGTCCATTGAGAAGCAAGTATTGATATTTTTCATTTGGTTACAATAAAATTAATGCAATTATATCCTGTGACAACCAAAAAAACAAAATGACTTTCCACCCTTCCCTAAATCTATCAATATTCTTAATTGAGGATTTTGATGAGTTTTTGAAATTATCTAACAATGTAGGAGATATCTATTATTACATGACTACTCATATTTGACACAAAAATGAATTAACGCTATCAAACTTGTCACAACCAAAACATCTTACGATAATTTTCATACTTCCCCAAATTTATTAGTATTATTGATGGAGTTTTATAATGACTTTTTGAAATATTCTCAAAATGCGGGCATACCTTTTATTACATGACAGCTCATACATTTAAATGACATCAGAAGTAAATGAATGAGTAGTGCTAACACTCACGATTAAAGCGTAAACAAATGCGTGGACAATCATTATGATTAAACATTCTACTTGCAAGTAACAATAGAAAGCATTGTGTAAAAGCATTAGAATAAGTAAAAACACAAGCATTTCCTCCTTTAAAAAAGGAAGCAATAATTGGAACTCGTACAAAATCCGTAAGAAAAAAGGCCAAAAAAGGAGAGTTGGCATGTGTTATTTGCCTTTTTGAGAAGTGATGTAAACCAAAATAAATTTGGTAAAGATGCAAGCTTGTCATTCACTTAATCAACCAATATGCGTTCGAAAATTGATTTTTATTCTTCAAAAAATTAGACAATGGTGGGTTGTATTTTCCTTATTATTCTACTTTGACAACAACCTGTCCTAAATTCTGTCGAATGGATAAAATAATCAAAGGATTTTAAAATTGTATTTTGTTTGAATTTTAAAAAGAAAATTATACTGTATATTTAACAAATGTCTCGATTCACATGGTCCTAATTAACAGCTTGGGTCGGTATCATGAATTTTCAGGTGTCTGAGGGGGCCTTCATTTATTACGTTCAGTCTTTAGCCGACCCCACCTATCAATCAAACAATCAAAATTTCTGCTCCTACTCTCTCTCTCTTAACGCTCCGTTGATGGCAAAGCCGGGCCCACCTATCAATTAAACAATCAAAATTTCTGCTCCCCACTCTCTCCCCTCCGTTAATGAACAACTCTGTTCTCCCTCTCTTTCTCCGTTATCTCTCTCTCTCTCAAGTTCAGGATGCCATGGGGCCACATTCACCCTGATTTTTTCTCTCTTCCTTTCTCCTTACCTTCTTGGATTTCTTCGCCAAAATCAAAGCACGGACTGAATCGACGCCAAAATCACTTCCGCATCGGAGATCCACTTCGACCCACCATAACCAACAAACTCCGGTTCGCGTAATCGCTCGGAACCCACGCATGCACGCGCACAGAGAGGAGGCGAGCTTCAGAGAAGCGATTCCGAAGCTTCCGATTCAACCATTGGACAGACCACCCAATCAATCGCCCCAAGAAAATAAGGTAGATGAGGAGGGGGGGAGAGGGGGAGGAAGAAGAGTTATTGTTACTTGACTGGGTAAATTCGGTTCACTTTCTTCTTCTTTTTTCCCCTCATCTCAAGACGAGGATCAAGCTGAAACGAATGACTAAGAGCAAACAGTTCTTAGTGGGGGAGAAGCTAAAACACCAAATAGACTCTGTCTAATTTCTTTCTTTTTCTATTTTTTTTTCCTGTCCGATGAGCGCACCGCAACCGACGGAGGCCGAGGCGGCGGTGTGGTTCACGAATACAAATGCGCCTTCGCGGAGGAAAGAGAGAGCAGAGAGGGGAGAGATTTTAGTCGTGAAAGAGAGAGAGAGAGAGAGCAGAGCCACACCATGAAGAGGAGAGCAGAGTTTTCCAGTAACAGGGTGATGATGAAGAGAGAGGGGAGCAGAAATTTTGTTGGTTCAACTGATAGGGGAGCCGAGCTTTGCCACGTGTCAATCTGTAGATGGTTTAATACGAATCCTACATGGTGTTTTTAATACACCTAATATTTTCTCCCTAAGACGGAATGGTAGTGTTGATTGGATAATTCATTCCGATTTTTAAAATTTCTTTTAGCTAGGACATTGACTAAATATTGTTATCTAGTTATGAAATATCACTTGCAATGTCGACGACCACCCAAGGAACTTCTACTATTTATTATCCAGTTGTCCTCTTCTCTCTTTTGTTTTTTTCCCTTTTTTGCCATTTCTTTATTGGAAACAGCAATCTGCCTTTTCTCTTGCCAAATAAAGATTGTGCGTAGTACTACACTAATTGTCACTAAATATAATAATCTAAAGTTAATATTTATTGTATAACACAGGTACGTAATTTGATAGGTTGTTGCAGTATAGCGATTCAAGTATCATTTACAAACAAAGAAGATGAACTGCTTCGTGCATTGACCTTTTCATTTATATTTATTTTATTATCAAAACCCAGCTCAAGCATTGGTCATTATAAAGAAATAAAAAAAAATGATTGCACTAATCAATTTCGATATTTAGAGCACTTTAATTAAAAGAGCAGTTCTCTCTAATTCCTCCAATTTCATTGATTGGGAAGATGATTATGGCACAATGAGCTATAATAGCTAAGCAATTTGTGAACTAGGCTTTTGTAATTATGAAGTTTTCTTTTCGCCTTTTCTTCATGTTTAATAGAATGACGCCAATTTGCTTTTGCGCAAGAAAATATGAAGTGGGCGATACTTCATATTTTTTTGCCATTTTTAGATGTTATTCCGTATTTACTGTTTTGTTCATTATAGTTGAAATTGCAAAAAGTAAATGTTTTCATATGGTTACCGTGATAACTTTTAATCAATGCTAAGGTACTGCACATAATATGATTTTATGAGCTCACAAAAACAACACTTATAACAATATATGGAGATGACAATTAATAGTTATATTTGCTGGGGACTAGAATTTTTTTTAATCTTTCATGTAATTATTAATTGATTATGTACATAAATTTGTATAATTAAATGACTTTAAAATTGCACATAGTTATTAATGTCTGAATTGTTTTGCATTAATACTTGATGGATGTGATCATGGATTAATACTTGAGAAAAGCATTGATGATTGATATTACATACATTTATTTCTAGCACATTTCTCTGCACTACAAAGCATTGTCCAATTATACGCAAACGAATATGTTCAAATGAAATACCAAAAATGCATTTGTTTGAGAGACTAACCTGTGGAGTGAAAAGTGAAGGGGCGCCATTATCAATCTCCATCAAAGATTGCCCAGTTAGACTTATCATCTTAGGGCAATGGGCAATGCTCAACATTGATAAAACAGGACATTCCAGCATATGATTCTTCCATGAGAGGAAACTAGTCAAATTGGGCAAGCATTCCAAATTTATCCGCCTAAGATTTGGGAATGTAATCTCCCCCATTGAGCTTCCCTGCCCTTCTTCATCTGCGATCACTCCTTCCATTTGATTACACGCCTTTATTTCCATTTCCCATAGATTGGGAAGGCATCGAGCCATTGATGAAACAAAAGCATGTCTCAAGTTGCTGCATTTATAAAGGCTCAGATGCTCTAGCGAATTGAAGCACATCATTCCTTTGAGATCTCTATTCCATAGTTGCCTTAACTTTGGTAGATTGACCAAGCATAGACTCTGTAGCTGAGGTAGCACTCGAGTGCAATCCACAGCCTCAAGCCCTTCAAGATCAAATATTTCTTCCAAAAGCTCGCAATGGCACACTTGCAAGCTTGTCATTCTCTCTAAAACAAGTATCAAACTAGATGGCATAGCGTTAATAAATGATGGACATTTATCCACCACTAGTGATTCTAATTGCCGAAATGACTTGATGGGATTAAGTTCACTGTGCCATTTTCCAATCAACTCCGGGAACTCAAACAACCGCATAAACTTAATCGCAGCAAACGTACCCTATCAGAAAACACATCATTAAACGTAAAATTCTTGCTAAAAAAAAATTACTTTATTGGTGATAAAGAAAAAATCAAATTGCATAGAATTGAGTAATTGAAGCATACCATTTCTTCAAACATATTTTGGATGGTCATGTTGAGGTTTCCCTTCCAAAAATATAGGTACTTTGGTGATCCATACCCTTTATTCAAACATACTTGTACTCTCTCTAGCTTTGGTGCCTCCATTGGTCCCTTGGAGAAGAACTTCATCTTGGGACATATATTTGTAATGACATCTTCCAAGAGAGGGAACTTCAAAGTGTATCCACCTGAGCTAAAACATCTCAACCTAGCCAACCCATCAAGCTCCATATACTTCAATTGATTGAAAGCCACTACATGCCCCTCCTTTCCTCCCTCGTCACTGATGACTTCTGTCAATATTTCACATTTACTAATCCTCAATTTTGTGAGTGCCACTAAATTTGTAGCCATTGTCGGTGTGAACATATTTGACAGCCCATGACAATGTGACACATCTAGAGTCTTCATATGCTGAAAATACTTATGTCGATGACTCCAAATCGGAATGTACTGGAGACAAAAGAAAAGGTGCTAAGTAGGAATTCTGACCAAAATGTGTTAAGCATGGGAAAAATGATAATTTGGATATGCTCGTATAACAATCATCTAATAACATTAGTGTCTCATAGATGCCAAACTCAAATAAAATCTCTTCCTTTGTGCTTTTTTGGCTACCCCAAGAATGAAATAGCTACTATATGTAGCAATTGTTAAATCACTTAGAGAAGGTCATTTAAGCTGCAATATGGATGAAATTTTGAAGTGAAATTGCAACATTTCATAAATTAATTAAGAATGAGGAAGAATTCATTTAAAGAAACAAAAGGCAAGTCACACAAGTAATCACCGTTAGACAAGTCACTGAATTGATGTGGTTTAACATGAATGCAGCTAAGGGACTGCTTGAGGAAAAAAAATTAGCCATTAGAAAGAAAATGATGGAGAGATTGAGATTAAAAAGGCAATCGATCAACCATCAAATGGTACGCTACAGTAGGAGGTATGATTTTATCTAATACCGAATGCCCAAAATCAATAGTATATCACTCTAAAGCACTTACATAGGTAGGCTTAGAGAAAGCAATTAAAAAAGTTGCTTGGGGCAAATGAACAAATTGTACTCACATCATTCCACACTCAAAATGACCATATATACTTAATCAGTTGAATTTTCCTTTCAAAATTGATTTTCAGTTAATGCTGAAAGATCCAATAGTTATATGCCAATGACAGATCATATACATATACTCGAGTGAAATTATAGAAAACAGTGCTAAATATCTCATTATAATAGATTAAAAGTATTTAAGAAGGTCGATGCATTAATCCCATGGGAGGGCCCATTTTTTCAAACTATTTTGGCTCCATGAACAACATTTTAGGTAAACCGCCTCTATTGCTTTTAGTTCAATCAAAGTCAACCTGCCTGTACATTGCTTTATTTCATTTTCCATTGAAATGTTCTTCCGCTAAGAACTCGACATATCCGATGACTCAACTAAAATGGCTGATTTGCAAAATGTATTTTATTTCTTTAACAAGAGTTTCATAAGAATGGTCTTGCAATTCATGCAAAAACTAAGAGGGGTGATTTCTGAAGCCCAAGACCCGAGAGGTCTTCCTCAGTTTGGGGACGGAGAAGGCTTCGATTCCTTTTGCTGGTAGAGTTAAGAGAGAGTAAAGCTTCCTTCAACCAGGAAAAAGAAAAAGAACAAAAAAGATCTTGTAAGTACAAATGAAGTCAAGTGAGCGTCTTAAAGGGCATTCATCTCCAGCCTTTTAAGCCATATTGCTCACTTTCCTCTCAATTGTTTTTTCAGTTTCTTTCAATGTACACGCGTGCAATGTCTATGTAGTACATGAGGCTGTTGCAGGCCTTACCATCCTTGGGCATATTAGAAAGCCTTTAGAGATCCTATTCAACAGTTCTACTACTTGTTCACACTTTGTGCAGGTGTGATAAGAAATGTTCAACCACCTTTATGGAAATTATTTATAGAGAAATTAAAAGTAAGAAATTGCAGCTCATACATGCCGGCAATTCTGAACACCTGTGCTTGTATGACACTCATTTTTTGTTAAAATATTTTAAACAAAAATATACATTATAAGTAACTGAGTTTTTATCTTGGTCTGCTTGTCCCTGGTATATTTAGTATTTTAATGTAATGTTAATCACGTACCTGTTGATTGAAAAGTGTGGTGGCGCATGATCTGACGCGATTTTGACTTTGACTTTCTTGTGCACCTATCATGCATGAAAATAATCTCACCATTTGTATTACAGGGATGAATATATCTATATATGATGATCTTCAATGATAAAAACAAAAAAATGATCTTACACTTTCCATGAGAGAAGCACGTCAAACTTTTCAATCTTTCTAAGCGTAAATCGGTTAACATTGGAAATGCCAAAATTTCTGATGTTTCCATTCCCAACCCTTCTTCCTCCATAATGATTGCCTTCATCTTCTCGCAACTTGATACGGTCAGTTTTTTCAATTGTGTGAGAGATTTAACCATGGATAGGGAAAAGAAAAACTCGAGGTTATCAAAGCCAATGATTTCTAATGTCTCCAATCTCTGATAGGTGACCTGCGGAATTTGCCCATGGAATTGGTGATTAATTTAAATCTTGAATTCATGAACTTTCAAGATGTAAATATAGACGAGTACTAAGGGGAGAGGGGGATTATTAAGTTGCACGAAAGGAAAAAAAGAGAGAATAAATGTTCAACCACCTTTATGGAAACTATTTGTAGAGAAATTAAAAGTAAGAAATTGCAACTCAAACATGTTGACAATTCTGAACACTTATGCTTGTATGACACTCAATTTTGTTAAAATATTTTAACCAAAAATATACATTATAAGTAACTTAGTTTTATCTCGGTATGCTTGTCCGTGGTATATTTAGTATTTTAATGTAATGTTAATCACGTACCTCTTGATTGAAAAGTGTGGTGGCGCATGATCCGACGTGATCCTCACTTCGACTTTCTTGTGCACCTATCATGGATGAAAAGAATCTCACCATTTGTATTGCAAGGATGAATATATCTATATGACTATCTTCAATGATAAAAACAAAAAATCAATCTTACACTTTTGACGAGAGAAGCACGTCAAACTTTTCAATCCTTTTAAGTGTAAATCAGTTAAGATTGGGAATGCCAAAATTTCTAATGTTTCCTTTCCCAACCCTTCTTCCTCCATAATGATCACCTCCATCTTCTCACAACTCGACACGGTCAGTGCTTTCAGTTGAGTGAGAGATTTAATCATGGATGGGAAAAATATAAACTTGAGGTTATCCAAGTCAATGATTTCCAATTTCGCCAAACTCCGAAAAGCCTCCTGCAGAATTTGATTGTGGAATTGGTGATTAATTTAAATCTCGAATTCATGAATTTTCAAAATGTTAATATAGGTGAGTGCCAAGGAGAGAGGAGGATTATTAAGGTGAACAAAAAGGAAATAAAACGACAACAAAAAAAAAGGAAAAAAAAATCTCCAGACTAATATCGTTTCTAATTTCCAGTCTTTCCTTCGCTAAAAAACATGCAGTGCAAAGCTTAATTTGATGAGTGAGCTAGTTTTATTCCATCCGAAGAAGTTTTCCTTCGGAAATGGATTACCGAGTGGAGCATTTACTTATCTCTCAGTATAATAAAGTAAACCCAACAACACTTCCAACCTCAAGTTTCAGCCCAACAAAAGTCTAGCTAATATCCATGGCCAGAGTCCAACGAGAACCATGGCGAAAGTTAAAAGCCCCAAAGACCATGGCGATTAAGAAAAAGTGAAGACGCAAAAGCTCACACACAACACCCCGTGGGACCCACAACAAATATGTCCAGGACCCTCTACTGACGGTTAAATTAACATATTGCAAGTGTCCTAGGCCCCACCATCAACTTTAGTGCTAATTGTCATTATAAACGTGCAATCTTTTCTGGTCAACGGAATAGCCGCCTCAACTTTTGCTGGACAAAATAATCGTGCGATATTTTTCAATTGGTCAATTATTTGTTGTGAGCTTACTGACTTCTCTTTAATGCTAGTAAATCACTAACAATAACCAATTTAATTGACATCAAAAACCCATTGTGAATATGTATTTGTGATGCCAGAAATAAGTACAAATATATCTATACATACCCCTACTTTCCTCCCTCCTCACTAATGACTTTTGCCAATATTTCACATTTACTAATCCTCAATTTTGTCAATTCCACCAAATTTGTAGCCATTGTCGGTGTGAACATATTTGACAGCCCATGACAATGAGACACATCTAGAGTCTTCATATGCTGAAAATAACTTGGAAAGGATGATGCTACTTTTAGCTCATGACTTGGGCCTTCTATGGCTTCTATATTGATGCTCAGCTCTAGAGTTTTCAGGCTCAAGAGCCGTCCTAGAATGAAAGAAGGGAGAACATTCACAAGCTTTTTCATTCGTTCACGGAAAGCAATTTTACCTTAGAGAAAGAATCCGCAGCAATTCGATCATCCCATATCATCTCGATGTTATCCATGCCCTCGATATATAAATTCTCCAAGCTAGGAAACGCAACCTGTGGTACTCACTTAAATTATGAATTCATGAACTTCCAAGATGTAGATACATAAGAGTGCCAAGATGTAAATTACGAATTCATGGAATTGGTGATTCTATCTTAAGTTGGACAAATGAAAAAAAAAAAAAATAAAATAGTAAAAAAGGAAAAATCTCCATATTTATGTCAATTGACTCCAAATCGAGAAGGCTATTTGAATGTACTGGAGACAAAAGAAAAGGTGCTAAGTATGAATTCTGACCAAAATGTGTAAAGCATGGGCAAAATGGTAATTTGGATATGCTCATATAACAATCATCTAATAACATTAGTGTCTCATAGATGCCAAACTCAAATAAGATCTCTTCCTTTGTGCTTTTTTGGCTAGCCCAAGAATGAAATAGCTACTATACAGAGCGATTGTTAAATCACTTAGAGAAGGTCATTTAAGTTACAATATGGACGAAATTCTGAAGTGAAATAGCACCATTCCGTAAATTAATTAAGAATGAGGAAGAAATCATTTAAAGAAACAAAAAGCAAGTCACACGGATAATCACCGTTAGAGAAGTCACTGAATTGATGTGGTTTAACAAGAACATAGTTGAAGGACCGCTTGAGGAAAAAAATAATTAGACATTAGAAAGAAAATGATGGAGAGATTGAGATTAAAAAGGCAACCGATCAACCATCAAATGGTACGCTACAGTGGGAGGTATGATTTTATCTAGTACCCAATGCCCCAAATCAATAGTGTATCACTCTAAAGCAATTACATAGTTAGGCTAAGAGAAAGCAATTAAAAAAGGAATTGCTTGGGGCAAATGACCAAATCATACTCCCATCATTCCACACTTAAAACGAATATATATACTTAATCAATTGAATTTTCCTTTCAAAATTGATTTTCTATTAATGCTGGAAGATCCAATAGTTATATGCCAAACACATATCATATACATATACTTGGAGTCAAATTAAAAAAAAAAGTGCTAAATATCTCTTTAAAATATATCAAAAGTATTTAAGAAGGTCGATGTATTAATCCCATGGGATGGCCCATTTTTTCGGGCCTATTTTCCTTGCATGAACAACATTTTAGGCAAATGGCCTCTATTGCTTTTAGTTCAGTCAAAGTCAACTTGCCTGTACATTGCTTTATTTCATTTTCCATTGAAACGTTCTTCCACTGAGAACTCGACAATTCAATTGACTCAGCTAAAATGGCTGATTTGCAAAAAGTATTTTATTTCTTTAACAAGAGTTTCATAAGAATGGTGTTGCAGTTCACGCAAAATTTAAGAGGGGTGAAATTTGAAGCCCAAGACCCGAGAGGTCTTGCTTAGTATGGCGACAGAGAAGGCTTCGATTCCTTTTGCTGGTGGAGTTAAGAGAAAGTAAAGCTTCCTTTGACTAGTAAAACAAAAAAAGAGGCCTCTTTACTGCAAATGAAGTCAAGTGAGCATCTTAAAGGCCCTTCATCTCCAACCTTTTGAGCCATACTGCTCACTTTCCTCTCAATTGTTTTTTCAATTTCTTTCAATGTACGTGCATGCGTTGTCCATGCCGTGCATGAGGTTGTTGAGTCTTATCTTTCTTGGGATTATCATAAAGCTTTTAGAGATCCTATTCGATAGTTGTACTACCCGTTCACGCTTTGTGCAAGTGCAATAGGAAATGTTCAACCATCTTTATGGAAACTATTTTTAGAGAAATTAAAAGTAAGAAATTGCAGCTCATACATGCTGGCAATTTTGAACACCCGTGCTTGTATGACACTCATTTTTTGTTAAAATATTTTAACCAAAAATATACATTATAAGTAACTTAGTTTTTATCTTGGTATGCTTGTCCCTGGTATATTTAGTATTTTAATGTAATGTTAATCACGTACCTCTTGATTGAAAAGTGTGGTGGCGTGTGATCCGACGCGATTCTGACTTCGACTTTCTTGTGCACCTATCATGCATGAAAAGAATCTCACCATTTGTATTGCAGGGATGAATATATCTATATGATGATCTTCAATGATAAAAACAAAAAATCAATCTTACACTTTCCATGAGAGAAGCACGTCAAACTTTGCAATTGTTCTAAGCGTAAATTGGTTAACATCGAAAATGCCAAAATTTCCAATGTTTCCATTTCCAACGCTTCTTCCTCCATAACGATTGCCTCCATCTTCTCGCAACTCGACACAGTTAGTTCTTTCAATTGTGTAAAAGATTTAACCATGGATGGGAAAATAAAAACTTGAGGTTCTCCAAGTCAATGATTTTCAATGTCTCCAAACTCCAAAAAGCCTCCTGCAGAATTTGATTGGTGATTAATTTAAATCTCAAATTCATGAATTTTCAAGATGTAAATATAGGTGGTTGCCTAGGGGACAGGCAAATTATTAAGCTGCACAAAAGGAGAAAAAAAAGAATAAAACAAAAAAGCGAAGTAAAAAAATCTTGATGCTAACGTTATTTCTAATTTACAGTCTTTCCTTCACTAAAAAATTTGCAATGCTGAGCATAATTTGATGAGTGAGCTTGTTTTACTCCGTTCGAAGAATTTCTCCTTCAAAAATGAATTAGGGAGTGGAGCATTACTTATCTCTCTTTCTATAATAAAGCAAACCCAGCAACACTTTCAACCTAAAATTTTGCCCAAAAAAATGTTCATCTAATATCCATGGCCAGTGTCCAGCGAAAAGTTAAAAGCCCCATAGACTACGGCAATTAAGAAAGAGCAAAGATGTAACGGCTCAAACACACAACCTGGCGGGACCCACAACAAAGATGTCCAGGACCCTCTACTGAGGGGAAATTAACATCTTGCAGGAGTCTTTGGGCCCCACCATCAACTTTAGTGCTAATTGCCATTATGAAAATGCACTAGTCAACAAGTAGCCGCCTCAACTTTTGTTGGACAAAATTGTCGTGCTTTTCTTCAATTGGACAATTGTTTGTCCCTCGTTCCTTACTTTACTTTAATGCTAGTAAATCACTATCAATAACCAATTTAATGGGCATCAAACACCCATTGTGAAAATGTGTTTGTGATGCCAAAAATAAGTATAAATATATCTCTATACATACTAGCAATAATGTCAACAATAATGTCCCATCTTTCCGTTTTTAACATAATATCAGTAATCTCTATAGGATTTAAATTAGACAAGGCACTTGTACAAAATAGGAATTCTGTTATGACACGATTCTATTGATAATGGACAAAATATAATTTTGATATGCTCATATAACAATCATGTAATCACATTAGTCCACCATGGATCCTAAATTTAAATAAAATTCTCCCTCTCTTCAATTTAGATACTTCCCTAAAATAACGGATTAGCTACCATACGTAGTAATATTCAAATCACTTACAGATGAGGAAGAATTGATTTAAAGAAACAAGAACCACGTCAAAAGGGTAATTAAAGTTAGAAATCACGGAATTGATGCAGTAAAAGAAAATTGTAGCAGAGGATCGCTCAAGGAAGAATATTAGCAATTAGAAAGATAATGATGTAGACGCCGAGATCAAAAGGCCAACCAATCACCGTCATAAGGTGCACTACCATGGGTGGTGTGATTTTATCTGAATACTGAATGTCTCAAATCAATATCATATCACTCTAAAGCAATTAAAGAATGAGGCTTAGAGAAAGCAATTAAAAAAGGAATTGCTTGGATCAAACGAACAAGTCTTACTTACATCATTCCGACTTGAAATAACTAAATATACTTAATCAATTGAATTTTCCTTTTAAAATTTATTGATCTTTTATCCATGTTGGAGGATCCAATAGTTAGATACCAAACGACAAATCATACTTATACTCAAGTCAAATAATTGAAGGTTTTCCTAAATATCTCATTATAGAAAATTAAAATTATTTAAGAAAGTCGATGTATTATATTTGTGGGAGGACTCGTTTTTCAGCCTATTTGACTACATAAACAATGTTTTAGGCAAACGACCTATATTGCTTCTAGTTTGGTCAAAGTGGACTTGCCAGTAAATTACTATTTCATTTTCCATTGAAACGTTCTTCCGCTATCCACTCGACAAGTCAAATGACTCAACTAAAATATCTAACCTGCAAAATGTACTTTATTTCTTTAACAAGAGTTTCATAAGAATGGTCTTGCAGTTCATGTAAAAACTAAAAGGGGTAATTTCCGAAGCCCTAGACCCTAGAGATCTTGCTCAATTTGGCGATGGGGAGGCTTAGATTCCCTTTGCTATTGCAATTAAGAGAGCAAAGCTTCCATCGATCGGGAAAATAAATGAGGTCTTGCAAGTGCAAATGATGTTAAGTGAGCATCTTAAAAGCCCTTCATCTCCAGCCTCTTGAACCTTATTGCTCGCATTCTTCTTAATTGTTTTTTCAATTGCTGCCAATGTACATGCGTGCAATGTCTAAGCCATACATGTGAGGCTATTGAGAGTTTTGAGTTTCTTGTAAATATCAGAAAGCTTTTGGAGATTCTATTCGGCATTTGTATTAACCGTTCATGCTGTGTGCAGGTACCATAAGAGATGTTCAATCATCTTTATGGAAACTAAATGTAAGAAATTGCAACTCATACATGTTGGTAACTCTAAGCACTTATGCTTGTAAATCACTCATTTTCTGTAAAAATATTTTAAGCAAAATATACATTATAAGTAACTTAATTTTTATCTTGGCTATGCTTGTCTTAGAGGTGATCGATTTGAACTATTGGTTCTAGTCTGGTAATGAAGAAACTAACCACTTTTCTTTTTCCATTAAAGGTCCGGTCCTAATAAAACCAATCACATATGTTCCCACGTGCTAAAAATCAAACTCTACTTGTGTTTAAGTTTATGTATATCTATGTGTGTGTGTGTTTAAGAAATAAAATAGTCTATTTGAGAATTTATACCATTTTAAGAAATTAAAAATATATATATTAAAAAAGAGTCCAATTTTGGGAATCGACTAATTGGAACTGTTTTGTCCTAGGATCGTTCATTCAGACTATAATCGCCATTATATTGTGTTTCTATGTTCTCTTTAGGAAGATTTAGAATCTATAGTCAACCCTAAGCCCAATATTGTGTTTCTTAGACTACTACTTTCGTTTTGGGTTGCCCTTAGCCACCGCTTTAAAATGTTGGAGGAGATTTATTACAATTTCAAGAAACATTTCATTGTAAACCCATGGATCTTTGCATATCTAGATTTTACACAAAATATAATAATAATAAAAAGTACTGAGGCAAGATTAATTCTTTAACGAAGATTTAGAATCATAGAAAGTTAAAAGCCGCAAATACTATGACAAATTTTATTTTTTTAAAAAGAACACAGCTACAAAGGCTCTTTGCAAAATTTCCCGATCTAGTTCCATTATTTTTTAAAGCAAGTTCTCTCCATGGAAACTCATAGCATGGGTCGAAGAAAAGTCATCCTTAGGCACACTACCATGTGGGGCCCACAAATTATATTTTCACAACTATTTATTGACGGGGGAGCCTAACATACTGCATGAGCTTTAGCTTCACACCAGTCTAAAAGAGTAATCTTGTCTGGTCAAATAAAACCCTCTACTTACAGCAGTTTCCCCCATATAGCCGTGAGCTTTCATTAATTGGGCAATTGTTTATCCTTGATTTACTAATTCTCTTTGATGTTAGTAAATCACTACCAATGACCAGTTTAACAAGTGAAAATATTTTGTTTTAAATCCAATGGCTGATGTTGGAGATGGGATTGGTCCCGTAGAAGTGCAGATAGAGGCCATAAAATCTATCTACCATGGCGTAACATCACTTTTATTGATAAAGACAAATAACAAAGCACTTTTCACCAGTATTTGCTCTCCTTTTTAAACTTGAATGATTTGTCACCTTCTTTGAACTTGGTGTAAAGATGATGCCAAAATGATCTCCTATAAAATGTTATTACTAAAGCTAGTTCAACTTTTTAACTACATTTCCACCTACTAGTCTAGAATTTAATATACTATAAATAATCGCCCTCAATTTCAATTGAATGCCATTAATTGTTGATGTGATGAGTTAATTTATCAACTTTGTATTCAAAATTTTTTCAATTACATAGTGCTCGAGACTCTTTTCTGAATTAGGTTTCAAGATGACAAAGATTTATTTTACAAAATGATTAATTTTTCATATTATGAATGTTACGATCTTATTCTATCTCGATTGCCATTTCACGTGCTCGAGTATCAACAACATCTTGGCATGATGCTTCTAACTATGGGTTGAGATTTTGCTACGATTTGTCTCTTGCATATTTAATACTTCCATTTATATCTAATATTTTGACATAATGTTAATCACATACCTCTTGATTGAAGAGTGCAGCAGAAGGTGATTTGACACAATCCTGACTCCGAGCTTCTTGTGAACCTGCCATCAGTTTTTTATTGGATGAAAAGAATGTTACCATTTGTATTGGAGGGATGAATCTATCTACAAGAAGAGCTTCAGCGACAAAAAGAAAAATCAATCTTACACTTTTCACGAGAGAAGCACTTCAAACTTTCCAAATAAGTTAAGGTCAAGTTAGTTAACATGGGGAATGCCAGAGTTTCTGATGCTCCCAATCCCAAGCCTTCTTCCTCCATAATGATCGCTTCCATCTTCTTGCAACGTTGTACCGTTAGATCTCTCAGTTGTGTGAGAGATTTAATCATGGATGGGAAAAACAAAAACCCGAGGTTGTCACAATGATCCACCTCTAACTTATTTAAATTATGGAAACCCATTATTCCACAAGGATTCTTATTCCATATGCACCTCAAGCTCCCCAATTTAACTAACTTCAAGGTGGTTACCTCAGAGAGAGTATCAACATTTCCATTGGAGTTTGATTCGTTAAGGTCAAAAATTTCTTGCACTGAGTTGCAATCTCTTATACATAAATTGTGCAACTTGTGTAGTTTTATCGGCGACCTAGAGCTGATAACCTTCAAGAGAGATTTGCATTGCGCCACTTCGAGAGTTTGGAGATTGCTCAACTCCAATGGAGATTCGTTGCTCCATATCTCTTTCATATTGGGAAGTCCTATCATTGTCAAGGACTTCAAGGATGGGACTGAAACCTGATGGACAAACCCATAAAGAAAACGCATTCACAATTACAAACGATAGTCGGGAAATTTACGTGATATAGCAAGTATTATGAATGGTTGCCGAAGGAAATTTACAAGCAAGATAATGTACAACCTTTAGGATAATTTTTGCATGTATGGAAATCTATAATGAACAAAAACTAATTAACAACCTCAGAAGACGACTAATGAACTCTTCCTTTTATTTACGATATAACAAGGGATGCTATTACGATTAGATTTTGTTTGCATTGTACTAGCAAAATCAGGAATTGCAATCATGAAGAATTAGCACTTGTTCCGGTTACTAATGACAGTCAATTGATGCATGAAATATCTATCTAATTGTCAAATTATATGGATAAGATGGAGATATATGCAGCTCATGTTCCTCTAGTCTCAGCATGGTAGGGCCTTCTATATCTATAAATCATCTTGTTACGAGCCCAACTTAAAAATTAAACCTTGGGCAAACGATGGTATATGAATAAGACTTATGGCCATAGGGAGTTGACAGCCAAACATGACGTCATTTCTCATCCGTTTAGGCCAAGAGGACTTTTTGTTTTTTTGGTCTCAAGGTCACGAGGACTTGTCACGCATGGAAATTGTTTGCTTCCTGATAAAATCCTACAAAACGGGCATTTCTCCGTCTTTTCTGTCTCAAATATCCTCAATTTCTCCAAATTTATTGCAGTGGGACTAATTTCCCCACACAACATGAAATTGACATCATTCAACAGTAGTGCTTTCGCAGCAGCCGAGTACCCACTAGTCATCGTCATTTGCTAAGATGCCAATTTTCCTCAAAAAATAGGAAATTACTTGAGATTATCTGGAATTCCCTTTTTTTTTTCCTATCTTTCGTAAATTACCTCGAGTGTCCTTGAAATTCAGAGGCATATGTAGCCTATCCTAATTAATCATCCTTGTTGTTGTAATTTCCTTAAGGTGAGTCTACATCCACGGTCAACATAGCCGGAATAATAACATTTGAGGTGAAGGGATTTAATTGTCCCTGATGACAATTAAAGCTTTATTTTCTTTTTCTTCTTTTTTCCCCCCAAAAGTTCATTGCTATAACTCTAAAACATCCTTCGTCAACAAAGTTGCTTGCAATCTCCCGTCCATCTCGCTATCACCCCTCACCCCCTCCCCCATACAACAAGTTTAACTTTTTGTGTTTCGTTCATTAGAATATTGTCATCCTGAACAAGCCAACCTTAGACTACTACTTTCGTAGGTTGCCACCACTTTATAATGTCGGAGAAAATTTATTACAGTTTTAAGAAAGATTTCATTATAAACCCATGGATCTTTGCATGTCTAGATTTTACACACAAAAATAAAAATAAAAGGAAGTACTAAGGCAAGAGTAACTCTTTTATGGAGAATTAGAATCCTAGAAAGTTAAAAGTCCCAAAGACTACCGTAGAAAAAAAAAAGCGAAGCCAAAAAGGCCGTTGCTAAATATCCCGACCTAGTTCCATTATATTTGAATGTAAGCTCCCCCCATGGGAGCTCAAAGCATGGGTTGAAGAAAAGTCACTCTGACATCAAAGCCTCGTGGGATCCGCCACACATCTCCATTGTATGGCACGAGTGTAGGGCCCGCGCCACTATAATTGAACAGTCTTGTCTAGTCAAATAAAACCCTCTACTTGCAGTACTTTTCCGCCATGTAAAATATAGCCGCCAGCTTTCCTTTATTGGGTGCATTGTTTATCCTTAGTTTACTAATTCTCTTTCATGTTAGAAAATTACTATCCGTAGAAGTGCAGATAGGACCATAAAATATGTCTACAATGGCCTAACATCATTTTCATTGATAAAAACAAATAGAAAAGAATTTTTCACCTATAATTGCTCCCATTTTTGAACTTGCATGGTTTGTCATCTTCTTTAAACTTGGTGTAGATATTATACCAAAAGGATCTCCTATAAAATATTATCACTGAAGCTAGTTAAATTGTTAACTATGTTTCCACCTACTAGTCTAGAATTGAATATACTATAAATAATCACCCCTCAATTTCAATTGAATGCCATTAATTATTGTTTTGATTATCTAATTTATCAACTTTGTAATTGTTTCCCTTGTTGAACTTGAATGATTTGTTATCTTCTTTAAATTTGGTGTAAAGATTATACCAAAAGATCTAATATGCAAGATTGAGATCTTCTAAAAAAAAAGCGCAAAGGCGTAGAGGCTGTTTGTAAAATTTTCCTGACGAAGTTCCATTATATTGGAAAGCGCTCTCACTCTCGAACCTCAAAGCAGGGGAAGAAGAAAAGTCACACGCTAGCGTGACCCAGACCTAAATTTCCATGCCTCTTTATTGACGAGCAAGCTTATCAATTGAGTGAGTCTAGGGCCCCATGATTAACTTCAGTGATAATTACGCCACTATAAAAGGGCAATCTTATCTAACAGCTATTCATCCCTGTATAAAATAGCCATGTGCTTTTCTCAATTGGGCAATTGATCCTTAGTTTATTAACTTCTCTTTAATGTTAGTAAATCAGTATTAATAACCAATTTAACAGGATATTAAACACAGATTGTGGATTTGTGTTGTAATGCCAACAGTATGTACAAAGATATCTATATATAAAATATGCATGCATGAACAAATTAGATTAGCATAGTTGCTTTTATTTTAAAACCAGTCCTCCTTCCCATTCTTTATATTGGTTTTTAAGAGTCACCTATATTATACATTTTGTGGATAATAACAAAGTTTGATAAGTAAATTCAATAGAATCCACATCAGAAGATTAATAATTACCTATGGAATTATTTTAGTGCCAAAATTCCCTTCATTTTGCTTTATGAAACCCTATTAATACAGATAAACTTGCAGCTCGTAAGTTGAAAATAACTCAGAATCTATCACTAACTAAATTTACATGGATTTCACACAATCAGCTGGGTTTCTATACAATGAAAAGAAACAGAAGATTGCTTTCTCTAATTGCAAAGAAAGACATGAACAAATAAGGTAATTAGGAAAAAATAAATAAAATAACAAAAATAAGTAAGCATCATAATCTGTGTTTCATCTAATTAGCAAAGGAAGGAAAAATTAATAAAGATTATGTTCTTTCGATAGAAAGTTACCTGTTGCCCATTGAAGAATGCAATTTGAGTGCTAACTTGGTCGTTCGATGTACTACTCGAAGGAGCTGCCCCGGCATTTGAAAAAGTTCTTCATATCTGGCAAGTTATGCAATTTCAATACATGCAAATTACGCAACTCGACTTTGCCACAATCATCAGCTTTTACAATCCCCTGCATTAACTTGCAATCAGCAACTTCAATCTCTTCTAGTTGCGGAAGTTCTCTCAGTAATGAAAGTGGAAACAGGACTTCCATCTTGTGACAACGTTGGACTCGTACTACTTTCAATGCACTAAAGGACTTGGAGGAGATATTGTCGTGGCATAACTTCTCCAAGTTGATAAGACTCTCAAGAAATAACAACTCCAATGACTTAAAAGCGGGAAAGGAAGACCGTTTGAGTGGATGTAATGGATAGAGGGACTATTCTGGACATGTAGATGCTTTAATTTTGGAAAACCTTCTTGAGATAATGCACAAATACTTTGCTCAATTTTCAACCCGTCCAAAAACAGATCATCAATTTTGCCCAAGATACTTTGTATGCATCCTTTTTGGAGAATATCGCTTGTTGGATTCAAATTGAGCTCCAATGCCCTTAATCCTTTGTACTTGCTTGACCAGCGCCAAAAACCAATTTCCAAATGACCTAGTTGGATTTTGTACTTGGTTAATTTCTCGATGTTTAGATCCCATGGAAGCACACTCGAGTCGAGAATGGATACGTGCAAAATGCAGAGATTTTTCATGAGAGTCAACTCGATCAGACTGGCCTTAGTTGGTTGAGTTTGCTCCAATGGATTCCATTGGTTAAAGCTATTCTCCATATACAATTCCTCCAAGTTGATCAATCTTCCAAGCACACCCGGTTCAATTATTTGAAGATTTGAACAAGAGGTCAAGTCTAACAACCTCAGTTCTACCAGTTGCCCAATTTCTTTCGGCAATCGCTGAATTTTGGAGTTCACAAAGCTGAGAATTTGTAACCCCTTTAGCTTGCCAAGAATGGCCACATCCTCTAACGAAGAATGATCAAGACATAGAGTGTGTAAGTTCTCCAAGAATTGAAATGGCGAAGGTGAATGACTGAGACATATCCCAGTGAGATTTAAGACCATGAGATTCCTCATAGAGTGAAATAATGAATATGGAACCTCAAGAGATTCATCGTTTGTGAACAACAAAAAGATCTGCAATTCAGGGCAATCTAATTCTTGGGGAAGCTCCTTCATGTCAATATATGGAAAGCATATCGCCATACAATTTTTAGGCTTGTCCTTCAGCAACTCTATTACCGACTTAACTTCATCTTTCAACACAAGAAGAGGGTGATCTCTCAAAGAGACAGCAACAACAAAGTCACGAACCAAGTCATGTATCTTGAAACCATCAACATCTTCACTATCTAATAAAAGGGAGTACGCTTGAAGAGTCGGATATGTGAGTTCAACTATCTCTAGCTTCTTCCATGCTGCTAATCTTTTGAAATAATCCCAAACCGATGCTGTACCTCACCAAGTTTTCAACAGAGGGCTCAGAGACGCCATAAGCAGCACAGAGTTTTAACAAATTTTTTGCCTCCTCGCTTTCTAAATGATCATAACTCAATTGCAACATGTGATTTATCAAATCACTTATTTTTCATTTTAAACTTCTCAATTTGATTCAAAGTCTCCTTCCATTCAGATAAATCAGCATCTTTAAAACATTTTGCCATTGCAACAATTAGGAAAGGCAAACCTGCGCATTTGTCGAGGGCTAATTCCACCCAGGGTTTGAACTCGTCATCATGAACTTTGTCTCCCACCATCCTCTCAAACAATCTTTTTGCCTCTTCCTCCTTCAGCCCACCAAGGCGGAAGTCCTTGTCGCAGCCCATTTCCCTTCGCAAAACATCACGATCTCTCGACGTCAACAGCAACTTGCATCCTATGACTTTGTTGTCATGTCCGCAAGGAATGCCGACTGATTTCAAGTCGAGCCCCTCCCACAGGTCGTCCAGTATTATGAGGACCTTCTTTTTCTTCCTCTCCTCTCTTTCCAACCTCCTTGCAGAAGTTCCGCTCGCCCGCTGATAGTCTCTTTGTTCTTTATGTCAATGAGGTCCAAGGCGTCCGCAATCTCTCCTTGAATCGTCTTGATGTCTGGATTTTCCGACACGTTGGCCTTAGCGACCCAATCAAACGACTTCTCTTCGCTTATTTTCCTTTCGACATCCTCCAAAAGGGTGGACTTGCCGACTCCGCCCATCCCATAAACCCCGACCACACTATTGCTGTTATCGGCAAGAGCGTCCATGATGTCCTGTATTATCAAAGCTCTGGATTCGAAGACGCCATCATCCCTAAGCTTAATCGACGTCGAGGCAGAAGAAGCGGAGGCCGTGACACTTCCCGGAGCAGGATCGATGAAGGAGATGTCGTTCAATTCCTTGAATCTCTCTGCATTTTTGAGCGAGTTGCTTAATGACCTCGATCTTGCCCTCGGCCTTCCCTGCTGAACTGGTAGCGAGATTTGGGGTCGGGAAGAGTCCCGTAGCAGCAAGTCTTGGTCGCCTTTTCGAAGTCGTCCAACAGCTCTCGCGCCTCCTTCAAGGCCTTGTCAGCACTTTCCTCCCACGTCGTGAAGACATCGTGGAATTTCCGAACATTGTTTCTGGCCTGTTCCGCAAGAACCTTGACCCTCTGAGCCTCGTTCCTCAGATTCTGGACTTCCCCCGAAGATCGTTGGCGAATCTCTTGGAGGAGAACACGTATCCGAATCCACGTTTGATGGGAACAACTACATAGCACTTCAAGACATCCCATCCAATAGCAACGACAGGATCTGCCGACATTTTTCTTTAATTTTTTTTTCCTGAGAAAGAAAGAGCGAGATAAAAGAGAGACGGAGAGGGAGAATGATGAAAAGGAGCAGCAGATACTGAAGAAGAGGAGGAGGAGGAGGAGGAGGAAGAAGAATGGTTGAGCCGAGGAGAAGAAAGAGCGAAACAGAGCAAGAGACGAACAAAGCCAAGAGATTTGAGCGCCAAAAAAGGACAAGGGAAGGGAAGCGTGGATTGGCAATGAATGGAGAAAGAACGAGAGGATTATCAGCTGTTAAAGTAGTAAACAAGTGATTCGACCCTCGGAATATGTAGTTTACACAGGTGTCAGCAACCACGTGACATGGAGTTCTAACTCTTAACACGTTGTACTGTTTGACAAAGAGAACACGTGACATGTAACTTTACACGGTCTGCCATCAACTCAATTTTTAATGGAGACCATAATACCAACGCAAAAGCACAAGTGGGCTCTTGGAACTTGCAGAGCACTTAAGAAAATACATGAAAAGGCATATTTATTCTTTCTCATTATATTTTACATTTTCATCGGTATTTGCATGTGCTCGTTTGTGTGATTTTGAATTTGATTTTGAAATGAATATAACACCTACAACGACTTGATTGCAGTACCTGGTTGATTAGACAAGAAAGCATTCAGCATAGAAGTTCTGACTGTTGCCAATAGCGTTACCATAACTTTGGTCAAACTAAGGTCTAGATGGTTTCAAATATATCCATACAACTGGTGGTAAATTGGGGATAATTCCCAAAAAATCTCTAATTTTAGACTTAGTCCAGTTTTGTCCCACTTTCACTCTAGTCCCAAATATACTCCCCCAAATTCCCAATTGATTTCTTCAATATTATTAATATCAAAAGACTTGATATTGTTCTATACGAAAGTGAAAATTTTGATGAAGACGCGAGTTTTAATAATGAATTTCTAAAAAAAAAATTCATAATTTTGAAGAAATTAGTGGTGATTTTTGGACATTTGAGCAAATTTTGGACTAGAGTGAAAATTGAAAGTATTTTTAAGATAAAAAAGTTCAGGGTAGAATTAAGATTAAATCTAAATTTGGGATTTTTAGGAATTAGGCATGGTGAATTGACACTTCTCTTGCTACTAAATGTCGTATATCAGAACACTTGAATAAGATGAAATATGATTTAATATGGATGGTTCCACGATGTTTCTTTGGATATTGTTGGTGTGCCGATTCTCTGAGCCCAACAGTTGCCCCTTTAGAGCACTCACACTACCAAAAAAGCAAGTCCCTATAGGGACTTTTTAGGAACATCCTCCATGATTATGTCGGTTGTGTTTGTGGTGACAGGGAAGATAAAGACGGATTACCAACTCTTTTCGACTAAAATGCAATACAGTAATATCCTCTGCCTGAGAAATTTCTTTTCTAATGTATGGTGAGATCTTTTACCCGGCAAGTTACTAGCTTGGATTAAGTGAATCTCACAATTTGATTATTTTGGTCTCACGTGAGAATCATAATTTTCAAAATTTGTGGTTGGCCTAAGTAAATTAAAGGTTATTTGCAATTGAGCATCCTCATTATATTTAGGTAGACCAGTTGAGCCATATAAATAATTTAATCTAACCGGTTCTTGGGGCATTGGGGATGGCTCGAGCTTCTAGATTGTGTAGGTGGCAAAACAGTATGCACTTGGTTTTGGGATTCAAACGAGCAACTTCAATTCCTGAGCTATCCTCGTGCCCCAATCAATTGCGCAAATTATGGAGTTAAGTTAGCATCATTTTGTATTATCAGGAGTAAGTGTATTTCGCATTTCATTACTTAAGAAATGACAACGTTAACATAAAATTATCACATTATTAATATTCAATAATTGCAAGATAGAGATGCTAAGTAATATAATGTTATTATTATGAGTATCATATAATAAATATTAAGCCTCATATCTACTTTGAATATTAAGCTGGCTAAAATTCTCTCTCTCTCTCTCACAGTTTCACATGATAAACTTGCCCATCAAAATTGTAATGTTGGAATGTCAATTTGCTCCTAAATCTGCGTTTGCATTAATATTCTCACTAAGAGAAAACAATTAAAGTGATGGGGGCTACTCTCCTTGTAATTAGATAGAGAAGAACCATTATCTAGTTAACAAGGAATTAGCGCATATAAGAATATCATCTTATTTGACTCATCTATCTTGTCAGTAGTGCATAACATTAGCTTAGGTGAAGCCTAGTGGCCATATTTTTTTAACATATAAAATCCATATTCTGAAAATGTTGATTTATCTTTACTCAACACAAATTTATTTTTAGATAGTCCCAAGAACATGATCTTCCCAACTAATTTTCAAAGGTTCTGTTGGAATGAATGGCCCGTTAGAGGGAAACTTTCTTTTACAGTATGGCATGTTTACCTACCCGTCCAATGAAACAATTATGAGTGGAAGATTAGAGATGCATATCAATATCATCATTGATTATGCCGTACTCATTAGTTAAATTTTATAGCAATCCAAGAAAAAATCACCATGACTTTCACTCCAAAGACAAGTTGATGGAACCTAAAGAGAGATGGATTGTTCGAGATGAATGCACTCATAGTCCAAGTAAAATAATTATCATAGAATTGTCATATGATGGTATGGTTGGAATTTTGTTGATGTTAATATGCTCTTGCTCTTTCAAAAATTAATGAATTTAACATAATTTTTACAATTATTCTCAACAGCAGCGTTGATTGGTAATTTTTTTTATTTTTCTTTTGAGAAAGAAAGAGCGAAATCGATAGGAGAAACAACCCCTTCCCAAAAAATCAGAGATGGAGAGGGAGAGAGAGAAATGATGAAAAAGGGGAGCAGACGCTGAAGAAAAAGAAGAAAGGAGGAGAAAGGATGGTTGTGCCGAGAAGAAGAAAAGAGCGAAACGGAGCAAGAACGAATAGAGACGAAGAAGGCGAAGAGGTTAGAGTGCACAGAAGGATGAAGGAAGGGTAGCGTTGAAACGTAGCAACTTTTTGTTGGAAAAGTTGATAATTAGTCCGAGTGGCTGTGTGCCACATGAGTGGTGCTGGATCTAACGATCAAACATTCATGATTGCTGCCATATTTTGCTACTAGAGATTTCAAAAAAAAGGACATCACAAGAGTATAAATTTTCCTGATCACCTGAGTAATGCGTAAGATTACTTGATATAAATATTTTAAAAATTTGTGATACTTAAATGGTGTATTAAAAATTATGACCCAAATATTTTAAGACATAAACACTAGTTTGTAGATATAGAATCTGATGATTTTCTAGCAAAGACCCCAACCACCAGGAAAAAAGTGGAGATGGGTGCATACAATGGAATCCGTTAACCTAACCTTAGTTAGTCCTTAACTAAACACTAGTCAATTCTTCAAGCATAAAAATAGATGATTTTCTACATTATTGTTCCTTTACTAAGCAGTCACCATCCTCGACGTCCATGTCTCTGTTCTATCCTTCTCTGCTAATGGACAGACATTGATGAGTTATTCATCCTTCCATCCTTTGCCACCGCAAATGATCCTCTCATCCTTTTCCACTGCTAATGTAGTACAAACACTGATTTGGTACTAGTTCTGAACCCGGTCCTTGCACAAGTCAATGAAATCATATTTAAAATACAGAAGTGACATTATAATTAAGCAAATTGTTAGATTAGAATGTCCATTGTAATTGTTACATTAGAGATAACTTCAATTAGAATTGTTAGATCAAAACTTCTAAGTAATGAAACTTTTGCCATTCTTTATCAACATTTTAAATCAGTTTACTTTCTTGATTACCACTACTCTTTACAAGACAAAATTAATATGAGAAACAATTCTGAATCACCACTAAACATTGTTTGCGATCTCTCATTCCGACAGGAGTTTCCCCATTTTCTTTGAAATGCTTGGGTCTGTTTGGAGTCTTTTTTTTTTTTAACATTTATTTTTCAAATATCGACGTTTTCACAAATCGGTTTGAAATTTTTTTCAAAAATATACAATCATTGACAAGCAAAGCAATGGCCTTTAACGCGACTAGTCCCTCTTCAAGAAATGGATGGCTTTTCTGTATTTTACTGTTCCTTTACGTGACCAGTCACCATCACCAATGTCTATCTCCCTGTCCTATCGTCCACCGCTACCGGACAAAGATCTAAGTGTACGTAAATGTATGAAAACTGACCGGGTGCCCTCATTTTTCTTGGCCTCTTTGCTTTTCCTGTCGAGAAAACTTGCTTTCCCACTTCACCCCTCCCGAGGCAATGATCAATCATGCAAAGTGTTGCCACTTATTAAGCTAAGACTGACAACTATGAGGCCCAAATGAACAAGCTTTCCCTCCCTTCGATTAACCCTCGTTGCTTCAGGACATGTGACATCTCATTAAGAGCCAAAGAGATGGGTGATCTCGATGATTTGCCAATATAGAGATTGTATTTTGAATAGCAATTTTTGATACTATTCTCCTTATCGATACATTAGACTCGAATTGACTTAAACTCTTATATCTAATTAATATTAATATTAATTAAAAATAAGTCTTAACTTTATATGTATTACCTCTCTCGGATTAGTTGATGGAAACTCCCTCAAGACATCCCTTCAAGCGTGAAAAAAATAAAAATAAAAAACTCAACTCACAAAATAATACTGAAGTTATTTAATTTCTATGCCACCCATAATAATTAGATTAGAATATGAAATTGCTCCTAAATCCGTATATCTATTATGACTATTTGAAAATGTTGTGACTAATTTCTAAGGAAAAAATGTTATGACTAATTAAAGTCAGGAGGAGCATTCTTTTTGTAAGTAAGTTGTTAAGGATAATTTGCATAATAACAACCTACTCTATGGTGTATAAGTGCACACAAAGAAATAATCATGTAGAGTTAGCATTATCCTAAATAAAAACAATTCTTTTACAAGATCATGAACATATAACCTGTCTATCAAACACATGTAAAATATCTTGCAAGACTCATAAACAATTTAAGTTCACGTTTTTGGCTTGTGTAGGTGGCTCAATCTTTCACAGTTTGCACGTAGATTTTGGGATTCAAATGAATGACCTCAAGCTCCCAAGCTAGAAATCCCAAACAGCTCAATCAACTGCACTAATCCTAGTGTTATGCGAGCATAATTTTTTATTACAAGGAATAAGTATATTTTGATAATCTGGTAGACCCCAACCTTGGTGTCGGCCACGAGGTTAGGGGTGGCAACTGAATTGGTCGTCGCTAAAGATTGCAGGCTGGTCTAAAGGTGGAGGAGGGACTCATGTTATGGAGGGTACACGTCTTTTGCATTTGATGTCATTATTAGTATCATAAAATTATGCTAATCTTGAAGTTAAATAATTATCATAAAATTGTCATATGATGATATGGTTGGAATTTTGTTAATGTCTCCTCATTCTCGCTTTTTCAAAAGCTACTTATTGATGTGAGTTTAATATAGTTTTTCATATCATTCTCAACAGCAGCGTCGTCCGGAAATTTTCTTCGATTGTTCTTAAAAGAAAGAAAAAGTGAGAAAACAAGATGCCACCCCCGACCCCCCAAACAATGACTAAGAGAGATAATGATGAAAAGAGGACCAGAGGCGTGCTAGACCAATCAAATGAACTCGAATATTTGGCTGCTAAATATCTTATATATTATAATTTTTATATAATGTTCACTTGGACATTATGAATTTTTTATCATTTAAGTATCATTAAATTTTAAAAATGCGCATCTCAAATACCATGTCACATCGAATTTTCGATTCTTGAGATGAACATTTTAAAAATTTTACAATATTCAAATGATTGGTTAAAAATTGAGATCGTGGAGGATTATTTTTTGGCAAACGCCCAAACCACGAGGAAAAAAGCGGAGATGGTACAGACCATGGAGCTCGTTCACCTAACCTTAGTTAGGGTTAAGACTAAGCACCAGTCAATTCCTTGAGCATGGAAAAAGATTTTCTGCATCCTTGTTTCTTTACTGACCAATCACCATCACCAGTGTCCGCGTCCTTATCCTTTTCTCCACCGCTAATGGACAAACATTGACTAGGGGCTAGTCTTAAACCCGCTCCTTACGGGGATCAATGAAAATCATATTTAAAAAGGGTACCATAACAAAAAATTTCAAATTTCAAATTAATTTTTGATCATTAAAAATTTTTAAATCGATATATTCATAATAAATTTATCTTAAATTAATTTTTGACTTTCAAAAATTTTAAATGAATACGTTTGTGATAAATTAACCTTACATTAATTTTTGTTAAATTGAATTAATACCATAAAAACAAAAAACAAATATACATGTAATAAATGAAGGGTAAAATCCAAATTGATATGTTTGTTAACTATTTCATGTCATCTAACTCAATAATTTGATAATAAAATTTAATGAAAATTAACGAAAAATAAATTTGTAATATGTGTACCAGTTTAGGATTTGAAATTAGATGTGTACTAGTTTGAAATTTTTTGTGACATTAACCTTATTTAAAATATAGAAGTAACATTATAATTAAGCAAATTGTTAGATTACAATGTCAATTGTAATTTTTACATTAGACATAACTTCATATACAATTATTAGATCAAAACTTCTAAGTAAATTCAACATTTTAATCGAGTTTACTTTTTCGAATAATTCTACTCTTTATAAGAAATAATTAATATGGGAAACAATTCAAGTCACCACTGACATTGTTTCGCGGCCTCTCATTCCAATTGGAGTTTCCTTATTTTCTCTTAAAGGCTTGGAGTTTGTTGCAAGCGTTTTACTTTTAACATTTATTTTTCAAATATTGAAGTTATCACAAATCAGTTTTAAAAATTTTCAAAAACATACAATTATTGCCAAGTAAAGCTATAAATTTATAAACTAATTTTCTTTCACTTTTAATTTTTTCGAAGGATGGGGGGTCAAAAAACAGCAACATTTTTCTGAAAAAGTTTATAATAAATGGCTGAGGTTTAATACTAGCTATCCAGCTATTTAAAAATTTAACGATGACTCAAAAACCCCAAGGAAGAAAGAGGAGATGGGTACGGATGGAGCTCCACCTGGGAAGTTGAGTGGTAGGCAGACTGCCCCCACGTCGTCATTGGCCAAAAATAAAAATACAAAAAGGTCGATATATGGCGGTGCTCCATCAGGACAAGAACGATGATAGACTATTAAGCGATTTAGGGACCATCACTAATTTTCAAGAAAAATCTCCTTTATCATAATATGGACATGGATGATTTTTTCTTGCAATTTACTGCTCCTTGATCAGTCACCATCACTGATGTCCAAGTCTCCTCGTCCTTTCTTCCACTGCTCATGGATAACCATCTAAATTTACGAAAGATTACTTTAATTAGGGTAAGTGGTGGGAGAGGGAGAGAGAGAAAGTAATTGAGGGTAGTTGCAGAAGCTGAGTTGGTTTTCTGCATTTTACTGTTCCTCTACTCGATCAGTCAACCTCCACGTCCTTTTGTCTACCGCTACTGGACAAACATCTAAGTATTCGTAAATGCATGAACTGACCGGGTGCCCTCACTTCTCTTGTCTGGCCTCTTTCCTTTTACTGTCTAGAAACGTTGTTTTCCCACTTCATCCCCATTGAGGCAATGATCAATTAAGCAAAAGAGTCACCAATTATTAAGCTAAAACTGACCACTCACTTGATGAGGCCTAAACGAACAAGCTTTCCCTTCATTTCAGTTAACCCTTGTTGCATAAGGATATGCGATGTTCCATTAAGAGAGTTCGACGTATGGGTGATCTTGATGATTTGCTAATGTACATATTATATATTGAATAGCAGTTTTTGATAATATTCTCTTTATTGAGACATTAGACTTGGGCTAATTAGATCCTTATGTCTAACTAATATTAATCATTAGTTAGAAATAAGTCTTAACTTTTCATTATTATCTTTCCTAGGTTTGTTGACAGAATCCCCCTCTTGGTATCTCTTTAATAGAAAAGCAAAAAATAAAAACTCAGTTCACAAAATAATATTGAAGTTGTTTAATTTTTATGCGAACCATAATTATCAGACTATAATGTCAAATAAATATCATAAAATTGCCATATGATGATATGGTTGGAATTTTGTCAAGGTCTCTCTATTCTTGATCTTTCAAAAATTACTTATTGATATGAGTTTGATACAATTTTTCCTATTGTTCTCAAAAGGCAACATTCATCAACAATTTTCTTTGAGAAAGAGAGAGCGAGTCTCGCACCGATGACGCATAATAGGCTCAATAATACAGACTTCTAAGGCATCGTGCAAGGCAAGACAGTAACCACAATGAGGTGGTTGTGTTCACTCGAAGTAATCATTGAGCTGTCACAACTATCATTCTTTTCTCATTCAAATTTCCCGACGAGCTATTTCATTTCCCACTCTTCAATAGTATGTCCCGATGAATTTTGAGGATTCTCAGACAAACACATCTTCTTTGATGAAGATTGATAGGAACTTAATAGTACAATAATAGAGCTCCCAAGGACATGTGTTGACATTGGCCCATAGAGTAGAATTAGTTTGCAGACTCTGTGCATCATGAACTAGTCAATAAGGCAACATGTGAAATAAAATTGCAGACATTTCATCACCTAAACGCGTGCACCTCTAATGATACTCAGTAATATCTTGTGAGTTGTGATGCATATTTTAGCAAAGAACAATAGAAGAAATGGTTTTCATTCATTGCATTTTCCAAAACAAAAAAAATAGATGATGGCTCGAACTAATTTTGGAGTGGGATTTGATAATTAATAAGGGATTTAGACATCGTAATAATAGAATTTTTTGCAAAAATTATCAGTAGATCTTTGAACTATTTTTTTTTTCCCAATATATTTCTTGAAAAATGCAAAGAGAATTGTATGCCCACATGCATATTTGAACAATCGCATCTATACATTATATATATATATAAATTTTGTGCTCTTAAACTATACATTTGGCATATAATATATAAGTAATGAAATGGCTGTGTTATAACATAAAATTTTAAATTAAAAATAAAGAAATTGGACAATGCATCAATATATTATTGACTTTTTATTTTATAAAAAAAAATTTAAATTAAAAATAAAGAAAACACTTAAAAACATGAAATGGCTGATATATTTGATTGACTTTTGATACTGTTCACCTATTGACATCTTAGACTTGGAGTAACTTAGACCCTTATGTTTAATTAATGTCGACCATTATCGGAAAATAAGTCTTGACTTTTCATGTACAACCTCTCCAATTTTCACATATATGACGGGAAACCCCTCAAATCATCCTTTTAAATGGAAAAAAAAAACTTAATTTATAGGAAAATTTGAAGTTGTTTCATTTTTTTGCCAACAATAGTTGCAAGAAAATGTTATTGTTTCACTTTTCTAGTTTTACAGTCCAGGTTGAATTGATAGGAGCCTTGAGAAGCATCGAGTTGGAGAGATCCTTTCCATAGCTTCTAAAGAAACTTTTTGCAATCAATTTTTTATTATACAATAACACATAGTCAAACTGAAGCGCATAAAGAAAAGGACGAAAACTACGGAGTTTTAAATTTGCAACTTGGGAAGATTAGTTTCCATAAGCAGTGTGCTGCACATTGAATTTTAATGATAGTTGCCTCATTTTAGAAGGCTAAAGCTAGAGAACCCAAACTATGGTTTACAAAGTAATTTAGCATAATCGTGATATAGCACAACTTACTACTTTTGGTGTAAGAAATGGGACAGTAGGGTTTGGCAGGACAAAATGGTCATGCCAAATCAAATAGTCGACATCAATTTTCTTTTATTCGATGGCTGAGATCATGCACATAACTTTGAGCCCATAACTTTGTTAATTAATTTTTATCTGTTAAATCTATGTATCTATGCAACTACTCTTCTTTTCAATAATAGTAGATAATGGTTGAAAGGATGCTATGGAAATTTGAATCATGCATAGTACACTTCGTCACGATTGGTCGAGGACAATCAACTCTAAATCCTTTGCAGATATGCATATCTTTAAAGTCTGAAAAAAGGACAAACATATTGCTCAATGACCGAGGCAAAGATGCTTGATTGTACATCACTGAAGCGAAGTGACAAAAGGAGTGATGAGGGGTCCGAGGAACGTGCAAAGCTATTTTTAAACCGCAAAGCTCTATCAGACAAACAGGTACGTATGGGCCTCACTTTTGTAGGCATGGTACAATTATGGGACTGTAGTGATAATGCATGGCCGCTTTCTTGGAAATAATAACTTTAATAATTAAATCGTTCACCATGCAATGTTTATTATAAATAGCAATTCATATTTTCAAGTTGTAGAAGATGTAATTTAATTAAACACCGATTAAAAGATGGTGATACAAGAAAAACATAATTCATAAAACTACAGGCAACATTACCAAACTCTTGAGATTGTAGTTCAAACTTGACAGAGAACAAGAAAAATGTAAGTTAGTCCTCATCTTTTTGATAAGATGAGATGGAATCCTCAATTCCATCATGTATGATGTCTAAATGATTCAAAGTTGCGATTCAATTATTTCCCTCGATATATCCCTTGAAGAATATGAGGAGAATTGTCTACCCACATGCATATTTGAACAAGCAATGTATAAGCACATAGAATGAGAGAACACAATAACATGTATATTCACAGCCTTAACTATATGAATGTGGGCTCGAGAGGGAGTAGGGACACCCCATTTATATGCTATCTAGTCAAATTATTGCATCTCATGGACTTGAGCAACGTGCATAGCTTTTTTTCCATGATTGAGCTCCATCAATTGGGAATCCTATGAAGATATTTAGATCATTATTTATAGTCTGAAAAAAAAGGACATATAGATTGCTCGGTGACCGAGGCAAAGATGCTTGACAGTGAGACACTGAAGGGAAGCGAAAAAAGAAGTGGCAGTGGTTCCGGGAGCACAGGCCACCATGAAGTGACGCGGGGAAGTTGCTTCACAGGAGAAATTTAGGTCGGTTTTCATCCGGGAGATATATAGTCCAATTCACTTTGTTGATTCTCATCGAATGAGCTAATGACATAAAAAAGGCACGTAGTATTAAATTAAGAAATTATTTGGATCTTATGAAGCATTTTATGTAATTGATATGGCTAGCTAATTGGCAAGTCTCATGCTCTCCCAAACGAAATTAAAGTGGTTTAGTGCAGCTACTGTTATCAAATCTTTTTTTAGCAATAATTTGCGAGTGTAGTGTATCCAAATTTATGTTGGATAGCATACATTTCATGGATGAGTTCATGCTATGCATTCTATCTATATTACTCAATTATGTGTATACCTGAATATTATGATTTGCCCTATACAATATAACTTAATGTAATAGCTACCATAAAACATTTTTTTTTAAATGCTCATGAATTATTTAGTGCTAAGCTAATAAAGGAATGCATAGGGGTTCCTTTACATTAAAATTAGACTCTTCCATTTTTCCTTGAGTGTTCATGACTTTTTCGACCAGATCATATCTAGACTTCTAAATGACTAAACTAAAGGGCTCATTTCATGCAGGCATTTTTTTTTCCTTTGCTCTTAGGGCTTGGTCCTGCTGGCCATTTTTAAGTGTTCTGGGCCAACCAAATGGCTATTGACCCATGTGGCGAGGGCCGTGTCGTGCTCAAGCCGAGCCAACCTGTTTGCCAATCCTAGAGCAAAGCTGTAAAACACCACCTAACCAGTAAGCAATCAACACAAAACCTTCCTTCAAGCAATTGATAATAATTAGAATTTCCCAATTGTATGGTTATTGGCCTACAGATTACGATCATGGTTCTATGTTTGAAAAGGAATTCCAAATATTTAGTGAATGTCAAACAACTTTTTATTTTTATTTCAACAATTTGAATTGTTGGGATAAATATCACAAGTAAAACTATCATTCCAACACAAGTCCTCTCCTTTGGTTCTCTCTTTGACATCTCCAACTCGATCCGATCATGTAGTCATTCCATCTTTTATTCAGGTTGATGAGAAGGAAATCTTCCTCTAAATATTTGCTCCTCAAAATTTTGCTCTTCCAAATCTTCTCTCTGAGATTTGCTATTTCTCTCAAGATTTCACTACCTCTCTAACCTCTATCGGTTGAACCTTCTACTTTGACGTCACCTTTTGAGCCATCAACATCTATAGAACTTCTTTGTTGTGAGTGGGACTTTCGGAATCATGCCATTCAAATAAATCCACAATCATCTTCCTATAAAACATTAAGTGTCTCTGCAGTAGATCTTTGCTGGAAGCAATACACAATCAAGCATCAAAAAGCAATTACTCATTTTCGTAGCAGGATTTAAAGTATGCATCTAAGATAAACCCATTGAAAATCAACCTCACTAACACCTTTAGTCATTACCACCAAGAAGAGAAGATTGATAAAATTCTTTGTTTGATGGAAAAGCAGAGAATCTATTTCTACTTAATCAATTAAAACAACGCACATAGAATAGTCAATAAGCCTCATATCTTTGAATTTCCCCGCAAATTGATGGTGTGATGCTCAAATATTTCGGATTTAATACTTTGTCAATGGAAAAAGCCCCCAATCGAAATTTTAATGGGTCAAAGTGTTGTCCCTATTGATCTTTAATTTGGACTCTCTTCTAGCAAATCGTCTTCTAGCTCAGAAGCAAAGCCCTATCTTGTGATTTTGCTTAAGCTCTCACGCTAGCAAGAGAAGCTTTTCTTAGATACTCCTCTCTTTCAAAGAATGGCGAATCTTGAATTCAGAAATGAGAATTATTACATCCAAACTGCTTTGAGTGTATCAAAGCTAGACATGAGTCCACAAGGAGATGGGAGAGTAATCATTTAACAAAAAAATTGCCGATAATATCGATATAGAATGTACTTTTGATTCCTGTACTCTTAAATTTGACTAATTTTAGGAGGGGAGGAGCTTTCCTCTCTGCCCTTGTTATTATTTTTGGATTTGTGGAAATTATTTCCAAGGAATGTGTTAGTTAATGCAGGATGCACTTGTTAAACAACCAATTTACGAAAGTATCGAGCTTGCCATGGCATCAACTTTAGTGTTATCATGTATGTTATTGACAATTTAAGTGTCCGTCTTTGTAAAAGTACAAAAATGGAAAATAGTGAAAACAACAACAAAAAAAAAAAGCGAAAAAATAGAAAAAAATAGATAAACAAACAAACAACTAAATAAAATTAATTAAAAAAAAAAAAATAAGAAAATGTTGGGTGTTAAAATTTTAAAAAAAAAAGGAGAAAATATTGGGTGTTAAAAGGGAGGGGGGGCTTTTCTGGTTCGTGGCCCAACTCACATAGCTCTCACAAGATGAAATTTCGTTTTAAGTCCATCAAGCCCAGTTGGCTCCTCTAGCCCACCACCCTAATATGCTAATAAAGCCACAACCCATTCCCAGCCGAAGATCGCTTGAAATCTGGGAATCCCATCATTTCGAACGCCATACGTCGTCGTACGCCATTAACCGGAAATGACATTGGGTCAAATTTCATTTAAGCGGAAATTTAAATAGAAATCTCATGTAGATAGACCTGTGGAAATTAAAAATATTTCTTCAGAATTAAAGTTGGGAGAGATAATAGTGAAATTTACTTTTTATAAATGACATCGAAATACTATTCAATCATGAATGAGTCGCGAGCAGCAGATTTACCAGTTTACGAAAGTGAATTTCAAGCTGCAAATTCATCATACTAACAATCAAAAGTGCCTTCCTAATAATAAAAGGGACGAGAATAACTAACATAATCATCACCAAGGAGATCTAGGAGGGATAGGTTGACAAAAGCTCAGCCGTGGTGAGGGAGATTGATGTATTCTTGATTCTAACTCGTGACCGATTATTGGGAAAAAATACAAAAAATCTCACATTATGCTAACTGTGATACATTTTTTTTTAATTTTTCTTTTGTCATGAAAGATTTGAAATTATACTTATGTGACATATTTACTCTTCGTGAATAAGTATCGTTAAAAAATCTGCCTATATGGATATCAAATCAAATAAGAACAATTTTGACAAATGTATCGTAATAGTACAAATTTACAACTTTTAACGTCACAAAAAAAATTACGGTAAATATGCCGTAGATATAATTTCAAGTTTTTGACGTAATAGAAAGAAAAATAAATGCAACAAAATGGAATATAATTTGTAGGTTTTTTGCCGGTGTTTTTTCGAAATCAACGGTAGGTTCTTTTTTCTTTTTTTTGAATTTTTTAGTTTCAAATTCAAATCCATCATCATCCAAAGAACGACCCACCGGTTTCACCTCGTTAGCCCCCGTTTTCCCCCACAATGCCCACGCAAAACCCGAATCATCTCCATTCCCCCCGCTTCGCTTCTCTTCATGCTTGCCGCCGCCAATCTTCACGCTCGGCGTATCGTCTCGGATGATGACGACGACTCAGATTGGCCTCGGCTGCCGCTGGTTGATGAAGTGACGCCGGACTAGCGGGAGGGCCGAGACCGAACCCAAAAAATCTCATCATTCGAATTGGCGGATCGTATCCAGATGATGATGATCCATCCAACCTCAGCCTTGGCAATCGGATAAATGCTCCTGCAAACAGCGAAACCACCCGCCATCCCCATTTGCATGCGGCGTGAGCCCTAGATGGCCTGGCGATAGATAAATCTGGTCCAAACATGTGCAAGGACAGGAAAGCGAAGTCTCGAATCAAAGAGGAAACAATTGAATGAAGGGGGATTGATCTCTAGTTGATGATTCCCTCCAACAGCTCTCTGACGATTGTTGCTTCCAGCACCAACTGAAGCACAAAAAGCGTCGCTACCAGCAGTCGAAAATGCCGCTCGCCTTGCCACCATGACGGTGGAACTTGACCACGGAGTTTCCTCGATCAACAGTCAACAATTACCGGGACCTTCCATCTCTGATTGAACTTTGGAATTGCCTTCGACCCATTCCAAATTTTTTCCGTTTGATTTCGGTGTCGCTTTTGTTTTCTCCCATCCTCTCGCTGTCACCAGAATTTCCACTGCCGTCGGTTGTGCTTTGGAGGAGGTATCAAGTTCTGGCAAGGAAGAGAGAGAGAGAGGGGGAATCAGCGAGCTTTATCCGGTGGGGAAAGCGAGTTTGAGTTTGTGAGCATGGAGATGTCGCCAATTCTAAGACGAAAGGCTACTGCCGGAGGCTCGGATGCTGTGTTTGTCGAGAGAGAGAGAGCTGCAGAAGAGTCGTGCCGCAGAGACGCAAAGATGCAAGCATATTTGCTTTTGTCATGCATATCAACATTCGGTTAATATGAAAAAAAAAATAAAAATTCCGAAAGCTCTTCACATGAGAAGAAACTGACAAACTTCAATTTGCACAGCCCACATGCGAAAAGACTGATCACAAAATCTTCAAGGAATCGAAAAGAGACAAATGCAAAGAATATGATGTAACCTCACCAAAGCTTTGTAAAATCATGGTCGATACATGGCTTAGGGAGGTGTATCGAACGTCACTACACTTTACAGTTAGAAAGGTTAGGATGAGCCACTGGAAACCTTAAAAAAGCACCCAACATGAGAATCGACATTACGATTTAAGCGAACGTATCCTTTCACTCAAAACAACTGAGGCCAACGTTTCACAGAGGAACCTCCCCAGCCACCAAATTCACATTCCAAACAATCGAAACTTACCTCAGATGGTCGCTTGAACTCATCAAGGCAAATGGTCAGGTGATCCAATGTAAACAACATGAGAATAAATTTTCAGCATTTACGAGATGATGTTGAGAATTTCTTTCTCCTCCCAATAGAACAGACTACAGTTTGTGGAACGTTAATCCAGAATCTGCGGAAGAGAGCAACCTACACTTGGCGATCTCAAAGTAACATACACCTAGGCAGAATAATCTTTGCAAGACATTTTGCAGGACAGAACTAAACAAGTATCGATTATCTAACAGACAAACACGCATTGCAATGACTGTTGATTTGTGATTCAGATCATTAATATGAACACTTCACAGTGAGCGCTTCAGCGATGATCATACAAAGCACTTATAACGGGCATATAGACACACCGGCAGTGAATTTGCCAACAAAAATCACACAAAAATTGCCTGAAGTCCCTCTTCATGAAGCTAAGAATGAAGAAGGAAGATTATAGTGTTTATTTTATCCAATGCACGAAGGACAATCGGATCAGAGGAAGAGGTTGTTCAAGACAGTGACGCTGAGGATTGGAGCCAGCGAAGGAGAAACGAACAAGTTCAGAGCACTCCGAGCAAACTGACCGGAAAACAAAAGCTAACTGAGCTATGGCCTGCCGTGAAGCGATGATCGGTGATGATGCTAGCGGCGCCGGAGGTCTGTTGGAGGTGACCAGATGAAGCAAGAAGCCCAGAGAGATAATTTCTGACGTTCAGAAATCTCCGAGTCATCCCACCCCGTGTGCTCTGTGCTGAGTGCATGAGAGTTGTCGTGGCCAGCGATTGAGGACGAGCGGCGGCGGCAACCGGTGGACTGAGGCGATGGAGAGGGAGTGAAGATGGAATAGCGTCTGGAAATGGGTTGATCTGATGGAGTAATTTTCTCTACCAAGCTTCCGTTCGTGTAATTCCTCTTCTCGAATGTGCGCGCCTAAGCTCGAAAGGGAATAAAGGGTTGTCAGGACGTGTCGCGAGCGTCGATGCTCTGCTGCCAGGACGCTTGACTTTTGTGGACAAAGGAATGCCGTGGCACTCTACACCGTCCTGCACGATCTGAGGTCCACCGCCCGCGGAAAAGGGGTTCGACGACTCTACGGATGCTTCTTTCCCACCGTGGCCGTGCATGGACACATGCCAATCGTGCGCAGACACTAGTCTAGAGAGTGTGTGCACACATTGTGTGGGTGCGCAGCTTCAGCTCACGGTTGTAGACTTTGGCATGGGCAGTATTTGTCCACAGAATGGACTGAGCTTTTGTTGGAAAATATTCAATCTCGTGATGTGCCACATTTAAGGAAATCGATACTTCAATATGATCTCGTAACTATGTGATTTGAATGTGGGATGAGTGGCATGGCTGACACCATTGATATTTATATGTGTTTGAACTAAATAATCGTCTACAAGCATGGATCAATTTGATTGTACAACATGTGGGTTTGACCCCATTCCAAATCGGTTGCGTTAGATCTTGACAAATATGAAGCTATCTCAATTAGATAGAAAAATAATTAAATTCAAAGAAGACGGATTTCAATCCCAAAGCTTTTGTTAAAAAATTCCATCAAATGCCTGTACCATAGTTAAAACGTACCATATGAGATGAAGAAACATCATTATGAGATGAGCTGAATAGGTGATGAGAACACCAACCGTAGAGAAGGATCTTTAGTTCTTAGTGTGCACATAAGAAATTTCTTAGGCTTAGTAGTGTAGCGAACTTGCATGATTCAATTTTTCTGCGAATTTTAGAGAATAATCATATAGAGATAAGACATTCAACAAGAAGATTCTGTTTTATACGAGGCAATGAGATTAGGGGTTTGCAAGGACGCCATGAAATTTGTCTTGTATGACAAATGCCAAGTTTGTCTATTCAAAATGGAAGACGGACAAAATTCAAAACAATGAAAGCAATGCAGATTCACATTCAATCAATAGTGATGGCATGTTCTATGAGAATAAGTCATTTTTTATGGCCAAATTCCAATCGTGTGTTTCTCTGTAATATAAACAAAAGTGAATGAAAGAACTACATATGATGATGTCGATACATCAGATAGAATCACGTTTATGTTCGTGGGATTCATGTAATTTGAGCATCATACAAGTATCCCGAAAGTCTTGCTACGGAGAACTGCAAATTGGAAGCTTGCTCGGAAGTTTTGGATTATGTCTCAATCAACATGAGATGGCATGACGGTTGGTTTGGCCAAGGAGTGTGCAACGGGATACCGGTCTAATCAATTATGCAAGAAAACAACTCATGCACGAGTGCAGCCATCACTCAAAATTAAATCAAGGATCGTTTAGCTAGGCACAATGACTATTCTCACTAAATGACGTTGTAATTTTGCACACAGATAAGAGATTGTAGCAGAGTTTCTTGTGAAGTAATTCTTTTGCCGGCAAGTTGAACATGTTATTTTGTAAAGATAAATTTAAAAAGAAAAAAAAGCGATAAAAAGCTCCAACTCAGTCAGAACTGAAAGGGCCTGGGCCGGTCTGTTGGGCCTGATCCACAATCGTAGCCTAGATCATACCAAGCCCATCAGAGTGAGCCTCGGCCCAGACACTTTCCCTCACCGCAGCCCACGATCCAGTCTCTCTCGTTTCTCTGAATGTTTGACATTGAAGAAGACGCGAAAAATCCTCTCTAAATCAGCCGATTCCAGAAGAGTCTCTGCCACTAATCGACGCTAGAAATCCACCGTCCGCCATCTCCAATCACCGACGGCCACCGTCGAGCCACCATTGACGACCGCCACAGGCTCAGCGATGACACAACAGCACGCATACGCAAAGGCTGACGAAGAAACTCTCTTTCTCGGGAATTCATGAGGCTTCTTCATCGGTTCTCCTTCTCAATCGTCGTTCAGACACCGTTATCCGCCACGGTTGCCGCTCCGCCATCGCTGGTTTCGCTGCAGCAAGGCCTTCTCTAGTTCTGCTCTGTTTTCTGGTCAGGACGGCCGAAAGTGCACGGACCCTTGGTTGTCCCCCCATAGCCGGCCCCGATCATCAAGGTCGACATCCGCAGGTACTTCTTCTCTGATCTGAACACCGACCGAGGTCAAAACCTCACTCTTATCAAGGAAAATTCAACACGCTCTGTTTCTGCCGTGTATGAACGAAAAACAGAGCCTGTTAGCTTTAGCTAATGTTTGTGAGTAAATCAATTGCGATGGAAGCTCTATTAACAAATAGGACTTGTGCTGTTATTTTAGTGATGATCTGAAAGTGAATCGCTGCGTTGTATAAGCTCCTTGCTCAAAATGCGTGTCACTGGTTTGATGGCATGCTCGAACTAGATTAGTATGTGCTTCGTTCAATCCTCGAATCGCAAAATCATATTACATCAATTCAATTTGTTCTCAACTCATCGAACCCTTATTTTGGCCGAATTTGTTTAAATATGAAGCTCATTTGTCAACTGGTGTCATGGTTCTCATTGTTCGTATGCTCGACATATGACGTGAAAATTGCTGTCTCGTGGCTTGCTGATCTCTCTAGTTCGAGTTAAGGTGTTCCATATGAACAGAGTCGAGTTTTGAATGTGTATTCTGTGGTGAAGGAGTGTGAGATCTGCATGGTTGTACGCAAAGAATGGAGCGTCAGAATCGCCATTGATCTTTGCATCTATACAATCTGTGGAAGAGTCGCCATTGCCCCAAACTTGGACTGGATTTTCAATCCTTTGGTGATGACCTTTTCTGATGCTGTGGTCTTCATTTCTTATCTCAAACTTGGACGACATTTGTTTCTGGATAAATTCTTCAATTTTGTTTTCACCAAACAAAAAAAAATTGAAAATGTTACAAAGAATGCAACTGTAGTTACATTTTAAGAATAGTTTAATTTGAATTTCGTCTGTGATGCTCATCTAGTTTGGAGTCATATTTGTCGAACCTTGAAATAAATTGAATTTTAATCCTGTTTTACTTGGATGAAATCGATAAAAAAATTTCAAAAATAAGAAATAGAAAGTAATATTGAAAAAAAAAATCCCATTTTTGTTTATATTAGGATTACATTTAAGATTCATTTCAATGTATGTCTTCATTTAGCGTCAGGTTTGATTTTTGGACTTATATCATGGGGTTCATGCCCCGAGGCTTAATAAAGAGATCGTGTATAATATTTGCTTGACACCAAGTTTTAATCCTCCCACTTTACTTTCCGTATTCACTTACTTTCGATGCCTTGATTACGTGTTTGGTTTTTTACTTAATGTTGTTTCGTTTACTATTTTTCGATTATGTGATTTAAGTCCAAGAGTCGTTGTTGTCATGAGGATCCTACCACATCTCTTTCTTCCTAAACTCAAAAATTTAAGGAGATGGGGGAATAACAATTTAACAAAAAATTGTCAGTAACCTTGATATAAAATGTAATTTTGATTCCTATACTCCAATATTTGACTAATTTTAGGAGGGGAGGAGCTTTTTCTTTCCACCCTCATTATTATTTTTGTTTTTATGGAAAATATTTATGAGGAATGTAGTAGTCAATGCGGAATGCACTTATTAAACAACCAATTTACAAAAGTACTAAGCCTCCCATGCCATTAACTTTACTATTATCACATATCGTTGTCGACAACATAATTTTTGTTGACATCTCAAGCGTTCGTCTTTATAAAAGTACAAACATAAAAAATAGCAAACACAAGAAAAAAAAGAGTGAAAAAGAATAGATAAAAAAAATAAATAAAAAATAAAAAACTTAAAAATTTTTTTTTAGTTTAAATGATGGGTGTGTGAGAGAGAGGGAGAGATTTTTTTTTTTTTTTGGGGGGGGGGTGGGCTTTCTGGTTTGTGGCCCAACTCAACTCACATAGCTCTCACAAGAAGAAATTTCGTCTTTTAAGTCTATCAAGCCTAGTCGACTCCTCTAGCCCACCCATTCCCAGCCGAAGATCGCTTGAAATCTTGTGATCCCATAATTTCCGACTCCATTCCTCGTCATGCGCCTTTAACCGGAAATGACATTGGGTTAATTTTCCAATACAAGGAAATTTAAATAGAAATCTCAAGTTGAAACACTTGTGGAAATTAAAAAATTTCTTTGAAATTGAAGTGGCGAGATATAAAAGTGCAATTTTCCTTTCGCAAGCGACATCAAAACACTATTCATTCAAACATAAGAGAGATGTAGACAGTAGACTTGTGTGATTTATGAAAGCGAATTTCAAGTCGCGAAATTCAATATACAAGCATCTAAAGATGAAAGCGCCTTCTTAACAATAAAAGGGATAGGAACAATTGTCATAAATCACCACCAAAGATATCTTTGAGGGATAGGGTGACAGAAGCCCATGGTTGTCAATAGGGAACAAGCAGATGGACTTGCTTCCATGAGAGAGATCGATGTATTCCTAATTCTGTGCTATGACTTATTATTGATGAAGTCAAGAAAAAAAATATTACCAAATATCCCAAATTATACCCATCGTAACACATTTATTTTAATTTTTTTTGTGTCACCAAGGATTTCCAACCATACTTATATGACGCATTTGCTTTAATTTTTTTTTTGTGTCACCAAAGATTTTTAACTATATCTATATGACATATTTATCCTCTTTCAGCAAGTACCGTCATGCTTATATGGATAACAGTAGATAAACGATATTGACGTCCAATGAAATAAGAACAAGTTCGACCTAAAAAAATATAAAATCATTTGACAAAATCTTAATAGAAGGCAAATGTGTTGTGCTAATACAAATTTAAGATTTTTAATGACACGGAAAAATTTAAAGTAAATATGCCGTAAACATAATTTTGAGTTTTCAACTTAATACAAAGAAAATTAAATGCGACAAAAATGAACATAATTTGGAGTGTTTTTGCCGGCTTTTCAGAAAACGACGGTTGGTTCTTTTTCTCCTCTTTTTATTTTTTTATTTTCAAACTCCCATCCTTCCTCATTCATAGAACCACCACTGGGCTTCCCTATGTCTGCCCCTTCTTTTCCCCCACAATCCCTCACACAAAACCCGAATCATCTCCATCCCGGCGTATCGTGTCGGATGATGATGGACGACTCAGATTGGCCTCGGCTGCCGGCGGTTGATGAAGCGAGGCCGGACCTACGGGAGTGCCGAGAGCGGAACCCGAAGAATCTCATCCTTCGAATCGGCGGACCCTACCCAGATGATGATGATCCATCTGACCTCAGCCTTGACAATCGGATAAAGGCTCTTGTAAACAGTCTACACCACCCCCACATCCCCCTTTGCGCATAGTGTTGACGGGCAAAACAATGGAATCTGAAAGACGGGCGATGAAGTGGGAGCGAAGGGAACGAAGCAAGAGTTGACAGAAGGTATTTTGGAGTGAATCGGAATTGGACTCGGAAGTTCAATCGGATACGAAATGGCCCTGATGATGGTCAGCGGCGATGGCGGCGTGAACTTGAGATGGCCCGGATAAATCTGGTCCAGATTCACTGCAAGAGATCGAGCTCTCTGACGATTGTTCTTCCAGCACTAATCGAAGCACGAAAAGGGTCGCTACCGGTTCGAAGATGTCGCTCGCCTCGCTGTCACGACTGCGGAACTTGACCACGGAGTTCCCTCCATCAACAGTCAACAATTACCGGGAAGTTCCATCTCCGATTGAACTCTAGAATTGTCTTCAATTCATTCCATATTTCACCCGTTTGATTTCCGTCTCGCTTTTGTTTTCTCCCATCCTCTCGGCGTTTCCCGAATTTCCATTGCCGTCAGTTACACTTTGGACGAGGTATCGAGTTCTCGCAAGGAAGAGAGAGAGACGGAATCAGCGAGCTTTATCCGGCGGGAAGAGCAAGTTCAAGTTTGAGAGCGCCGGGGATGTTGCCGATTCTAAGAGGAAAAGCCACTGCTGGAGACTCGGATGCTGTGTTTTTGAGAGAGAGAGAGGCTGCGGATCGGCTTCCTCCGAGACTCACGAGTCCTGCCCACGTGGTGACTATTTAAGTTTTAGGATCAAGGGAATGGCATCATCGTACACATTCAGGACCATTCCATCCATTGGAACCAAACTCATGCTTTCATCCATTTTGCTGAATCGGATTTGCCCATAAATAAGTTAGTATGGTCTTTCCACTAGTTGAATCACCTTCTCTGCAACCCGACAACAAATGAGAAAATTTCATCAGATTGACGGAAATGATGAGCTAAAAATGGATCTCGCTAGGATTTGAGGGCAGGAATTTACCTTCCTCAATCCACGAAGGGATCTGATTAGCCTCCATTTTGATTCAAGGAAAGAAAATTTTATCAGGCAAATGCCCTTTATAATGATGCATCTTATGAAACCATCATTTGCTGCAGTCAATTTTTGTTGTAAAGAAGAAGGAAGAATTTAAAAAATATAAGATTCTAAAGCATCAAAACTCTTCGAAATTGAAATGACGAAAGATCAATAATTATCACCATCAATTTTTTCTTTGATGATAGTGTAAAAGCTCTTCTAATCCGTAGTCCACAAGTTCTGTGCAAATCTTTCGAGTCCATTTTCAATTTCACGTTTTCTGATCCCTTCCGTGGCACTTCCTGGAAACTACTCCATTTCTTCCTCTTCTCGCTCTCATGCCAAGCCGTCCCCACCGCCCTCGACACTATCATTGCCGCCATTGGGAAGTCTGATCTCTTGGCAATGCCACCGTAGTCCCAACAGCAGGCCGCTCCTCCTCTTTTTCACCACATGGCTCCTCCCCCCTCCTCATCCTGTAACGGTTTTTTAGCTGCTTCTTAGGCGAATTTCAAGTCTTGGAATTTGACTTTTGTTTTACTTCCGATTGATGCTAGATTCAACCCATTTTATTGATATCATTTTTCCTTTTCTTCTTTTAAATGGTGATGATATCGCAGCAGGATTCAGCATCAGGGTTGCTGTGAAAACCGGAGTATTGAATAATTTCTACGGAAAGATCTGCGGCTTTACACACAGATCATAGTGGTTTTAATGAATCACTTTCGGTTTGTGCTTGTGGTGTTTCTCATCTTATGTCTAAGGGTGGATCATTGAATTCAATTCGATTGAAGTCAGAATCTGTAACTCCTGAACTTTTCTATTACCTACCTGAGGAACGTATCGATAGTGGAAATGCAATCTTGTAGGATTTCCACTTTCTGGCTTTTAACCAGCTTGTGTCTTTGTCACCATCTTGATATGGGCTTCTAGCTACATTTTTTCATTGACGAATATTTTCTCAGTATATAATTTATGCATCTTTAGAAATGTATCAAATGCAATCAATTTCAAAGCTAGCTTTAGAACGATTCATGTGATACTTTTGCCTTTCAAATTTCTGGTTTGACTTGGAAGTCATTGAGTTGTCTTTCACACTGACAGGTCTTAATATATCTCCACTAGTGCTAAGTTTCACTACAACTGTAGAGAAAAATAATGATCAAAGGAGCCACTTAAACAAGCTTTCACTGACACGAATTCTTTCTTGTCCCTATGCCCCATTTTTGGCCCATTCTCTGTGGAAGTGAGTAATCTGACCATTAATGTTTAGCTAGTTTCACACGTAGTTACTGCTTAACGGAGCATCTTTTGTTTTAGTGGATTCTGATTAAACATCTCTGTTTATGGCTTTTCAAGTGTAGGATGGAAATAGAATGTTCGAGTTCTTTAGTAATATATATCCTTCAAATTCAGTACCTTGTCTATTCTGGTTCAAATGGAATAGGATGGCAGTTTCACTTTTCTTGGATTGGCTTTTCCTTAACAGTGTCCACAGTTGTGGCGTTTGGTGGGAACGTAGTTACTGTTTTCATGATTTCCATGCTAGGACAAATAGGAACAGACCCAGAACTTGGAGGGTATGTTTTGGTACTCCATGAATCGCTTCAACCAGGAGGTTGTCTCATATAATGCTGTTTTACTTATATGTTGATGTGTGTTCGATTGCAGATGTAGTCAGATCAGAATCATGACAAACAGGGAGGTTCACCGGTCCATCGGACGTTCTGAGTGTATGCATCAGGCATATAGCTCATGTGCATGCATGGGATCTGTTCCCTCCTAACATGGCATTGTGGAATAATGTGCTTTGACCAGTTTGATAGGAATTAAATCACAGAGGCGAGGCATGTTCTGCTCAGCTAAGCTAATCATTCAGCTTTGCTGTCCATCCAAGGCATGTTTATAAAAGCAGTTTTCTACAGGCTTCCAATCCTTGGAGCAAACTCTCTCATTTCTAGACAGAGCTTCCCTGCTGAATTCCACAAAATACGGAGGCTTGGTTATGTATCCTTCACTTTTTTCAGATGTTCTAGGTTTGTAGTCTGGGTGAGCCTCTTAGCTATGTTGGTTTTACCTCATTCAATAATGCTGCATTTCCTAGATATATATATTCTATAGTTCTCTTCCTCCTGCTTTGCAGGCACTAAGGATATTGGCCTTGAAGTGTCCTTGTGATTCCTTCTTTAATGAGGATGTCTCTTTTATATGCAGTTTTTGATTGCTTCATGAGGAAGTACTGAGTGTACTAACATCGTAGGTGTGACGTGGATTAGACAAAATATCACCATCAAGAGTGACCACCCCAGGAGCTATCATTTTCCTCGTGCTCACAGGTCCGTTCTTGCTCAGTTTCAAATACTCTTGATTGAAAACTGATGTGAATAGGAAGAAAACTCAAACAAAGAACGGGGTGGAAGTGCGGAGGGAGAAGGCTACTCCAGGTGGAAGCTAATCGAATAGCGTCACTTCTGTTTATGCAAAGAAAAAGGCACCAATACTAGCAGCCATCCACACATACAAGAACCAAAGAAAGAGAGAATGAAGGACTAGCTTATATAGTCTGCATGTTGCGATGAAATTAACATTTACTAAAGTGATAGGTATGAATAGTAGACACCCACCATCAAAGCACCTAATCCGATACAATGCAAGAAGTGATGCGACACTAAAAATTGAAGAACTAGCATTCAGCAAGTCCAAAAAGATTGAAGCTTGGGACATTGCGGCTGTATCAACAGGGTCTTGATCAGCCAAATAGGAAGAGATAACAAAAGAGTCTGTCCACGGCAGTTCATGTAACATGAAAAGAGACATTGATCAGAAACAGGAAGACAAACATAATCACAGAAAACAATCATAAATGAAGGAGTTTAAAATGACATAGAAAGAAAGAAAAGAAAACTGTAGGTACGCTAGTGACTCTCCATTCATCAAGTTCTACTTTAGCTTGAAGATGTCAAAATGAGAATACCATGAAGTGCTGCAACACCTTTTTGAGAAGCAACCGCATCCTGTTTCTTGGCACTAGTGAAAAATCTGGGATTGCACATAGGTTAAAATATCATACTTTCAACCAACAGTTAAAAGTTAGAGCTTTTCCGAATAATTTCTTGAAACATTTTACGCCATCTTTCCTTCTTATTTCTCCCATGGCAAGAGCATCCCAAATAATAGGAGAAATTACAGCTTTTACTGTGGTTGTTTGGCTTGGCTAGATTGCACACGACAAACTCTTGCAGAACACTTGCACATGATCAACTCTTGATTTCACCTAAAAAAGAAGGATCTAATCTCCTCCCTTTGTCTGTTGCAGAAACTACAATAATTAAAGATGGATACATGAGTAGCTCATCTCTCCGACAAACAAATTCAAAAACTAACAGTTACCTACGATTCCTAAGCAGAAGCAGACCGTGCAGTCCCGTCAAATGATTTCAGATAATTATTTCCCAAGATTCGGCTCAACGTTCAAAAACTGCGCCAAAATGGCCTTGAAAGATTGTATAACGCTCATTCAGCAGGTTTTCATTCGACTGAAGACAGGGAGAAGGTGGTGATTGCGGCCAGGAGTGGCCGCGGGTTGAAGGGGAAATGGAGATGGATTGATGGGAATTTTGTGGAAGTTTGATTGGATGAGCCTAGGCATTCAAATTTGTTAGGGACAAATTGAAATGAAATTAGTCATTATGGACTTAGTTATATAAATTTCTAGAAAATCCAATGGGGATAAAAAATAATTTAAATACTCATTATCACTTTTGCTTCCTCCCGATTGGGTTATGCCTTGAGAATCCCACCCTCGGGACACAAGGGCCACGTAACCCTCTTCATAATGGAAAGACACCACCTCAATATTGCATAGAAATATTGTTCAAAAAGTCTTCATGATACATTGATTGTGTATCAGGCGATTGAAAGCAAAATTTAGCGACTTCATTGTACAAAATGACTACATATGAAATTTTTACCTAACTTATGGTAAAATCTCATTTGCACACCAATATGGTAGATTGATTATACCGAGCACTTTTCGGCGAAGGGAAAAACCACCGGACTGTAGTCCACTTCAAACTTCCACTATGATAAATAATGGGATATAACTTTACCCTATGGCGGATCTCTCACTGTCTTCAATTTGTAGTTCTAAACCTCTCACAAATTGGATCACTCAAAGATAACTCTCTTGGAAGAAGGACTGTTTCTTCCGCTATACTACTCTGATCTTTTTGCCTTTTTTGTATATTCATCTCTATTGAGGAGGACTCTTATTTATAGGATCAGATGCAATCCCAATTGGAATTGTACGATAAGAAAATCATGTTGATTTATCTCCTAATTTATGGTGATTTTCTGGACGTGAGAGATCACTTTGATTTGTTTTCCGATCTATCTTGATTTTTTGGATGTGGAAGATCATGTTGATTTATCTCCCAATCTCTCTTGCTTTTCTTTCCTTCTCTCCCTTTTTTTCTCTCTTTTTTTTTTCTTTTACACACTCACTACTAAACATATTCTCTACGGATATACACAATTGCATTGGCCTCTCCAATTGGGAGTGACCTACTCAACAATCGGTCCATTCGAAAACAAAGAGTATCCACGTTTTTGGATCCTTAGAGATGAGCTCGTTGAATTTGTGTCTGAATTGTGCGAAACCATCCGGTCATCTGGGCACTGTTCATCCGGGTCTCGCATTTCAGGATGAGGGGTTCCTGTCTTTTAGTCTCCTACCAAGATACGAATGGAGTAATTGGTGCTCGGATGATTGAGTTTCGCTGCAGATGATGACCAAGTTCCTAGAGAAACCTTAGATGGTAGAAACGAAAACGTTATCCACATTGCCTTTTCCTCCTCAATCCGGCCTGGCGCATTCATCATCTCCTTCATGTCATTCAGTTGTTCCTTCTGGAGTTCTGCCTCAGCCTGCAACTTCTCCTTTTCCTCTTGCAAGCTCAGAGCTGTCGAGTACCTTTTGCACACGACTTCAACACCCTATTCCTGCTTCTTCACCAATAGCTCTTCTGCTGTAATATGCTTCACTTCGTTTTTCGGGGTGTTGCCTTCTTCGCTTGCTTAGACCAAAGCTTTCTACTTATTGGGCACGTCAGGTAATGGCTTCTATTCCACGAGCTCGAGAGTCGGGACGTGACAAATATTAGTGACCTTCTTTACACTTGATTAGTATTAAAAAAATATAATCTTTTATTAGAATTGGTAATCTTATGAATCCATAAATTAAAAAAATGAAAGTTCAAAATCGAAATTTTACACATGTAGCCATTAACACTAAAAGGAAAATAACATCTCATGTGATTCCAATGAATAAGCAATTTGGTAAAATAGTGGACTATAGGACAGGATGTAGATGGAATTCACTCTCTGGGTTTTAAATTTCATCACTACTTGAGGAATAATGTATCTATATAAGCACTTTTATCAAATATGATTACAAGAGTATAGAGTCTCCTATATTTGAAAACTATCGGGTGACGGAGTGACGGAATGGTGCATCAATTTCCACATTCCTTCTAGGACTAAAAGACGTCACTTTTGACATTCTCTTGGGGCAAGTATTGAACCAGAGATCCTTACCAAAAAGGCAATGATAAAAGCGTGACAAGCTCGACAGGGACACCCAATGTAGAAAATGAGTGCAGGACTTTTAATCAAAACATCCGATGTATGGGAGTGGCTAGGCCGAGAAATGATAAGATTGTAACTAGCTCAGAAAAGAGCAGAGTTACAAATATAAGTGCTCTTTCATACGGTTTCATCAAAATAGAATAGCAGAATGAATAACTTGTGACTAGTATATGGCCTAAAGTGACTTCAAATGTTCATTCCAATTCAACCTAAACATCATTTCCTATCAGTGAGCTCAGTCATGCAAACATTCCCTCCACTCAAGACAAGTTTCACTCACAAACTTTGGACCAACCCAGAAGTTCGCCATACGGCAGGGTCCAGATGGTCTCTAGACAAAATATGTCTCGAGTACCTAGGAGTCGCAGTTTGCTGGTTTTCTTAATAGTATGTATATAAATTCACAACTTTCTGCCCCTGAAGACATTTGACCAACCAATATATAATAAGGCATGGCATGTAAGTATACCCTGAAGAGAAAAGGCAAACAAGATGTGCATTTTTGCTAGTATTTGCTAGTTCCAGAGTCCATGTTAGCAGTCTAGATAGCTTGATGAGGTAGTCTTTAATCACAACTTGCAATGTGAAATCAAAATATCACAATCCTATGCTCTTAGACTCTACAATAAGTGTGTATAATCAATATAGAACACGAATAAATCTGGTGAATATCTGAGTCACCAGTTTTGCATTGCAATATGCATTGAACAAACATGAAAAGTTGCACCTAGGGTCCTAGATGGATGCATATACACAAAAAGTGAGTGATCTTTTGCTTGGCAAAAAAGAAGTGATCTTCTATTCTTCTTTTCATACCACCGAGGTGGTGGGACTAATTTTTGAGGTCTGGGGCAGCACTACCTTCCCAAAGCAAGTTAGAACCTGCTTGCAATAGTATATCTTGTGAACCAATCGTTCCAAGGCAGCAATACCCGACTAGTGTTGCCGTGCTATTGTAGAGCTCTCACTCATCCCAAGCTGAGGCCTGTTTCTGTAGTTATGGCTTAAACCAGACATTTTGTGTCGCCTCTTCTTCCCAAGCCTAGGCAGCCAAAGAAAGTACCAAGAAGTTATTTTGGGAGGAATTTATACTTACACTAGAAGCCAGAGAAAGTACCAAGTAGTCATCTTCAGGAGGAATTTATACTTCAATTAGAAATCATTAAATTCCTAGCTTATGGTTGTTATTGCCTTTCTCAACCCCCTGACCTTGTCTCCACACCCACCTATCACTAGGCTATTTCCTAATTACCATTCTACTTATTGTTTTCCCCAAGTCCCTTTACTCAGTGGTTAATATGCCTGTTTTACACATATAACGTGAATACTTCAAGGAAGATAATATATCCTGTGGTTTCTATAAAAAGCAAATTAACGTGGGAAAAAATTGGGCAGTGGAGCGCACATATAGAATAGGTGGCATTCATAATTGAGCTATGCCAGTTATGAATGGAGATCTCCTTACTGCCACTTCTTTCTTAAGAAAAGATGGTCACGTCACCATTTGAGAAAAGGGATAGTCCAATTTGAACTCTCTAGCTTTCTCAAGGGTAGTGAGAGGCCTCGGGCACTTGGAACTAAGTAGAAGCTGTTCAGGAGGGCTCACTGGACAATTAGAATGTCCTGACCTGCACAAAAGAAAAAGAGAATTCCGATTAGTCCGTAACACCTCTGAATTCTCATGATGAGCATTTCAAGTTTTAATTTTTGCTCTAATCTTGAAGCACATCCTTTTCAATTCATTTAGATTTGGGATGCAGCACTGATGAGTGAGCATCTGGATTATTGTGAACCTCACAAACCCAATGGGAATGGAAGAAGTATACTTCATTGATTCACCAAGACTAAACAAAAGAGATATAACTATGAATACTAAATTTATTTTGGACAAGCCAAAGTGACACTTCCAGAGTTCATTTTGATCAATGTAAACCAAATTGTTAACAGAACTAGTGAAAATGTAGACTTTGAACACATATCCTCCCCATCAATGAGCTCAAACACACAAACATCTACGTGCAGAGGAGCTTCTCTAGCAAATGTGGGCCAACTAGTAGAAAAAAGATGCCCCACAACCACGACTCCTAAGCTTCACCATCCACGACTTGTTTGCATGCTTGAGTGTTGCAATTTGTTTGTTTTCCTGATTATATTGCTTGATGAATTGAACAGAAGCAGTCTGCCCATTTATGTGGTTGAAAAACCAATATACGATGAAGAAAGACCAAAACATAAGCATACACTAATGAGAGAATCTAATCACACCATGAATTAAAGGTAGTAATTGCTAGTTTCAAGAGTTTTAATTGATAATAAACCTTCTAATGACAGTAAACAATCTCAACGTGCAACCCAAAGTCAAATGTCAAAACATATGTTCCTAGAGTGCAATAGGGTATATAACCAGAAAAAGCCTTCCATGTCCTATATATATTTGAAACCATGAATTTCACCCACACAGACCACAAGTGCTGGGGAAAAGGCAAAGCAATCAATGATTGAAACACAGATAGAAGTGAAAATTTTAATCTAAGAATTCTTTCAAGCGCGGCTCAAATTTTATCAAGCAACTAATTCGATTTGACAAAGTAAACTCTTATCTCTTTTTTTTTTTCCTCAAATATCTTATTACATTAAAATTATTCATCATCAGATCTACAATGAAATTTCAGAATCATAACTAGCCACCTCTTATCTTTCAGGTCTTTCCCTTTAGTTGTGGAGGTAGCAACATTCTTTGCAATTTGCTGTCCATATCAACAAGTCTCCTTGTGTGATTAACATATATATTCTACTTTTACGCTATTGAATAACATTGTCAAATTTCTCCATATAAGAGGACTAGGATTCTAAGTCTTAAGACTTGCCTCAGCAATTACTTTCCAACACATCTATCCATCTATCCACAAAAAGGAGACAACCATTCATCTTTTTGAACCTCCACCACCAGCTTATCTCCCAATAACTGTCCTTTCATTCTTTTCACTGCTTCAATTACTCCATTGTCATGATATATACCTGGTTTTAAACATATACCCATGAACACTTCCAAGGAAAAAAACATGTCATATGGTTTACTACATTAAATCAATTTCTTAATACACTAAAGTATAAGCAAAGATATAAACAACATTCATATGTTTGATTTTCAGACATGTGAGCTTGAGTCAATAAGTGTGGGATCATACTAAGCCATACTTAACATAAGATGCCTCATCACCACCTTGAAAAAGGGATGCTCATAAGATGCCTCATCACCACCTTGAAAAAGGGATGCTCATTTTGAAATTTGTTGGCTGATTTAAGAGCAGTGAGAGGCCTTGGGTGTCTGGGACAATGAAAAAAACTAGCTCTGGATGCCTCAATCTGCTCGAATGTTTGGTCCTACCTGTACTTAAAAAAAGACAACTTTAGAGACAGTTTAAGTACACTTCATTAGTTTGACTTGCTATGAAAAGATTTAGCATATATTGGACCTATATTTTATCATTGCAGCATCACCTAACCAATCAAGAAAAAGGAAAGGGCTTCTTAACAACTATTCTAGAGTTTGAAAAGAACAAAGAAAAGAGAGTTACGCAAGCAAAAACAAGACACGTTAAACCTCAAGCCATGCCTCAAATTCTCATGATGATGAGCAGTATGGAGTTTATTGAGAACAACGTGAAAAAATGACTCCATATTTTTGACAAGGCATGGAATTCTCTATATATTTTCAAGTTTCATGATTTCTTCCATTTTTCATGATGGAAAATTCACACCTAATGTTTGAGAGCGATCTCTCTAACTAAAGCAATTTTATCCAATATATCATCACATGAAAAATGGAGATTCCCTTTGTATTGGAGAACTGGGGAGGGGGGGGGGGGGGATAATTACTGATGGATAATAATGCTACAGAAATATATGGGACCCCTTCCACAACCAAACCATTTCTTTAAAGGTAGAATCATCTGGAAGGGTGAGAAGAAGCATCCAAACATGAGACTTTGAACACTATATCATCTCCATCAATGAGAGCTCAAACACGCAGAAATCTCCATCAAAGACGTGTTTATCTTGCCAATGCTTGCGAGGAAAGAAAGTTATGTAACCAGAAATAAGACATGTTAAATCGCAAGTCACCCCTCCAAATTCTCATGATGATGAACAAGGCGTAAAACTGACTCCCTCATGTTTTGACAAGGCATGGTGATTCTCTGAATTTGCAAGTTCGACTATATCATCTCCATCAACGATGAGCTCAAACACACAGAAATCTCCTATGCAGACGCGTTTCTCTTGTAAATAGGGCAATTAAATTGCTAGTTTGAGGAACTCATGTTTTTAAACTCTGATGTGGAACGAATTTTGAAGAACAAAACCCTAGCTAGAGAGAAGGCGAGGATTGAGGAAGGTCTCTATGAAACCAGCTTAGGGCTTCAAACTAATTCACGCGCAATAAGACACCAAAATCGGAAGAATCGTGAACTTACGAGTTTGCCGGGGAGAGACACAGAGAGTACGATCTTCTTCTTCTTTGATGATGAAATGAGTGGAGGACCATCTATCCAGACTCGGCGTTGCCATCTCCGGCGGCGCACTTTCGTCTTCTCTCTGGCGGCCACGACAACAACGAAGACGACGATAACACTCCATCTGGTTGAATCTCTCTCTCTCTCTCTCTCTCTTCGCCCCGCTAAGTGCAGCTTCGCTTCTCTCAGTCCTCGCGATTCCCGACGCTTCGTCTTCGCTCCGACCTCCGTGAACGAAGAAGATGGAGAGAGCCTCTAGCGTCAAGAAGGAGAAGGAGCCCTGCTTTGCTTCCTCCCTTCAGGACACCTCCGATTGGGTCTCTCTCTATCTTCTTCAGGGAATGGTGGGGAGTGTGCACTGCTGTTTCAGTCAAGGAGGAGGCGAGATCGATCGATAGGGTTGACGATGCTGCTGATCAGACGTAATCAATAATAGAAAAATTAAAAAAGAAAACTTACCGGTTTTATTTCCATTTGTTTATGCTGATAACTTTTGTATGGTTGTATTGAGATCCTCACCCTGCTCCCCCCAATTCCCATATGGCCACTTGTATCTGAACAGTGTCACAAATTTTAGTTTTGGCGTGCTTAGCGTACCCTTAGTAAAGATTTTCATTTTCGGGCATTCTTCCACTTTAATGCTCCACAAGGATGGGAACCTGAAGCTGCAACTCGTGGTGGAGGAGAAGCATTCTAGGCTTGGCAAATTTTGGAGTGTCAAGAAATGAAGATTCCCAAAGGAAATCATTTTTCCCTCTTCATTTCCATTGTCGGCCACTACTTCTTTCATTCTTTCACATCCTACTATCGTCATCCAAAAGAGATGCACCAAATTTGTGACCAATGAAGCTGTTACTAGATGTACCAATCCAGAGGAATTCTTCACCTGTAAGTACGTGAGATTTTGGAAGGATGTCACGGCCGGAAATATTGTTGTCAAACAAGGACAATCCCAAACCTCTAATCTTTTGATGCTCCAAAGAATTTTCGACACTAATGAGTCTTCTCTCCACATGCGTTTTAGGTTGTGTAGCTTGTTTAACTTAAGTTTTCTTAAATTTTCAAGCACCGGATGTTTCCTCTCGTCGACAAGCCCTTCATCAGAGAATATTTCTTCAAAGGAGCTACACAATATCTCAAGGCTTTGTAGATTTTGAAATTTCTCTTGGAGGAATATGGGAGGAAATGCTGCCTTTTCATCATGAAAGCATGCCAATGTTAGTTCTTTTGCCTTGTCAAAGATGTCCTCGGAAATTTTCCATCTTGTATCATCGGAATATTTTTATCAACTAATGAAAGTCTCTCTAACATAGGAAAGTCCTGTCAAATTACCAATGCAACAAGAGAAGTAAATTCAACAAATGTTCGGCGATAAATCATGCATCATAAAAAGTAAACCTAATTCCAATGATTTGCTTGTAAGGTGACCATCTTCTCACGCTTAATTAAATCTAAAGATCCCTACACACAAGTCTCAAGCTTTCAAAAATCTCAAGTAGAGGTTGGTACAGTTAAGTTGGTAGAGAGAATCTATTCAAGATCCCTCCAGCTCACCAAATTCATATTTTATTAGAATTATCTTATACTATCAACAAAAATTTGTCGACTTTGGAATCTTATGTAATGGGATGCACTCGTGATGTCACTAAAACATATGGGGTCCACAAATTTAAAAGTGTGCTTAAGATATAAGAAACATTTATGTTGTTTGCAAACTTATAGGCAAGGGGTTTCTAGTATTCTATGTGGACATGAAATATAACGAGCAAATTAAAGGATAAAATAGAATATAGTGAACTAAGGTTCTAATGTTATTTAGATAAGATTAGATTTGATTAAGAATATATCGTGTTCTCAATAGAAATCTATAAATATTTTTGTATATTACGTATAAAATATCTTACGGGTGTCCACCAACTAAAAACATACTTATGATATTAAAAGCATCTTGATGTTGTCAACAAACTAATAGGTGAGGGAGATGTGTTTTCTATAGTATCATAACATGACGTGATTATGTAGGGACATGAGATTAGTGAGTGTGTTAAAGAACAAAGTAGAAATTGAGGAAGAGCCGTTGTAATCATACCTTCTCAAGTAAAGAGTGTGCTTCTTGATTTGAAAGCTCTTGTTGATCATTTCTTTGAGTCCCGTTGTTCATGAATGCCGCAAAAGACAACATGTTCACTTTGTCACAATGAGTCACACGCAAGTCTTTTAAGAGTGGCCAATTCAAAGTGGGCAAGTTAGGGCAAAAACTCTTGAGCCGTGGCATATCATGTAATACTAGAGAGGATAGTTGCGGGAAAAGAACTTGAGCAATATTGGAGTGTGGCGTGTCATCTCCACTTGCGACTATTTCCTCGATCACACAAGACTCCACTTGAAGTTCCTCAAGTTGGGTTAGACTTGTAGCCACCCAATGTGGAAACAGATTTTCAAGGCTCTTATAGTTTCGAGCCTCCAATTTCCATAAATTTTCAAATTTGAGAGTTTCTAGAGGATTGTCCGTCCATATTTTGCACAAATTGTCCATGTGTGAGAGAAACATTGACCCAAGCTGAGGAAATTGTACCTGCCATATTGAAAAAAGATGACACATTGAATGTGATTACATTGAGTTATGACATCGAAGAAGGAATTTCCAAACTTCCCTCCCTCTCACAAATCATGAGAATTCAAGAGCTTGTTAGCGACATAAAGAGGGCTAATTGATGCTTTCATTTCAATTGACTAATGACTAAGGCCAAGTATATTGCATTGCAACAAGCATGAAATGATAAATGCATTTAAAATCAATAGTATATTGAGCATCGGCTTTTAAGTGGCTTAATTGACATTTAATTCTAGCAATGCCTTATCACCTTTTCTAGAAAACGCCTCATTTGTTTAATTTTTGGAAATCTGCAATGATGAATTCTCGGATTCTCCAACTTCCAGATTTGTTTGCAGCAATCATTATCAAAATTGCTTGCACTGATCTTTTGATAATGCAAAATTAGATAAACTAAGAATCTCATATTTATTTGCTTCAAGGCGACCATGCATAACAATTAAGAAAAAGTAAGGGCATGGTGAGGACGAGCCAGTCAACTAAGGATATGAATAGTGCGTGCGAAGAAATTAATTAGCGTATGTATTGATGAATGAATGGATGAAGTTGATGCTCAGCTCAACATTATTTCCTCTATTTAATGAGCATTGATACTTATTAAACACTAATACTAAATTGCAAATACTACTTATGAATCTTCTAATTAATAAAGCTCACAATGAGAAGCATCATGAAATTTATATGGCGAACCAGATAAAAATAATAATAACTTCAATTGTTCACAATTTTTTTCCTTTTTATGTACAGAAAATTTTTGTATTGAAAGAAAATAAAATCTTAATAGGCACGGCAACATAACCACTAGAATAAAAAACATATGTTATGATCCCATACAAAGCAAGTTGGGTCAATTTAATAGTTCTACATTGGACCGTTAATGACTTCCTTGAAATAATATTTATTTAAATTTGAGGTGGAAAAATAAAAATAGAATCTTGCAGTGGGCTAGTGATCCAACCATTGGCAAAAAGTGGGTGTGCAACCGCTAACCACTTTTGTTTGTTTAGAGAAAATCAACTGTGCTTTCTTTATCGAGATAACCTCTTAAGAAATGTCCATTGAGAAGCAAGAATTGATATTTTCATTTGGTTACAATAATATAACACAATTGCAACTTGTTACAACCAAAAAATAAAATGACTTTCCACACTTCCTTAAATCTATTAATATCCTTAATTGAGGATTTTGATGAGTTTTTGAAATTATCTAACAATGTGGGAGAAACCTATTATCACATGGCAGCTCCTATTTGACGCTGAAATGAAATTAAGGCTATCACAACTTGTCACTACGAAAAATCAGTTGACTATTTTCATATTTCCCCAAATTTATTAGTATTCTTGATTGAGTGTCGTAATAAGTTTTGAAATATCCCATGAGGGAATACCTATTATTATGTGACAACTTATACATGTAAATGACATTAGAAGTAAATAAATAATCAGTGATAGCTCTTATAGTTTTTTTTTTGGTCGGAAATTGATTTTCATTACTAACTTCATGGCTCTTACAGTTAAAGAGTAAAGAAATGTGTAGATACAAAAAATTGCATCAAAAGCATTAGAATAAGAAAAACATAGGCATTTCCTACATCCGGAAAAAGAAAAGAAAAGCAATAATGGAAATGTGTACGGAATCCATACTAAAAAAGCCAAAAAAATCAAATTTGAGTTAATATCATGCATTTTCAAGTGCACGAGGATTCAACCCAAAAAAACAAAAAAGTGCCCAAAAAGGTTGTCATTTATAGAATTTAGTCTTCCACAGACGGAATGGAATTATTGATTGGATGATTGATTCCTTTTTTTTTTTAATTTTTTGTGTAGCTATGACATTGATTAAATATTGGCTTTTTTTTTTTTTGTTAGATGACTAAATATTGTTTCCTATTATGAAATATTATTTGCAGTGTTGGCAACAAGAAAATATTTAGCAAGTTGCCAACGCCACGTTACGTGCAATTTTTCACCCGCACCAACTACATATGGACAGGTATATACTATTGTGATTTTAAATAAATAAAAATAAAAGATCTCAATCCACCTCACTTTCCTTCTCCATCTACGCTTTCTCCTCCATCTCCAGCCACATTGAGCCCAACATTCCTGCCTCCCTCCGCCGTCGCCACCGACGCCGTCTCGTCCATGGCCACTCTTCCCTGACATCTATTCCTCTGTTTTTTCTTTCGCTGTTTGACCTCGCAGTCCGTGGCCGTCGGGATCTCAAACTCGCCGTCAAGGCTCATGGCCATGGACAAGCTGCAGTCGCCAGATCTGTGGAGAAGCCTCCTCGCGAACCCATGGACGAGCCAGGCTTGCATCCATGGACGATACCAGATCTGGAGGCACGACTCCAGTCCAGATCTGGACGGGCAACGACCACGAGCAGCCGTGACTATGGAGAGGTGGCTCGGCCATGGACGGGGCTGACCACGAGCCAGCCGCGGGCGACGACGGAGGGGACAATGGCAGTCCATGAGCCGTCGTTTCTCGCGACGGGACTTCCAGATCTGCAACCATGGCTCCAGCGACAGCGGCTCGTCCATGGCCGCGAGCGACCGCGGTCCACTTCCAGATCTGCAACTCCGTCGTTATGGACGGCCAGATTTCGAGATCTGTAGAACGATGAGACGGACAAAACAGAGGAAGCCGGCCATGCTCGGCTTGGACATAGCGGGGGTCAGCCTAATCAAGGCGCCGGTGACTCGGCCATTGACGAGAGCGGAGGAGGGGCGGAGGTCGAGTGGCTGTGGGCGAAGGAGGAGGAAGAGAGGGCTGAAGAGAAGTTTTTTTTTTAAAAAAAATTTCCTTAGATTCCACATCAATATTGAATTAATTGACACGTGTCGATGTTGATGTTGTGATATGAAATCACTAGTGTTTTCTCGTTGGAACCATACACAGATTGTCTGCTATTATTCATCCAGCTGTCTATGAACAAACAATAATCATCCAGCTGCCTTTTCTTTCTTTTATTTTTTTCCTACTCTTTTTTCGGAAAAAGCAATCCGCCTTTTTCTCTTCCCAAATCTAGATCGTATGCGTTATCACACTAATAATCACTAAATACAGTAAATCATAATTATTATTTAAAACAAAGATCTGTAATTTCATAGGCTGTTCGAATACAGTGATTCAAGTATTATTTATGAAAGAAGAAGACGAATCGGTTAATACACATCAGCCTTTTTATTTAATCTCAAAAATCAACTCAAGCACTGGTGAATTCTTAAGAAATTTAAGTTGATTGCACCGATCATTATTGAAGTTTAGAGCACTCCAATTAAAAAGAGTCACTCTTTCTAATTCCTCCAATTTCATCAATTGGGTTCAATGAGCTGAGATAGCTAAGCAATTTGTGAACTTGGATTTTACAATTATGGAGTTTTCTTTTCCCCTTTCTTCATTTTTGATAGAATGACTGTGCAAGAATTTGCCATTTTTAGATGCCACTCTATGTTTACTGTTTAGTACTTTATAGTTCAAATTGAAAAAAAAAAAAAACAAGTGTTGTTATATGGTTATTGTGATGACTTTTTTTAAGAAACTCGCTAATTAATTCTAAAGTAGTGCCTATGATATGATTTCATGAGCCAACACAAAGATAACACTTCTCAAACAATATAGAAATATACCATTAATAGTTTTTATTTATTGAGGATTAGAAAATATGTATTCTTCGTCTTATATACTTTTCACACAAAGCACATGGATGTTACTACTCATTAGAAATTCACTTATAATTAGATGATTTTGAATCCACACATATATATTGGTGTTTGAATTGTTTTGCATGAATAATTAATGGATGTGATCATGTACTATTGTGGGGAGGTAAATATTGTGTTCATCTTTATTTAGGCATGAAACACAAGTTCCGATTAAATTTGAGCACAACACTTATGACTGATATTATGAAAATTATATCTAGGATTTTTGTTCTGCACACGGCACATACTGTGCATTGTCTAATTATGCGAGAATATGTTCCAAATGAAATGCCAAATATGCATTTAGTTGAAAAGACTAACCTGTGGTGTGAAAAGAGAAGGGGCACTGTGATCGATCTCCATCAAGGATTGCCTAACCAAACTTTTCATTCTGGGGCAGCGGTCAATGGTCAACTGCTCTAAGTTGAGGCATTCCATTGTACGATTCTTCCCCAAGAGGAAAGCAGTCAAATTAGGCAAGCATTCTAATTTCAACTCTTTTTAGTTTTGAGAGAGTAATCTTTTCCGTTGCACTTCCCAGCCCTTCTTCCTCTACAATCACTCCTTCCATCTGACCACACTCCTTTATTTCCATACACGATAGATTGGCAAGGCACCCAGCCATCGATAAAGTGAAAGTATGTCTCAAGTTGCTGCATTTATAAAGGATCAAACTCCTTAGAGAACTAAAGCACAATGTTCCTTGAAGATCTTTGTTCCATAGTCGCTTCAACTTCGGTAGGTTGACCAAGTTTAAAGTCATGAAGGAAGATAGCACCCGAGTGCTTTCCATAGTTTCCAACCCTTCTACATCAAATATTTCTTCTAGTGACTCACAATCGAGCACTTGCAATGTCCTCAAATTCTCTAAAACAAGCATCAACTTAAATGGAATAGCATTAACAAATGATGGACATTTATCTACCACAAGTGATTCTAACTGCCAAGATGACTTGATAGGATTAAGTTCGCTATGCCATTTTCCAATCAACTTGGGGAACTCAGATAGCTGCATAAACTCCACACCCTATAAAAAAAAAAAATTAAACATAAACTTCTAGTTAGCCAAAAAAAATTACTAATTAGTGATGAAAACCATCCAATTGCATAGAATTTGGTAACTGATGTATACCATTTCTTCAAACAAGTTTTGGATAGTGATGTTGAGGTTTTCTTTCCAAAACCACGCTTTTGTCGATACTTTTACTCTCTTTAGCTTTGACGCCTCTATTTGACCCTTAGAGAAAAAATTCACGTTGGGACACCCACTCACGGTGAAATCTTCCAAGAGAGGGAACATCAAAGTGCATCCACCTGAACTGAAACATCTCAACCTCCTCAACCCATGAAGCTCCATACACTTCAAATGACTAAAAGCCACTACATGCCCCTCATTGCTTCCCTCATCACTAATGACTTCTGTCAACATTCTACAATTGCTTACTCTCAATTTTGTGAGTGCCACCAAATTTCCAGCTATTTTTGGTGAGATCATACTTGATAATCCATCACAACATGACACATTTAGCTCATTTAGCTTGGGGAAAGAATTTGCGGCAGCTTGGTTGTCCCATATAATCTTGATGCTATCCATGCCATTGATAAATATGGTCTCCAACCTAGGAAAAGCAACCTGCGAGTATTCCCTCATGAAATTGGTGATTCAGTCAAACTACGAATTCATGAACTTTCAAGATGTAATAAACTTTATATGAGTGCTAAGATGTTAATGACGAATGCATGGAGTTATCGATTCTGTCTTAAGTTGTGAAAAAGGAAAAAAAGAACAAAATCAAAAGAGTTAGTAAAATTATTATCATACTAATTTTGATGACTCTAAGACGAGAAGGTTGTTGGAATAACAGGAAACAAATCCGAAAGTAGGAATTTTGTTCTGACGAGATTTTATTGACAATGGACAAATAAGTAATTTGGATATACTCATATAACCAATCATATAATCACATTAGTCTCCCATAGATCACAAATTTAAATAAAATCTCTCCCTCTCTTCAATTTAGTTACTTCCCTAAAATAATGAATTAGCTAGTATACGAAGCAATATTTAAATCACTTAGAGATGAGGAAGTATATATTCAAAGAAACAAGAACCACGTGAAAAAGAGTAATTAACATTAGAACTTGGAAGTAACAGAATTGATGTAGCAAAGAAAAATGCAGCTGAGGATAGCTTGAGGAAGAATGTTAGCAATTAGAAAGAAAATGATGGAGAGATTGAGATTAAAAAGCCAACCAATCATCCACCAAAATGCTGCAATACAGTAGGAGGTGTGATTTTATCTTATACCGAATGCCTCAAATTAATATTATATCACTCTAAAGCAATTAAAGAGTGAGGCTAATGGAAAGCAATTACAAAAGGAATTGCTTGGGTCAAAACGAACAAATCTTACTTGCATCATTCCCCACTTAAAAGAACTAATTGCACTTCATCAATTAAAGTTTCCTTTTATAATTCATTGACCGTTTATCCATGCCGGAGGATCCAATAGTTAGATACCAACGACAGATCATACTTATACTCAAGCCAAATAATTGAAGGTTTTCCTGAATATCTCATTATAGAAAACTAAAATTATTTAAGAAAGTCGATGTATTAATTTTGTGGGAGGGCATGTTTTCACAGCCTCTTTGGCTGCATAAACAACGTTTTAGGTAAATGGCCTATATTGCTTTTAGTTTGGTCGAAGTGGAATCGCCTGTAAATTACTCTATTTCATATTCCACTGAAACGTTCTTCCGCTATTCACTAAACAAGATAGATGACTCAACAAAAATAGCTACTTTGCGAAATGTATTTTATTTCTTTAACAAGAGTTTCATAAGAATGGTCTAGCAGTTCATGTAAAACTAAAAGGGGTGATTTCCGAAGCCCTGGACCCTAGAGATCTTGCTTAGGTTGGCGACGGAGAGGACTCAGATTCCTTTTGCTAGTGCAATTAAGAGAGAGTAAAGCTTCCTTAGACGACAACGACAATAATAATAATAATAATAATAATAATAATAATAATAATAATAGATCTTGTAATAATAAATATATAAAAAGCTCGTAAGTGCAAATGAAGTAAAGTAGCGTCTTAAAGGCCCTTCATCTCCGGCCTCTAGGACCTTATTGCTCACTTTTCTCTCAATTTTTTTTCAGTTGCTTTCAATGTACGTGCGTTCAATGTCAAAGCCATGCATGTGAGGTTGTTGAGAGTTTTGAGTTTCTTGTGAATAATGGAAAGCTTTCTAGAAATCCTATTTGGCAGTTGTATTACCCATTTAAGCTTTGTGCAGGTACCAAAGAGATGTTCGATCATTTTATGGAAACTATTCAAAGAGAAATTAAAAGTAAGAAATTGCAACTCATGCATGTGGCAACTCTAACACTCATGCTTATACTCCATTCATTTTCTATTAAAATATTTAAACCAAAATATCCATTATAAGTAACTTAATTTTTATCTTGGCTATGCTTGTCTCCAGTATATATAATATTTTGACGTAATGTTAATCACATACCTTTTGATCAAAGAGTGCAGTGGCACATGATCTAACATGATCTTGACTTTGACTTTCTTGTGCACCTGTCATGCATGAAAAGAATCTCACCATTTGTACTATAGGAATGAATATATCTATATGATGATCTTCAATGATAAAAACAAAGAATTGATCTTACACTTTCCATGAGAGAAGCACGTCAAACTTTTCAATTGTACTAAGTGTAAATTGGTTAACATCGGAAATGCCAAAATTTCCGATGTTTCCATTTCCAACGCTTCTTCCTCCATAACGATCGCCTCCATCTTCTTGCAACTCGACACAGTCAGTTCTTTCAATTGTGTAAAAGATTTAACCATGGATGGGGAAAATAAAAACTCGAGGTTATCCAAGCCTATGATTTTTAATTTCTCCAATCTCTGAAAAGCAACCTGTGGAATTTGTCCATGGAATTGGTGATTAATTTAAATCTCAAATTCATGAACTTTCAAGATGTAAGAATAGACGAGTGCCAAGGGGAGAGGGGATTACACAAAAGGAAAAAAAAAGAATAAAACAAAAAAAAAATCTCCATACTAATGTCGTTTCTAATTTCCAGTCTTTCCTTCGCTAAAACACTTACAGTGCAAAGCTTAATTTGATGAGTGAGCTAGTTTTATTCCATCCGAAGAAATTCTCCTTCAGAAATGAATTATCGAGTGGAGCATTACTTATATCTCTATGTATAATCAAGTAAACCCAACCACACTTTCAACCTCAAGTTTCAGCCCAAAAAAAGTTAATGCTAATATCCATGGCCAGTGTCCAACGAGAACTATGGCAAAAGTTAAAAGCCCCAAAGACCATGGCAATTAAGAAAAAGCGAAGATGCAGAGGCTTACACACACCACCCAGTGCGACCCACAACAAATATGTCCAAGACCCTCTATTGACGGAAAAATTAACATATTCCCCTCCATCAACTTTAGTGCTAGTCATTATAAACGTGCAATCTTTTCTGGTCAACGAGATAGCCACCTCAACTTTTGCTGGACAAAATAGTCGTGCGCTTGCTTCAATTGGACAATTGTTTGTCCTTAGTTTATTGACTTCTCTTTAATGCTAGTAAATCACTATCAATAAAGAATTCAATGGGCATCAAACACCCATTGTAAAAATGTGTTTGTGATGCCAAAAATAAGTACAAATATTTCTCTATACATACTACATGCCTCTATGAACATGCACAAAATTTCATACTCTCATAATTACGAGGCGTATGCAATCACTAAGTGCTTTTTTAAACATGATGCAAAAAATACATGCATCAATTAGATTAGCATAGTTGCTTTTATTTAAAAACCCAGTCCTCCTTTCCATTCTTTATGTTGGTTTTTAAGAGAGTTGCCTATATTTTTTGTAGATTATAACAATAATGTCAACAATAATGTCTCATCTTTCCGTTTTTAACATAATATCAGTAATCTCTAAAGGATTTAAATTAGACAAGGCACTTGTACAAAATAGGAATTCTGTTATGGCATGATTCTATTGATAATGGACAAAATATAATTTGGATATGCTCATATAACAATCATGTAATCACATTAGTCCACCATGGATCCTAAATTAAAATAAAATCTCTCCCTTTCTTCAATTTAGTTACTTCCCTAAAATAACGGATTAGCTACTATACGTAGTAATATTCAAATCACTTACAGATGAGGAAGAATTGATTTAAAGAAACAAGAACCACGTCAAAAGGGTAATTAATGTTAGAAATCACGGAATTGATGCAGTAAAAGAAAATTGCAGCGGAGGATCGCTCGAGGAAGAATATTAGCAATTAGAAAGATAATGATGTAGACGCCGAGATTAAAAGGCCAACCAATCACCGTCATAAGGTGCACTACCATGGGTGGTGTGATTTTATCTGAATACCGAATGTCTCAAATCAATATTATATCACTCTAAAGCAATTAAAGAGTGAGGCTTAGAGAAATCAATTAAAAAAGGAATTGCTTGGATCAAACGAACAAGTCTTACTTTCATCATTCCGACTTGAAATAACTAAATATACTTAATCAATTGAATTTTCCTTTTAAAATTTATTGATCTTTTATTCATGTTGGAGGATCCAATAGTTAGATACCAACGACAAATCATACTTATACTCAAGTCAAATAATTGAAGGTTTTCCTGAATATCTCATTATAGAAAATTAAAATTATTTAAGAAAGTCGACATATTATATTTGTGGGAGGACTCGTTTTCACAGCCTATTTGACTACATAAACAATGTTTTAGGCAAACGACCTATATTGCTTCTAGTTTGGTCAAAGTGGACTTGCCAGTAAATTACTATTTCATTTTCCATTGAAACGTTCTTCCGCTATCCACTTGACAAGTCAAATGACTCAACTAAAATATCTGACCTGCAAAATGTACTTTATTTCTTTAACAAGAGTTTCATAAGAATGGTCTTGCAGTTCATGTAAAAACTAAAAGGGGTAATTTCCGAAGCCCTAGACCCTAGAGATCTTGCTCAATTTGGCGATGGGGAGGCTTAGATTCCCTTTGCTATTGCAATTAAGAGAGCAAAGCTTCCATCGATTAGGAAAATAAATGAGATCTTGCAAGTGCAAATGATGTTAAGTGAGCATCTTAAAGGCCCTTCATCTCCAGTCTCTTGAACCTTATTGCTCGCTTTCTTCTTAATTGCTTTTTCAATTGCTGTCAATGTACATGCGTGCAATGTCTAAGCCATACATGTGAGGCTATTGAAAGTTTTAAGTTTCTTGTAAATATTGGAAAGCTTTTAGAGATCCTATTCGGCATTTGTATTTACCGTTCATGCTGTGTGCAAGGTACCATAAGAGATGTTCAATCATCTTTATGGAAACTAAATGTAAGAAATTGCAACTCATACATGTTGGTAACTCTAAGCACTTATGCTTGTAAATCACTCATTTTCTGTAAAAATATTTTAAGCAAAATATACATTATAAGTAACTTAATTTTTATCTTGGCTATGCTTGTCTTAGAGGTGATCGGTTTCCAGTCCGGTCCAGTTTCAAATTTTGGGAACCGGAGATTGGACTGTTTTGTACTAGGATCGAGAACCGGATTGAACTGTTGGTTCTAGTCTGGTAATGAAGAAACTAACCACTTTTCTTTTTCCATTAAAGAGTGGCCGTGCTCGACCAATCAATCCGATTCGGTTCTCAAGTGGTCCTAATAAAACCAATCACATATGTTCCCACGTGCTAAAAAATCAAACTCTACTTGTGTTTAAGTTTATATATATATCTGTGTGTGTGTGTTTAAGAAATAAAATAGTCTATTTGAGAATTTATACCATTTTAAGAAATTAAAAATATATATATTAAAAAAAGAGTCGATTTGATCCGTCGATCCAACTCGGTCCAATTCCCCTCAAAACCAAGAACTGGACCAAAAATCACCAATTCCATTTTTATGGAACTAGAAACCAAACTAATGCCTCCAGGAACCGCCGTTAGCTTTAGTGCCAATTACCATTACAAAAGTGCAATCTCTTCTAGTCAATGAAATAGCTACCTCAACGAAGTTGCCATCATACTATATGCATGCATAAACATGCACAAAATTATGTACTCTTATAACTATGAGGCCAGAGTAACTCTTTAAGGAAGATTTAGAATCCTAGAAAGTTAAAAGCCCCAAAAACTACCGCCCAAAAAAAAAAAGCTACAAAGGTTCGTTCATTAGACTATAATTGCCATTATATTGTGTTTCGTTCATTAGACTATAGTCAACCTTGAGCCAAGTTAGACTACTACTTTTGTAGGTTGCCACCGCTTTAAAATGTCGGAGGAGATTTATTACAGTTTCAAGAAACATTTCATTATAAACCCATGGATCTTTGCATATCTAGGTTTTACACAAAAAATAATAATAATAATAAAAAGTACTAAGGCAAGATTAATTCTTTAACGAAGATTTAGAATACTAGGAAGTTAAAAGCCGCAAATACTACGACAAAAAAATAAAATAAAATAAAATAACACAGCTACAAAGGCTCTTTGCAAAATTTCCCGATCTAGTTCCATTATTTTTTAAAGCAAGCTCTCTCCATGGAAACTCATAGCATGGGTGAAGAAAAGTCATCCTTAGGCACACTACCATGTGGGGCCCACAAATTATATTTCCACAACTATTTATTGACGGGGAGCCTAACGTACTGCATGAGCTTTAGCTTCACACCAGTCTAAAAGAGTAATCTTGTCTAGTCAAATAAAACCCTCTACTTACGGCAGTTTCCCCCTATAAGATATAGCTGTGAGCTTTCATTAATTGGGCAATTGTTTATCCTTGATTTACTAATTCTCTTTAATGTTAGTAAATCACTATCAATGACCAATTTGACAAGTGAAAATATTTTGTTTTAAATCCAACGGCTGATGTTGGAGACGGGATTGGTCCCGTAGAAGTGCAGATAGAGGCCATAAAATCTATCTACCATGGCATAACATCACTTTCATTGATAAAGACAAATAACAAAGCACTTTTCACCGGTAATTGCTTTCCTTTTTAAACTTGAATGATTTGTCACCTTCTTTGAACTTGGTGTAAAGATGATGCCAAAATGATCTCCTATAAAATGTTATTACTAAAGCTAGTTCAACTTTTTAACTACATTTCCACCTACTAGTCTAGAATTTAATATACTATAAATAATCGCCCTCTATTTCAATTGAATGCTATTAATTGTTGATGTGATGAGTTAATTTATCAACTTTGTATTCAAAAGTTTTTCAATTACATAGTGCTCGAGACTCTTTTCTGAGTTAGATTTCAAGATGACAAAGATTTATTTTACAAAATGATTAATTTTTCATATTATGAATGTTACGATCTTATTCTATCTCGATTGCCATTTCACGTGTTCGAGTATCAGCAGCATCTTGGCATGATGCTTCTAACTATGGGTTGAGATTTCGCTACGATTTGTCTCCTGCATATTTAATACTTCCATTTATATCTAATATTTTGACGTAATGTTAATCACATACCTCTTGATTGAAGAGTGCAGCAGAGGGTGATTTGACACAATCCTGACTCCGAGCTTCTTGTGAACCTGTCATCAGTTTTTTATTGGATGAAAAGAATGTTACCATTTGTATTGCAGGGATGAATCTATCTACAAGAAGAGCTTCAGCGACAAAAAGAAAAATCAATCTTACACTTTTCACGAGAGAAGCACTTCAAACTTTCCAAATAAGTTAAGGTCAAGTTAGTTAACGTGGGGAATGCCAGAGTTTTTGATGCTCCCAACCCCAAGCCTTCTTCCTCCGTAATGATCGCTTCCATCTTCTTGCAATGACTTACCGTTAGATCTCTCAGTTGTGTGAGAGATTTAATCATGGATGGGAAAAACAAAAACCCAAGGTCGTCACAATGATCCACCTCTAACTTATTTAAATTATGGAAACCCATTATTCCACAAGGATTCTTATTCCATATGCACCTCAAGCTCCCCAATTTAACTAACTTCAAGGTGGTTACCTCAAAGAGAGTATCAACATTTCCATTGGTGCTTGGTTCGTTAAGGTCAAAAATTTCTTGCACTGAGTTGCAATCTGTTATACATAAATTGTGCAACTTTTGTAGTTTTATCGGCAACCTAGAGCTGATAACCTTCGAGAGAGATTTGCATTGCACCACTTCAAGAGTTTCGAGATTGCTCAACTCCAATGAAAATTCGTTGCTCCATATCTCTTTCATATTAGGAAGTCTTGTCATTGTCAAGGACTTCAAGGATGGGACTGAAACCTGATGGACAAACCCATAAAGAAAAAGCATTCACAATTACAAACAATAGTTGGGAAATTTACGTGATATAGCAAGTATTATGAATGGTTGCTGAAGGAAATTTACAAGCAAGATAATGTACAACCTTTAGGATAATTTTTGCATGTATGGAAATCTATAATGAACAAAAACTAATTAACGACCTCAGAGGACGACTAATGAACTCTTCCTTTTATTTACGATATAACAAGGGATGCTATTACGATTAGATTTTGTTTGCATTGGACTAGCAAAATCATGAATTGCAATCATCAAGAATTAGCACTTTTCCGGTTACTAATGACAGTCAATTGATGCATGAAATATCTATCTAATTGTCAAATTATATCGATAAGATGGAGATATATGCAGCTCATGTTCCTCTAGTCTCGGCAAGGTAGGGCCTTCTATATATCTATAAATCATCTTGTTACGAGCCCAACTCAAAAATTAAACCTTGGGCAAACAATGCTATATGAATAAGACTTATGGCCATAGGGAGTCGACAGCCAAACATGACATCATTTCTCATCCATTTAGGCCAAGAGGACATTTTTTGTTTTGGTCGCAAGGTCATGGGGACTTGTCACATACGGAAATTGTTTGCTTCCTCATAAAATCCTACAAAACGGGTATTTTTCCGTCTTTTCTGTCTCAAATATCCTCAATCTCTCCAAATTTATCAGTGGGACTAACTTCCCCACACAACATGAAATTGGACTCATCACTTAGCAGTAGTGCTTTCGCAGCAACTGAGTACTCACTAGTCATTGTCATTAGTTGAGATGCCAACTTTTGTCGAAAAATAGTAAATTACCTGAGATTATCTAAAATTCTTTTTTTTTCCTATATTTCGTAAATTACCTCGAGTGTTCCTTTAAATTCAGAGGCATATGTAGCCTATTAATTAATCGTCCTTATTGTCATAATTTTCTAAAGGTGAGTCTACATCCACGGTCAACAAAGCTGGAACCATAACATTTGAGGTGAAGGGATCCAACTGTCCCTAATCACAAATAAAGCTTTACTTTCTTTTTCTTTCCCCCCCACCCCTCCCAAAAAAAAAAAATTCAATGCAATAACTCTAAAACATCATTCATCTAAAAAGTCACTCGCATCTCCCGTCCATCTCGCCATCAACCCTCACCCCCCACCCATACAACAAGTTTAACTTTTTGTGTTTCGCTCATTAGACTATTGTCATCCCGAACAAGCCAACTTTAGACTACTACTTTCGTAGGCTACCACCACTTTATAATGTCGGAGGAAATTTATTACAATTTTAAGAAACATTTTGTTATAAACCCATGGATTTTTGCATATCTAGATTTTACACAAAAAATAAAAATAAAAATAAAAAGAAGTACTAAGGCAAGAGTAACTCTTTTAAGAAGAATTAGAATCCTAGCAAGTTAAAAACCCCAAGAGACTACCACCAAAAAAAAAAAAAGAAGCTAAGCCACAAAAACTCGTTGCAAAATTTCCCGAGCTAGTTCCATTATATTTGAAGGCAAGCTCTCTCCATGGGAGCTCAAAGCGTGGGTTGAAGAACGGTCTCATTCTGACATCACAACCTTGTGGGACCTACCGCTACATCTCCACCGCTCTTTATTAATAGGGAAACTTTATTCATAGGGAAACTAACGTGTGGCATGAGCCTTGGGCCCACACCACCATAAAAGCACAGTCTTGTCTAGTCAAATAAAACCCTCTACTTGCGGCAGCTTTCCCCCATATAAAATATAGCCGTGAGCTTTTCTTAATTGGGGGCATTGTACATCCTTAGTTTACTAATTCTCTTCCATGTTAGTAAATTTCTATCCGTTAAAAGTGTAGATAGGACCATAAAATATATCTACAGCAAGCTAACATCATTTTCATTGATAAAAACAAATGACAAAGGATTTTTCACCTATAATTACTCTCCTCTTTGAACTTGCATGATTTGTTATCATCTTTAAACTTGGTGTAAAGATTATACCAAAAGGATCTCCTATAAAATGTTATCACTAAAGCTAATTAAACTGTTAACTATGTTTCCACCTACTAGTCAAGAATTTAATATACTACAAATAATCACCCTCAATTTCAGTTGAATGCCATTAATTGTTTGTTGTGATGATCTAATTTATCAACTTTGTAATTGCTCCCCTTTTTTAACTTGAATGATTTGTCATCATCTTGAAACTTGGTGCAAAGAATACCAAAAGGATCTAAATACAAAATCACGATGTAAAAAAAAAAAAAAAAAAGCAAAGCCACAAGGGCTCTTTGCAAAATTTCCCGGTCTAGTTCCATTATCTTTGAAAGCAATCTCTCTCCATGGAAGCGAAGAAGAAAAGTCGTATTCGGACACACAAGCATGTGGGACCTACAACTTAGGTGGGAAGAAGATAAGTCGTACTGATAGCAAATGCTAATCTATTGCATGAGTCTTGGGCCCCACCATATACTCCAATGATAATTGCGCCGCTCTAAAAGGGTAAATCTTATTTAGTCACCTAAAAGGCGCTACTCGCAATAATTTTTCCCACATAAAATAGCCATGTGCTTTTAAAATATTTAACCATAGAACACTTTGTAAGTATTTTGTTAGTTTTTATTTCGACTTATCCTTTTCTTTTGCTTGCATATATAGTACTTTTGTTATATTTAATATTTAATGCTAATCATGTACCTCTCGACTGGTGGAGCATGATTTGATATGGTCTAGACTCCGAGCTTCTCGTAAACCTGTCATCGGTTTTTCATTAGATGAAAAGATTATCACCATTTGAATTGCAAGGATATATCTATCTAGAAGAAGATATTTAGTGATGAAAACAAAACAAAAATCAAGCTTACGCTTTCCACGAGAGAAGCACATTAAACTTTCCAAATTTTGTAACTTCAAGGCGGTTAACATTGGGAATTCTAAAGTTTCAGATGTTTCCAATCCCGATGCTTCTTCCTCTACAATGATCGCCTCCATCTTCTTGCAATTACATATGTCTAGATCCCTCAGTTGTGCGAGAGATTTAATCGTGGATGGGAAAAACAAAAACTCGACTTTATCCAAGCCATCAATTGTCAATGTCTCCAATCTTGAAAAGGTAACCTGCAGTATTCACTCATGGAATTGGTGATCTAAATAAATCACAAATTCTGGAACTTCCAAGCTATTAATATAGACGTGTGCTAAGGGGAGGGGGAATTATTAAGTTGCACAAAAGTAAAAAGGATAAAAAAAAAGGAGTTAAAAAATCTCCATACTTATGTTGTTTCTAAACAATTTAAGGAATCTTTCTCCAACTCTTTACTTGAGAAAATAACTTTGCGTTGCAGAGCTTAATTTGATTAGTGAGCTAGGTTTACTCCTAAAGAATAACTTATATTGGAAACCTTTATTTATTTATTTATTATTATTTTTGGTAAAGAGCAACTAGTCTTCTTCAAAAGTTCATTACTTCAACTTCAAAAAATCATCCTTCCGCAAAGTTACTTGATATCACCCATTTACCTCGCCATCGCCCATCGCTCCCATATCTTACAAGTTTAACTTCTCCGTTTTCTTCATTCAACTATTGTCATTTGCAACAAGCCAACCTACCACTGCTACTTTCGTTGGCTCCACCTCTTTACAATGTTGGAAGAGATTTATTACAATTAACATAAACATTTCATTATAATCCCATAAATCTTTGCAGCTCTAGTTTCTATGCCCAAAACGAAAAGGCGTCAAGGCAAGAGTAAAATTCTTTAACAAAGATTTAGAACCCTTGAAAGTCAAAAACCCCAGAGCCTCTTTGCAAATCATCCCAACCCAATTCCTCCATTGCATGAGAAGTAGAAAGGTCGGGGTTGAAGTGGAGATACTTAGACACAATGCCATGTGGGAACCACCATCAACTTAAATCTCCACTACTCTTTCTACTGCCCTGAAAAATAATATATGGCATGAGTCTTGAGCCCCACCATCAACTTCACTGATAATAGCGCCACTATTGAAGGGAAATCTTATCTAGTCAGCCGAAAGGCTCCATTGGCAGCAACTACTTCCCGTATAAAATAAACACGTGCTTTCCTTAATTGGACAATTGTTTATCCTTAGTTCATTTAACTTCTTTTAATGTTAATAAATCACTATCAATAACCAATTTGATAGAATATTAAACACAAAACCACAAAAAGTTAAACTAATAACCACAATCGTGTCCAATGATTTGCCCTAAAGTACAAATGCATCTATACATACACTAAAAAGAGCACGAAATTTTGTAAATAATTATGAGGCCCACCATCAACTTTAGTGCTAATTCCCATTATCCATATCTTGTTACTTGAGATTATCTGGAGTTCTTCTTCTTTTTTGCCTATCTTTCATAAATTACCTCAAGTGTTCCTTTAAATTCAGAGGCATATGTAGCATATCCTAAGGTGCAATTTCCTTAAGGTGAGTCTACATCCATGGTCAACATAGCTGGAATCACAACATTTGAGGTGAAGGGATCTAACTGTCCCTGATGACAATTAAAGCTTTTATTTTCTTTTTCCCCCCCTCCCAAAAAAAAAAATTCATTGCTATAACTCTAAAACATCCTTCATCAATGAAATTGCTCGCAATCTCTTGTCCATCTCGCCATCGCCCATCACCCCCCACCCATACAACAAGTTTAACTTTTTGTGTTTCATTCATTAGACTATTGTCATCCTGAACAAGCCAACCTCAGACTACTAATTTCGTAGGCTGCCACCACTTTATAATGTCGGAGAAAATTTATTACAGTTTTAAGAAACATTTTGTTATAAACCCATGGATCTTTGCATATCTAGATTTTACACACAAAAATAAAAATAAAAAGAAGTACTAAGGCAAGAGTAACTCTATTATGAAGAATTAGAATCCTAGAAAGTTAAAAACCCCAAAGACTACCGCCAAAACAAAAACAAAAAAAGAAGCTAAGCCACAAAAACTCGTTGCGGAGTTTCCCGATCTAGTTCCATTATATTTGAAGGCAAGCTCTCTCCATGGGAGCTCAAAGCATGTGTTGAAGGAATGTCACACTCTGACGTCACAATCTTGTGGGACCTACCGCTACATCTCCACCGCTCTTTATTATTAGGGAAATTGACGTGTGGCATGAGCCTTGGGGCCGTGCCCCCATAAAAGCGCAGTCTTATCTAGTCAAATAAAGCCTCTCTACTTGCAGCAATTTTCCCCCATATAAAATATAGCCGTGAGCTTTCCTTAATTGGGCAATTGTTTATCCTTAGTTTACTAATTCTCTTTCATGTTAGTAAATTACTATCCATAGAAGTACATATAGGACCATAAAATATACCTACAGAGGCCTAACATCATTTTCATTGATAAAAACAAATACAAAGGGTTTTTCACATCTAATTGCTCCCCCTTTTTTAACTTGCATGATTTGTCATCTTTTTTAAACTTGGTGTAAAGATTATACCAAAAGGATCTCTTATAAAATGTTATCACTAAAGCCAGTTAAACTGTTAACTATGTTTCCACCTACTAGTCTAGAATTTAATATGCTACAAATACTTGTTCTCAATTTCAATTGAATGCCATTAATTGTTGTCATGATGATCTAATTTATCGACTTTGTAATTGCTCTCCTTTTTGAACTCGAATGATTTGTCATTTTCTTGAAACTCGGTGCGAAGAATACCAAAAGGATCCAAATACAAGATCACGATGTAAAAAAAAAAAAGCAAAATTTCCCCGGTCTAGTTCCATTATTTTTGGAAGCAATCTCTCTCAATGGAAGCCAAGAAGTTAAGTCGTATTCAAATGCACTAGCATGTGGGACCCATAACTTATATAGGAATAGCAATGCTAATCTAGGGCCCCACCATATACTTCAATGATAATCGCACCACTATAAAAAGGCAAATCTTGTTCAGTCACCTAAAAGGCTCTACCTGCAGTAACTTTTCCCATATAAAATAGCCATGTGCTTTTAAAATATTTTAACCAAAGAACACTTTGTAAGTATTTAGTTAGTTTTTATTTTGGCTATGCTTTCTTTGTCTTTTGCAAATTTAATACTTTTGTTATATTCAATATTTAATATTAATCATGTACCTCTCGATCGAAGAGTGCGGTGGAGCATGATTTGACGTGATCCTGACTCCGATCTTCTCGTAAATCTGTCATTGGTTTTTCATTAGATGAAAAGATTATCACCACTTGTATTGCAAGGATAAATCTATCTAGAAGAAGATATTTAGTGATGAAAACAAAACAAAAATCAATCTTACACTTTCCACAAGAGAAGCACAACAAACTTTTTAAATTTCGTAAGTTCAAGTTGGTTAACATTGGGAATTCCAAAGTTTCGGATGTTTCCAATGCCGATGCTTCTTCCTCTACAATGATCGCCTCCATCTTCTTGCAATTACATATGTCTAGATCCCTCAGTTGTGCGAGAGATTTCATTGTGGATGGGAAAAACAAAAACTCGACTTTATCCAAGCCATCGATTTCCAATGTCTCCAATCTTGAAAAAGTAACCTGCAGTATTCACTCATGGAATTGGTGATTTAAATAAATCACAAATTTAGGAACTTCCAAGCTATTAATATAGATGTGTGCACGGGGGAGAGGAAATTATTAGGTTGCACAAAAGTATAAAAAAAAAAGAAGTTAAAAAGATCTCCTTACTAATGTTGTTTCTAAACAAGATGAGGAATCTTTCTCCAATCTTTACTTGAGAAAATAAATTTGCATTGCAAAGCTTAATTTGATTAGTGAACTAGGTTTATTCCTTCTAAAGAATAAGTTACAATAGAAACCTTTACTTTGTCTTTTTTATTTGTGGTAAAGAGTAACTAGTCTTCTTCAAAAGTTTATTGCTTCAACTTCAAAAAATCCTTCTTCCGCAAAGTTACTTGATATCACCCATCTACCTCACCATCGCCCATCGCTCCCATCTATTACAAGTTTAACTTCTCTGTTTTCTTCGTTCAACTTTTGTCATTCGCAACAAGCCAACCTACCACTTCTTTGCTTTCGTCGCTCCACCTCTTTACAATGTTGGAAGAGATTTAGTACAATTAATAGAAACATTTCATTATAATCCCATAAATCTTTGCGGCTCTAGTTTCTATGCCCAAAATCAAAAGGCATCAAGGCAAGAGTAAAATTCTTTAACGAAGATTTAGAACACTTGAAAGTCAAAAACCCCAGAGCCTCTTTGCAATCATCCCAACCCAATTCCTCCATTGCATGGGAAGTAGAAAAGTCGGGGTTGAATTAGAGATATTTAGACATGCTACCTTGAGGGACCCACCATCAACTTAAACCTCCACGACTCTTTACCGACGGGGAAACTAATATATGGCATGAGTCTTGGGCCCCACCATCAACTTCAGCTATAATTGCATCACTATTAAAGGGAAATCTTTGTCTAGTTAGCCAAATGGCTTCATTGGCAGCAACTACTTCCCATATAAAATAGCCGCGCTTTCCTTAATTGGACAATCGTTTATCCTTAGTTCACTTAACTTCTTTTAATGTTAGTAAATTACTATCAATAACCAATTAACAGGATATTAAACGCAACTGTGGATTTGCGTAATAATGCATCTATAAATAATTAAAAGACTTGGTATTTAGACTTGTAGATCACCATGAAGAGACCTTAATAACCACAAAAAGTTAAACTAATATCCACAATCAGTGTCCAATGAGAACTATGGCAAAAGTTAAAAGCCCTAAAGACTACGGTGATTAAGGAAAAGCGAAGACGCGAAGGCTCGAACGCACTACCTTGTAGACCCACCACAAATGTTCAAGAGCCTCCACTAAAAGAGCACGAAATTTTGTAATCTTATAATTATGAGGCCCACCATCAACTTTAGTGCTAATTCCCATTATCAAAGTGCAATCTTTTCTAGTCAATGATATTGCTACCTCAACGAAATCTCCATCATACTATATGCATACATCATGCACAAAATTCTATACTCTTATAATTAGGGGTGTCAAAAACCGAACCGAAAACCACCGAACAGAACCGAAATTTCGTATGTTTTCGGTTCGGTTCGGTTTTGGTTCGGTTAACCGAAAAATAACCGTTAACAATTTCGGTTCGGTTCGGTTTTCGGTTCCGTTCGGTTAACCGAACCGAATTGGAATTCTTAATAAAAATTGAATAATCTCTCTTCTTTATCATCTCTTCTTTACTTAAATTCCAATAAACAAAGTTAAAATAGGAAAACCGAAAAACCGTCCCGAACCGAACCGAACCGGACCGCATTTTCGGTTCGGTTCATATTCGGTTTGGGACGGTTTCGGTTTGGTTCGAGACGGTCTCTTATCGGTTCGGTTCGGTTCGGTTCGGTTTTTCTAAAAAACCGAACCGAACCGAACCGTTTACACCCCTACTTATAATTATGAGGCCAGAGTAACTCTTTAATGAAGATTTAGAATCCTAGAAAGTTAAAAGCCCCAAAGTCTGCCGCAAAAAAGAAGAAGCAAAGCTACAAAGGATCGTTCATTAGATTACTACAATCGCCATTGTATTGTGTTTCGTTCATCGGACTATAGTCAACCCTGACTAGCCAACCTTAGATTACTACTTTCGTAGTTTGCCAATGCTTTATAATGTTAGAGGAGAATTATTACAATTTCAAAAAATATTTCATTATAAACCCATGGATCTTTGCATATCTTGTTACTTGAGATTATCTGGAATTCTTCTTCTTTTTTGCCTATCTTTCGTAAATTACCTCAAGTGTTCCTTTAAATTCAGAGGCATATGTAGCATATCCTAATTAATCATCCTTCTTGTTGTAATTTCCTTAAGGTGAGTCTACATCCATGGTCAACATAGCTGGAATCACAACATTTGAGGTGAAGGGATCTAACTGTCCCGATGACAATTAAAGCTTTTATTTTCTTTCCCCCCCCCCAACAAAAAAAAAAAAATTCATTGCTATAACTCTAAAACATCCTTCATCAATGAAATTGCTCGCAATCTCTTGTCCATCTCGCCATCGCCCATCACTCCCCACCTATACAACAAGTTTTAACTTTTTGTGTTTCATTCATTAGACTATTCTCATCCCGAACAAGCCAACCTCAGACTACTACTTTCGTAGGCTGCCACCACTTTATAATGTTGGAGGAAATTTATTATAGTTTTAAGAAACATTTTGTTATAAACCCATGGGTCTTTGCATATCTAGATTTTACACAAAAAAATAAAAATAAAAAGAAGTACAAAGGCAAGAGTAACTCCTTTAAGAAGAATTAGAATCTTAGCAAGTTAAAAACCCCCAGAGACTACCACCAAAAAAAAAAAAGCTAGGCCTCAAAAACTCGTTGCAAAATTTCCCAACCTAGTTCCATTTTGAAGGCAAGCTCTCTCCATGGGAGCTCAAAGCGTGGGTTGAAGAAAAGTCACACTCTGGCATCATAACCTTGTGAGACCTACTGCTACATCTCCACCGCTCTTTATTAATAGGGAAACTAATGTGTGGCATGAGACTTGGGCTCGCGCCCCCATAAAAGCAGTCTTGTCTAGTCAAATAAAGCCTCTCTACTTGCAACAGTTTTCCCCCTAAAATAGCCGTGAGCTTTCCTTAATTGGGCAATTGTTTATCCGTAATTTACTAATTCTCTTTCATGTTAGTAAATTACTATCCATAGAAGTACAGATAGGACCATAAAATATACCTACAGAGGCCTAACATCATTTTCATTGATAAAAACAAATACAAAGGATTTTTCACATCTAATTGCTCCCCTTTTTTAACTTGCATGATTTGTCATCTTCTTTAAATTTGGTGTAAAGATTATACCAAAAGGATCTCTTAAAAAATATCACTAAAGCCGGTTAAACTGTTAACTATGTTTCCACCTACTAATCTAGAATTTAATATGCTACAAATACTTGTTCTCAATTTCAATTGAATGCCATTAATTGTTGTCATGATGATCTAATTTATCAACTTTGTAATTGCTCTCCTTTTTGAACTCGAATGATTTGTCATTTTCTTGAAACTCGGTGCGAAGAATACCAAAAGGATCCAAATACAAGATCACGATGTAAAAAAAAAAAAAAGCAAAATTTCTCCCGGTCTAGTTCCATTATTTTTGGAAGCAATCTCTCTCAATGGAAGCCAAGAAGTTAAGTCGTATTCAGACGCACTAGCATGTGGGACCCATAACTTATATAGGAATAGCAATGCCAATCTAGGGCCCCACCATATACTTCAATGATAATCGCACCACTATAAAAAGGCAAATCTTGTTCAGTCACCTAAAAGGCTCTACCTGCAGTAACTTTTCCCATATAAAATAGCCATGTGCTTTTAAAATATTTTAACCAAAGAACACTTTGTAAGTATTTAGTTAGTTTTTATTTTGGCTATGCTTTCTTTGTCTTTTGCAAATTTAATACTTTTGTTATATTCAATATTTAATATTAATCATGTACCTCTCGACTGAAGAGTGCAGTGGAGCATGATTTGACGTGATCCTGACTCCGATCTTCTCGTAAATCTGTCATTGGTTTTTCATTAGATGAAAAGATTATCACCATTTGTATTGCAAGGATAAATCTATCTAGAAGAAGATATTTAGTGATGAAAACAAAACAAAAATCAATCTTACACTTTCCACAAGAGAAGCACAACAAACTTTTTAAATTTCGTAAGTTCAAGTTGGTTAACATTGGGAATTCCAAAGTTTCGGATGTTTCCAATGCCGATGCTTCTTCCTCTACAATGATCGCCTCCATCTTCTTGCAATTACATATGTCTAGATCCCTCAGTTGTGCGAGAGATTTCATTGTGGATGGGGAAAACAAAAACTTGACTTTATCCAAGCCATCGATTTCCAATGTCTCCAATCTTGAAAAAGTAACCTGCAGTATTCACTCATGGAATTGGTGATTTAAATAAATCACAAATTTAGGAACTTCCAAGCTATTAATATAGATGTGTGCCTGGGGGAGAGGAAATTATTAGGTTGCACAAAAGTATAAAAAAAAAAAGAAGTTAAAAAGATCTCCTTACTAATGTTGTTTCTAAACAAGATGAGGAATCTTTCTCCAATCTTTACTTGAGAAAATAAATTTGCATTGCAAAGCTTAATTTGATTAGTGAACTAGGTTTATTCCTTCTAAAGAATAAGTTACAATAGAAACCTTTACTTTGTCTTTTTTATTTGTGGTAAAGAGTAACTAGTCTTCTTCAAAAGTTTATTGCTTCAACTTCAAAAAATCCTTCTTCCGCAAAGTTACTTGATATCACCCATCTACCTCACCATCGCCCATCGCTCCCATCTATTACAAGTTTAACTTCTCTGTTTTCTTCGTTCAACTTTTGTCATTCGCAACAAGCCAACCTACCACTGCTTGCTTTCGTCAGCTCCACCTCTTTACAATGTTGGAAGAGATTTAGTACAATTAATAGAAACATTTCATTATAATCCCATAAATCTTTGCGGCTCTAGTTTCTATGCCCAAAATGAAAAGGCATCAAGGCAAGAGTAAAATTCTTTAACGAAGATTTAGAACACTTGAAAGTCAAAAACCCCAGAGCCTCTTTGCAAATCATCCCAACCCAATTCCTCCATTGCATGGGAAGTAGAAAAGTCGGGGTTGAATTAGAGATATTTAGACATGCTACCTTGAGGGACCCACCATCAACTTAAACCTCCACGACTCTTTACCGACGGGGAAACTAATATATGGCATGAGTCTTGGGCCCCACCATCAACTTCAGCTATAATTGCATCACTATTAAAGGGAAATCTTTGTCTAGTTAGCCAAATGGCTTCATTGGCAGCAACTACTTCCCATATAAAATAGCCGCGCTTTCCTTAATTGGACAATCGTTTATCCTTAGTTCACTTAACTTCTTTTAATGTTAGTAAATTACTATCAATAACCAATTAACAGGATATTAAACGCAACTGTGGATTTGCGTAATAATGCATCTATAAATAATTAAAAGACTTGGTATTTAGACTTGTAGATCACCATGAAGAGACCTCAATAATCACATATGGTCCCACGAGATTGACCAACCACTAGTTTCTCTTGATAAAATATCGAAGCTACATAAAGTTATAGTCCAAATTAGATGGACTCAACAAAAAGAAAACTCAAATTGTGACACAAATTTCTTGAAGATTAAATTGTGGAGCACTTGAAGCTTCGAAAATTATATTGAGACATACTTAGTTGCCAAATTGAAATACAAGGCCTGTCAAAACATTTGAAGTCTATAAAATTATTTGGACCTTAAGATTGTAGATTTTCCACCAAGGCATCAAGTTCCATTATGTGATATTGAAACAACTTGGCCTTAATATGGCCGTATGGAGTAGAGAAATGGTAAAGATCACTTTAGAACTCCTAAGAGCAAGAATTTCAAATTTGCAATAACGACTTTGTTGTGACACAATAAAGTTGATACATTTGCCAACGGCTACTTTTACTACAAAAAATCTATGCACAAAATGCTGTATTCTTATAACTATGGGGCCTATGCAATGATTAAGTACTTATTTAAACATGATAACCAAAGACATGCATCAATAATATTGGCACAGTCGCTTTTATTTTAAAACCCAGTCCTCCTATCTTCATATTGGTTTTTAAGAGTTACTTGTATTATACATTTTGTGGATAATAACAAAGATTTGATAGCTTGGATTTCTACAAAATTAAGAGAAATGGAAGATCGCTTTATCTAATTACGGAGAAAGACATGAACAAATAAGGTAATTAGGAAAAATAAACTGAAAATAACAAAAATAAGTAAGCATCATAATCTGCATAAATTCTTTTGATAGAACTTACCCGTTGCCCACTGAAGAATGCATTTTGAGTGCCAACTTGGTCGTCTGATGTAGTACTCGAAGAAGTCGACCCGGCTTTGAAAAAGTTCTTGACATTTGGCAAGTCATTCAATTTCAATACAAGCAAATTATGCAACTCAACATTACCACAATCATCAGCTTCTACAATCCCCTGCATTGACTTGCAATCAATAACTTTGATCTCTTCTAGCGATGGAAGTTCCCTTAGTGATGAAAGAGGAAACAGAACTTCCATCTTGTGACACCCTTCGACTTGTACTACCTTTAATGCACTGAAGGACTTGGAGTAGATATTATTGTGGCATAACTTCTCCAAGTGGATGAGATCCTTGAGAATTAAGGACTCCAACCTCTTAAAATCTGTATGGGATGACAATTGGTGGATGTAATGAATAGAGGGACTATCCTTGATATGTAGATGCTTTAATTTTGGAAAACCTTTTTTGGATAATGCGCAAATACTATGCTCAATTCCATCCAACCCGTCCAAAAACAGATCGTCAACTTCGCCTAAGATACTCTGTATGCATTCTTTTTGAAGAATATCACTTATTCCATTCAACATTAGCTCCAATGTCTTCGATCCTTTGATTTTGCTCCAGTGCCATGCAAAACCTATTTGGATTTTGTACTTGGTTAATTTCTTGACATTTAGGTCCTTTGGGAGCATCCTCGAATCGGGAATGAATACATACAGAGTACACAGTTTCTTCATATTATTCAACTCAACAAGACTGGCATTAGTTAGTGGAGTTGGTGGCTCCCCAGCATTCCATTGATTAAAGCTATTCTCCATGCATAGCTCCTCTAAGTTGATCAAGTTTCTAAGCACACCTGGTTCAATGATCTGAAGTTTTGAACAATTGTTTAAGTCTAACAACCTTAACTTTACTAGTTGCCCAATTTCTTCCGGCAATCGCTGAATTTTGGAGTTCACAAAGCTAAGAATTTCTAACCCTTTTAGCTTGCCAAGAATGGCTACATCCTCTAACGAACAACCATCAAGACACAAAGTGTGTAAGTTCTCCAAGAGCTGAAACGGCAAAGGCAAAGGAGTGAGATGTACCCCAGTAAGATTTAAGACCTTGAGTTTCCTGGTAGACTTAAATAATGAATCTGGGACATGAAGAGATTCTTTATTTGTGAACAACAAGAAGACGCGCAATTCAGGACAATCTATTTCTTGAGGAAGCTCCTCCATGTCAACGTAGGGAAAACATATCGCCATATAATTACTAGGCTTGCCCTTCAGCAACTCTATTTCTGACTTAACTTCATCTTTTAACACCAGAAGAGGGTGATCTCTTGAAGAGACAGCAACAATAAAGTCACGGACCAAGTCATGTATCTTGAAAGCATCAACATTTTCACTATCTAACAAAAGGGAAGAGGCTTGGAGAGCGCGGATATGTGAGTTCAATCTATGTCTGGCTTCTTCCATGCTGCTAATTCCTTGAAATAATCCCAAACCGATGCTGTACCTTACCAAGTTTTCAAGAGAAGGCTTGGAAATACCATAAGCAACACAGAGTCGTAATAATGACTTCACCTCCTCTTCTAATTTTTCGTAACTCCATTGCAACATGTGATTTATCAAATCACTGATATTTTTATCCTTAAACTTCTCGATTTTTTTCAAAGTGTCCTTCCATTCAGACAAATTAGCATCTTTAAAACGTTTCGCCAGTGCATCAATTAAGAAAGGCACACCTGCACATTTGTCGAGTGCTACATTCACCAAAGGTTTGAACTCGCCATCATGAACTTTGTCTCCCACCATCCTCTCAAACAATTTTTTTCCTTCTTCCTCCTTCAGCTCACTGAGGCGGAAGTCTTTGTCGCAGACCATTTCCCTTCGCAAGACATCACGTTCTCTCGACGCCAACAGCAACTTGCATCCCAAGACTTTGTTGTCATGTCCGCAAGGTATGCCAACTTTGTATAAGTCGAGCCGCTCCCATAGGTCGTCCAGTATTATGAGGACCTTCTTTTTGTTACTCTCCTCTGTTTCCAGCCTCCTTCGCAGAAGATCCGCTCGCCCGCTGATGGACTCTTTGTTCTTGATCTCACTAAGGCTCAACGCGTCGGCAATCTCTCCTTGAATCATCTTGATGTCTGGATTTTTCGACACGTCGGCCTTAGCGACCAAATCAAACGACTTCTCTTCGATTATTATCCTTTTTACTTCCTTCAAAAGGGTGGACTTGCCGAGCCCGCCCATCCCATAAACCCCGACTTCGCTATTGCTGTTATCGGCAAGAGCGCCCTTGATGTCCCGTATGATTTGATCTCTCGATTCGAAGATCATCGAGGCAGAAGAAGTGGAGGCCGTTGCAGCGATCGACTGGGCAACATCTGTGCCTTCTCTCCTGGCCAGATTCGGAAGAGCGACATTCCCTGAAGCAGGATCGATGTAGGAGATGTCGTCCAATCCCTGGAATCTGCAGCATTCTTGAGCGAGTTGCTTAATGATCTCGATCTTGCCCTCGGCCTCCCTGCTGAACTGGTAGCGAAATTTGGGGTCGGGAAGAGTCCCGTAGCAGCAAGTCTTGGTCGCATTTTCGAAGTTGCCCGACAGTTCTCGCACCTCCTTCAAAGCATCGTCATATTTTTTCTCCCACGTCGTGAAGACGCCATGGAACTCACGAACATTGTTTCTGGCCTGATCCACAAGAACGTTGACCCTCCGAACCTCGTTATCCAGATTCTGGACTTCCTCCTGAAGACCTTCGGCGAAGTTCTTGGAGGACATCACGTATCTTATTGGACGCTTGATCGCAGTAACTGCCCACTTCAAGAGATCCCATGCAATAGAAACGGCAGAGTCGGCCGACATTTTTCTTTGTTTTTTTTTCCCGAGAAACAAAGAGCGAGAAAACAGAGAGATAGAGAGAGAACGATGAAATAGAGCAGCAGATACTGAAGAAGAAGAGGAGGAGGAGGAGGAAGAATGGTTCAGCCGAGGAGAAGAAAGAGCGAAACAGAGCGAGAAACGAACAAGGCCAGGAGATTTGAGCGCAAGAAAGGATGAAGGAAGGGGAGCGTGGAATAGCAATGAATTGCAGAAAGAAAGAAGTTATTCGACTTAAACCATCGCCCTCGGAATACGTACTTTACACAGTGCGTTCGCACCAATATAATAAAATGTAATTAATAAAGAGAATAAATGGACAAAGGACAGGCCCCACCCACGTGACATTGTCACTTACCGTGATTTTCTTAGGGTTAAAATTCCAAAATGATGTGACAATTGAGGGATCGTTCACATGGTGCTGTCGGTGCCAATACTAAGGCAAGAGCGCATGGGTACCCTTGGAAATTCCAGGGTACTTAAAGTAAATACATGATTTTTATTATAAGTAATTAAGACATGTTTGTGATAAATAGCATCTTTAATTTTTTAGTGCTACCAATATTTTCATCGATATTTGTACCGACCGCTAATCCGATTCAAAGGAGAGTGACGATTAGAATTTGAAATGTATATAACACCTTCACTTACTATTGTAATACCTAATTGATTAAAAATCTTTTATGACATGATTATCTATATTTGACAAATAAATGACATTAGAGAATTCAAACAAGTATCTATCACCATGAAACAAAATTATGGTACTCGCTTTGCAGATAAATAAATATTGAAAAGTAAAAACAAAACAATTGATGGAAAATCAATAGGATAAAAAAAATATCTATTATTATAAAAAAGTCTGTAGAATGAAAATAATAAATTTTTAGAGGGTTGTGTTACATGGATATACATCTATCATATGTAGATATGACTAAGTGCATAATTGTTGGAGACACCATACTTATGGTGTAAAGTCAAGCAGCATCACAGAATGTAGTGCATGACAGTTCTATAACCTTCCACGACAAGAGCTTAGCTTACATGGATACGTAAATGAAACTAGCTGTTGTTGGATATTGAGCATTTTAGTCATTATAATAGTAAAAGTCAAGTAGCATGCAATACATGATGAGTTTATGCCATTATGCTTTCATGTCGCGAATTTAGGCAATGGATATAATCATGTAAACTTAACTTTCTAAATTGGCAATCATACGAACAAGTAGATGGAACTATATCATCCATTGTGTAAATCCCAGAGGATCGGTAGTACTTTTTATGTAATTTGTTGTACCATAAATGGTAAACACAAAGATTTTATTTTCATCACACAATAGTTGTTTAATTATAATATACAATTCCGTTTTGCCAAATATATAGTACAATTTGTGGATGATGGTTTCTGACTTGATTGATGATATTGGATGAAGACTAATCTCAAGGCATACGGTTCACTTATAAAATTGATTTTTTAAGAGATATAAGAAGCCGCAATAGTCATCACTCAATATAAATAAGAGATGATAAATCATATTGTGAATTAATATTTTATTGTAAAGGAAAACCCAACTCGCAAGGCTCATGCATGGTCCCCTAGTCACGTGGACAACAAATTATAGATCTTATTAAAATCTAATTTTAGTTGAGGCCTTAATTAAACACCAATCAATTCCTTAATTAAGGTAGTTCTCGGACGTGTCCTAATTGTGGAGTAAATTGATTTCTTTGCATTATTTCAGGTGTACGCTCATCACAGCGGCTTCAAAAAAAAAAAATACAAATGATTATCAACTGCGAAAATAACAAAATGATTTGACTTGAATTATATTAATACTTTTATGTCACATTGATAAAAAAAAATGTAATTAAGAAAGAGCAACAAATAGATAGGTGGCGCCCACGTGATTGGGACAGGCCACAACCCCCCCCAACCAAACATGCACGTGATAAGCGGCATCTCTAATCTTTTCATGATATTAATATTTTCATTGATATTTGTACGTAGAAAATTTTGTGAATCAACATGGACTGACGGTTAGAATCTGAAGCGTATATGACACGTTCGATCAAAATGCAATTATTGAAATTATTGGATTTAAATCATCGCTCATGTAAAATACGTACCTTATGCAGTTTGCCATTCTTCAAGGGAAAAGAATAGCTCAAATGTCAAAATTTAACATGATGGGACACTTAAGTACCAAAAGTTATGAAAGGTACACTTAAGTATAACTTTTTTTTAAAATTGGATCACTTAAGTGCAAACTTCGGCGAAGGTCATCGGAAATTTAACGTGCCATGTTTTAATAATTTTTAACATTTATGTGGGTACCATTTGGAATTCCACGTCGTCTACCTTCACTAAAAACGATGTCGTTTTAGTTAAAATTTGACTTTTAATATAAATATTAATTAAATAATATTAAAAACGAAAATTAAAAAAAAAAAAAGCAACAGGGCAGACGGGGGAGCATCCTCGCCTATGGCCGTTGCCCCATTGCCCATGGGGCGGCGGCGACGGACGGTGAGAGTCGCCGACCCAAAGAGAACAAAAGAACGAGGACAAATCAAAATCCACGTGACGTTTAGTTTCATCCAGAGGCGGCAATATGTACCAGAAACCCATTATCAACTCAATTTCAATGCGACACTAAAAATTTGTAAGCCAGTTAAAATGATATATGAAAAGAAGCATCACCAATTCCATGTGAGTCCACGTGGGTTTCCACCAGGCCCATTTTCAACCGATCGTGAGGCTAACAAAATGAGCAAATAAATTATTACTACTATCACGGGGGATCTCTTTTTAGTGTCCCCCAATTCCTTTTATTTAGAAGTTGAATGTGGTAATAGAAATGGTTTTCTTGTTTCTTTACTGGACCAGCCATCATCACCAATGTGTAAATTTCCGCATCCTTGCCTCCAATGTTAATAGACAAACACTGATTAGGTGCTTGTCTTAAATTTGGTCCTTGCGTGAATCAATGAAATCATATTTAAAATATAGAAGTAACATTGTAATTAAGCAAACCGTGAGATTATACTGTCCCATGTAATTGTTACATTAAACGTTTAGAATGGTTAGATCAAAACTTCTAAGTAAATTAAACTTTTTCCATTCTTTATTAACATTTTAAACCAGATTACTTTCGAGTACTACTACTCTTCACATGACACAATTTATATTGGAAACAATTCGAGTCACCGCTAAGATTGTTTTGTGGCCTCTCGTGCTGATTGGAGTTGCCTTCTTTTCTTCCAAATGCTTGGGTTTATTTGGAGCATTTTACTTTTAATATTTATTTTTTAAATATTGCAATTAATACAAATCAGTTTTAAAAATTTTCAAAAATATATAATTATCGAAAAGTAAAATTATGTGGCTTTTGATCATTTATAACCCTAATTTTCCTATCACTTTCAACTTTTTTGAAGGATGGGGGGCGTCTTTGCTGGAGAAGTTTATAATAAACGGCTGAGTTTTAATCCTAACCATCCAACCATTTAGATATGTAAGATTGACTCAAAAACCAAAGGAAGAAAGAGAAGATAGGTATGGATGGAGCTCCACTTGGGAAGTTGTGTGGTAAGGAGACTGGCCCCACGTCGCCACTGCCCAAAAATAAAAATGCAAAAAGGTCACTATATGTCAGTCGTTCCATCAAGACAATAATGGATTGATAAAAGATTCAGTGACCATCACTAATGTCCAAGAGCAACGTCCTTGTCATAATATGGAAATGGATGATTTTTTCTTGCAATTTACTGTTCCTTGATCAGTCACCATCACTAATGTTCAAGTCTCATCGCTTCTTCCACAGTCATGAGTCATGGACAACTATCTAAATATATGAAAGATTTTTTTAATTAGGGTAAGTTGTGGGAGAGGGAGAGGGAGAGGGAGAGGGAGAAAGTGATTGATGTTTTTCTGTATTTTATTGTTCCTTTACTCGATCAGTCAACATCACCGATGTCTACCTCCGTGTCCTTTTGCCCATCGCTACTAGACAAACAACTAAGCATTTGTAAATGCATGAATTGACTGGGTGCCCTTATGTGTCTGGCCGCTTTCCTTTTACTGTTGAGAAACATTGCTTTCCCACTTCACCCCTTCTAAAGGGGCAATGAGATCCTTTGAGCAAAAGAGTCGCCAATTATTAAGATAAAACTGACGAATCTCTTGACGAGGCCCAAATGATCAATCTTTTGCTTCACTTCAATTAACCCTTGTTGCGTAAGGATATGTGATGTCTTGTTAAGAGTTGAAGAGATGAGTGATCTCGATGATTTATCATTGCAGATATTACATATCGTATAGCGGTTTTTGACAGTGTTCTCCTTATTAACCCATTAAATTTGGGCTAACTTAGATCCTTATGTCTAACTAATATTAACCATTAGTTAAAAATAAATCTTGACTTTTCATGTATTATTTTTCGCAAATTTGTTTATAGAAAGCCCCTCTAGGCATCTCTTTTAGTGAATAAGTAAAACTCAATTCATAAAATAAACTTGAAGTTGTTTAATTTTTATGCGAACTATAATCGTTAGATTAGAATGTGAAATAATTATCATAAAATTGCCATATGATGATATGGTTGAAATTTTGTTAATGTCTCTTTGTTCTTGCTCTTTCAAAAATTACTTATTGATATGAATTTAAGGTAATATTTCCTATTATTCTCAAATGACAACATCGACAATTTTCTTTGATTTTTCTTCTGAGAAAAAGAGAGCAAGTCTCTCACCAATAATGCATTACAGTGGGACTCAATAATACAAGCTTTTGAGGCATCGTGCAAGATGCCTTACCCAGTACCACAATGCGGTGGTTGTATTCACTTGAAGTACTCATTGAGTTGTCCAAACTTTCGTCCTTTTCTCTTTCAAATTTCTCCGCGAACTGTTCCATTTCCCACTCTTCAATTGTCTGTCTCAATGGATTCGCTAGAATTGTATTATTGATTTTTTTAATGTACTCAACACACTCGGATGATTGCACTTTTTGAAGATTCTCAAACGCATCTTCTTCAGCGGAGATTGATGAAAACTTGGTTGGCGTTGGCCCACAAAGCAGAAGTCAGAGTCTGCGCATTATGAACGAATCAATAAGGCAACATGTGAATTAAAGCTTTTCTAGACACTTCATAACATAAATATGTGCACCTCGAATGAGAATCACATCTCGGGAGTTGCATTGCATATTTTAGCAAAAATCGATATTGCATTTTCCAATAAAAAAGAAGAAGATGATGGCTCGAACTAGTTTTGGAGTGGGATTTGATAATTAATATGTGATTTAGGCATTGTAGTAATTGAATTTTTTGTGAAAATTGTCGGTAGGTCTTTGAATTATTATTTTTGCAAATTGCATCCTTATATTATATATATATAACTCTTTGAAATCCTTGTCAAACATGCAAATGGAATTGATGATTTTGTGGACTATATAAATGGGACGTAGATGGTCTATTGCGAAATGTGTGAGTCATTTGTCTCCCGCACTGTTGGGACAATAGGAGAATGAAGAGTGAAATGGCGCAAGAATGAAAAAAAGACAAAGAAGGCAAAGACATCTGAGTGCAAAAAAGAATGATGGGCAGCATCGAAACACAACAACTTTTTGCTGGAAAAAATTGATAACGTTTAAGTGGTTGCATTTGCATGAGGGAGGATGGGACATTCCACTATTTAATGTCTACTTAAACTCACGCTAACAACAAATTAAAATACAAGGCAAGCTTTCAATTTGAAAATACCACTAATATATTATGCTTGGGACCTTTTCATGAATATCTTCACATAAAATGCACCACTTTGAAAAGCAGGTGTTCAAATTCAAATTTGTTGGCTAATTGAATCTTACTAGGAAAAATGCTTTTATAAATGATTGACCAAATGATGCGATAGGCTAGCAAACTTATTCACATCACTTTTATAAATTAGTTTTATAAATTAATTCTTATAACCGTAGTACTACTCTTTCTTGATAATATTCAAATAATCAAAGACTCTAGATTGGTGCCTAGTCAAACACAAGCTTACTCTAAACTCTAGACCAAGAAGACATTACAATTTCACAAGTAGAAGTACTTGAAAAAATGAGCTATTTCAACTTAAACAATTGTGAAAATAAGCAAGGCTTAGGAAAATCCATCACGCGTGAGTAAAGGTTGTCCCTTGTTGCCACTAGAACCAATTTTGAAGAAACAAAATGGTTTTTTAATTGCATGAACCAATCCTCAAGAGCATAAATGATCTCACTCTTTGTATTACATGATTTTCGCTAGAAACCCAAATTATTACCATTGAAAACCAAACATCTTCCAAATATCGCTCTATCTAATTATTTTTAATAGTGGGGAGTTTTAACATATGGAAATAGAGTTTCACGATAAAGGGATGAGAAAAAATTACACAATCAAAATCAACAAGAGCAAATCATCAATTTACTCAAAATATTATGAAATGTATGAGGTTAAGATTGTGTCATGATTAATGGATACATAGACGAGAATCTTCTATTTTCATTGGAGTTCGAGGTACCAGTGTTTAGGCATTGTTTGGAAAATTGCACGATCAATATTAAACATATTGTGCAGAATGTAATTGAGTTTTAAACATTTTAATTCAACCAATTTAATCTTAACTTTTTTAGCAAAGTGTAATAAAGTCTGCTCGGCCAAGTTTTGTCTTATTTATATGATGTGTCAGCCTAATCATGGATGATTGTCTTACATGTAAAGTCGATGGTGTGATGTGAACTAAAGTTGCATGAAACAATGCTGTTTGTATTTAGATAAATGGCGTGGTTGCTTGGTTGAGTGGTTAAAACCTCAAATTACCAAGAACGAGGTAATAATAGACCCAGCCACATCTTTATTAAATGTGGACTCAAGAGGGAGTGGAGACACCCATTTATCTATGTCTAGTCATATTATTACATCTTGTGGGCCTAAGCAATGTGCATACCTTTTTCTCCACCGACAAAGCTTTATTGATCGATTGGAAATCCTTTGAATATTCTTGTATACGTCTGAGCGGTTGATAATTAGTCTTGAGTGATTGCATGCTACACGAGACATGTTAGACCTAATAATCATACTCTCATGATTCCTCACATATTTTGCCGACGAAGATTTAAAAAAAAAATTACATCACAAATGTTATAATTTTTACACGGCACTAACTTAAGTGTCATAAATTTTTTCTGATCATTTGATTATCATAATTTCTTAAAATATTTATCTTAAATGTCATGTCACATTGGATTTTGAATACTTGAAATAAATATTTTTAAAAATTTATGATATTTAAATGATCAATTAAAAATTATGATCTTCAAATGAATATTTTAAGACAAAAATACTGGTCTATGAGCAGAGAAATGAATGCTTTTCTAGCAAAGACTCATGCCACGAGGAAAAAAGAGGAGATTGGAACAAGCCATGGAGCTCGTTAACCTAGTCAGGCTGCATTATTGTTCTTTTACTGACCAGTGACCATCACCAATGTCCATGTGTCCATTCTTTCCTCCATCACTAATGGACATACATTGACGAGTTATCCATCTTTCCATCCTTTGCCATCGCAAACGGCCCTTTCATCCTTTTCCACCGCACATGTACTAGTCCTAATCCATGCTTTCATCTTTTTCTCCACTGTTAATGGACAAACACTGATTAGGCACTTGTCTTAAAAAATGCTGCTTGCGCGAATCAATAAAATCATATTTAAAATATAAAAGTAACATTATAATTATGCAAATTATTAGATTATAATGTCAATTGTAATTGTTACTTTAGACGTAACTTCAATTGAAATTGTTAGATCAAAACTTCTAAATAAATTAAACTTTTGCCATTCTTTACTGACATTTTAAACCAGTTTACTTTCTCGAGTATTGCTTCTCTTCATAGGACAAAATTATTATGAGAAACAATTCCGAGTCACCACTAACTTTGTTTCGTGGACTCTTGTACCAATTGGAGTTTCCCCCTTTTTTTTTTTTTTTTTTATCAATGCTTGGGTTTGTTTGGAGTATTTTACTTTGGAGATTTATTTTAAAATATTGTAGTCATCACAAATTTGTTTTAAAATTTTTCAAAAATATACAATTAGTGACAAGTAAAGTTATGTGGCTTTCGATAATTTATAACCCTAATTTTTATTTCACTTTTAATTTTTTTGAGGGACAGGGAGTGTAAAAAAAAGCAAAGTTTTGCTTGAAAAGTTTATAATAAACGGCTGAGTTCAAATACTAGCTATCCAGTGATTTAGAAATTTACGAATGACTCAAAAACCCAAGGAAGAAAGAGGAGTTGGGGTATGGATGGAGCTCCACTTGGGAAGCTGAGTGGTGAGCAGACTGCCCCTAGGTCGTCGCTGCCCAAAAATTAAAATACAAAAAAGGCTGCTATAATGTCGGCTGCATATATAGAGACAAGAATGATAATAGACCCATAAATATTTCATGGATAAAAATGAGATGATTCATAAAAAGTACATATATATATAATTCTTTTTGCAAATTACTGTTCCGTGATCAGTCGCCATCACTAATGTCCTAGTCTCCATGTTCTTTCTTCCACAGCTCATGGACAACCATATAAATATACAAAAGAGTTCTTTAATTAGGGAAGGCTCTGGGAGAGGGAGAGGGAGAGACAAAGGGAGGGAGAGTAATGGAGGGCAGTTGCAAAAGCTGAGTTGGTTTTTTTGCATTTTACAGTCCCTTTACTCGACCAATCACCATCACCAATGTCTACCCCACGTTCTTGTGTCCACCGCTATTCTGAACAATAGGGGCGTGCAATCGGATTGGACCACTCAAAAAACAGGGTCGAGAATCGGTTCCGATTAAACCGATCCAGGAACCGATTTCAATTTTTAGGAACTGGTTGAAATCAGTCCGGGAACAAGATCCAAGCAAAGACCCACCCGAAACTGGACCGGTTTTTATCTTGTTAAAAAAAATAAAAGCATCTCTCTGAATAGTGCCTTTGGGTCTTTTTGTTTTCAAAAAATTATTAAAAACAAAAAGCTTTTATCTGAATAAAGTTAAGGGAGAATTGTTTTCAAAGAATTGTTAAAAATAACCATTGTTATGCATTGTTTTTCTTTTTTAATGGTCACACCTTCAACTATTATTATAGTCGTGGGACAAGTACTATTAACTAATGTAGCATTAATTAAAGCATTCTTAATCCAACTCAAAAAAGATATCCTCTTAATAAAAGTTCCGTCGCATACACATAAACAGGCGTATTAGATCATATTAGAAGTATTTTTGTGAATGTGACTAATATTAGATCCATATTTGTTGCTAATGTTTATGCATTGTTAGGATTATTACTTTGTCTTATAATGTTAGGAGGATTACGTTGTTGTTCTTTCGCGAATTAATGTAAAATTTGAAGTCGTATAAGATATCAAAAAGTTGCAAAACAGGTTCCAATGAAAAAACGAGAAATTGATAGGAGAAATAATCCCCTTTCCCAAAAAAACAGAGACGGAGAGGCAGAGAGAGAAAATGATGAAAAAGGGGAGCAGCCGCTGAAGAAAAAGAAGAAAGGAGGAGAAAGGATGGTTGTGCCGAGAAGAAGAAAAGAGCGAAACGGAGCAAGAACGAACAGAGACGAAGAATGCGAAGACGTTAGAGTGCACAGAAGGATGAAGGAAGGGTAGTGTTGAAACGTAGCAACTTTTTGTTGGAAAAGTTGATAATTAGTCCGAGTGGCTGTGTGCTCCATGAGTCGTGCTGGATCTAATGATTAAACATTCATGATTGCTCCCATATTTTGCTACTACAGATTTTAAAAAAAAGGACATCACAAGAGTAAATTTTCCTGATCACTTGAGTATCGTGTCAGATTACTTGATATGAATATTTAAAAAAATTATGATATTTAAATGATTGTTTAAAAATTATGATCCAAATATTTTAAGACATAAACACTAGTTTACAGATATAGAATTAGATGATTTTCTAGCAAAGACCCCAACCACCAAGAGAAAGTGGAGATGGGTACATACAATGGAACCCGTTAACCTAACCTTAGTTAGTCCTTACCTAAACACCAGTCAATTCTTCGAGCATAAGAATGAATGATTTTCTACATTATTGTTCCTTTACTGAGCAGTCACCATCCCCAACGTCCATGTCCCTGTCCTTTCCATCTCCGCTAATGGACAAACGTTGATGAGTTACTCATCCTTCCATCCTTTGCCACCGCAAATGATCCTCTCATCCCTTTCCACGGCTAATGTACTACAAACACTGATGTGGTACTAGTTATGAACCCGGTCCTTGCACAAGTCAATGAAATAATATTTAAAATACAGAAGCGACTTTATAATTAAGCAAATTATTATATTAGAATGTCAATTATAATTATTACATTAGAGATAACTTCAATTAGAATTAGGGGTGTGCAACGGGAACCGCCCAACCTTAACTGCTTGCCCAAACCGGACCGGACCGGCCGGTTTTGGGTGGTTCCCATACTTCTGATCCGGTTCCCTTCCCATTTTGGAACCGTAGGGCTAGTCGGTCCGGTTCCCTTCCCAGTGGGAACCGGACCGACCTGACCCGGACCGATAGTTTTTAATATAAATATTTTAAAGTTTCAAGAATTCAAAAAAGAAGAAGAAAATTCTTTAAAGTCTTAAGAAAATACAATTATATACAGATTAAAAGGACAAATTAATAAAATGGTGTATAAACGAAGTGGATTGTCTTTGAGAATGTACTGTAATATTAACAATTTTTTTACCGAAAAAGAAAATTACAGGTTTCGTTTTAATTGACCGGACCGGACGGATCGGACTGGACCGGTCGGTCGGTCCGGTTCCCGGTTCCGGATCGGATCGGAGGGCCACGGTCCACTGGGGATTTGGGAACCGGTCCTCCTGGTTCGGTTCCCGGTTCCACCTTGGAACCGGACCGGACCGGGAACCGATCACCCCTAATTAGAATTGTTAGATCAAAACTTCTAAGTAATGAAACTTTTGCCATTCTTTATTATCATTTTAAATCAGTTTACTTTCTTGATTACCACTACTCTTTACAAGACAAAATTAATATGAGAAACGATCCTGAATCACCACTAAACATTGTTTGCGGTCTCTCGTTCCTACATGAGTTTCCCCATTTTCTTTGAAATGCTTAGGGTCTGTTTGGAGTCCTTTTTTCTTTTAACATTTATTTTTCAAATATCGACGTTTTCACAAATCAGGTTGAAATTTTTTTCAAAAATATACAATCATTGACAAGAAAAGTAATGGCCTTTAACGCGACTAGTCCCTCTTTCAAGAAATGGATGGCTTTTCGGTATTTTACTGTTCCCTTACGTGACCAGTCACCATCACAAATGTCTATCTCCTCGTCCTATCGTCCACCGCTACTGGACAAAGATCTGAGTGTACGTAAATGTGTGAAAACTGACCGGGCGCCCTCATTTTTCTTGGCCTCTTTCCTTTTCCTGTCGAGAAAACTTGCTTTCCCACTTCACCCCTCCCGAGGCAATGATCAATCATGCAAAGTGTTGCCACTTATTAAGCTAAGATTGACAACTACGAGGCCCAAATGAAGAAGCTTTCCTTCCCTTCGATTAGCCCTCATTGCTTCAGGATATGTAACATCTCATTAAGAGCCAAAGAGAGGGGTGATCTCGATGATTTGCCAATGTAGAGATTGTATTTTGAATAGCAATTTTTGATACTATTCTCCTTATCGATACATTAGATTTGAATTGACTTAGACTCTTATATCTAATTAATATTAACATTAATTGAAAATAAGTCTTAATTTTATATATATTACCTCTCTCGGATTAGTTGATGGAAATTCCCTCAAGACATCCCTGTGAAAAAAAGAAGAACTCGACTCACAAAATAATATTGAAGTTATTTAATTTCTATGCCACCCATAATAATTAGATTAGAATATGAAATTGCTCCTAAATCCGTAATGACTATTTGAAAATGTTGTGACTAATTTCTAAGGAAAAAATGTTATGACTAATTAAAGTCAGGAGGAGCGTTCTTTTTGTAAGTAAGTTGTTAAGGATAATTTGCATAATAACAACCTACTCTATGGTGTATACGTGCACATAAAGAAACAATCATGTAGAGTTAGCATTATCCTAAATAAAAGCAATTCTTTTATAAGACCATGAACAGATAACTTGTCTATCAAACACATGTAAAATATCTTGCCAGACTCATAAACAATTTAAGTTCACGTTTTTGGCTTATGTAGGTGGCTCAATCTTGCATAGTTTGCTCGTAGATTTTGGGATTCAAATGAATGACCTCGAGCTCTCAAGCTACAAATCCCAAATAGCTTAATCAACTGCACTAATCCCAGTGTTATGCGAGAAATTTTTTTATTGCAAGGAATAAGTATATTTTGATAATCTGGTTGGCCTCAACCTTGGTGTCGGCCACGAGGTTAGGGGTGGCAATTGAATCGGTTGTCACTAAAAATTGCAGGCGGGTCTAAAGATGGAGGAGGGACTCGTGTTATGGAGAGTATACGTTTTTTGCATTCAATGTCATTATTTGTATAATAAAATTATGCTAATCTTGAAGTTAAATAATTATCATAAAACTGTCATATGATGATATGGTTGGAATTTTGATAATGTCTCCTCATTCTCGCGTTTTCAAAAGCTACTTATTGACGTGAGTTTAATATAGTTTTTCATATCATTCTCAACAACAGCGTCGTCTGGAAAATTTCTTCGATTGTTCTTAAAAGAAAGAAAAAGCGAGAAAATGAGATGCCACCCACTCCCCTCGCCCCCCGCCCTCCCCGGGGACCCCCAAAAAATGACTAAGAGAGAGAATGATGAAAAGAGGACCAGAGGCGTCCTAGACCAATCAAATGAACTCGAATATTTAGCTACTAAATATCTTATATCTTATAATTTTTATATAACGTCAACTTAAATATTATGAATTTTTTATCTCTTAAGTATCATTAAATTTTAAAAATGCACATCTCAAGTACCATGCCACATCGAATTTTCGATACTTGAGATGAACATTTTAAAATTTTTATAATATTTAAATGATTGGTTAAAAATTAAGATCGTGGAGGATTATTTTCTAGCAAATGCCCAAACCACGAGGAAAAAAGCGAAGATGGTACCATGGAGCTTGTTCACCTAACCTTAGTTAGGGTTAAGACTAAGCACCAGTCAATTCCTTGAGCATGGAAAAAGATTTTCTGCATCCTTGTTTCTTTACTGACGAATCACCATCACCAGTGTCTGCGTCCTTATCCTTTTCTCCACTGCTAATCAACAAACATTGACTAGGGGCTAGTCTTAAACCCGCTCCTTACAGGGATCAATGAAAATCATATTTAAAAAGGGTACCATAACAAAAAATTTCAAATTTCAAATTAATTTTTGATCATTAAAATTTTTTAAATCGATATATTCATAATAAATTTATCTTAAATTAATTTTTTGACTTTCAAAAATTTCAAACTAATACGTTTGTGATAAATTAACCTTATGTTAATTTTTGTTAAATTGAATTAATACCATGAAAACAAAAAAACTGATACACATGTAATAAATAGAGGGTAAAATTCAAATCGGTACGTTCGTCAACTGTTCTATGTCATCTAATTCAATAATTTGATAATAAAATTTAATGAAAATTAACGAAAAATAAATTTGTAATATGTGTACCAATTTAGGATTTGAAATTAGATGTGTACTAGTTTGAAATTTTTTGTGACATTAACCTTATTTAAAATATAGAAGTAACATAACAATTAAGCAAATTGTTAGATTACAATGTCAATTGTAATTTTTACATTAGACGTAACTTCATATACAATTATTAGATCAAAACTTCTAAGTAAATTCAACATTTTAATTGAGTTTACTTTTTCGAATAATTCTACTCTTTATAAGAAATAATTAATATGGGAAACAATTCAAGTCACCACTGACATTGTTTCGCGGCCTCTCGTTCCAATTGGAGTTCCTTATTTTCTCTTAAAGGCTTGGAGTTTTTTGCAAGCGTTTTACTTTTAACATTTATTTTTCAAATATTGAAGTTAAACTTTTCAAAAACATAAAATTATTGCCAAGTAAAGTTATAAATTTATAAACTAAATTTTCTTTCACTTTTAATTTTTTCGAAGGATGGGGGCGTCAAAATACAGTAACATTTTTTCTGAAAAAGTTTATAATAAACGGTTGAGGTTTAATACTAGCTATCCAGCTATTTAAAAATTTAACGATGACTCAAAAACCCCAAGGAAGAAAGAGGAGATGGGTACGGTTGGAGCTCTGCCTGGGAAGTTGAGTGGTAGGCAGACTGCCCCCACATCGTCACTGGCCAAAAATAAAAATACAAAAACGTTGCTATATAGCGGTGCTCCATTAGGACAAGAACGATGATAGAATATTAAGCGATTTAGGGACCATCACTAATTTTCAAGAACAATCTCCTTTATCATAATATGGACATGGATGATTTTTTCTTGCAATTTACTGGTCCTTGATCAGTCACCATCACTGATGTCCAAAGTTTCCTTGTCCTTTCTTCCACTGCGCATGGATAACCATCCAAATTTACGAAAGATTACTTTAATTAGGGTAAGTGGTGGGAGAGGGAGAGAGAGAAAGTAATCGAGGGTAGTTACGAGTTGGTTTTCTGCATTTTACTGTTCCTCCACTCGATCAATCAACCTCCACGTCCTTTTGTCTACCGCTTCTGGACAAACATCTGAGTATTCGTAAATGCATGAACTGACCCAGGTGCCCTCACTTCTCTTGCCTGTCCTCTTTCCTTTTACTGTCTAGAAACATTGTTTTCCCTCTTCAACCCCATTGAGGCAATGACCAATTAAGCAAAACAGTCACCAATTATTAAGCTAAAACTAACCACTTACTTGATGTGGCCTAAATGAACAAGCTTTTCCTTAATTTCAGTTAACCTTTGTTGCATAAGGATATGCGATGTTCCATTAAGAGAGTTCGACGTATGGGTGATCTTGATGATTTGCTAATGTACATATTATATATTGAATAGCAGTTTTTGATAATATTCTCTTTATTGAGACATTAGACTTGGGCTAATTAGATCCTTATGTCTAACTAATATTAATCATTAGTTAGAAATAAGTCTTAACTTTTCATTATTATCTTTCCTAGGTTTGTTGATAGAATCCCCCTCTTGGTATCTCTTTAATAGAAAATCAAAAAAATAAAAACTCAGTGCACAAAATAATATTGAAGTTGTTTAATTTTTATGCGAACCATAATTATCAGACCGTAATGTCAAATAAATATCATAAAATTGCCATATGATGATAGGGTTAGAATTTTGTCAAGGTCTCTCTATTCTTGATCTTTCAAAAAATTACTTATTGATATGAGTTTGATTTAATTTTTCCTATTGTTCTCAAAAGGCAACATTCATCAACAATCTTCTTTGAGAAAGAGAGAGCGAGTCTCACACCAATGACGCATAATAGGCTCAATAATATAGACTTCTAAGGCATCGTGCAAGGCAAGACAGTAACCACAGTGAGGTGGTTGTGTTCACTCGAAGTAATCATTGAGCTGTCACAACTATCATTATTTTCTCCTTCAAATTTCCCGACGAGCGATTTCATTTCTCACTCTTCAATAGTATGACCCAATGAATTATGAGGATTCTTGGACAAACGCATCTTCTTTGATGAAGATTGATAGGAACTTAACAGTACAATAACAGAGCTCCCAAGGACATGTGTTAACATTGGCGCACAAAGTATAATTAGTTTGTAGACTCTGCACATCATGAACGGGTCAATAAGGCAACATGTGAAATAAAACTGCAGACATTTCATCACCTAAACGCATGCACCTCAAATGATACTCAGTAATATCTCGCGAGTTGTGATGCATATTTTAGCAAAGAACAATAGAAGAAATGGTTTTCATTCATTGCATTTTCCAAAACAAAACAAAAAATAGATGATGGCTCGAACTAATTTTGGAGTGGGATTTGATAATTAATAAGGGATTTAGACATCGTAATAATAGAATTTTTTGCAAAAATTATTGGTAGATGTTTGAACTATTTTTTTTGCGAATCACATCTATACATTATATATATATGAAATGGCTGTGTTATAACATAAAATTTTAAATTAAAAATAAAGAAAACACTCAATAAAAACATGAAATGGCTATGTTATATATATTCTATCTTTATTGACTTTTGATACTGTTCACCTATTGACATCTTAGACTTAGAGTAACTTAGACCCTTATGTTTAATTAATGTCGACCGTTATCGGAAAATAAGTCTTGACTTTTCATGTATAACCTCTCCAATTTTCACATATATGACAGGAAACCCCTCAAATCATCCTTTTAAATGGAAAAAAAAATTAATTTATAGGAAAATTTGAAGTTGTTTCATTTTTTTGCCAACAATAGTTACAAGAAAATGTTATTGTTTCGCTTAGTCAAACTGAAGCGCATAAAGAAAAGGAAGAAAACTACGGAGTTTTAAATTTGCAACTTGGGAAGATTAGTTTCTATAAGCAGTGTGCTGCACATTGAATTTTAATGATAGTTGCCTCATTTTAGAAGGCTAAAGCTAGAGAACCCAAACTATGGTTTACAAAATAATTTAGCGTAATTGTGATATAGCACAACTTACTACTTTTGGTGTAAGAAATGGGACAGTAGGGTTTGGCAAGACAAAATGGTCGTGCCACGTCAAATAGCCAACATCAATTTTCTTTCATTCGATGGCTGAGATCATGCACAAAACTTTAAGCCCATAACTTTGTTAATTAATTTTTGTCGGTTAAATCTATGTATCTATGCAACTACTCTTCTTTTCAAGAATAGTAGATAATGATTGAAAGGATGCTGTGGAAATTTGAATCATGATAGTACACTTCATTACGATTGGTCGAGGACAATCAACTCTAAATCCTTTGCAGATATGCATATCTTTAAAGTCTGAAAAAGGACAAACATATTGCTCAATGACCGAGGCAAAGATGCTTGATTGTACATCACCGAAGCGAAGTGACAAAAGGAGTGATGAGGGGTTCGAGGAACGTGCAAAGCTATTTTTGAACCACAAAGCTCTATCAGACAAACAAGTATGTATGGGCCTCACTTTTGTAGGCATGGTACAATTATGGGACTGCGGTAATAATGCGTGGCCCCTTTCTTGAAAATAATAACTTTAATAATTAAATCATTCACCATGCAATGCTTATTATAAATAGCAATTCATATTTTCAAGTTGTAGAAGATATGATTTAATTAAACACCGATTAAAAGATGGCGATACAAGAAAAACATAACTCATAAAACTACAGGCAACATTACCAAACTCTTTAGATCGTAGTTCGAACTTGACAGAGAACAAGAAAAATGTAAGTTAGTCCTCATCTTTTTGATAAGATGGGATGGATCCTCAATTCCATCGTGTATGGTGTTTGAATGATTCAAAGTTGCGATTCAATTATTTCCCTCAATATATCCCTTGAAGAATATGAGGAGAATTGTCTACCCACATGCATATTTAAACAAGCAACGTGTAAGCACATAGAATGAGAGGACACAATAACATGCATATTCACAGCCTTAACTTTTTGAATGTGGGCTCGAGAGGGAGTAGGGACACCCCATTTATCTGATGTCTAGTCAAATTATTGCATCTCATGGACTTGAGCATCGTGCATAGCTTTTTTTCCATGATTGAGCTCCATCAATTGGGAATCCTATGAAGATATTTAGATCATTATTTATAGTCTGAAAAAAAAGGACATATAGATTGCTCGGTGACCGAGGCAAAGATGCTTGACGGTGAGACACATTGAAGGGAAGCGAAAAAAGAAGTGGCAATGGTTCCGGGAGCACAGGCCACCATGAAGTGACGCGGGGAAGTTGCTTCACAGGAGAAATTTAGGTCAGTTTTCATCCGGGAGATATATAGTCCAATTCACTTTGTTGATTCTCATCGAATGAGCTAATGACATAAAAAAGGCACGTAGTATTAAATTAAGAAATTATTTGGATCTTATGAAGCATTTTATGTAATTGATATGGCTAGCTAATTGGCAAGTCTCATGCTCTCCCAAACGAAATTAAAGTGGTTTAGTGCAGCTACTGTTATCAAATCTTTTTTTTTAGCAATAATTTGCGAGTGTAGTGTATCCAAATTTATGTTGGATAGCATACATTTCATGGATGAGTTCATGCTATGCATTCTATCTATATTACTCAATTATGTGGATACCTGAATATTATGATTTGTCCAATACAATATAACTTAATGTAATAGCTACCATAAAACATTTTTTTAAATGCTCATGAAGTATTTAGTGCTAAGTTAATAAAGGAATGCATAGGAGTTCCTTTACATTAAAATTAGACTCTACCATTTTTCCTGAGAGTTCATGACTTTTTCGGCCATATCATATCCAGACTTCTAAATGACTAAACTAAAGAGCTCATTTCATGCAAGCATTTTTTTCCCCTTCGCTCTTAGGGCTTGGTCCTGCTGGCCATTTTTAAGTGTTTTGGGCCAACCAAATGGCTACTGACCCATGTGGCGAGGACCGTGTCGTGCTCAGGCCCAGCCAACCCATTTGCCAATCCTAGAGCAAAGCTGTAAAACACCACCTAACCAGTAAGCAATCAACACAAAACCTTCCTTCTAGCAATTGAGAATAATTAGAATTTCCCAATTGTATGGTTATTGGCCTACAGATTACGATCACGGTTCTATGTTTGCAAAGGAATTCCAAATATTTAGTGAATGTCAAACTTTTTATTTTTATTTCAACAATTTGAATTGTTGGGATAAACATCACAAGTAAAACTATCGTTCCAACATGAGTCCTCTCCTTTGGTTCTCTCTTTGACATCTCCAACTCGATCCAATCATGTAGTCATTCCATCATTTATTCAGGTTGATAAGAAGGAAATCTTCCTCTAAATATTTGCTCCTCAAAATTTTGCTCTTCCGAATCTTCTCTTTGAGATTTGCTATTTCTCTCAAGATTTCACTACCTCTCTAACCCCTAACGGTTGAACCTTCTAGTTTGACGTCACCTTTTGAGCCATCAACATCTATAGAACTTCTTTGTTGTGAGTGGGACTTTCGGAATCATGCCATTCAAATAAATCCACAATCATCTTCCTATAAAACATTAAGTGTCTCTGTAGTAGATCTTTGCGAAGCAATACACAATCAAGCATCAAAAAGCAATTACTCATTTTCGTAGCAGGATTTAAAGTATGCATCTAAGATAAACCCATTGAAAATCAACCTCACTAACACCTTTAGTCATTACCACCAAGAAGAGAAGATTGATAAAATTCTTTGTTTGATGGAAAAGCAGAGAATCTATTTCTACTTAATCAATTAAAACAATGCACATAGAATAGTCAATAAGCCTCATATCTTTGAATTTCCCCACAAATTGACGGTGCGATGCTCAAATATTTCGGATTTAATGCTTTGTCGATGGAAAAAACCCCCGATCGAAACTCTAATGGGTCAAAGTGTTGTCCCTATGCTATCGATCTTCAATTTGGACTCTCTTCTAGCAGATCGTCTTCTCGTTCAGAAGCAAAGCCCTATCTTGTGATTTTGCTTAAGCTCTCGTGCTAGCAAGAGAAGCTTTTCTTAGATACTCCTCTCTTTCAAAGAATGGCAAATCTTGAATTCAGAAATGAGAATTATTACATCCAAATTGCTTTGAGTGTATCAAAGCTAGACATGAGTACGCAAGGAGATGGGAGAGTAATCATTTAACAAAAAAATTGCCGGTAATGCCGATATAGAATGTACTTTTGATTCCTGTACTCTTAAATTTGACTAATTTTAGGAGGGGAGGAGCTTTCCTCTCTACCCTTGTTATTATTTTTGGATTTGTGGAAATTATTTCCAAGGAATGTGTTAATCAATGTAGAATGCACTTGTTAAACAACCAATTTATGAAAGTACCGAGCTTGCCATGGCATTAACTTTAGTGTTATCACGTATGTTATTGACACCTGATTTTTTATTGACAATTTAAGCGTTCGTCTTTGTAAAAGAACAAAAATGGACAATAGCAAAAATAACAAAAAAAAAGAGCGAAAAATAATAGATAAACAAACAAACAACTAAATAAAATAATTAAAAAATAAGAAAATAAGAAAATGGTGGGTGTTAAAAGGGAAAGAAGGGGGGTTCTGGTTCGTGGCCCGACTCACGTAGCTCTCACAAGATGAAATTTCATTTTAAGTCCATCAAGCCCAGTTGGCTCCTCCAGCCCACCACCCTAAATATGCTAATGAAGCCACAACCCATTCCCAGCCGAAGATCGCTTGAAATCTGGGAGTCTCATCATTTCGAACGCCATACGTCGTCGTACGCCATTAACGGAAAATGACATTGGGTCAAATTTCTAATAAGAGGAAATTTAAATAGAAATCTCATGTCGATAGACCCGTGGATATTAAAAACATTTCTTCAGAATTAAAGTTGCGAGAGATAAAAGTGGAATTTTCTTTTCACAAATGACATCAAAATACTATTCACTCAATCGAGAATGAGTCGCGAGTAGCAGATGATTTACCAGTTTACGAAAGCAAATTTCAAGCCGCAAATTCATCATACGAGCAATTGAAAGTGCCTTCCTAACAGTAAAAGGGACAAGAATAACCGACATGATCACCACCTAGGACATGTAGGAGGGATAGGGTGATGGAAGCTTAGTCGTGGTGCGGGAGATTGATGTATTCTTGATTCTAACTTGTGACTGATTATTGATGAAGCTAAGAAAAAAGGGAAAAAATCACAAAAAGTCTCGTGTTTTGCCAATTGTGACATATTTATTTTAATTTTTTTTTGTCATCAAAGATTGGAAATTATACTTATGTGACATATTTACCCTCTATGAATAAGTATTGTTAAAAAATGTGCCTATATGGATGATGAAAGGTAAATGGTGTTGACGTCAAATGAAACAATAACAACTTTGACAATATATAATCATCAAACAAAATCTCAATAGAAGGTAAATGTATTGTATTAGTACAAATTTACGACTTTTAACATTACAAAACAATTTAGGGAAAATATGGCGCAGATATAATTTCATGTATTCGACGTAATATAAAGAAAAATAAATGTGACAAAATGGAATACAATTTGGAGGTTTTTTGCCAGTGTTTTTCCGAAATCAACGGTGGGTTCTTCTTCTTTTTTTAATTTTTAATTTTTCAAACTCAAATCCTTTATCATCCAAAGAACGACCCATCAGTTTCACCTTGTTAGCCCCCGTTTTCCCCCACAATGCCCACGCAAAACCCGAATCATCTCCATTCCCCCCGCTTCGCTTCTCTTCATGCTCGCCGCCGCCAATCTTCACGCTCGACGTATTGTCTCGGATGATGATGACGACTCAGATTGGCCTCGGCTGCCGCTGGTCGATGAAATGACGCCGGACTGGCGGGAGTGCCGAGAGCAAACCCGAAAAATCTCATCCTTCGAATCGGCTGATCGTCTCCAGATGATGACGATCCATCCAACCTCAGCCTTGGCAATCGGATAAAGGATCTTGTAAACAGCGAACACCACCCGCCATCCCCATTTGAGTGCGGCGTGAGCCCTAGATGGCCTGGCGACAGATAAATCTGGTCCAGACATGTTCAAGGACAGGAAAGCGAAGTCTCGAATCAAAGAGGAAACAATTGAATGAAGGGGGATTGATCTCTAGCTGATGATTCCCTGCAACAGCTCTCTGACGATTGTTGCTTCCAGCACCGACCGAAGAACAAAAAGCGTCGCTATCGGCATTCGAAGATGCCCCTCGCCTCGCCACCATGACGGTGGAACTTGACCACGGAGTTTCCTGGATCAACAGTCAACAATTACCAGGACGTTCCATCTCCGGTTGAACTCTAGAACTGCCTTCGACTCGTTCCAAATTTTGTCCGTTTGATTTCGGTTTCCCTTTTGTTTCTCCCATCCTCTCGCTGTCGGTTGTGCTTCAGAGGAGGTATTGAGTTGTCGGAAGGAAGAGAGAGAGAGAGAGAGAGAGAGCGAACCAACGAGCTTCATCTGGCGGGTAGAGCGAGTTTGAGTTTGTGAGCACCGAGATGTCGCCAATTCTAAGACGAAAGGCTACTGCTGGAGGCTCTCAGATGCTGTGTTTGTCGAGAGAGAGAGAGAGAGAGAGAGAGAGAGAGAGAGAGAGAGGGGCTGCAGAAGAGTCGTGCCGCAGAGACGCGAAGATGCTAGCATATTTGCTTTTGTCATGCATATCAAGTTGTCGACATTCGGTTAATATGAAAAAAAATAAAATCCGAAAGCTCTTCACCTGAGAGAAACTCTGACAAACTTCAATTTGCACAGCCCACATGCGAAAAGACTGATCACAAAATCTTCAAGGAATCGAAAAGAGACAAATGCAAAGAATATGATGTAACCTCTCCGGAGCTTAGTAAAATGATGATCGATACATGGTTTAAGGGAGGTGTATCAAACGTCACTACATTTTACCATTAGAAAGGTCAGGATGAGCCACCGAAAAACTTAAAGAAGCACGCAATATGAGAATTGACATTAGCAATTTAAGCGAACGTATCCTTTCACTCAAAACATCTGAGGCCAATGTTTCACAGAGGAACCTCCCCAGCCATCAAATTCACATTCCAGACAATCGAAACTTACCTCAGATGGTCACTTGAATTCATCAAGGCAAATGGTTGGGCGATCCAATGTAAACAGCATGAGAATAAATTTTCAGCATTCGCGAGATGATGTTGAGAACTTCCTTCTCCTCCGAGCAGAACAGACTGTAGTTTGTGGAGCATTAATCCAGAATCTGCGAAAGACAGCAACCTACACTGGCGATCTCAAAGTAACATGCACGTAGAGAAGGATCTTTAGTTCTTAGTGTGCACATAAGAAATTTCTTAGGCTTAGTGGTGTAGCGAACTTGCATGATTCAGTTTTTCTGCAAATTTTAGAAAATAATCATATAGAAATAAGACATTCAACAAGAAGATTCTGTTTTACACGATGTAATGAGATTAGGAGTTTGGATGGACGCCATGAAATTTGTCTTGTATGACAAATGCCAAGCTTTTCTGTTCACAATATGGAAGATAAACAAAATTCGAAACAATGAAAGCAATGCAGATCCACAATCAATCAATAATGATGGTATGTCCTTTGTGAATAAGTCATTGGCCAAATTCCTATTGTGTGTTTCTCTGTGGTATAAATAAAAGTGAATGAAAGAACTACATATGATGATGTCGATACATCACATAGAATCATGCTTATGTTCATAGGGGATTCATGTAATTTGAGTATCATACAAGTATCCGGAAAGTTTTGCTATGGAGAACTGCAAATTGGAAGCTTACTAGGAAGTTTTGGATTATGTCTTGATTGACATGAGATGGCATGGCGGTTGGTTCAGCCAAGGAGCGTGCAACAGGGTACTAGTCTAATCAATTATGCAAGAAAACAACTCATGCATGAGTGTAGCCATCACTCAAAATTAAATCAAGGATTGTAGAGTTAGGCACAATAACTATTCTCACTGAATGACGTCGCAATATTGCACACAGATAAGGGATTGTAGCAGAGTTTATTGTGAAGTAACTCTTTTGCCGGTAAGTTGAACATGCTTTTTTGTAAAGATAAATTAAAAAAAAAAAGCGATAAAAAAGCTCCAACTCAGTCAAAACTGAAAGGGCCTGGGCCGGTCTGTTGGGCCTGATCCACAATCGTCGCCCAGATCATATCAAGCCCACCAGAGTGAGCCTCGGCCCAGACACTTCCCTCACCGCAACCCACGATCCAGTCTCTCTCTTTCTCGTTTCTCTGAATGTTCGACATTGAAGAAGACGCGAAAAATCCTCTCTAGATCAGCCAAGTTCCAGAAGAGTCTCCGCCACTAATTGACGCTAGAAATCCACCGTCCGCCTTCTCCAATCACCGACAGCCACCATTGACGACCGCCACAGGCTCAGCGATAACACAACAGCACGCATACGCTAAGGCTGACGAAGAAACTCTCTTTCTCAGGAATTCATGAGGCTTCTTCATCGGTTCTCCTTCTCAATCGTCCTTCAGACACCGTTAGCCGCCACCGTAGCCGCTCCGCCATCGATGGTTTCGCTGCAGCAAGGCCTCCTCTAGTTCTGCTCTATTTTCTGGTCAGGACGGCCGAAAGTGCACGGACCCTTGGTTGTCCCCCCATTGCCGGCCCCGATCATCAAAGTCGACACCCGCAGGGACTTTGTCTCTGATCTGATCACCGACCGAGGTCAAAACCTCAATCTCATCAAGGAAAATTCCACGCGCTCTGTTTCTGCCGCGTGTGAACGAAAAACAGAGCCCGTTAGCTTTAGCTAATGTTTGTGAGTAAATCAATTGCGATGGAAGCTCTATGAACAAATCAGACTTGTGCTGTTATTTTAGTGATGATCTGAAAGTGAATCGCTGCGTTTTATAAGTTCCTTGCTCAAAATGCGTATCACTGGTTTGAGGCATGCTCGGACTAGATTAGTATGTGCTTTGATTCAATCCTCGAATCGCAAAATCATATTACATCAATTCAATTTGTTCTCAACTCATCGAACCCTTATTGTGGCTGAATTTGTTTAAATATGAAGCTCATTTGTCAACTAGTGTCATGGTTCTCATTGTTCGTATGCTCGACATATGACGTGACGTGAAAATTATTGTCTCGTGGCTTGCTGATCTCTCTGGTTCGAGTTAAGGTGTTCCATATGAACATAGTCGAGTTTTGAATGTGTATTCTGTGGTGAAGGAGTGTGAGATCTGCATGGTTGTACGCAAAGAATGGAGCGCCAGAATCGCCATTGATCTTTGCATCTATACAATCTGTGGAAGAGTCGCCATTGCCCTAAACTTGGACTGGATTTTCAATCCTTTGGTGATGACCTTTTCTGATGCTGTGGTCTTCATTTCTTATCTCAAACTTGGACGACATTTGTTTCTGGATAAATTCTTCAATTTTGTTTTCACTAAACAAAAAATTAAAAATGGTACAAAGAATGCAATTGTACTTACATTTTAAGAATAGTTTAATTTGAATTTCATTCGGTTCTTGTTCATCTAGTTTGGAGTCATATTTGTTTAACTTTCAAACAAATTGAATTTTAGATCCTGTTTTACTTGGATCAAAATTGATAAAAATTTTAAAAAAAATGAGAAATAAAAAGTAATATTGAAAAAAAGGATTACATTTAAGAGTCATTTCGATGTATGTCTTCGTTTAGGGTCAGGTTTAATTTTTGGACTTATGTCATGGGGTTCATGACCCGAGGCTTAATAGTGAGATCGTGTATAATATTTGCCGGACACTGCGTCAAGTTTTAATCCTCCCACTTTACTTTCCATATTCACTTACTTTCGATGCCTTGATTACGTGTTTAGTTTTTTACTTAATGTTGTTTCGTTTACTATTTTTCGATTATGTGATTTAAGTCCAAGAGTCGTTGTTGTCATGAGGATCCTACCACGTCTCTTTCTTCCTAAATAAAATTTAAGGAGATGGGCGAATAACAATTTAACAAAAAATTGCTAGTAACCCTGATATAAAATGTAATTTCAATTCCCATACTCTAAATTTGACTAATTTTAGGAGGGGAGGAGCTTTTTCTTTCTGCTCTCATTATTATTTTTGGTTATGTGAAAAATATTTACGTGGAATGTGTTAGTCAATGTAGAATGCATTTATTAGACAATCAATTTACGAAGGTATCGAGCTTCTAACGGCACTAATTTTACTATTATCATGTATCTTGTCGACATCAGAACTTTTGTCAACATTTCAAAAACCTATCTTTAGAAAAATACAAACATAGAAAATAGCAAAAACAACAACAAAAATGAGTGGAAAAGAATAGATAAAAAAATGAAATAAAAAATAAACTAACTTAAAAATCTATTTTTTTAGTTAATGATGGGTGTGGTGTGTGACAGAGAGGGAGAGAGATTTTTTATTTTTTTTTGGGAGGGGGGGTTCCGGTTTGTGGCCCAACTCAACTCACGTAGCTCTTGCGAGAAGAAATTTCGTCTTAAGTCCATCAAGCCTAGTCGATCCTCTAGCCCACCCATTCCCAGCCCAAGATCGCTTGAAATCTTGTGATCCTATCATTTCCGACTCCATTCCTCGTCGTGCGCCTTTAACCGGAAATGACATGGGGTTAATTTTCCAATACGAGGAAATTTAAATTGAAATCTCAAGTTGATATACCCGTGGAAATTAAAAATATTTCTTCGAAATTGAAGTGGCGAGATATAAAAGTGAAATTTTCCTTTCACAAGCGACATCAAAATACTATTCATTCAAGCATGGGAGAGATGCAAACAATAGACCCATGTGATTTTAACAATAGAATCATGTGATTTATGAAAGCAAATTTCAAGCCGCGCAATTCAACATACGAGCATCTAAAGACGAAAGTGCCTTCTTAACAGTAAAATGGATAGGAACAACTGACATAAATCACACCAAGGGTATCTAGGAGGGATAGGGTGACAGAAGCCTGGCAATTGTCAATAGGCAACAACCAGATGGATTTGCTTCCATGAGAGAGATCAATGCATTCCTAATTCTAAGCTATGATTTATTATTGATGAAGCCAAGGAAAAAAAGGAAGAAAATATCACTAAATATCTTAAATTATGTTCACTGTGACATATTTTTAATTTTTTTTTTGTCACCAAATATTTCAAACTATATTTGTATGACACATTTGCTTAATTTTTTTGTTGTGTCATCAAAGATTTCCAACTATACTTATATAATATATTTATCCTCTTTCAGTAAGTATTGTTATGCCTACGTGGACGATAGAAGGTAAACAATATTGACGTCAAATGAAATAAGAACAAATTCGACATAAAAAAAGCATAAGATCATCTGGCGAAATCTTGATAGAAGATAAATGTATTGTACTAGTACAAATTTAGGATTTTTGACGTTACAGAAAAAATTTAAAGTAAATGTGCCGTAAACATAATTTTGAGTTTTCAACGTAATAAAAAGAAAATGAAATGCGACAAAAATGAATTTAATTTGGAGTGTTTTTGCCGGCTTTTTTCGAAAACGACGGTTGCTTCTTTTTTTTTTTTATTTTCAAACTCACATCCTTTCTCATCCATAGGACAGCCACCGGGCTTCCCTATGTTTGCCTCCGTTTCCCCCCACAATCCCCCACACAAAACCCGAATCGTCTCCATCCCCCGCGTCGCTTCTCTCCACGCTCGCCGCCGCCAATCCTCACGCCCCGCGTATCGTCTCGGGTGATGATGGACGACTCAGATTGGCCTCGGCTGCTGCCGGTTGATGAAATGGCGCCGGACCGGCGGGAGTACCGAGAGCAGAACCCGAAGAATCTCATCCTTCGAATCGGCAGACCCTACCCAGATGATGATGATCCATCTGACCTCAGCCTTGGCAATCGGATAAAGGCTCTTCTAAACCGTCTACGCCACCCCCACATCCCCCTTTGCGCATGGCGTAGACGGGCGAAACAATGGAATCCGAAAGACAGGCGATGAAGTGGGAGCGAATGGAACGAAGCAAGAGTCGACAGAAGGCATTTTGGAGTGAGTCGGAATTGGACTCGGAAGTTCAATCGGATACGAAACGGCCCTGATGATGGTTCAGCGGCGATGGCGGCGTGAGCTTGAGATGGCCCGGATAAATCTGGTCCAGATTCACTGCAACCGCGAATGGAGCACCGCCAGCAATTCATCGAGATCGAGCTCTCCGACCATGGTTGCTTCCAGCACTAACCGAAGCACGAAAAGGGTCGCTACTGGTTCGAAGATGTCGCTCACCTCGCTGCCACGACCGCGGAACTTGACCATGGAGTTTCCTCGATCAACGACAGTCAATAATTACCGGGACGTTCCATCTCCGATTGAACTCTAGAATTGTCTTAGATTCATTCCGGCATAAGTACAGCGGGAGCCAAAGTTGGCGTAAAGGGACACTTAAGTGCTAAAAGTTCTGAAAAGCGATACACTTAAGTCTTTTTTTTAAAAAAATTGGATCACTTAAGTCTTAGTGTCGCGGAACCACCGGAAATCCTACGTGACAATTTTTTATTAATTTTCTTGCCTACGTGGCTCGAAACTGAATCGGCAAAAATCAGCCAAAACGACGTCGTTTTGGGCGCGTGATTTAAAAATTATTAATTAAATAATATTAAATAATTAAAAATATATTATTATAAAATCGATTTTATTTTAAAAAAAAAAAAGGAGGGGATCGGCGAGGCGAGGCTGCCCTCGCCGATCCCCTCCTCCCCTTCTTCTTCTTTTTTTTTTTTTTTTTTAATAAAATCAATTTTAATTTTTAAAAATCGACGTGGACAATTTTAAAAAGAAAATTGCCACGTAGATTTTTTGTTTTTGAAAAATGCTCCGTCGTCAAATGAAGTCGCGGAAAATGTACACGTGGCAATTTGGTCGGAATTTCTCGCCTTTGGCACTTAACCGATCCCTTTTCTCCGATTTTGGCACTTAAGTGCATTTTTTTTGAATCTTTTGCACTTAAGTATCCCTTTGTGCCAACTTTGGCTACACTATGTTAATGACATAATTGGTCCTTGAACTTTGATCTAATGTGCAAAGTCATCTCTGAACCTTTAATTTATTTAATGTGGTTTTTGAACTTCTACCACAATGTGCAATGTTGTCCTTATACTTTCAATTTATTCAATGTGGTCTTTGGACCTTTAGTATATGTTCAAATTAATTCTTGAATTATATTAAAATATTCAATGTAATCCCTTTATTAATTCAAATTTAGAGACAACATTAAACATTTTTCATAAAGTATGGAAACTATTATGACATAAGAATGCATTGCACAACAATCCGCAATTCCTTACTTATTTTTTCTCTTTTTTCTATTCATATACTAATTTTCATATTCCTATACAAATAAAATTGAAAAGAATATTGGATTGATTAATTTTTTCTGATAAAATTAGGAGTTCATAAAGAAATTAAGATTATTGTAAAGATTTCTTTTTCGATTCATCCCTGGAGTTGGATACCTCATTCAAGAATTGTTTTTGATCAAATACACAAGAATCCATAGAAAAGGCAAATCCCTCGTGATACACTAGATTCGGCTCGCTTATTAATAGAGTCAATATATCTGCCATTTTGTAGCAGGTTATCAAACCGAATATTCAGGTATCAAATTTGGGTTATTTTACGAAATGGTTTGTGGATTTTGAACAGCTATACTAGCGAAACCTAATAAGATAACAATTACAACCCAATAAGTAATAAGGACTTGGTTATGGACTTGAAAACCTCCTATACCAAAGGTTTAGAAGACCTCTGTCCTATCCATTAGACAATGGACGCATTTTTCTTTTTATTCTGATTTTTTTCACATTTTTTACTTTTATATCCCATAGTGTGATGGGTGGTGTGTATAAGGCCCAAGAATGAATTTACCGCCGTATAACTGATTGCTAATTACTAGTGATTCCGGCTTCATGTAGGTGAGTTGCAGCCTGCTCCACTTGGCTTGGGGGGATATAGCTCAATTGGTAGAGCTCTTTTCTTGCAATTGGGTTGTTGTGATTATGGGTTGGATGTCAAAAAATAGATTCGATATGATTAAAAAAAAGATGGCTTAGGCTCCCTCGGAAGAAGGCCTTCTTCACCTTCCACCTAAGCTGGGGGGGAAAGGCCTAAAGCCAATCCCAGGAAATAGTAAAATTTCATATGGTCTTTCAATCCAGGTAGACAAATTGGCGTATTGCCAAATCACGCACCTATTGCCATAGTTGTAGATATAAGCATTTTGAGAATACACTTTAACGACCAATGGTTAACAATGGCTCTGATGAGTGGTTTTGCTAGAATAGGCAATAATGAGATCACTATTTTAGTAAATGATGCAGAAAAGGATAGTGATATTGATCTACAAGAAGGTTAGGAAACTCTTGAACTAGCGGAAGCTGAAGGTAAGAGACAAACAATTGAGGCAAATCTAGCTCTTAGACAAGCTAGGACACGAGTCGAGGCTATCAATGCAATTTCATAATTAGTTGGTCATATGTATAGAACTAACTTCGGGATTGGGCACAGTATAAAAGATCTTTTAGAAGCACATATTCCTCCGGGGGGGCGAGTATTGTCCAATAAATTGTTCATCAATGACTGAAGAATATGAGCTTCCTACTTTTGATCATCATGAATCAATGGTTTCAGAACCGCTAAGCCTACGTTACACGCAATAGTACCTAAAATTACTACTGGAAAAATATATAAAAGATTGGTGGGCCATCTCCACTTGGTTTCATCCAAGCTTCATCCTAGTCATGAATAGATCATCTAGATTCGGGTTCATAAGCTGTGACAATTGCCCTATTGATGAGACCATTCACTATTTCTTGAAGCTCAACCTCTGCCCCGGATGAACCATATAGCCTAGAGAAACCATGAACCGGAAAAATATGTGGCCATGAGATACGGATTAATAGTGACTTGCCTAATTTTATTGTAGAAATTTTCGGGATCAATGATTGGACCCTGCAAACGTATTCTATTTTTCTTTGACAAATAAGATAATAGTTGTTGGCGTTTTTCTAGGATTGGTGAGAATCCCATGCCTTGAAAACCTAAGGGTTCCTCCGCAAGGTTCGCCCATGGAAGATGAATCAGGACCTAAATTAAACATATACCGAGAGTTCATAAACACATCGGACAAATTAATAATTTTAGGAACTATATTGCACATTGGGATAAAGTTTAGGGATTACATTGGAAAAATTGAACGTTCAATAATCATTTTACACACCTAAACAAAGTTCAAGGATCATTTGCGTCATTTTTTTAAAAGGAAAGAGAATAGTGTAGGGGTTTGTTCTGATTCTCTCAAGCTGCGAGCAAAGGAGATTGCACGGTGAAGCTCTTTCTTTTGGCTGCAAAACATCGAGAGATTTGTGCTATGAGTTTTACATCCGATTAAATTATTTATTTGTAAATAATGTGAGTTTGGACTTAATCTAAGTGTGGGAACATTCAAGTGTATGAGATATTGTAAAAATTAATTCTCCGATTATTAGTAAATTATTTGCTGTCGTCTCTTCCTATAGATTTGGTACTGACGCTTGAATTAAACCATGTAAATTTCTTATGTCATTGATTATTCCTCGTTTATTTCTCTAGCAATTTTCATATTGATTTAATTCCAATATCCTGTCAATTTCCGTGTCAATTTAACAACAATAAAACCTGGACAGATTCTGCAGACAATTGATATTATAGGGTGGAGCATATTATTCTTGATTATAAAGTGTCTAAATCTATTCAATGCCTATCGAACCACATACTACAAAAGCGTAGACAGGGACGAGTGAATCGAGGAAGTTGTGTATCTCCTGGCTAGGAATATTCAAGAGATAAGACGATGGAATAATCGAGGACGTTGTCACCTATATCATCGACATTTGCCCTGACGTAACGATATAAGAATAGCGGCCCAACCTATGTAACCGACCCCCTTATATAGAGCCGAAACTGGCTGACCCTAAACCTCAGAGAAATATTTACTAAAGACAGACAGATCACGTATATAAACATCATGTCGACGTTTCAAGGAATCGTAGGCATCATTATGGGGCTCCTTGCTCTGCGCACCACGGTGAGTGGTACCCCAGACACGACCGAGCTGAACAAAATCTGCAATGGACAACAGTATTACGCTTATGGTCCGTATGGAAGGAAATACAGTGAACGCGGTCCTAGACGACTTGAGCGCTAACACGGCAACTCATGGGTACAACTACTATAGCTCGTCTCTCGATTCCAACTTTCAGTGCTGGGGGCATGGAGCATGTAACGGTGTGCTTGGACAGCCAGACTGTACCACGTGCATCAATTCCGCGAGACAGCAGCTCTTTCAAGAGTGCAGCTACGCCATCGGTGCTCAAATTCAACTCCAGGATTGCAGAGTTAGGTATGAGATGTATTCTTTTACCGAATGATGCTCTGCGTGAGAGTTGTTCATTCACTAACTGATGGAATGTCGCTTCCATGTAAGAGACCAGGTCTAATATAAAATAAGATAAAAAATATATATGATGACAAGATTGTCCTTCTTAGTGAATCGAGACCGTTATACATGCGTAACTATTTGAATAAGTGATAGTTGATGAGGAATTGAAATGTTAGAAGCATAAACTCTTGAACATCAATTACGTATTATATGTCAATGTAAGATATTTGATGATGACTCCTGTACTTAATTTTGCCTGTAAGATTTGTAAATAACAATGAGGATTTTTAAATGGTAGAACAATTCCTAAATGACGCCACAGTCACAATGGATGTCACGTAGCGAGAGTGAGACCTTAGATGTAGTTATCTGTTGGATATGACTCCACAGAGAAAGTAAATGGCCTCTTAACGGAGAACACGGGACCTTGCCAATGCTATTAGAGCTGGATTGCTAGTTGGAGGATCCACTTACATTGGGAGTACTACGATAACAAAAGTTAAGCCTCTTTTACTCCTCTCCTTTAATTAGTTTAAACCGTGGCTCTTCTCCCAGAGTTTGGCTATTCAAATCCAACGTCAGTAATTATGTTGATGAGTTTGAGACTTTACACAGAGGAGAGAGAGGTTGAAGTCAGGGAAGATGAACAGTACAGGAAGCAAAGGAACGGGAAGATAAATAGAACCCAATGGAAAAAAGAAGAAGAAGAAAAGAGAAAATAAATAATAAGAATAAGAAAAATAAGTAGAACGGCGTAATTTTGCATAAATTTGTCCATGTCAAACATTGGTTATGCCACGTAAGATGGCCGTAATGACAAAACATCCATGTCAACATTTTCATATCAAAATTGGTGAAAATAACCATAGAGGAATTCCTTTTTAGATTTAGGGCTACATTATCACATTTGAAAATTTTGGGATTGAATTGATAGTAGTACATTAGGTTTAAGGCTGTTTAATTAATATTCCCTATGAAGAGAGACTAGTAAATTGAGGAGAGAATATAAACTATTAATTTTGCTCTCAAGAAGATTCTCATAAATAGCTCGTGCACGTTTTCTTTATCAAGTCAAAAATCTAGAGAATTTGACAAATGAAGGAAACCTATCAAGAGAGAGCAATTTACATTCTTTGTGCTCTTGGGTTTCTTATTGATTCACAAGATGCAATTATATTATGTTTGATATATATTGCAATTTCATATATCGAAACTACATGATGCGATTCAAGTCCACTTTATTCAATAAAACTGTACGTAAACTCTAGCGAAAATTTGATTGATGTGAATATATATTTTGTCATAATTTTTAGTATATCATTTCTCTTGCAAAAGTTTATGTCAACACTAGTATTTAGAGAAATATAACAAATATAATCTTGAATCCGTGTATCTTGCTAGTTGCTTAATATTGGGGATAAAAAGATGCTTGAATGATGAAAATCTCAACCAAATCGTGAGCAGTGATATTTTTACGAACCTCGAACTCGAGTTCAACACGTGAGAATCCTCAATTGTTTCAATGGAGACTTCAGCTCCAATTAGCCGAATTTAGTATCAATATGGCCAAGCCATAGTCATCTAAACAAGTCGCAATAGCGTCCAAGTCGAGATCTACTCAATCCCCATACTCAATGTCTTGCGTTCGATCACAAATTAATTTCATATATATATATCTGCCCGTGCGCGCACTTGTATGGCTAGGGATGTCCATGCCTGATTTTATAACACTAAAATTTTTGAAACTGAGTTCCAAAGTTTGTTGAGCTGAGTATTGGTGAGATTGAGTTTTAATTTGAAATGATACTCGAGTACTTCGAACTAGAGCTTGACTAGAAACCCGTCGTGCCGTTATCAAACGATCATCAACCCAAGCTCGAACAACTCATGAGATCTTGACTTGGTATCACTCCTTGTCGGTCTCCTTATATGCTCGTTGTGAGAGGAAGAGGGTATATATTGGGTGTAGGAAAAGGAATTTCCCAATTCGACTGGCACGACAAGGGATCATATCTTGTGCAAGCACAAGCACAAGCTGGCTATTATACATAAATTCCCACTTTATAATATAAAGAATAGGAGAGAGTATGATTTGGCAGGATATATGACAAATTACCCGGAGTTAACCGGTTAGATAGAGGAGCAAAACCCTTCTGATCCGATGGAGATTCCACCAAGATTCCTGAAAAATTTGGCACAGGTTGTCGCCCACCCAAATCGTGTCTAATATTGATCGTAACGACGAAGAAAGACTCTTACAACCTAATGAACCAATGACTGAGGACCCTATGAGAAGTAAGCCCCTTTTATACCCAACTCAGTTTGTGTGTTTTCTCCACATTAAACGCAAAGAGAGCCATTCAAGTTGGCATGGGGCAGAAGTGAATTGAGGAAGATTTTTGAAGGGATTCACCTAATGGATGGTATTCAAAAATCTTGAAAAAAAAATTTCATGACCAACATCTATATAAACAAATGTCTAGAAGGAATCATCTCGAAAAGAGATCGAGAAAAATTGCAATAAAATCAACAATGTGATGACTTTGATTCAGGAATGCACTAACTAGCAGAAATATGGGATGATTTTTAGAGGATTTGGCCTAGATATACTCATTGAAAAATTATGAGAAAAAAGCATATCATGACAACAGCAATATGTGCAACTTCTATGAAGAACTCGAAGTCAGATTCTCAATTGAAAATTCAGCAAAAATTCGAGAAACCATAACAGATGTTCTAAACATGCAAAAACTAGCACTTAGGACGACAATGTCAAGGCAGTTTGTCTTAACTTAGTGACTTCAAATTTTTTTGAGAAAAATATATGTTCTAGATGGACAAGTCATGAATGATTCTCGTGAAGGAATCAACTCAAAAATTAAATCACAAAAATCAGCAAAAAAATCATGAAACCTTAAGGTCGAGCTGATTGCAGAACACCTGAAATCAGAGAACAATCACAGAACGTGTACACAAGTTTGACAGGGGTTTTCAGGTATCAATCGGAGTTTGATCGGGACATTTATAGCTCATCAGAAAGATCATCGAGTCTATTTAAAAATTTATGAAGACCTTGAACACAATCGAGCACGTTTTCAAGCTCAAACAAAGACGTTTCACAGATTAATCATTCTGTCATTCGAATATTACAGATTAAGCTCAAACACCAGGTCAAGCCAACTCAAGCCATATTCATTCAAGAAAATCCATTCCTAATCATCCTAATGCATCAAAGTAGCCATGAAATCCATTAACTTGATCCTAAGGTTGAGCACTATCCCGATCGTCTAGTATGATCTCGCTTCGTCAACCTCGAGTCTGCATTTTTTACCTTCGTCAACCTCGAGTCTGCATTTTTTACCTTTGTCGGAGTTTCGTTGCCAAATCAAACCTAAACGGACAAGAACTAAGCCAGCAACTTCCAGAAAGCAATAGGGATGTCGGCAAGGGTTCTGGTTGCCAGAGGGGAGAAGATCAGCGTCAGATAACCGTCGGTTCACAGCTGAAAAGAATCAGTCCAGACTTGGACCGGTTCGTATGCTGTGGAGGAAATCGAGTAGGGTGGCTTGATCGTAGGGATGCCGTGCTAAAAGCCGACCACCAGGTCAATTGAAGAAGTTTTGCAGAGGGTCGAGGTCATCAACGCAAGGAGGATCAGCACCAGTTATGTGTTGAATCACAGGAGGAACAAAACCGATCCCATTAGACCGATCTTTGTCGTTGTAAGGAAGGAGCGGCTAAACGGCTGAATCAGGAGAGCTCTGGAATAAACACCAGCCACCAGTAGCTCTGAGGGAAGGAGGCCGACGTCAAAGGAGGTAGCAGCGGTGGCGGTGTCGCCAGAGGAGGCACATCAGCGACAATTTATACGGCGGTTAGAGCGGTTTTTAGAAAGAGACGGAACAAGAAAGGGAAAATAGAGAAAGAAGAGAGGGATTTCAGAGCAGTAAGAGGAGAGATATTTTAGAGTGGAGAGAGAATGAATCTGTAAAAGGGCCTCCTCTTGAAAAATGGAGGGAAAAAATTATATATAATCCCTTGTAACCTCAAATCCTAGCCATCAGATTAAAGATTAATCTCATTAGTCTAACAAACTCCTTAACCTTTAATTTTTTTATAACATATGCTCATTTTAATAGCTGTGATTTCATAAGATCAACGGTCCAAATAATTTTTGCAATTAAGGACCTAAATAGGGGTAATTTTGTAATTTCATGAAAACTCGAGGGTATTTTTGCAAATTCTGAAAAATATGAGGGCATGAAGGGTTTTGGTCTTGAGATGGGTCACCACACAATGGTGGTTGCTGGCCAAGAACCAGCCGGCATAGGGCCGAACCGGCCTTCTCCACTGTCGATCGATCTAAGCGGTTGGATTGATCTTGCATCAGTTTGACTAGTTCGACCAGTTCTTGGCCGATTTAGTCCTATTCCCTTTTGGTTTATGCAATTTAGTCTCACTAAATTGAAAATAAAATTTGCCTAATTGGAAAGGAAATAGTCCAATTTTGAAGAGAAATTGTCCAATTTCAAACAAATTAAGCTAATTCAATCACAAAAATTCAATTTCATGATTTTTTGTTAACCTAATTGTCTAATTGCCATGGAAATTATTAGAACTAGATTGTGGGTACACTAAATTGGACTTTCCCTAAGCTAAATTGGGCAATTCTTTCTAATTGTTAGTCATAATTCACAAACTAATGAAAATTGAATTCGATTGAAATTGCGAGACGCCTATTATACTAATTGTCCATGCCTAGGGTATGTATTACATTCATATTGATTTTTAATTGATGACACGACATTTTTGCCAAAATTAAATTAAGGGCCAATGTTGAAATTAAACCTCAATTCATCAAATTAAACCATAGTCATTAATGGGTCAACTCCAATTTCTTAAATTGAAGTTCAATTACCCTATTTCCTCAAGGCCAAATAAGCTAGATCTCCCAAATTGATGAGTTGACAAGTGAATTTATTAAAGTTGACCTCGAATGTGGATTTAACTCACGAAATTGAGTAGAATGACAATGTTCATTCACAAATCATGTAGAATGGGTTTGGACTCCTAATTAGGGGCAAAAATGTCAATTCACGTTTCGCTTTGCCCGATCTCAAAATTGATTAAACGAGCGAATGTGTAATTGTCTCTAAATTAAATGTCGGAAAAGGAACTAAGCCTAATTATGACTAGAATAAAAGTAATTTTACATTTGGTCGATTTTGAACTTAAAATTGAAAATTTTGGAAAATAAAGTTCTTAATCGATTTTTGTAAAATTCTTTATGCTAAAGTCAAATTGAAGTTAAAATGAAGTGATTTTTGTATTTTTCAATTTTTTTGGTTAAAAGTTTGATCAAAAGTCAAACCCTAGTTGATTTTTTAATAGGAGTTCGATTTATGGTCAAATCTTTGAATTTTTCCAAAATTTCAACTTCTAAAGTGAAATTAGATTTGAAAGGAACATTTTTGTGTAAAAAGTCAAAATTTGATTCAGGATTGACTTTTGGTCGAAAGGTTGTTTGACTTTTTGGTTGTTTATGTGAAATGAATATGAAATCGCTTTATAAAACTAGACCAACAAACAGAATTGAAAAGCAACACTTTTTGTTAGAAAAATGGGCTTTGTTGTGATTGGAGACTCCTAGTTCAATTTTTCTACTTTTATCAATGTGTCGACTAAATATTAGATGTCAATAGGACATAGAGGAAGAAAAAGAAAAGGGAAGAAAAGAAAAAGAAAAGGGAAGAAAAGAAAATAAAAATTCAAATTAAAAAAAAAAAAAACTTAAAATTTGAATCTCTTAAATACATATTTTCATAAGAACAATTATTTTGTTAACCAAGCATCGGAATCTAAGCTTCGATAGATTTGGAAAATTTTTCCAGTTCTTTTAATAAGGAAATCGTTTTCTTGAATTTAAATTTTGGTATAAAAATATTTTTGATTGACCTATTTTCCTAATCGAACTAAAAGCTAGAAAATGAGGAAAATATTTTCTGCGAAACAAATGCATCCTTAGGTGCATGTTGGGTATTTCAAGTTCTAAGCATGCAAAGTTGTATTTACAATTTTATACATGGGGTTGAGTAACCTTTCAAATGGTCGATCTATTGGAGCATACTCATGGTGGGGGAAGATCAGCGTGTGGAGGTCGCCATGGGCACAGCATCGATTGATCGAGAAAGGGAAGGATCGACAGCAACCTGCCTCAAGCCACATCACTCCAGCAAGTTAGGAAGTCGGCGAGGGCTTTACCATCAACGAGGACATGGTTCGTCACGATGCCAACGGTGATCCCTCCGCACTTGAACGTCGTCACTTGGATTATACATACACTATAAGCGGGTGTTTACATGAGAAAACGAATCTTCTAAAACATTACCTACACGGTCAGCAAAGGTTCTTCCAATAATATAGTTTGGGCTTCGTCGCTACGCTTCACAAGTTTTCGCAGCGTCCCTAGATTGATGATGCTAATGTCGCCTAGCATCCCAATGTCCTTGTCCGACGTTGCTTCAACGAGCAAGACACCTTCCCTGGTGCATCTCACTGCCATCTTCCCATCACTGTCCATGACAAGTCTGCCTATAAATGGATAGAACTCGACCAATACCTCGGCCAGCTGATCATCTCGATCACGGTGGAATAGCTTCCCCTCACTTCGCCTTTGAAGGCCAACACAAACTCGACCATGTGAGGGTAGGTCTGGTCGAGGTTGGAGAGAACATAGAGCCCGCTCAACATTTCCCTCGCCAGAGAAACCATAACTGCATTCGTGATATTCACGACGACTTTACTTCGCGGCGCCAATGTCTGTTGGCTTCTCATTTCCTGCTTCTATGCGAGAAAAAAAAATTTGCCAAAATTACTTTTACCATTATTCTGGATGGTCATCGAAAATAATTAATTTGAAAGATATTTTCTGAAAAAATAATTATTTGCATCGCTTTGAAAAAGAAGTCGATGGATATGTATTTATGTCTAAATAATTTCATTAATGTGGAAGAATAGTTTTAATTTATTCATTTTTGTAAATGATGTAACCTATATTTTTTAGGAAAATTTTTAATTATGAATTTCTATGAAATAAATGCTGGAGTTTGATTTTCATCGCCGGCAAAAAGCTTTCATTTCTTTACAATCGATGGCGCGTTGATTGGGATGAAACCGACTTTCCCATCAAATGTTGACTTGATACAGACACGGCCAATTTTCTGATCATTGTCCTTACCTTTTTCACTAATCTTTCCATTGCGTCGGACGATCAAATGGAATTAAGCACGGTAAGGATATGTTTGTTGCACGAAAAATAAATTATTTAAAAATACCTTTATAAAAATAATTGTTTATATCACTGATGAAAATTATGAACTAAATATATATTCATCATCTATGAAAATATATAGAGATAAATCATCATCGATAATAAAAATATTTTTATTGACTAATTCTATGAAGCAATAAAAATGATTATTTTTAGAAATTTTTTTAAATTAATAATTTTTATGAAGCAAATGAAGTCTTAGAAGCCATTGTAATTAGGATCAGGACATTTGATTACCCGAGTGGTCGGGGCTGTCCGGGTATCCACTCGGCCGACGTGGAGAAGCGCAACGGGGCGTTTGCGGCAGCACTAGGGAGGAGGATGTCAGCAGCAATTTTTTACTTGAAAGAGGAGAGGATGGACGGGTAGGAGCTGGTGAGACGCCGCAGCTCACCAAGGCGTTGGTTGCCATTCTCAAAGAAATGGAGATGATTGGGAATCGAGAAGTTTTCTGAGAATGTTCCGGGAGAGAGAGAGAGGGAGGGAGGGAGGGAGGGAATGATTGGAATGGAAGTGAGAAGTTGATACTAGTTATAGGAGAGAGCATGCCAAACTGGTGGAAGCGAGATGTTTTGTCCCAATTGTAGCAAGAGCATGTGAAACAAGTGGAAGCGAGAAGTTTGTACAACTTGGCAAACCTGAATTTAGGTTGTATTGTCTCATTACCTATGAAGATGCACTGGTGTTAATGCCACATGTCTTTGGTCGATGCACTTTGGTGGAGAAAATGACGCCATCATAATTTTTCAATCGATCATTTGAGTGTTATAACTTTAAAATTATGTTCACTTCACTGTCTTAATTTTTCATTGGATCACCTAATTGTTAGAAAATTGACTTGACATTAAAATTAATGACACTTGTGGTGACTGGTTTTTAGAAGTTATTGCATTCAAGTGATTGTTTGAAAGTTATAGCACTAAAGCGAACAACTTTTCAAAGATTATGACACGCAAACGATAAATTAAAAAGTTATGGTACTTACGGTGGCTTTTCCCACTTTGATTTCTACATGGGTGTTTTTTTTGGGGATACATATGGCTTTTCTATGGTGGAGATTTAAGCAGGATTATATCAAAAAAGGCAAAAAAGAAAAAAAGAGTCTCACAAAATTTTACATAATATCATAGCATAAGGTTCTTAATCGAATCTTTCCTAGACCCTTCTTTGTATATCTTATTATATCTTTTCATACCTAGTCTTAGGCCACGGTGCAACCTACACTTTAGAGGGAGTGTTAGAATAGTTACACATTAAATGACATATTCATTTAACAATTCAAACTTTTATAACTGTTAATGATACCACATCTTCATTTTCTTATAAGGATTAATCAATTATGATCAATATGCATCGATTTAAATAAATAAATAAGTCCTATGACCGCATCCGTGAGTTCAATTATCACATGTCACAAAAGTATACATTAGAAGCTAGCTAGCATACTTAAGTGTGATTCGCATGAGTTTTTTCAAAATTATTTAAAAAAATTATATTTGTTTAAATTGTTCCTCTAGTTTTGTATGTTCAATGTATTTAAATAGGGAAAATAGCACTAGAAGTGTCATAATTTTTATACAATGCTTACTTTGATACCAAAATTTAAGCACTATTTTTGTATAAGCCAATCACTCAAGTATCATCGCTATTTTGGGATGCTAGGAAATTGAATCTGGCAATAATTTATCAACTTTTCCAACTAATGTGGCTCATCAGAACTTTGAGTCAACAATAATAGCCCTAAATGGCGTTGCTCAACATTTTGTAGGCAAATAAAAACCTAATTTAAACAAATCAAACCATTTCCCCAAATTCTTCAAACCCTAATTCAAAGTTTTGTCCGAATGCAGATTACACTAGATTTTCTGCACATTCCTGGTCAATTCATAAAGGGAAAAATAGAGATAGGCCGCCAATGTGTTAAAATAATTTTATGCGAGCAGTCTCATCTAGCCTAAATTACTCACCCTCTCTAATCAATGATGTGCGAAACTTTGGGCTTTTACACCATTAGTATATACTATAATTTTTTTCATAAATTAAAATGATCAATTACATTCCCTTCCTTAGGAAAGTACATCACAATATTGATGAAATCATCTCAAAGAGTACAATAGGCATAAGCATCCCAACACAATGACATGCACTGTGTTATTTCTACTGGTTCATCATCGGTATGAGCTCGACTGAATCAACTTTGAAAAAACATCCATGGCGTCACGAGGAAGCCCCAGAGACACAACCAAGTTGTCGCTCTCCTTGCTCGGGAAGCGACCACGACGAGGTTGTGGCGGGCGTGGTCGGTGCCACTGGAATGGCCTCCCGAACCCGAAATCCGTCTCGTAGAAAGGAGCCGACTCCACTTGGTGATGCAGCAAGTGTTGCCCTCGTAGACGACCACGACCCTGTTCAGCTCGGCGTGGTCGATGGCCGACCGTATGTAGCTCTCGGTGACGCAACGGAGCGCCTCTTGCACGGTCCGAACGGCGAACGAGAAGGGCTTGCGGGTCAATTCGCCTGCGCTGCACTCGGCGCATGACCAAACAATGCCGTTCCCAAAGTAGCCGCTCGGCAACGACGGGTCGAACTTGGGCCGACTGTCGACCGCAGTGAGAAGCTTTGTTTTCTCGTGAGGATTGATTCCAAAAGCTTTGGTTTGTGCAATCCACACGAGCGCCGATATGACTTCGAAGCTCGTAGGGACTATTGAAGAGCCATTGTGGGTTGTGACTGTTGACACGTTCTTGAGTCGATTGAGTGTGTGTGGTTCGAAGTAGAATGATCTGTAAACATGGGGCTTAGTTTGGGGGTTGAGTAAGCTTTCAGACGGCCGATCTATCGGAGCATACTCATGGTGGGGGAGATCGGTGCACGGAGGTCGCCTCGGGCACAACACTGATCGATCGAGAAAGGGAAGGATCGACGGTGACCTACCTTGAGCCACATCACTCTAACAAGTTAGGAAGTCTGCGAAGGCTTTACCATCGACGGCGACATGACTTGTCACAATGCCAACAGTGATCCCTCCACATTTGAACGTCGTCACCTGGATTATACATACACTATAAGCAGGTGTTTACATCAGAAAATGAATCTCTGGAAACATTACCTGCACAGTCAGCAAAGGTTCTTCCAATATGGTTTGGGCTCCGTCGCTATGCTTCACAAGTTTTCGCAGTGTCCCGGGATTGATGGCGCTGATATCGCCTAGCATCCCGATGTCGCGGTTCGACGTCGCTTCGACTAACAAGACACCTTCCCCAGTGCATCTGACTGCCATCTTCCCATCACTGTCCATGACAAGTCTGCCTGTGAACGGATAGAACTTGACCAATACCTCGGCCAACGACTCTCTGATCGTCTCGATCGCAGTGGAACGGCTTCCTCTCCCTTCGCCTTTGAAGGCCAGCACGATCTCGACCATGTGAGGGTAGGTATGGTCGAGGTTAGAGAGAACATAGAGTCTGCCGGACATTTCCCTCGCCGGAGAAACCATAACTGCATTCGTGATATTCACTACGACTTCCGGTGTAGCTCCAATGTCTGTTGGCTTCTCATTTCCTGCTTCTATGTGAGAGAAAAAAATTGCCAAAATTACTTTCACCATTGTTCTGGACGGTCATGGAAAATAAATAATTTAAAAGATATTTTCTGAAAAAATAATTATTTGCATCGCTTTGAAAAAGAAGTCGATGGATATGTTTTCATGATAAACAATAATCTATGTCTAAATAATTTCATTATTGATGAAGAATAATTTTAATTTATTCATTTTGTAAATGATGTGACCTATATTTTTTAGGAAACTTTTTAATTATGAATTTACACGAAATAAATGCTGAAGCTTGATTTTCATTGCTGGCTCATTTCTTCATAATTGATGGCACGTTGATGGGGATCTAACTAACTTTCCCGTCAAATGATGACTTGGTATAGACGCAGCCAATTTTCTGATCATTGTCATTACCTTTTTCAACCATCTTTCCATTGCATCATAAGATCAGATGTAATCAAACACTTTAAGGATATGTTTGTTGCACGGAAAATGAATAATTTGAAAAATACTTTTATAAAAATGATTATTTGTATCATTGGTAAAAAAATATGAACTAAATATATACTCATCTTCTATGAAAATATATAGGGATAAATCATCATCAATAATAAAAATATTTTTTATCAACTACTTATATCAAGCGATATAAATTATCATTTTTAGAAAAAAAATTTCCAAATTAATAATTTTCTGCGAAGCAATCAAAGCCTTAGAAGCAGTTGCAATTAGCATTAGGACATTTGATTACCCGGGTGGTCGCGGTTGTCCGAGCATCCACTCGGCCGACGTGGAGAAGCACAACGGGCCGTACGCGGCAGCTCTTGGGAGGAGGATATCAGCAGCGATTTTTGACTTGAAAGAGGAGAGGATGGATGGGACGGAGGTGGTGAGACACCGCAGCTCACAAAGGCGTTGGTTGCCATTGTCAGAGAAATGGAGATGATTGGGAATCGAGAAGTTTTCTGAGAATGTTCCGAGAGAGAGAGAGAGAGAGGGAGAGAGGGAGGGAGGGAGGGAATTATTGGAATGGAAGTGAGAAGTTGATAATAGTTATAGGAGAGAGCATGCCAAACAGGTGGAAGCGAGATGTTTTGACCCAATTGTGGCAAGAGCATGTGAAACAAGTGGAAGTGAGAAGTTTGTACAACTTGGCAAACCTGAATTTAGGTCGTATTGTCTCATTACCTATGAAGATGCACTGGTATCATGCCACATGTCTTTGGTCGATGCACTTTGGTGGAGAAAATGACACCATCATATATTTTTAATCGATCGTTTGAGTATAATAATTTTAGAACTATGTTTACTTCACAGCCTTAATTTTTCATTAGATTACCCGAGTGCTAGAAAATTTGACTTGACATTAAAATTAATGGCACTTCTAGTGAACGGTTTTCAAAAGTTATTACATTCAAATGATCATTTGAAAATTTTGGCGACAAAATGAACAACTTTTCAAAAGTTATGGCACACAAGCAATAAATTAAAAAGATTGCACTTATGTCTTCTTTTCCCACTTTGATTTTTTACATGTTTTTTTTTTTTTGATATATGTATGGCTTTTCTATGGTGAAGATTAAAGCAGGATTATATCAAAAAAGCCACACAAAACATAATATCAGAGTATAAGGTTCTGAATCAAATCTTTCCGAGACCCTTCTTTGTGTGCCTTATTATATCTTTTCATATCTAGTCTTAGGCCAAAGTACAACCTACACTCTAGAGGGAGTGTTAGAATAGTTATGCATTAAATAACATATTCATCTAATGATTTAAGCTTTTATAATTGTTATTGATACCACATCTTCAATTACTTATAAGGATTAATCAATTATGATCAATGTGCATAGATTCAAATAAAAAAAAGTCTTATGACTGCAGTCGTGAGTTCAATCATCACATGTCACAAAAGTATACATTAGAAGCTAGCTAGTATACTTAAGCGTGCTTCCAATGAGTTTTTTTTTCAAAATTATTATAAAATCATATTTGTTTAAATTGTTTCTCTAGTTTTGTATGTTCAACTTATTAAAATAGGGAAAATAGCACTAGAAGTGTTATAATTTTCATACGATACATTCTTTGATATCAAATTTAAGCACCACTTTTGTAAAAGCCAATCACTCAAGTATCATCGCTATTTTGGGACGCTAGGAAATTCAATTTCGTCTGTTTCGTTATAGAAAAATTAGGAGTAATTAGTCCACATACATCCGGAAAGGCAGATGGTCTATGAAAAGTGGCGATGGCTCGAAAACTTCAATCGATACTTCGCGATAAATTGCGCGACTTTTGAGGAGCAGACTTGACCCTTGTTCCGACATCGTACGTTATCTTGTTCCCCACCCTCTCTCTTCCATACACCACACAAGTTCCCTGCTTTTTCCCCAAAAAAAGACATTGCCATTTTTATTTTTTTCTTTCTTATTTCCTCATTTTGTAGTATCAACGAAGTGTCTCGCGATTCTACAAAATAATTAATAAAGAAAATATCTAATTTTCAAAACTATGATATACACATCGCGAATTCAGGGAATGCATTAGGACTTAGATTGTTTTATTTAAACATTTACCAACCATCGTAAATGACCTTTTGACAAGATGCTTTGCATGATCATTTCCTCCTTATTTCATGCAAAAATAATTAATTTTATAGTGATTTGTTATTTCATGATACAGGAAAAACCAATGAAAGAATATTTTATTTAGTGTATATGCGTTTGTTTATAAAGAACATGTGATTGGCTAATTAAAAAATTATAGCACATCTGGCATTAAAAAGTTGCATGCTAAACTTTATATAAAATTATAATATATTCATAGTAACAGCCTTTTACTTTAGGTCCATAGAGTCTTGAGACTGGGATCTCGACATGTCACTGCAATCCAAGTCCATGATGCTAAGGCTCGAAGCCGATGGAATGAGCTTGATTATGGAGGCCCGAGCTGAATCCTATCAGTGAGGCTGAGGCTGCTTTTGTCGGAAATCTCTTGGTTGAACTTAGGTCAAGTGAGGTCGGTTTGGGGCGGCCCAGTGCTCGTCTTGGATCCTCGTGTTTGAGCTCAAGTCAATCGGGTTTGTGATTCAAGACTGGGTGCGCTGCTAGATCTTGGCTGAGCCTAGATCCATTGAGGTGGAAGGCTTGGGGCCAGGTCTTCGTCAACTGAATCTGGGATGTTTGAGTCGGTGAGGCCCCACTGACTCAAGGCCCCCGTGAGTTATGGTCTAGGTTTGCAATCCTGCCCCAGGGTCTCGAGCTAGGAGCACTAGGGACCCGTTATAAGCATCAATCGTATAAAACTACTAGAGTCTTTAGGTCCCCCTAACCCAGGCAGTGAAATTGTTCCCGTGCTTGCTTTTTTATGGAACAAGGCTCGTGCCACGCCACTCAGGCCTAAGCTCTACAAAACTTGGGATTGATGCTTGTGTTCTTAACCAAGACCAAAATGCCTAGTGCTTGGGTCAAGTCCATTGAGGTTGGACCTTGGATTTTGGTGCCCTTTTCAGTTTCCAATTACCAATACGTAGATTATCACCACCAGATAGTATATGTTATTTAGGAAAATCGAATCAAATTTTCCTTTCCAAATGCCGAAAAATATCTTTTTAGTTCGATTTGATTTCAACTAAATACCAAAAAATAATTTCATTTTTTCTAGAAAATGACTCATTGAAAATATTTTCTAGATATGTAACATTTTTGCAAAACAAACGAAGTCTAAGAGTGCGTTTATTTCACAAAAATGTATAATTTGAAAAATTATTTTCCTAAAAAATGATCAACTTGCATCATTTATAAAAATGAATAAACGAGACATAAATTGTTGTCTATTATAAAAGTATTTTTCATTAGATAATTATTTGAAATGATATAAATGATTATTTTTAAGAAAATATTTTTCAAATTATTCATTTTCGACAAAACAAACAAACCCTATATTGAAAAGGAATGAAAATTCTATGGTGATTTTCTAATTCATATGCTTTAATAAATTTTAAACCAAAACATTAAAAAAAATGATCCCATTCATGGACATGAACTTGGGGCACGCTTGATGATCTTTAGTCTGAAATGAACTCCACCTCGGTGTTTTTACACTCGCGAGATTTTTGCGGTTGTTGTCCCCCATCGGGGCTCCAATCAAATTGTATTTTTATTTTAACGTATCAGATGCACGTCTGCATCTGCTTTATTGGTAGATAAATATTTTTCTTCCCTACCAATATGGGAAGTGGCATTTCGGAATCTCACTTTCTAGAGTGGATCTTTTAAATGTTTTTTCTTTCCGGGTTTTTAAGGACTTGCTCAAATCCACGTATACCAAAATTATAAAGAAAAGAAAATCATACCTAACCCAATTATAAATTGTTAACGTCTTTTTGTCCCCTATCCCTTCCTCAACACCAGAAGACTCCCTTTTTGTTCTATTTTATTACTCTTGCATTGGCTTATCACTCTAAATCGCTGCACGATAAGCTATCGCGAATCCGATGCAATGCAGATGCTCATCTTTGTTTTTTTCTGTTTTATTCTTTTCTTGGGCGATGGACATTGGCATTTGATAACTATTGCTCGATGAATTTGGCAATTCGACTCTACCCGACTTCTGATAAATTACGAAGCAGGGATACTTTGTATTGACAGCGACAACCTCGGAACAGTTAGACTACAAAGTTGTCAGGCTCGTGACTCATCGATGACTGGAAGTCATTATTCGGCACGACAAAGAGGACGAGGAGGAATCAGACGTGGCTTGGAGAAACTACTTTTCCTGGCACGCGATTTTCTTTTCTGAGTTTTGTAAGAACATGCGGGTCATGCCTTGGACCCCAATTTGGTTTGCTCATTGAGAGGTTGCTTTTGTGCTAGATGAGGTTTAACGATAGAGGTCGATGAACGGGACTTACTATGCACCATCCCCCCATCCTTGCTCGGAGCCCTCTGCTCACTGGGCGAGGCTCGAGCTGGGCTCAACTAACATCATAAGGGCCTCGAAATTAGACCGTCCCCATGTTCGCGAGATCCATCAGGTAGATAAGCTCTATCATAGGATGGATATGATCTACGGTCGTCCTGGCTCGGCGTGACCTGCCCCCATATAACTGGGTTGGGGTCAAGCTATTCAAGCACTATCCAATGCGTTGAATAATGAAGTTATCAATTTTTTGTCATTTGTGGCTTGAAATGTGCTCCCATCTCGATTCCAAATCGGCATGAGTCCTGATGGTTTGAGGACACCCGGAGTGCCGGCATAACCTAGGATTCGACGCCAGGGGAGTGGAAGACGGTCCGGAGGTCCCCTAGGTGCTCGGAAAAATGAGGCATGTGGCAGGGCAGTCGGTGCCCGGGCCAGGTAATTGAGCCACTCGCGGACCTATGAGAACCCGGAGGATGCTGAGAATTATTTTTTTAATTTCCAAGGTGAGCTGGCGCCCGCGATGGAAATGGAGCATGATGGAATAGACTTAGAATGTCTATTCATAGGCTTTGCTTTTGGCCTAACTTGAGAGACACCCATAGAATAGACATTGAGAGAGAGACTCGTGGTGCATTTGATTCGGTTTCGCTAATGGATTATGAGTTAAATGTGTATTTAATAAAATACTTTTGTAATGAGTTTTTAGTAAATATATTTAAAAACTGAACCAAATTTTTTGTTGATCCGGTGAAAGGCTACGGCCACCAGCGAGGATAGTGCGGCCCAACCGTGGGCCGCCGGAGGTTGCACGACCTTAAGTGACCCCCCACGAGGGTCGCTCAACTCAAGTGGCACGCAACTGCTGCCTGGTTCTTGCGAGGCCCTCGGCTGGGTTGCGTGACCCTCGTTAGAGGTCGCCCAGGCCTCCATCGGTGATGCTGCCACGTCTTAGATCGGGCTCATTAGCGGCCTTTTGCCGATCGACGAAGGTTGTCTCCTTTTTCTAATAAAAATTAATTATAGACAAAATCAAAAATATGAAGAATTGGTGAGGGTAGCTGTGGAATGAAAAAAATTAATTTTTACCATTTGGCCAAATGTTAAAATCTCAAAGCTAATCCCTAATAACATTAGGCTCAAAGATTCTCATGCTTGGCTTTCAATTGAAAACTCCTTCCAAGTTATTGCTAAATGGTCAACATTTTCCTAAGAGATTTTGGAGGCCGAAAGCCCCGGGTAGGTAGGTGTCCAAAACCCGATTCGACTCGGCTCAAACACGACCAACAAAAAACAAATATGATACATGTTCCGAATCTTAATAATGTTCGGGTCACAATTATAAAATAAGTAAACAACTATCTTTTGGGTCGGGTTAGACATGAACATTGTTCGGCCATGAACAAATAAACAAACTCTCACCCAAACCCTTATCTCAAATGTGGAGAGGGCGGAGAGAAAGGGACGAGGGTCGGAAAAGAGAGGGCGAGTGAGAGCGAGGGGCGGAGGGTGAGAGAGAAGCCCAGCGGCCACCGCACCTCGAATGAGGCCGATGAACCGCTAATGCGTTTTCTCACCTTCGCTAAAGCTCTTGGATCCGAGAGAGAAAAAAACCGACAAAAGAATTACGTGAATTCTATAAGCAAAAAGGTGAAAAGGGGTTGAGGCCAACGGTATTGGCTCGGTGGCGGAAGAGACGATGGTTGATTCAGCTAACGTGGTCATCAGGCATGCGTATAATTGGATTTGACCTGCTAGCTCGAAACTCGACTCAATCCGTTTTCCTTCTTCATGTTTCATGCCTTTTGAGTCGAGTCGAGTTGGGTCGGGCCAGAGCACACAAGCCTTCTTGTTTGGGTCGGGTCGGGTGCATCAAGACTGACCCAGCGACCTCGACCTGTTGACACCTTCCTTGAGAATGTTGAACAAACGCACCTTTAGTGTTCTTGGTGAAATTAACTCTCATGAGGATTTTGGGCGTAATGAGGCGGCACATTACTTGAGCGAGTGTAGTCGAGCGACTATAATCTCTTCTTATTAGTTTTAGTGAAAGAGCCTCATCCATTCTTTTCGTGAAGTAGATACAAATCTCGCATTGTTCAAGTTAATTTCCTACAAGATTCATTCATTTGTATATACCTTTGTAGCAGCAGTTGATGCCCTTTATTTAGGCTTTATTCTAATGTCCAATGTGATAGGCATAGTGACCGCTCCTAACTGACTTAAAAAATTGCAATGACTCACCTTTTGACATTTGCGTATCTCCTAATTACACTTTATCTTCGAAAATGAAGGTTGTCCTGTCACTTTTGTTTTTAATTTTTTCACTTGTAGAACTTTTTCTTTTACATTACAAGATCCAAATATTCCTTTTGATGTCAAGCAGTTCCAATCTTTAAAATACACACGCATTGCATTTAAATTCATTCCAAATCATGTATATGATCTCAAACATTTTGTACCAGCTAAAAAAAAATTCTGCAGAAAAGGAAATAAATAACTTTCGGTGCCTGTAATATGTCATTTTAGCTCGTTGAAAAATCTTACCATTTCCACATTTTAAAGACTTTTTTACCGACTTGGAATCTCATGCGCAATCAGCCATTTTGTCAGCTGAAATTGCAAGACAATCGGGCTTAGCGACAAGAGCAAAATGACCTAATCAAGCGACTTTGAATTACGCTGGATGCAAGAAATTCAAAAGCTAAAAGCTCTTCCATACGTGGAATAGTGCATTTTGTCAACCTCATCACCAATTGCATGTGGGGACAAGCAAGCTTTTAAGAAGCTCCAGTCCTAGCTGTAGGCTTCGGATTAGTGCATACCTTCTAGTATCCCACCACTCTTGCCAGTCCAAGAAACCTTTCCTCTAAGGAGCTGGAGGAATCATTACAAAACCGTCCTCTTCCGGAAAAAGAATTCATGCCGGGACCTCGATTAATATTATACAAGATCAATCATAACGGTTGATCGTGCGAATACCATGTGGGTCTCCTGAAATTCGACAGTATTGCATACTTAGTCTCCGAATCAAGATCCGGGCAAAAATTTTCTTCTCGACCAGTCTTCCTGTCGCTAGCCAAAAGGCACTATACACAAAAGAAGCCATGATATTCACATTGAATTGGTGTAGCCCATGCGATGCTTTTTCTCAAGGGGAGGATGGGGACTTCCGAAAAGTTAAATCAGAAAGGGGGTCATCATCTCTCACTCATGGTCTACTAGGAATCCCATTACTCCAGTGCTACCAAACAAAAAACCCACATGCCACTTGCCATTTGCCACTTGCCACTTGCCACATGCCCCAAGTAATCCAACCTGTTACACGCTACTTTCTGCTCGCCCCAGACAAGTTTTCCGTTTTCTTTCTTTCTTTTTGTTGACACCAAACGCCACCCTCCTTGAGGACATCTTTTGGTTGGAGGAAAAAGAAATTCACATTTCTATTTATATTTCGCACCCATTTCTCACTTTTTCTCCCCTCCTCTCCCTCATTCCTAAATAAAGCTTATAATTTGTGGGCCCCTTAAAATAATAATAATAATAAAATCCTCGAGCAATACACGTTCCTCTCTAATCAGAATGCATTCCTTCAAAACACGTTTACATTTTCTTAACTTGGAATCTACTGAATAACTCAAATCTGAACTTATAACCTATCTTCACATAGTTTTTATGTCGATTCTGGGTCTATTCAGTTCCATTTTTTATTATTAATTAAATAATTGTAGCAAATTATCACTTTTAAATATCACCAATTCACTATTACAAGTTATTGATCATAACTTATATTTAGACGTATGGAAAATATAAAACATTAACAAAGTAATAGTGTTAGTCATAAAATGAAAATTCTCAAATTAGTGATTCTAAATTATATATTCATTTCAAATCTTGGCATGGAATCTTTATCACAACATGAAGATAAAGATTAAAAAAAAAAAAACATAGAAACTTATCTTAGCTTGTTCCAAATTTCACCAATTTAGAGTTTAGAACCTACCATCGAAAATAGATCTAATTTTTTTTTTAATTTAGAACTTATCACCTAGATTACTATCGGTCTATTTCTTTTAGGTTCTAGGTCAGTCCGATTCTTAGGTTCTACCCTAAAATCATATTCCCTCCTACTCATGTGTAGCGGAATTGTGAGATGCCAAATTCTCAACCTGCCTCCCCCGGTAAACACTCGTGCACACTCAAAAAGGTACAGCGCAAAGGCTCGGAACCACGTTGAATAAAGCAGCAGCAGCAGCAATTTTTTCTTGGTCACCAAGCATGCGCGTCCCGGATATAAGAAGAGACTGGTGGGACTGGAAGTGCGTTTGTGCTTAGGCTGTAGCTCCCTCTGTTTCTCCATCAATGGCCACCGAAATACGTGGGGATGGCGATGAATCGGTGCGACTTCTTCAGAGCGCCACCGAAGCGAACAGCCAAAGGAAAGATGCCGTCGCAATGTCGCCAGAGACGAGCTCAGCGTTGTCGCTGTTCATGCTTGACCCCCGCGAGCGGGACGCGGTCTTGGTCCGGGAAGCGCTCGACCGAGGGGAGACGGATTACAGGGCTCTCATCGAAATCTTTCTGGGTCGAAAGTCGAGCCACATACAGCTGATCAGGCAAGCTTATCAGAGGAAATTCAGAAGGCAGCTGGAGCAAGACATCATCAACATTGAGCCTCCTCATGCTTTCCAAAGGGTAAACAGATATGGGTCAATCTTAGCTTTAGGAACTTGCATTGGCGTGTGACATTTTCTTGAAAATTTGTCCTTCAAAAACTTGTCATGGAAACAGAAGCGGATACATAAGCTACTTTCGGCGAATTAAGGAACAGTTTGCGCTCTGGCTGATGTTCATCGTCTCTTTAAGCACTAGCAAACACAAAAGTGAAAACGACTCATCACTTTAAACCGGTTTCTATTGCTCGTCGTATACATATGTTTATGTCGATAGATTTTGGTTAAACAGATTCTCATAGCACTCGCCACGTCCCACAAAGCACACCAAGCAGATGTTAGCCAACACCTCGCCAAGTGCGACGCTCGCAGACTCTACGAAACCGGCGAGGGAAGCCCGTCGGGAGCGATTGAAGAAGCTGTCGTGTTGGAGATCGTCAGCAAGAGGAGCATTCCCAGCTAAAGCTCACTTTTTTTTGAGCTACAGGCATATTTATGGACATGATTACTCTGAGGTGGGTCTCATGCTCTACGATTCGAATCGCTTTCGCTGTTCAAGAATTTTTGTCTTGTTTATCGATCGTGTTCTGATCTTGCCTTTGATCGAATGTCGAAATAGTTGTGAACAAGTCAGATTCTTTGGGTCTTGATTGTATCCTCTATCTTCCCGTTAATCCCGGGATCACGTAAACCGAACCATACAACTCTTTATCTAATAAGCTTCATTTTGTGATGCTGTGCAGTCGCTCAAGAAAGAAGGCGCCACGGAGTTCGCAAACGCATTTCGAATGGTCGTCAAATGCATCTCCAACGCACCCATATACTATGCCAAGGTCATCTCATTACTGCCACTTCCCATCATAAACCCTCACAGATTGCTGAAACTCTGCTACTTATGTTTTGCAGATGCTGCACACGAGCCTCAAGGGAAGGGCTATCAATAAGAGCGCATTAACTCGAGTGATGATGAGCCGGGCGGAGCTCGACATGACCGAGATCCGGAGAGCTTTCAAGAGAAAATACGGCGTGGAGATCCAGGACTGCATTTCCCAGAGCATTGCGTGTGGGGATTACAGAGACTTTCTGGTTGCATTGGCCACCAAAACGCCTCCTGCCCCATCAAGTTCCGATCTTCTCCATGGTCCGAATCAAGGAAGTGATTAGGATGGACCGTTGAATTCCACTCTTGTTGTAATTGAGCATGTATGGAGCCAATTAGATGGTGATTAAGTATTTAATAGAGCAGTACATCGGGAGGGATGGCCAAAGATTCAGACTCTGTTGCTCTCGACTATGATAGGTATTTTGAATTTACAGTGCCAGCTTTCTTTCCTTGGAACTTTCAGACTGAAGAACCACTAAAGAGAGGACTTTTTCAGAATGGCTTCCGAAAGTAAAAGCACAATCTTTCACGAAAAAGGGCGAAGAAGATCTTTTCTTTCTTCTTGGTTCTTTCCTCAAACCTTCACGGGAGGGTCCTGTTCAGTACATTGATGTCCAGGATGGGACCGTCACTCGACAGCGATAGGCAAAGAAGGCAATGTGGAAGAGTAATTTGTGACCAATAGTTACTCATTGTTTGTCATGATTTTCGTTCGTCATCTGTACAATTTTCCTAATCATCGGAATCACTCGAGATCATATCCGTATCTTCTGCTCCATTGACTTTAATCACCCGTATATTCGCTTAGTACTATATTTACAAATCAAAGTAGACAACAATTTTCTCAAAACTCGAGAGAGAGAGAGGAGAAAAGCAGGACTAACGGAAAGCCCATGAATTGTGGTCCACAGAATGTTGCATCATGCAGTACTCCAGCAATATGGGGTATTTGTCCTGTGACAATATAAGGACCAACAAGTATGCAGATTGATCGATACAAAGGAAACATGGAAAAAGTTCCAAAAACAATGGTAAACTTATTGTATCGATACAAATTCAGTTATAAATCTTTTTAATTAAACTAATTTGGTTCTAACTTTTTTTCATGCTGGTACCAATTTAGTCCTTGGGCTAATTTAGGTTGATATTCTTGCGTGGACGCCTGATTGTTTCAAGTAATATAGTCTGCGTTGATGTTGACATTTTTTTTATAATTTTTATTTTTTCAAATTATTATTATTATTTTTATAGTTTCTTTTCTTTTTTCTTTAATCCCTTTTTCTCTCTGCCGGCCATCACCAGGCCTTGCTAGCCTACGTGAGGACAACCCACGCCAGCCCATTCTCGAGCATTCCTCCCGAGGCCAACAGTGACCTCCGCCTTGTCAATGGTTGACAAAGGGAAAAAAAGAAAAAAGAAAAAAAAAGGAAAAACTAAGAAAATTGAAAAAAATATTATTAAAAGTTTATACGTCAATGCCTACCATGTGACGTAGCAGATAGTCTCAGTGTCCCCTCTAGCTATTTAAGGTCAAAATTGATCGGATTACTCAATCAAAACATGAAAATATTTAGGATTCAATTGACACGATTAAAAATTTCAAAAATGAATTAGCAATATTGTGATAGATTTAGGACTTTCCGAACATTTTCCTCCAGACAAAGCAACGGCGGAGAACATTGGGTGAAGAATCCATGACTTGTCTTTTAAATTCATAAGGTTGCTTGCGCCAGTGTCTTGAGAGGCATGCCCTCCCTCTCCGATTGCCTGCGTGTTAAGGCAAGAATGGTTTGATCAGAACTTTTTCATTGCCCCCCAGGAGGAGATCAGAGACCGTCTAAAGCCTTCAACTGAATAAAGGAATCGATGTTCTTCTCAACTATCAGTGCAAAAGAATCCCATTCCTCTCCAAACAGCTTAACCTATAAGAAGAGAAGGAAACAGAGATGAGAAGAAGCCCTTCGTTTCGACTGATAACCTGTTTCGAGCACATCTCGACAGATAAAAATTACACCAGATAAGGAAAAGTGCACCATGAAAAGCAAGGCCGCCGCCGCCCCCTCTAAGCGCGTTTACGAGGATTTCGAGCCCGAATGCAAACGGAACAATGAGGAAGGGCGTGAAGTTATCGAGCTTGATGTCCACGGTACTCCCTGAACTGCATTGTTCCATGATTTTAGCGTTAAATCACTGCGATGCAAATGCAGGGAGGTGCTGTAAGGAAAATGACAGAACTAACTTTATATGTCAAAGCGAGCACAAACAAAACCATCATCTACTTTGCATTTTTGGTGAAAATATGGTATGATCTAATTGGGTTTCTTTTCCTCCCGAAAGATCAACACCGCTATGTCGCTTGAGGGTCAGTGTTTGTGCACATCGTCTTTACCGGATCGAACAACAGTCCATGCCTGCTTTGAGTTGTCCAAAGTTTCGATCATTGAGCACCAGAGGCAAATTTCTCTTCTGTCTCTCTAAACCAGAAATCTTTCAAATCGCACAGATCGGGTTATGATGTTTTAACTAAACAATGAACAGTTCAGTCAGCATCCATTAAATAAGGATAGAAGAAGAGAGACATCACTTCGTGTAACAACGTACATCTATATACGGATATGTTCTTTACCAATGTATGAGCAAAGTGTCCTGATGGGCACTTCCTGCCATCGCGCACGCTGGTAAACTGGAAGCTCCAATGAATTGCAACAAGCCCGGGTTTCGTTTCCTAGTACCTTAATCTTTTGCGTCTATCATCACAATCTCTACCAACTTTCGTGCAGGTTTCAAGAAGGAGCAACTTCGGGTCCAAGCCAACAGCGTCGGGAACCTGACTGTCACCGGCGAACGCCCCCTCAACGGCCAGAGATGGATCCGGTTCCGCAAGGAGTTCAACCTCGAAGGAGTACAAGCTCAACGAAGCCCGTGCCAAGCTGGCAGGCGGCGTCCTCCTCGTCATAGTGCCCATACCCGTGCCCGAGAAGATGCCTCCCCTGTACGAGGATGTCGCACAGGAAAAACCACAAACAGGTGGTGGGCTGGGACGAAGAGGCAGCGGGAAGCAGCCGCCGATGGACGACGGCATGCTGTGGGTCCAGGCGTTCTCCTGGCGCGTGGGGATCAAGAAGAAGAAGGGCCGTGTGGGCTCTGCTGGTTCTGGCGGTGGTGGCTGCGCTGGCGGGGATTGGAGTCGGCGGGTTCTTGATTTGGAGACATCTGATTTCATGATGCAAATGGTGCTCGTAATCGGAATGCGGAAACGAAAAGAAGACTCCCTGCCTTGTCGTCGCTTCATTTTTAATAAATTTTAAAATGATCATGAAGTAAAAGGATTACTTTCAGAGAAGAGGATTTACGTGACAAATCAACACGAATCGCGCACTTTGCTTGGCTATCAAAGATACGAGGTTCTTGGTACTTTCTTGCTCCTTTGCCTCCTACACTTTCTCCTTTCGAGAGAAAAGATCGGCCGATGCCGCCGAGAACTGCCTGCCGAGATATTTGCGAATGCTTGCGCATTGACACGCTAGCTGATGCACAATCGTGTACCTGAGAAGTTTCGCATCCCAACTCGTATAAAAATAAAGAAAAATGACACGACGGTCCTACACATTTCAAACGTGAAACAGGAGCAGATCCAAAGTTTCTGAGGGCACGATCTGGCGAGGGCTGCAATAAGGGCTTGGTTGCCCTTGCTCAGTGGTCGGTAGGAGTGATCATGGTGAAGTTAGCTTTAATTCCGTCTAATCTGTCAGGAAGCATTCATGTGATGTTGGTCTAAATTTCGACCAACTATTGACCTTGTTGAGCTTGGAACCAAGGGCGGAAGGTCTAGCGCAGTTCAATCGTCACCAATCGATTATTTTTTGTTTCATTTTTATATTTTTAAAAAAAAATAAACATCTTATTTCAAATTACATGTCCATCAAGAATACTGACGTTGAATAACCAAATTATGAACTATTAATACATATGAAACATAAATATAAAATAAGGTAATAAAAAAAAAATTTCACACTTGTTTAAAAGTAACAAACCATAAAAACGAACACCCAAGGTGAGGCAAGTGAAGCAAGTAGTGAGCAAGGTGAGTAGGCCAAGGCTGGTGAATGAAGTCCAAACGAGTGAAGAGTTTTGTGTGTGTGTGTCAAATTAGGGTTGAATTTCTTTTTACTTTCTAATTTATGCAGCAAACTGAATTGCAAAGAGAATAGAGGAGGAGGTGCTAGAGTTTAAAGGAAACAAAAGCATTTAATACATAATATACCTGATATATATAATAAATAATATGTATAAGGTTGGTCAGGGTTGGACTAACCCTAAATTCTAAGTTCGAGACTAACCCACAGAATGTAGAATTCAAGGGTCCTAGGATTAAGCACCAATCTAGAACCCTTGGGCACTGGACCACGACCCGTTGGGTTGGGCCGGTCCAAGGTCGACCTATATATATATATGCTCACCCCCAGTGGCCAACGACAAAGGAAAAGAAAGAAAGAAAGAAAAAATATTAAAATTTCAAAATATTATTAAAACTTAGTTCAATTGAAAAATTTAGCACTGAATTGGCACTACTACAATAGGAGCACCTTGAAATCACCAAATTGCACCATTCTGAATCAATACAATAATTTAGATAATTAAACATATCTCAAACAAAAGGAAGTTAGAAAAATCTCCCGGAATGGGTAACTGATGTGTGACTAGTTAGTACTGATGTTCATGCAAAAGAACTCTTGTTTTGCTCTTATTCTCTCCCCAACAAGCTATGACTATATTTTGGAAAGAAATTATGTGTCTTGTGATAACATATGAATGGATGCTTCGTCATATCAAACTACAAGCAGGACAAGAGCAACCCCAAGAACCTTTGCACATAAGTGGGGTTCTTAGTCAAGTGAGAGCCTTTGCTCCCTAAAGTTTTCAAATTACCTGGACACGACATCGTAGGAAGACAATAAGCCTATCTACAGATTTCAACACGCCAACGCCGAAAAAAATTTGAGATTTCCTATGCGTATTTCCGTCTCACCAACATCGACAAATTAGCAAATTAGAGAAAATTGCTAAGAAGCAAGGGCCCACCATAAAAGACAATGATAATATCATCCCCAATTCCCAAATCGCACCACTCTTGTGCTCGGTTTGTTTGGTAAAAAATTCAACTTTTTTTGAAAAATGTTTTTTGAGTAGTCATTTTCAGGAAAATGACAATATTTTTTTATATTTGGCTAAAATTTAAAAATGAAGTGGGAACTATTTTCTATCATTTGAATATGAAAACTTGCTTTTATTTTCCTAAAGAAACAGACACTACTTGTGTGATATAAGGGCTATAGATGTTTTTGTATTAAATTTTTGTATATTTTCCCTAATGAAAGTCTTTATAGTTTTTAATTTGTCTAACCAAGTCATTGTTCTCATGAATTTTATTAATTAATTTTCCCAGCTCCAAATCCATTTAAGTGAGCTAACGTGTTTGTTAGAACCAGCAAGATTGCAAGAGTCTTGGTGTGGAAAAATCCAAGTGCGGATAACTTTCAAGAAATCTCATTGCTCAAAAGTTGGTCTTACAGCAAAGTCCCATAGAGTTTTAAATGTGGAAAAATCAATGTGAAAAATCAATGTATTTAGCCTATAGATGCATGTTAAAAGCAAGAGCAGGGTCTCATAGAGAGTCAGGCAAGAAGGAGCTGAATCTGACTTCATTAGTTATACGTAATAATAATTTGAATCATACCAATACTACAGGATGTCAAATCAGGTTTCTCATTTCAATTGGCATGCCGACTGATCCTTTTCTTGTATTATTCCACTGCTTGAATGATCGTTCTTTCTCAGGTCTCCTTCCTTAGATTTCGATATTGTTGCCATGGGCCGACAATTTGCATGTCTTGCACCGGTGTAGTTCTTGAAGTCCTATTGCCCTGATGCCATGATGTAATGATCAATCTAAATCTTTATAATGTTCAGTGTCGTCATGTTAATATCTGGTTAACATGAAGGAGCAAGGATTTGGCAAGTGAACCAGAAGCAGGAAGTCTCTGTGTCACCCCTGGTGTTATAAGCTAACACGCGTTGCCTCATGCCGATAAAGTTCAGTCTTTGCCTTCGGGGAATCGACAAAGTGCGTGTACCTCTGCGGAGTTCCACTCTAATTCAGTCTTTTGTTGCCAAAGTAAGTAAGCTTTAACCAGGTGCCTTTTTTTTTTACAGCTGAATCATGGTACTTTGGTTTATAAAGTATTTCTGATATGCCTATGCATGTAAATTGCTGAGAAATTTTAAATTGATCACAGGACTAACTTGATTGTCTTGGCTATTGGCATTGATCGTTCAGTAATTTCTCTCCAAATGAAATCAAGTTTTTTACAACATCTAAGCGACATTTCACGATATTTCGCATGATTAGATAAGCATGGTTATATGATGAGTGATGTCGTTCTTCTGAACTTGTTTATGGACTTAGCAATAGAAAAAAGAAAGCTTGGGTTTTTCCAATTCAGGATAGCGATCTTACTTATGTTAGATTAGTTTGAAAGGGCTTTCATCTTTCATGTAGAAGATTGTGTTGAAGGTGGTCGATGTTGTATTATTATTGTTAAACTATGACATGGTACGATCAATTGGTCATTTCAAATACTGTTATTGATACATTACGTACCGTATGACGATCTCTGTTTTTGTCGAATAAAACGGGAAACAAAAGGAGTGGTAAGAGGAAAAGAGCACTCTGAAGTGACCAAATTGCACTCATTCTTAATGAATCAATACGATAATTAAGATAGTTGACCAAATCTTCTGGCAAGGGCCACTCAGCTGTGACTGGCTGCTCCTGCTGCTCATGCAAAAAGAAAAACTCAATTTGCTCTTATTTTCTCTCCCCCCCGACAAGCTATGACTATACTTTCCTGTGCTTTTATTTGTTGTTATAACATCAGAACACACGCATCGTCTTATCAAACTGTGATCAGGACGAAAGCAACCACAGCGGCCACAAGAATCTTGAAACTGGACGAAATGAGGGCATTGGTGCCCAAGGAGCTCTTGTTGGTTGGTGGGCTAGCAGCAGTGGGCGGTGGTGGAGCTGGACCTTCGGCGTCGTCCACGACGGTGATCTTGAGCTTCTGGTTGTTGTTGGCGCAGTGCTCGGCGATCCCGCAGATGTACCACTTGACACCGGGAGTTTTAAGAGGGATGACATCGTGGCCAGTTGTGAGGGCCTCGTTCGGCGGCGGCGGATGCTGCACTGCTGGAACTCGGTCATGTTCACTTTGAACACATTGTGGTTGCCCGCTTGGTAGCTAAACACTGTGATAGAGTTAAATCGGGATCCATAATTAGTGACAATTCGATATCGATATATCAAATCTAGATAGACTTCGTTAATTAACGAGACGACTAAACGCAAGTTTCTAAGAACTTTTCCACAGTCAAGGAATGCGTTTTCGTCGACAAGAAAAGCATCATTGATTATCTCTGCCAAATAAACAAGCCATGACTAGTTTCACACGCCTTGACGAGCAATTTGACAATAATTAAACTAGGATCGACCAGAGTCGATATACACTCTCTCTTTTTTTTTTTTTTGTCAATTAGTTGCATTCAAGCGTCGACGATGCCCCCAAAACGAAATGAAATACCGAGCTCGAGCTCACTTACAAAGACTATCCCGACACGGAACACCTTGTCCTTAGCCCAAGCATTGTAGTCGGAGTTGATATTGGTCAGCCGATACTGTCTCCGACAGTCCACTGGGTCGCCAAGGCGACCGATGGGAGCGACAAGCGCGACAATGGCAAGGATGGCGAACCGAGAAGCCATTCCGATTGAAGCTGAGAACTCTTAAGTTATGTCTCAGAAAACAAGAAGTAACTAGAGAGGTGAATATGGTGAGGGGTCTTCGAGCATCTTATTTATACTGTCGACTGAAGTCCCTGGAGGGTCCATCGAAGGCCACGTTTTCGCCGGCTATTGTCGGCATCGGTCGAGGAACGATCCTCTCACGAACTTTGGGAGGTACGCGAGACACGGACAACCTGTAAAAAATGAGGTTTCGACTCCAATGATGATTGGATGTTGCGACGGAAACGTCGTGGAAGTTACTTTGCTTTCATTCGTCGTTATAACAATCATTATCTGTCGTTGAACGGGGTAAAAGAAATGCGAACGAACGGGTTTAACGTGGTCTTTTGTTTTTGTGTTTGGATAAGTTTGGTGAAAACAATGGGAAACGACCTGCCCCCTCGTCCTCGCCCTCCTCGCATGGCGATGCGATAGAGTGCTCTGCGCTTTCCTTTTGCCTGGATCAGGTCATTGTCCGTCGAGCGAGGCGCTATTCTTGTCGATGTCGAAGTTTTTGCCTCGTTCTTGTTCATGTGGACCTTCACCGTGAGTTGTCGGCTGGCGTTTTACCGAGCTCGATTTGGCATTGTAGCTCTAATTGGCACCAATCTCATCGCGGGCATAGTATTAAGTAGCCCTCATTGGTCAGAACTGTTTCTAGAAGTAAATGCAAGGAGGTGTAAAAAGCAATACAGGCTTTAGCTATCATGAGACAGAATGTGTTGTTGCCAAAGACACGCACGCACGATAATCATTCCGTTTCTTTATTTTTCTATTCATGAGAAAAGAAATCGGTTTGCTAATGGAATTTCATTTTTATTTATTTATTTTTTAAACAAATTTTTACTCCGAAAATAGGTTTGGGATAGAAATCAGAAGTTAAAATTTTGTACTTCTCTATTTTTAGAACAAAAGTGAGAAATAAATTTTTTTCTTATCGCTCACTCTCATCACCGCCCGTTGCCAGCCGCCAACTACTGACCGTCACCAACCTTCGTTGCTGCCTGCCATCGGGCCATCGACTACTTGCCTCCCGCCATTGTCGCTAGCCACCAACCACCGTTGATCGTTGATCCTCAATCACCCGCCACCGTCGGCCGCCCACCTCCTACCGCCGGTCACCGACCGCCATTCCACCAGTTGCCAACCGTCGCTCCACCCACCGTCGATCAATGGTGGCTGCCTTGCCCTTCGTCGATTGCCCATTGCCACTCGAGAAAAAGAAATTTTATGTTGTTATTAAACAAATTTCTATTCCATGAACAAAAAATTTGTATCGTTATTAAATGCCTATTTTGCCTCAAAAACTTATTTAGGGAATAGAAATAGAAAAATCATTTCTATCTAGAAATTAATTTCTGGAACAGAACGATTATCATTCACGTCTTCATTAGTCGATATACTTATTAATATGGTTGAGAGGAGGGAGATCACTCCTTTGGACATGGTTTAACCCTACTTTGGCCGATGGCCACCGACGCTAGATTTGGCTTGCTGGCCGCCTTAGCCCTTTGCCAGAGGGTTTTTTTTATTTATAAAAAAATAAAAATTGGACCCAAAAGCCGTTAGCAAATTTTTTTTTTGCCAAACACTATTTAGGACAAAGTAGCTTTGCAAATCATTTTTTACTAAACACAATTTGCATTTCCCAATTGGTTTTAAGTCAAAAGGTATTTGCATTTCTCCAAGGCTTATTTGCAAAGTCAAACCAAACGCATCCCAAGAGACATTGACAATACACTTAAGGATTAGTCCCACTATCAATTAGTGACATCTCCATGTACCAAAAGGAACTAATATCGTATTTGTGACATCTGGGTGGCCTAACTGTTATCTATATCGTACTTAGCTTTTAGTTTAATCACCGTTTTATCGGATAAATCACTGGGGCCATCACGTAATTTTTATATGTTGAATTTCTTTTAAGTAATTTTACAAAAGGTTCTACCTATCGGTCCCAAAACCGCTAACTTCTAGCTGATTGAAAATCTGGCGTTAATAAAAAAGATTTCGAGAAACCCAAACTTCTAGCTGATTTGGTCAGTCGGATCGAAGAACGAGCAGGTCATAAGTCGAGGATCTCGAGATGAAAAAAACGTACGCGTCGCCGAGCTCACCTAAGAAAAAGGACTAGTCTTGGTGATCGAGAGTCTCGGGACCGTGCAAACGGTCCATTCTTCAGAGGAAAACACACTATCATCTCTTTTTTCCCATAGTCCATTCTTCAGAGGAAAGCATACTATCACCTCTTTTTTCCCACCTACTTTCTTATGACCTAAGAACACATCTTGTTGTCGAGCTATGTGACCAGGAGGATCGGAGCAACCACCACAGCCTCAAGAATCTTGAAGCCGGATTGGACGACCGTGCGGGCCTCTTTGTTATTTGTTTTTGGTTTGAATCATGTGTTGGGTTGTTTTCACTTTCAATGGAAAGAAAATGGTAAACATCCAGTCTTTCTAGTGGACGTAATTGAAGGACTTGCATTGAATAGAGCATATCAGAAACCCTAGCTGTGCCTTCATCCAAACGAATTGCAGTAGAAGGGTGCTGCTTCACTTCAAAAGCATATAGCAAAACAAGTCCTCGACATATTGCCGGTGATTTTCGTTGCGTTCTCTGCCGGTTTGTAGTTTTAGGATAGTCAGAACACATTCTTCTCATAAAAAAAAAAAGGAGTCTATCGAGATCGATGTAGTTGCAGTGTTAATCCTATTCATTAGTTGCGACATAATAATAAAATGAAAAAAGCTCCTAGGCAGGTTAATTCTCTGCTCTTCTGTGTTCTGGGGGAAGCCATCCATTTGGCTATGTCGCTTTTCAATTTCTTATCATCTGATTTCACTGTTTTTCAGTGTTCGTGCATCGAGTTTGTGCTCTCTAGCTTGCTCTGTTTATGCATGTGTGTGAAATGGAACAGGTTCTTTATTGGTTTGTCTGATGCAAGCGAGGAATAATGAGGATGCTAAATGTGATATTGTTAGGATGCACCTATTTAATATTTGGGTGATTCTCTATCACCACCGAGACGCTGCTTGTTTGGAGCTTTTTGTATAGTCTTGTGTAGGGCACTTGGAATTTGCAATCTTTTGATAGATGGCGGATTCTTGAGTTTTAGGGTTTGAAATTCCAAGTGATTCCATTATTAATTAGATTAAACGTTCGTGTTCCATATATCAACTCATTCTTTACCCCTTTTGTTTAACTCATGTCGTGCAATCCTGAACCTTACCTAATGCGGTTCGGGTTGTCTCCCCTGACATTTGTTTTTCTATTTATGAATTTATTGTTATCATTATTGACTTCATTGCTTTATATCTATGCACCTCTGTTTGAGTATTAGAACTACATAATTAGCAATTAAAATTGAAAAATATTGCATCAAATAATTTATTATTAAACGGTGTTAACAAATATGTTGAGACCTCCTATATTTAACTCAAAAGCAAAAATCAAACCCATGATTTGTGGATGGCTTGAAACGAACTTTCACCCACCACTTTCACGCCTCTGTACATAATTCAACTCAAGGAGCCAATCCATGGAGCCATCCATTCTTTAAAGGCAATGCTATAATGAGGAAAATGCTAAAGGTGAATCTTGAGATGGATTGGGTATGGATCATAAACATATTAATTAGTCAATTTGGGTTGTACTATTTATAACATAACTCGATCCACGCGTTTAACAGGCCTACTTGTAAGTAGGGTCGTCAAATGAGTGGGTTTGGTCAAATATGATCCAAATCATATTGATCAATTTAACTCGTTTTTTAGTTTTTTGACTCAATTATAATAAACGAAAAGTAAATCTCAAATTAATACACCAGTTAACTGTCATGTGTCATTAATTCGGTAATTTAATAATAAAATTTAACGAAAATTAATATAGAGTAAATTTTGTCACAAATGTATCAATTTGAGGTAAATTTATCAAATATATATCGGTTTAAAATTTTTAATGGTTAAAAAATGAATTTGGCATAAATTTGTTATAGGTGAATTTAGAGTTTGTCTTGATATTAATTCTAATTTTATTTTCATCGTTTTGAATTGAAGGCGGGAAAATCCATATTTTTTGGGCCCTCTTCTTTGAACTTCATATTTACGGCCCATTTCGATAGCCCGGAACTACGGCCGGCCCGATTTTCCCGGCCCGTGGAAGTTGTCCGGCGTTGTCATGCGTGCGAGTTTATACTCCATGCTCTGGATTGAGCGGCGATCGAAGCCGGAACCGCGCGAACGGCGCAGCTTCTTCTTCTCTGTCTCAATCTGCAGCGGCGGCGAGCGAGCGAGCGTGGGCGTAGAGCGAGCTGGGCAGCATGGGTGGTGAGAGTTCCTCTCTCTTCCTCCGTGCGTCGCGTTTGTCGGAGTCTCCCGTGGCTTTTCCTTCTCTTTCTTCGAGCTTCCTAAGGATCGATTTTTGTGTGTTTCTTGCTGCAGAGAGGGAGCCGCCGCCGGCGAAGTCGCGCCGCGAGAAGCGGAAAGAGGCTCGGTCGTCCAAGAAGGACCGCAAGCACCAGTCCTGGATGCAACATCAGGTTTTTCCATCTCACTTCTTGCCGGTGATGCTATGATTTTCTTTTTTTGTGGGCTGTGAATTGAATGAGCGTGTCTGTGTTGCTTGGTGTGCACTAAATGTGTGCAGAAGTCTCAGAAGCTGACGGAGAATTCGGTGGCTTCGAAGCCGAACGGTGGCGAAAAATCGAAGTATGCTCCGCCGCGTAGTTCGGTGGCGGTTGGAAGTTTTGAAGCAGGCAGTGACTCTGAGAAAACCCTAAAGGCGAAGAATGATAATGCGCTGACTGATCCGAAGGTTACGTTTGAGTCTTCGTCGAAGGACAATTCTGATTCGTTGAAGTCCGGCAAAGTGAAGAATAATGTGAAGAGAAAATCAAAGACTAAGTTCGAAGAGTATCTCGAGCATGATATGCGGAAAGCTGCTATGTCTGCTGAGGAGGATTTGGAATTGGAAGGAAGCTTGCCAAGAAGCTCAAGGTGAAGGATGCGAAGCTACGTGGGTCGGACGATGGAATGAATATGTTATTTAAAGGAATTCCTTCTATTCTTGATTCTTTCGAACAAGAAACGCCAGACTTAAGAGAAAATCGTAGTGAAAGATTCAACTTAGAGCATATGCAGGATGATGGGAAAGCTGTTCATGTTAAGGCTGGAGCCTGTGACTCGGTAGAACCCTCTTCTGCTGATGTGGATTTGGAGGATTTTTCTGTCCAGGTATCTACTAGGAAGAAAAGGAAGAAGAGTAAAACGACAAAGGGAGATGAATCAGACCTCAGCATCTGTAAATCAGAGACCTCTGCAGGAGAGGTTACTAGGGAGGGAGATCCTGTAAATATGACCTCGTCCGAGAGTAAGGCAAAATATGTGGCACCGCATTTGAGATCTCGTGCTGGAACTGAGTCAGAAGAGCACATGCAGCTCCGAAGGCGGGTACGAGGTAAGAGAGTTGCATTACTCTTCATTATGGATTATTAGTGTTCCTTCCATCTTCGAATGGATATATGTGCGGTTTTAAACTTTTGGTTTGTTGCAGGTCTTCTAAATAGGTTGTCTGAATCTAATGTGGAATCCATAACTGGGAAATAGCCACACTCTATTCCGTACGTCATCTGAGCTCCTCATGAACTATATTTCATCTCAAGCTCTTTGCTTCTTATATGTCTTATATAGTTCCTCTTTAGTAACATCTTAGGATTGTCCCGTAATTTTCTTTCTACACAAGAGGTCACTGATTTTGCTTAGTGAAAATTTAATATATATTTAAATTTGTTATTCATTCAAAAAAGGCTCATGACAGTGTTAATTGTGTGCGCATAGCTGCTCTCTGATCCCTTGAGGTCCTTCTGAGGAATCTTTTCCCTTTTGATTGCAAACTCTGTGAGGTTCTTTCATCTTAGTATTGTTCCTTTGATCTGGCTATTTTTGTCCTACTTAGTGTTTTTAACCCTGTGAGATTGGGAATTTCCTGTGTTTTGAATTCTGTGATGGTGGAGTATTATCTTAGATTGAAAAACTATTATCACTGCGCATCATTTCTTTGGATGTCAAGTTCCTTATGCTCTACCGTGATACATCTGTGATATCATTGTCACTTTTAAAGGTGAATAATTGCTTAAAACCTCAAGCTATTTATTGTCCCCATATACAGTCAGTTGGTCGCATGGCTGGTTCCAATATTATCACTGAAGAGGTTTTGGCATCTTGTGCTGGAGGTCCTCGTGGCAATGAACAGTTAAGTTTTTTCCTTCGACTTTGATCTTTTTATCTTGTGTTTTGTCTGCTTGGCACACCTAATGCTGTTAATTAAGCAATTACATGTAGGTTCTTAAATGTTTACTCAATCCAATTTCATTCTGTGGGTATTTTGTTAATTGTTTCTCTGTGTCATATCTACTAGACATAAGTATGGTTGATCTTCTTTTGAGAATTTGGGTCCTCATTGGTCATGCAATTTGTACAACAGCTATCCATGGGCATATCTAAGCAGTTTTTAGATTCGAAGGTATCCCTGAAATTTGTAATATGGTCTGGTTACATGTTTATGTTGAGAGTAGAGCTGTACTCTGTTTGCTGGTTCCTCCATATCAGGTAGAAGTATTGGGATAAGTACAATTAAGCATGAAGCTGGGTTGTGTTACACCACAACCTTTGATCTAGTCTCAAAGTTGCCTTCTAACTGACATTTTCTGCTTCCTTTGAAGGTATGCCGCCGTTTTTGCATCTTTTGTAGCGGGCATGGCTTGTTTAGTTGGGATTGACTTCAATGCAAAGCTCCTTGTTTCTCTCGCAAAATACTTTGAGGTCTGCATTTTTACATTGAAGCTTACAGCATTAGTACATTCTCAATGCATGTCTATATGCAATGTATTAAAGCTTTTGTCAGGACTTTTGGTCTTTAGTATTGCATTATTCTTACCTTTTCAGTTATGAATGGCACTTATAGCAAGTTTCTTGGTCTGCAGAATGAGTTCCTAAAAGCGGACAATCTTTCCTGAGGAATCTGACTCTCTTGCTCTCCTACCTATGCGTATTTGGAGTTTGTTCGAGGTTAGTGAACTACACATCACATAAACTTGATTTTTGAGGGAGCAAAATTCTTAGGCACCTTGCAGTTGTTGTACTTCTGCACATTGTCATGTTTCTTTAGGTATGCTTTACTTTCCATCAAGACAAGAGTAAAATCGTGGTTACTCAAAGTATTTGTTTCTAGGGTCAATTCCAAAAAAAACCCCAAATTTTAGGTCTAGTCCTAAATATACCCCGAACTTTTTTTTGTCTCAAGAAAAATCCCAAACTTTAGGTTCAGTTCCAAATCTGCCCTGAACTTTTTTTTGTCTTAGAAAAAACCCCAAACTTTAGGTTTAGTCCCAAATCTGCCCCAAACTTTTCTTTTGTCTCAAAAAACCCCCAAACTCTTAGTCCATTCCCAAATCTATCCCAATTTTTTTTGTCAAAAAGAAAATCATCAAATTTTACTCTAATCCTATATTTGCCCTCATTAGCCTTTGTCCAAAAGCCGTATGTATTGGTAATCCCTAATTTTTATGTCCTAAAATGGTTTTATTTTGAAAATAATTTTCTATGACATTTTGCTTATGTGTATTTATTATCTATGTGGAAATAACATGTTAAGTTGGGGCTGACCATAGGATATATTTGAGAATAGATCAAAAATTGGTGATTTTTTTTTAGTACAAACGAAGGATAAAACCCCAAATTAGTATACCCGTCAATTGTGACGTGTTATTAAATTTAGCAATTTGACAATAAAATTTAACGAAAACTAATAGATAGTAATTTGTTTTAGTGATCAAAAAATTAATTTTGGGTAAATTTGTCATATGTGTACCAATTTGGGATTTTTCATGATATTGACTTGTTTTTTAGACAAAACAAAATTCGGGGTAGATTTGGGACTAAAATTAAAGTTTAGGGTTTTTTCGAGACAAAAAAGAAAAGTTTGGGGCAGATTTCGGACTGAACCTAAAGTTTGAGATTTTTCTTGAGACAAAAAGAAGTTCGGGGTATATTTGGGATTAGACCTAAAGTTTGGGGTGTTTTTTTGAATTGACCCTTTGTTTCTAACATTTTTGTTTCTAATTACTTGTCCTCGATTTGGTCTTCATAATAGGAAAAGACATTTGCATTGTTAGGATTTGCGATGTTGAGTCGTATTTGACAATTTTGAATTGTTAGGATTCCTGGAAAAAGTCGTAGAGCCTATTTGGTTTCACTTATACAACAACATCAACAACAACCAAGCCTGATCCTACTAAGTGGAGTTGGCTATATGAATCTTGTTAAGTTGCTCTCAATCCCATTTTTTTATTATAAAATGCAAAAAATAATTTTTTTGGCCGGGTTAGTTTTTTTCCTTTGGTCAGAGGCCTGGTTAGTTTTAAAAAATTACTAAATTCAAAATTATGAAAAAAGTATACGTGAATCTACATGCTGATGTTCATATATTGGGAAAGTTTCAGATTTTCAAGATTGAAAAAAAGTCAAAAATCTCGTGCATTGCAAGATTTGGAAAAAGCAAAAAGTAAAAGTCACTTCAAACATGCCCTGATCAAAGCCTTTTCTCTTATTAAAAAATCTTGTATGTGCAGTGATTTCATAATCCTTGGGAAAATTTATGCCGACAAGCATGTCATCTAGCATTAATTATAAGCAAAAAATGCCTTTTTCTTTTCTGCCAAAATTTTGGAATATTTTTCCAAATTCAAAAAATTATGAAAAATATTTATTCCAATTCTTCGTATATACATTTAAATATTTGTGTAAGTCTAGGATTTTTGGGGTTAAAGAAAGTTCTAAGTGAGTTAAAAGTCAAGCCAGACACTTCCTAAAGCTTGAATAGGGACTGCCGTAAATGCCATGTGTGTGCTTTTTACCTGGACATAATATGCTGTCCCGAACAACCAGGAGATGGGAAAAATTAGTGTGAAATTTCAACACTTTGCATGATTGCTAAATACTGTGGAATACATAAAACATGATTGGCAAAAAGAATGAAGATCAGCACCCTGGGATCTGCAAATGTGAAAACTCTATCATTTGAAGTGGCATGTCACAATATAATCATTTTTAAGGCCAAAGCTCAAGTTTTGTCTACAAAATGGTTTACATCAAGTTTATTTTCTTATTTTCTTCGAATTATTTGAATATTTTCATTGACATCAGGCTTTCTCATGATGGATTCCAGTGACTTGATATATGATTTTCTGATCATATTGAGCAAAAGGTTGACAGAGATTGATGTCTCCACTATCTTGACAATCTTGCAATGTAAGACTTCCTAGAACTTTGCTGTTACCAGCTTTTAAAGCTTTTTTTACATTCTGCAGTTGGATTAAATAGTTTTTTCAAGTCAATTTTTAAGTTTTAATAGATTTTTCTTGCTTGACTTAAGGCCTTTCTTTGGAAATTTAACCGTTGAATTATGGAAGGAGAAATTCCCATCTTTTTTATTAGGTCTAACATGATGTGGTCATTACCAATTAGGCTGTGGGATGAAAATAAGAGGTGATGATCCTGGTGCCATGAAAAGTTTCATCTTGACTGTTCAAAATAGGGTGAATGAATTGAAGGCCTCTCCTGATGATGGCGAGAAAAACATCAATAGTAAAAGAGTAAGCTGCCAATTTATTTCCTCTAAAAACATAATTTCCTGAAACTGTCCCCTTTAGTATCTAAGTGAATTGCATTGCAGATGGAGTTCATGCTTGAAACCATTTGTGATATAAAAAACAACAAGAGAAGGACGAAGGACGATCCTGCACCTCACACAAGGATTAAGAAATGGCTGCAGAAGGTTGAGCTGCTTAATTTGATGCAATATCCATCTTTTCGCCATTCTCATGTCTGTCCTTTCCTCCCAGCGCAGCCCTGTTAGATGCAGTGGCAGTTTTCTGGGGGAGTTTAGTTGAAATATCTGGTCAGCTTTTTATTAGATTCATTACACCTTTTCCTGCAATCTACCAGCAGTTCAGCGAAATAACTTGGGCTAATGGTGCCTTTGCTTGGCATTATCTGTTATTCTCTCTTGGCTGGTCTTTCTATTTCATTTTTATTCTGTTACTTCAGTGAATGTCTATTGAAGCAGTGGAAGAGAAAGTGATATACAGACGAAACCAAATAATGATTGATATTGCCACTCCGCTTAGCTGACGTGATTGGCTTGTCACTACTGTGGAGTTGTCAAGTGGCATGGTGAATAATGAGACAGATTAGCTCTTAGTTGGCAGATGGAGTGGAGATCATAGGATAGCATGTCTTTGTATTCTATTGCTGATTCTTAAATTGTCATTTGCTGTTGTATATCTAAGTGTTGATGCTCAACTTATATGTTGATACTTCATTTCCAGTTAGGGATAGAGAATGTTCTACTCAGGGGAATTACATGGAGCAAGTTGCTTGATCCAGACAAGAAAGGCCAATGGTGGCTGTCGGGGGACATGGCTTCTAAAACTGACGATGTTGTTGAGGTTGCAAACACTATCGACAAAGAGGTCGTGGAAACCCAAAAAATGCTGCAGCTTGCCTCTGCCCAGAGAATGAATACAGATGCGAGAAGGGCGATATTCTGTATAATAATGAGCGGAGAGGACTACATTGATACTTTTGAGAAACTTTTGAGGTTGGATTTACCTGGAAAACAGGTAATTTACTAGCTGCACCCTTATGTAGGCATCGCTTTCTTTCACTAAGTTTTCTGTTACCTTGACTGATATCACATAGTGGCGTCATTGAGGATTACGAACAAAAGGTCCATATTAGTGCTGGGCCCTGACCCATGTGTCTGGAGGCAAAGAATCAGGGATATATCATCATTCCTGTTCGTCTTTTATCTGCTGCAGGACAGAGAAATTATGCGGGTTCTTGTGGAGTGCTGTTTGCAGGAGAAAGTGTTTAACAGATACTATACAGTTCTGGCTGCTAAGTTATGTGAGCATGACAAGAACCACAAGTTTACTTTGCAGGTACTTCTATCGATCTACTCACAATAGCTCAGAGGATTATGCCTGGTTTCCCTAAGAATAAAAGATTCTGCTATCTGCATGATCTGAGGAATTAATGGCATCTTTTTTTACGGAAATAAGAAAAGCCGGTTCGCACGCTATTTCTCTGTGTCTGTTATCCAAGTTTTTGTTCAGGCACTTCAGTTCAATAGCAGGTAATGAAATAGGCTATCAGTGAGGAAAATAAGATCAGAAAATGAGTGAAACTTAGCAGTCACAAAGAAATGAGATACAATTAGAAAAGCCATCCATATTTTCTTTCCCTTATGTTGTGTCTCCCTGAAGTTTGTTGTCTTCCTCATTTTATTAATTTGCTATCCTCCCGTGCAAATCCACAGTTCTGCCTTTGGGATCACTTTAAAGAGCTGGAGTCGATGCAACTCTTGAGATCCATGCACCTGGCGAAGTTCGTGGCAGAGATGGTGGCCTCATTTACCCTATCACTTTCCCTTTTGAAAGCAGTAGATTTCAGCGATGCCAGGCAACTAACGGCGAAACGGATCATTCACTTTCGGATGCTATTTGAGGTGATGTTTGAGCAACCAGATAGTCTGATTTGGAATGTATTCACACGGGTCGCAGTGAGTCCAGAGCTTGAGACTCTTCGATTTGGCATCGAGTTTTTTATTCGGGAATATGTGGTCAGTAGCAATAGAGCTCTCAGTGGAAAATTTAAGATTGCGAAGAAGGCTCTCAATAATGTCGAGGGCATCCTTATGTGATGTTTTTCCTCTTTCAGAGCCAGAATCATCTTTTTTTCTTTTGATAATTAGGGGGCAAAATCCTCATTTGAGTTTGTTACATGCCTTTTTGGCGTGGCCAAAATTTTGGGGCTTGAATTAGGTTGTAGTTCAGAAGGTATTTTTTGTATGACATGCGTTGCCATACAGTGAAATGGTACTGTCTTGCTGAGACTGTTTCCCATATGTTCGTTCTGGTCCGGATGAAATTGGAACGCCTTGTCCTTGCATCAATTCAAGAAATAATTGTTCAAAAACTCTTCAACACATTGTATAATAGCCAATTCAATAATAAAATTTTAAATTATGTCAATTTAGTTTTTAATTTTTTAATGATTTGTCTGTTGACACCCGAATTTTTGTTTATTTTGTTTTGAAGGCCCATTTATTTCGCATATATAAATACTTATTAATTCATAGAAAAGATTAAAAAAAATTGATTAAAAATCGAAAAATTGAAAAAATTCGAGTGGGCTGGCATAGTCCAGCCCATTCTTTCACTCTTTTAGCTCACCTGTTTTATTTCTTTGAAGCCCACCAAAATTACTTGAAGAGCCCAGCCCACACCTCTATTTTCCCTTCTTCCTACACACGCCCACACACGCCAGAAAGTGCAGCCCGCACGCAGCGAGAAAAAGGAGCAGAAGTAGAACGTGGGGAGAGAGCTCGCCGGTTTCTGCTGTGGTTTTTGAAAAAGAAGGTAGTAAGAACAGAAAAAAGAGGAGAAAAAACGGACGAGCAGAGGGAGATTGAGAGAGAGCACGGGGATAGAAAAAGGCAAAACCGAGAGAGAGGAGAAATGGACCAGGAGTGAAACCGAGAGAGGCAGTGACCGAGGAAGAGCAAGAGAGCTTCAACCAACGCCTCGGCCACACGCGAGCTCCGTCCGACGTCTCCTCAGCCGGCGTCCTCAAGCGGAACCAGGTAGGCTTCCTCCCAAGCATCCCGGTTTGTTATTGATGAAGTCGCGGGCTGGAGCTCGCGCCGACCAGTTCGCGCCAGCCCCGGCCCTTGTCGTCTCTCCATAAATGTCTCTCAGCGTGCTGTAATGCTTAGTTAGAAGTTTAGACCCGAGTCGATTCCCGTTCGAGTCAGAAATAGTTCGTTTTGACGATGCATACCACCTGTTTGTTAAAACGCCCGAATGAAGTCCAGAAATATTCATCGTCGAATCTGTCCTCGGTAGCTTAGTTTCATGGGTACCTATTCATATATTGTGAGTCTGCATTTTCTTTCATGCTTTTCTTAGTATTATGACGATTTGCACGAGCGGTCTGCGTCGGGTCGGAGGGGGTGTTCTCGGTTCCGGCGGGGGAGAACATGGGTTGCCGGAGGGCATGGCCGACGGTCAACGTCGATCGGAGTGACTGAGCGATGGCGGCCGTCAGTTGGATGGTCGGTCGTGTCAAGGGTCGTCGGTTTGATAAAAGAAGAAGAAGAAGAAGAAGTTGCAGGCGTGCATGGGGCCGTGCTGCAGTTGCGAAGAAGACGAAGACCAATTTAAAAAAAATTAAGTTAAAATTAAAAAAAAACAAAAAAGGGGCCTAAGGTTAAATAGGGGCTGGGCTGAATATTCTTTGAGTGGGCTTAGGCTAGGTTATTGGGCTGATTTTTGTAGAAAATGAAATGGGTTGTTTTAATTTATTTTGTTAATGGGCCTTTTTAAAAAAAAATTTCGACTGCCGGTTCGGCCAGCCCGGTCATTGCTCCAGCCCGGACCGATAGGGTCTGGGTCGGTTTAGTAGGGCCGGGTCACCCGACCCGGTCCGAATCACTTTCTTAATAAAAATTAAAAAATTAAAAAAAAATTAAAAATTTCAGAAATTTTAAAAAAATCTTTAAAAATTTCGAAAAATCATCAAAAATTTTAAAAAATTTAATTTCAGAAAGGTTTCAAAAGTTTATTTTAATTTACTTTACTTTAATTTAAATTTTCTTTCTTTTTTTCGAATATTCAAAAATTCCAAACAAATTAGAAAAAATCAGAAAATTCCAAAAACATTAATAAATGTTTTTTCTTAAATTTTCAGAAAAGTCAAAAAATATCAAAAAAATCTTGAAATCTTGTTTTCTTTAACTTCGGAAAATTTGAAAATATCAAAAAATATTAAAAATATTAAAAATATTAAAATTCAGAAAAATTCAGAAAACTCAGAAAAAATTGTAAAAAAATTAGAAAACCCTTAAAAAGAAAAAAATATCAAAATCGAATAGGCCTTTAGGGTTCTACAATAGGTTTTTCTATTTTACGATATTAGGTTATTCCTGCACCTTGTTTTGCAATGATATTTTGGATATTATTCCCTTACCTTAAAACGGTTATGACAGATCTTAGTTTCTTTGAATACATTGTTGAGATCTCACTGATGCACAATCAAGTTAAGTACTGAAAGGGCATTAGTCGCATGACTAATGTAATCAAGTCCCGACCCTGACCCTCCTGGTTGCGTAAAAGGTGAAATGTCTTCCATGTTTCATTTCGATTCTGTCGACCTCAAATGATAGTGGCACTCTTTGTTTGAAGATTTTTGTGAATACCCAACGTCGCACGAGGTATGGGCTTGGGAGAGCCCAAGTTAATAAAGGGCCGTTAGCCCGAAATTAACAATACCCCTAAACCTATTATGTAAAAAATTTTAAGTCGCGACATTGTCGATATAGACTTTTAGATTAACTTTGATTAAAAATCATTGATGTTTATAATTTTTTTTAGAATTTCCTTAATTTTTATTAATTTTCATTCTTTTCTTTTCTTTTTCCTCTATTAAAAGTCGATGCCTTGTGAGCCCTAGCTAGCCGTGGACGAGGGTCTGGTCCTTGCTTTTGTCAACAGCCATTGCCATGGCTCGGTTAGTGGAGGAAAATAAGAAAAAAAAAAAGAGTTACAGAAAAAATAACTTTAAAAAATTTACAAAGATTTTTCACTTCAATGTTGATCATCTTATTTATGTTAATAATTTCTAATCAAAATTGATTGAAAATGCTAAATTGAGAAGTCATTAAAAAGTTTAGTACTAAAATAGCACTATTGAAATGTGTAAGGATTGAATCGACCATGGAAATACCACGTCGGATTTTCGGGACAACACATGAACCCCTCTCAAATACACCCCGTTGCGGCTTTAATGCGTTTGTTTTTGCAAATCTAGATGTTTCCGCTGGGGGGAAATTTAACGAGTAGAAAACATGAAATTGGTAACGAGCATTTGATCCTCCGAGAGGGGCACAGAAAAGCAATTTCATTCCTTCCCAAACGAGGCGATGCGTACAACAAGAAAAAAAATTTGGAATAGAAAAAAAAAGCGGATTGAAACGTGGGGAAAAAGGAGACCCTCAAGGATGCACCAAACCTCCCAACATTTTGTGGACCCCGATTATTAAATCAATAGCGAAACAGAAATCTTGGCTTCGCGTGATTGTATTAAGTAGTAAGCGACGAACCATCGTCCAGGATCGAACTCCCTGGCTTGGATATGCTCTCACTTGGCGCTCGCGAGCTGGGTGCGGAGCACCTTGGCGGCGGCAACCATGTTCTTGAGGGCAGGCTTGACCTCGGTGTACTTGCGGGTCTTCAGTCCACAGTCGGGGTTCACCCACAAGATGTTCATCTCGAGCACTGCAAGCATCTTGTTAATCCGGTCAGCGATCTCCTCGGTCGATGGTATTCTCGGGGAGTGGATGTCGTAGACGCCGGGGCCGATTCCGGCACCGTACTTCACTCCCTCGCGGAAGACGGAGAGCAGCTTCTCATCGGAACGGGAGTTCTCGATGGTGATTACGTCGGCATCCATGTCGATGATGGAGTGGATGATGTCATTGAAGTGGGAGTAGCACATGTGGGTATGGATCTGGGAAAAGTCGGAAAGCGGGTAAATTAGCAGAGAAAGAACGGTAAGGACAACTTGAATGCGTCAGTTAAATCTTGAGACACGAAATGTGAGGCGGCGGAACCTGAGTAGTGTCCTTGACGCCGCTGTTGGTAATCCTGAAGGAGTGAACGGCCCACTCCAAGTAGAATGTCTGCTCAGACTTCCTCAGGGGTAGACCCTCCCTAAGAGCAGCCTCGTCGATCTGAATGACATTGATGCCGGCCTTCTCCAGATCCTCCACTTCATCCTTGATGGCCAAGGCAATCTGATAGCAAGTCTCAAATCTGCAAAGAATAACCCGCCGTCATGTTAGAAGGATTTCTTGCTGAGAAAGCCGAAAAAAACGAACATGGTAGGCTTAAATTTTGATTATGCTCGTCAGAATTTTCGGTTCGTGTTCATCTGTACCTGGGCTGATCGTTTCTTACGAAGGACCAGTTCAGAATGGTGACAGGGCCAGTAAGCATTCCCTTCATCGGGCGGGCAGTCATGCTTTGGGCCGTAGAGGACCAGAAAACGGTCATTGGCTTGGGGCGGCTCACATCACCATAGATGATAGGAGGTTTGACACAGCGAGAGCCATAAGACTGGACCCAACCGTTAACAGTGAAGGCAAAACCAGACAACTGCTCGCCAAAGTACTCAACCATATCATTCCTCTGCAATCAAGATTATCCAAATTAGAAAAAGAGGAAGACTTGAAAGTAATGGCATGCCCAACTATTCATGGATTTCTTTTTTTATTCTGGTCTACACTTTTTCCTGTTCATCTCTTTCCTCATTGCTAATGTCGTAGAGATGTAACCCAAGTAATAAAGCTGACCTCAGGCTCTCCATGAACCAAAACATCGATATCGAGCTCCTCTTGGAGCTTGACAACTTTGTTAATTTCCTCCTTGATGGCCTTGATGTACTCATCCTCAGAAATCCTGTTAAGCATTCACGGTCATTGATGTCAATTATAAGGATGACAAATCTCTCAACTTCAAATGGACAGCATCTACACGGTGAAAAAATTAGATTTGCTTACTTCTTGGCCTTATATTCACGGCGGACTCTTCGGAGTTCCACAGTCTGGGGGAAGGATCCAATGGTGGTGGTTGGGAGGATTGGAAGGTTCAGCTTTTTCTGCTGAGCATCAAGCCTAGCACTGACATTGGTAGCACGGCGATGGTCAGACCTCTTCAAAGCAGCAGCCTGAAAAAAGGAGAACATCAAGCCATCAAAACGTTGTTAAAACTTGTCTGGTAGCATTAAAGAAAGCGATACAGAAGCAGAACACGATGAACTTACAGCCTTCTGAACAGCCTGATTGGTCACCCGTGGTGAGGTCTTTCTTGAGGCCTGAGCAGCGGCATTAGCAGAGAAAAATGCCTGAACAGAGAAACACAGCTATTGAGCAAGGGTTCGATGCAAGAATAGTACAGAAGAGAAAGACAACATCTTTTCCACTAATTTGATCGCAAGTGAAGATCAAGCCCAAATCACAGACTAGTTGTTTAATCTGTTAATTGTCAAGAAGGAAACTACAAATGACTGTTGACCTTAACGATGACTAGCTACTGACGGGATTTATCGAGCAAAAGAACAAGTGGTACCTCATCCTTGTGCCCAGCCAATGCCTTTGCCAACATATTCACTTCAACAACCTTCTGAGCAGCAAAAGCAAGCCATGATTTGATTTCCTTATCCAATTTGGTTTCATTAACTAGATCAACAGCAGTGTGCAAGAGAGAGCAAGAGGTGGAGACCACAAGCTTGTCTGGAGGAACAAAAAATTAATCCGAAGTCAGAGTCCAGCTCGTAACAAATGCATACCAATACAAATGTTGTGCCGAGTATAAGTAGGGTGGTATTGTACCTTTGCCCACGATGCCCTCAAGAGCATTCAAGGTGTTCAAAGACGCAGCAAGATCATTTGCCCAGATATTCCTACCATCAACCACTCCAGCAAAGAGGTATTTGCCTTTAGGAAATGCCACCTTGATCAAGTCAAGGGTCTTAGTTCCACGAACCAAATCAAATCCAAACCCAGTAACACCCTTCAAAGATGTAAGGACTTTGTAGGCCCCAGCAGGGATATCAGCAAAGTAGGTCTCAATAAGGACACTCAAACCAGAGAGGGATGATTCAAGTTGCGCGTAGGCTTCTGTGAAGGCTTGCAACTTGTGAGAATCAAGATCCATCACAAGGGCCGGCTCATCAAATTGAATCCAAGAAGCCCCAGCAGCCTTAAGTTCAGAGATAACTTCCCTGTATGTTTATAAAGCATCATAAGCCAATGAAATCAGTCTTCATACTCCAAAAACATAAAATCACTAACTATTATTTTTCTTTGTAAGAAATTCAATTTCTCACTTGTAAATTGGAAGGATCTTTCCAAGAAGTGAAAGCAGAGAGAAGTTCTTGTCAACACCCTTTGCAGGCTTAGAAAGTAGCAAGTAGGAGACTGGACCAACAAGGACCGGAACAGTGTTTACTCCCAGCTGCATAAACGAAAGAGTCAAGAACTGATCTACACCATGTGTTTATGCATATCGATTGGTATGCCAAATGAATGAAAGAACTGAATTAAACGAGGTAACGGAGGCAGAGCCATACATGATTATACATTTACAATGTGTCTGAGTAAACACATCCAAACATAAAATTGTATAAATCTTCCAATTTTACATCATACTAAATACCATCGGCTTCACAGACCACAGCATAAACCTTTAGAAGGATGGGCCAAATGGCAGATGTTTCTCAAGGTTTATAATCAAAGTGAACTTGTGCTTATGGAGCTTGTCACCGTAGAGGTAAAAAGGTCTACCAACTAAGCTTTATATTCTTAGTTACTTGAATTCAACAGTTTAATATATATCATGATGCGTGATAAATCTATAACCTTCCGATATACACTCAAACCAAAGGAAAAAAAGACAAAGTTGCATACCGCCTTCGCCTCCTTATATTCATTGACAGCTTTGTGAGAAGCATAGGAGAACTTGACATCAGGACCCAACTCGGGGACAATGTAGTGGCTGGATCAACACCAAAGACATTTGTCATTATTGAGAATAAACCACTGATGATCTAAGATGTGCTGCATGAGATGATGACTTAGTAACTTACTAGTTGGTGTCAAACCACTTGGTCATTTCCATAGCAGGAACAGAGGCATTTCCTCTGGCCATGGAGAAGTAAACATCAAATCCAATCTCACCACCTTTCCAGCCATATCTGGGAGGCACAGCTCCGAGCATCGCAGTAGTGTCCAGCACCTGGTCATAGTATGCGAAAGTGTTGCTGGGGATGTGCTTGATGCCGGCATCAGCCATCTGCTTCCAGATGGACGATCTGAGATCCGCGGACACCTTTTGCAAATCCTCTGCACTGCTCTTCCCATCCCAGAAAGATTCCAAGGCGAACTTGAGCTCTCTCTTGGGGCCCATGCGAGGATATCCAACAATGTGGGATGCCATTTCTCTGTTGGTCATACCAACAGAGAAAAAAAAATGATCAATTACCTTGACTTAAAGTCGCCAGAGGTCATCAAACACTTTCATGTATTTAAGTTTACTAAAAATACAACAATGGTTGATCCCTCCATAACCCGTTAGGTTGCAATCAAGGTAGAAAGAGGCAAGGTGGTAAGGGTTGAAAAGAATGATAGAAATGAAAAGGAGTTTCCAATTGCCATTGAAAAAGCATACTCATTCATATGTTAAGAAAGAAAGAAAGAAAGAAAAGCAGAGACTCTGGAGCCCCTAAGAAATGCCTCCCTGCGGATCTATAATGCATAAAATTATATCTAGAGCCGAAGAGATAAAGTTACAGTCAGCAGCAGAGATATCACGTGGAGACAAAAACACGAATTGGGCATGAAAGCCATAAAAGTCATGCACTTCGTGAAACATGCATGGAGACGTGGGGACGAGACGGACCAGTTGGGATCAAATTGCACTAAAAAAGCGACTCGTCAAAGCAGAAAACGACACGGAATTTATTGGCAGCAACTGCTCGGACAAACAACATAAAGGCGCAGATCTACGGATGTGCACAGCAGGAAATTCACGCGAATCCCCCCATAGCAGGGCAGATCACACGCGAGCCGATAAGGCACACCAGATCCACGATCAACAGCGCCACGGAACAACGTTCGACGCACCAGATCTGCCACAAACGAACGAGACAAAAAGAATAGAAAGCAAACGCCGAAACGGACACGCATTCACGGAACACACCAATCAGCACATGACACCACGACGCGACGACAAGGAAACAGCAGCCGCTTGGATACGTACATGAGGGTCGGGTCGGGAGCGAGGTACGGCGAATCGAGCACGGAGTCTGCAGAGGGGGAATGCTAGGACGGACGGACGGACGGACGGACGGGGAGAGAGAGAGAGAGGGGGGCGGGGGAGAAGCTCCGGGAACGAAACTCGTGAAACCGAAAGGGAAGAGGAGACAGTGGGGTAAATATGAAGGATGGAGAAACAGAGGTGGAGCAGCCAGCGATAGAAAGATGAGAAGGAGGGGGAGGGGGAGGGGGAGAGGGAGAGGGAGGCGTCCCCTACCTTGGTGGCGACAGAAGCGGGGCCGCGACTGGTTCTTCTTCTTCTTCGCGATGCACAGAAGAACGAGAGAGAATGAGAGAGAGAGAGAGACACGAAGTGAGAGAAGCGTGGGGCACTTGGCTTTATAGAGAGTAGGGGGACGTGGTTCGTGGCCCTTTGGCGCGGTAGATCGCGGATTGGGACTCACGACTTCCCGGTGGGAGAAAATATTGAGTAGGTGAAATACGCCACGTAGGCGATGCAGCTCACCACTCAAAATCGGACACGTGGCGTCCACGTCGGCGGTGGGCCCACACGCTGGCCGAACCCCTCTCTTCTCTCTCCTCTCTCCTCTGCCGAACCCCTCTCTCCTCTCTCTCCCTGCTGTCCTCTCTGTCCTCTCTCTCTCCTATGCAGAGGAGAGAGAAGCCCCAACCTCTCTCCTCTCTCCTCCGCCTTCGCCGGTTCCCTCCGCCGTCGCCGCCGTTGCGTTCCCCCTTTGCAGAGGAGAGCAGCCCAACCTCTACTCCGGGGGAGGGGGGAACGCGACGGCAGGGCACTCGGGCACTCCTCGCCTCCCCCTCCCCGAGCCTCCGCCTCCGCCCCTCCGCCTCCATGGAATTTGTGGAATTCTCTTGGGGGAAAAATTTATAAAAATAGGAAAAGAGGGTGTCTTTGTTTTCTTCAATAAAATAGAAAAATCCTCTTGCTCTCCCGTTGCTCTTCGTCTCCCCCCGAATGCCTTAACCAGTGTTCAGGGTCTGTTTCTCTCTCCCTCTCTCTCTGTCAATTCTTTCTGACCATGTTCTCTTTGGCCCTTCTTTTGTCATTATGTGTTTGGGTTTTGTCCATTGGTCATTATATGTTTTGGAGAAACTTTGGCTGTCTTGTTCCCCGCCCCCGGAGCAGAGGTCGGGCTGCTCTCCTCTGCAAAGGGGGAACGCGATGGCGGCGACGGCGGACGGACAGAGCTCGGGGAGGTGAAGCCGGAGGAGAGAGAGAGGACAGAGAGGACAGCAGGGAGACAGAGGAGAGAGGGGTTCGGCAGAGGAGAGAGGAGAGAGGAGAGAGGGGTTCGGCCAGCGTGTGGGCCCACCGCCGACGTGGACGCCACGTGTCCGATTTTGAGTGGTGAGCTGCATCACCTACGTGGCGTATTTCACCTACCCAATATTTTCTCCCTGGGTGGAGTGAGTTTCTTTTTTTATTTCTTTTTTTTAATTTTTTTGAGTGAATAGGATGATAGAATGAAAATTCTCTCATGAATAATTTTATTTATTTATTTATTATATCTTAATTAGTTATGGCAATTGCATGCCCGAAACGTGAAATCCTTCGCCTCACAAGAATTGGTACTCTCATGTGATGAAAGAGGGACATGTGTGTTTGAAATTGGCTTTATAGTTAAATTGTTTCGTATGTCAATTGTCTAATGATAAATGCAAAGATGATATTTTAGATTTAGAACAGATCGACATTTTTAGCCTAGCTTCGACTTTCTTTGTTCTTTTTATCCCATCAATCGTTTGGCTTTTTTGTTTTTTGAAATGGTTGCCAAAGTTAAATGAATTCTCCATTTCTTAACGAAAAAAATTACAAAGGCGCAAGCTCTTTATTTCAAAACACATTAGGATAACCCATTAATAAGATGTTATCTTTTATTTTTATTTTAGTTTTTTGAAAAGTAACATATTTATGTTAAAATTTCATTTTTCATCGACTAATTCTAATTTCGAAAGATGACGAATGATCAGTTTATATAAAATCACCAAATGGTATGATTAGACAAGGGGCATTATTACGATATGTATGGAATCTCGAGGACGCGAGATGACGAGGAGGAAGGCTTCAATCCAACGTCGGAAATCGATCCGGTTCCTATCTGGGGGTGGGTGGTGAAAGTTTGGTCAAAGATGGAGCAAACAAGAAGCAAAGCGAAGCAGACACTCTCATTCTCGGTGGGGGGGGCCGTTACTCATGTGCCTTGTAGTAAAAGTAAACACGCCTCGCTTTTCTCATCCTGATTCGATAATTAGGTCGAAGTACGATCGTGAATTTACCCCCCAAAAACAACAGACATACAAAACATACAAAAATACAAAAAGAAGAGATGATCGACGATCGAGTGGAAACCCACCAACTGTCAGTGCAAAGCGTTATTCACAGCAAACCAACTGGCAGTGGCGCCCCTCGACGTCGCACGACCACGTTCGACCGCGCTCGCTTCCCCCCCCAACATGTCCTCGTTGGTTCGTTCGTTTTCGTTCGAGGATCGTGTCGGTGGATGTTTGGCCTTCACTTCTTCTTTTTTGTTTTTTGTGGGATTTTTCGCCTCATCTTTATACTATATAAAGCCAATTTCTTTTTCTTTTCTTTTCTTTTTAACATTGGTATCCATCCCTTGGAATATCCAATATATTATCAGTCGTAGGATGTTCTTTTAATTAGTCGGAATGGGATTAAGTTGTGATCTAATGCCTAAGATGGAAGGAACAGCTTTTTTTGTGCACCACTAATGTTGAAAATGGACAGAAAATAGAAAATAAGCAATAGGGCGCTGCCTGAAAAAAAAGTGATATAAAAAATATGTGATGCACATAACATACCCTAGCTACTGTGCTCTTGTAAAATAAAAATTCATCTGGTGGCCATCCCGAATTTTCACTCAAGTATTTCTTATTAATGTTTTTAGGATTCTTACAACAATGGAATCCCAATTGCTACCGTCTGAAGAATTTCACAAGTTCTTTGTCAAATGGAGGTTGGTAAGGCAATAAGACAAGAATAGAATTGGTGCCTCTCACCATCTATTTAATATCATATGTGATCTCTTCGAGTTTTCTTACCTACCCACCCATCCATCGACTCCCCATTTTCTTGGTTGGAATCATGTAGCTTCTTATGTGCTTATGGTATAACGCAGGTCGCGTTCATGGGTCAAATCGGATACGTGAGTATTGGAATAAAAAGGTACTAATTGCAAGGCAAAAAAACCAATTTAATTTATCTAATTTCTTCAACAACCAATTAATCAAAACTCAACTCCAATTAACTACCCTCTTCGCTCTTTACGCTTAATCTCCTTCTTCGGTCTTTTTCCCCCAACTAACCCATTTGACTCCTTGGCTTTATTTTCTCTATATGCACTTTCCTCCCCTCTCTTTTCTTTACGTATACACTTCAATGTGTGCCGTCATCCTCATGTACATGCAGAACAGAAAAAAGTTATTTAATTTAATGGGCCATATTTTTCTTTCTCCATCCCTGTTCAGAGGCATCATAATATTAAATTTAGCCTAATTTCCTGGAAAACGCCCAACTTTAGTTCCAATTCCAGTATTACCCTAATTTTTTTTGTCTAAAAAAAATCACCAACTTTCACTTTAACACCAAATTCACCCCTTCAAAAATGGTCGTAGCCTTGATATTCATAATTTTGAATAAATTAGTGACAATTTCTTTTACATAGGGACAAATTTGAAACTATAGTCAGAGTTAGTGAATTTTCGACAAGGAAAAAAAAAAAAACAGGATTGGAATTGGACCTAAAGTTAAAAGTTTTTTTTTAAAGGAGATTAGGCCTATTTATATTCCATTAAGTTCGTATACCGGTAATTTATATCCGTGACTCATCTATCTAGAGACTTTTTCTCTAACCAGGAAGGAGAAAGCATCGCTGGGTGTCTTCTTTTCTCTTTCTCTTTTCAGTGCATGAACCCATGAAAATAGGACTGCAACCAAGAAAATCTCCCTGGTTTTTTGGTAAGAACGGTTGACCACCCTCGAGTCGCTTTCTAAAACCCCTAAACAATCCTGCCAAAATTGTTGGTTGGTGATTTCATTTTTCTTTTCATGCTATGTTTATCGAAGCCCCGATGATCCGCAAAGAAAGTCATCTCACCGAGGTGAGTAGGTGGAGACTCGGCAAAACCTAAAATCCACCAACCCCGAAAGAAAAACAAGGATCAACTTCGAAGTTTCAACCGTAGCTTTCATCACCAACCATCTAGCTATTCTCTTTCTAGCCGCATTCATCCCACCAGCAACGGATCGCGACTGTGTACTACGTATATTGTCTTATGTAAGAATAGAAAGGGATGTCTGGTTCTAATTAATGAGGAAGATCTTGCCGGGACTTCGATGCGGATCGAATTAACGGGTTAGTTCGACGACTTAGGTGAGAGGTGTGGATCGAAATAGGCTCCTTGTTCTGTCCATAAAGATCCGATCTGTCTTTATAGAATGAGAGATACGCTAGTCTAATCTCTCTCCCCCTCAGAGTTTGAGCAATTCGTGTCTGAGCTTTACTAGCTCATGCTAGTACATGGGTCGTTGCTGCAAGCTTTCTCCTGGCTATCCCAAACGAAAGATATGATCATCAAGTGATGAACAAGTTTTTTCATCTCGATCTATGTATATTGGATTCGGCAGTTGCGAATAGCTGGGCTAGGCATTAGATGGAGGAGGTTACGGATTGCTCGCGCCGGGTCATGGCTATTGGCATGAGTAGGGGGCGGCTAAAACTGTGGCAAGATCGCACGCTGTGCAATCCGAATTGCGGGCGGATGCTGGTGGTTTGTAGAGAGTACAGGTTGGGCCTCTCTCTCTCTCTCTCTCTCTCTCTCTCTCTCTCTCTCTCTCTCTCTCTCTCTCTCTAGGTAGCTATGCATATTTTGGCTTTGGTTGATATTTTGGGAGATCCTAACATGAGTCATGTCTGATATCTTTTGGTCATTCTGCTCATGGTTCGTCCGACAATTGGGACACATAGAACAGAGTGGAAGTGAAGAAGGCCAAGGGCTTTGGTCAAGCATGAAATGGATCTGACATGTGATTAAATCTTGAAACAAATTAATATTAGCGAATGCATAAGTCATGTGAAAGCAATTAAGAAATTACATGTTAAGTGCACTAAAACTAGGCTTATAAAATTGATATGTTGAGTTGATTCTGTAGTGATCAATTAAGTCACAAACCCTTTACATTAATGTAATCCTATAGCCTTTGACAATCTAACAATATAGTCCCTCCTGTCAATTTTAGGCCGGCAATCGCCTACATGAATGCTGGCCGACCATGCAACACAATTGAAACTAACATGGATTATGTTTTTTTGAATTTTTTCGATTTATTTTGTTTTTCTTCTTTTATTATTAAGGGATAGCAAGGGGGGTTAGCACCATTGGCTAAGGCTCAGTGACCCCTGTTGACCACTGGGCAAGAGTGTCACAGTCTTTTTGATCAATTTTGGTTGGAAATCACCTATGTGGACTCTAGCTGATTTACATGGTACAATTGACATTTTCGTGGATGATTTTGGAACTTTATTTAATTTTTCTGTTCTTTTATATTCTTTGCTTTGCTTTTCTTCTTTTTTAGCTCTTTAGGGCCAACAAGGATGGCCACCAACCATTGGGCGAGGGCATTGTAACACTTGCCGGCCAACAAGCGAGGGTTGCAGCCCTCAACTGGATCTGGCCAAGGCATTATGACCTCGCCTAAGGCCAACAAGGGTTGTAACAAGGGCCACAACCACCTTGCTTGTGGTTGGTGAGGGCCACAACAGCCTCACTTGGCTCCAATTGTGGCCCTCCCTTAATAATAAAATAAAATAAAATAATAAAAAATTAGAAAATTTCTAAAAGTTTTCAAAAATTATCTACACCAAAGTCGGCCATACCATGTAAATCGGTCAGCATCCATTTTAATAATTTCCAACCAAAATCAGTTGGAATGACTAAATTGATTCAATTGAAAATTTTAAGACTAAATTAGCCATCATATAAAAGATTTAGCACTTTTTCGACAATTATATCGTGTTGGATGCTAGGTATAGCCCACTAATTCATATGCCAATAACAAAGCTCTCTTTTAGATTGGTCTATAATTAAAACTGTTTTTATCAAGAATCAATGTTAGATCCTATTTTACTCATTGCATAGTTTCTAGTACATAATCGGTATAACTCTCATTTAATGTAGTATAAAGTATGCGCACGTAGACCTTAGCCCAAAAAAGGGTGATCTTTAGAGTACAGTGACCCCATCCTTTTCCATATCATCCTTTGAGAAAAATAAAAGTTAGTAATTTGTTAATTCACATGGGAGCTGGTAAAAAATTAAAACTTGGTAAGAAAGACAAATAAAGGGTAGTAAGAAATGCATAAATTTTAATAACTTCTATGAAGTGGATGATTACGTATTGAAAAATAGAATGAGTAGTATGATTGATTTAATTATATATATCACGTCAGCATGACATTACCATTATACATATTACTAAAAAAATGCATCTAGAAATAGAGATTTAATTAGGTGGGAGAAAATCAAGACTTATTATGGAATAAAATGTGGAAAATCTCTCACCAACAAGATTTCAATAGCAACATCTTGACTTGAGCCTATCCCATTTTGACTCCTTGAGAGTTGAAAATTTTGAAATAACGGAAAATATTGTCCAAAAAGCTTTAAATTATATCAATTTAATCCTAAATTTTTGATAATTTACCAATTTAATCTTAAATCTTTCAACAATTTGTTAATATAGTCATTTTGCCCAATCATTCAAATAATAAATTGAGGACTAAATTGTCAAATTTTCTAAAGGTTTAGGAATAAATTGATACATTGAAAGGTTTATAATTAAATTGGCAAATTAATAAAAATATTTAAGTCTAAATTGGCACAGTTGAAAAGTTTTAGGACTAATTTAATCGTCATACAAAATGTTTAGGATTTTTTGGATAATTATCCTAAAATAATACCCAGCTATTAATAATTGGAGAGATGGAAATCGCCTAACGTGCGGAGCTCTGGAATGCCAAAACTTGGCACATGGGACACTTAAGTGCCAAAAGTTTGGAAATGTACACTTAAATGCCAAAATCGGAGCAAAAATGATCGAGTTAGTGCCAACGGTGAAAAATCCGATCAAATCGCCACGTGTCATTTTCCGATGATTTTATTTGTTGATGGAGCATTTTTTTTTTTTCAAAATAAAATATTCATGTGGCAATTTTAAAAAAAAAAAAAAAAAAGGAGGAAGGGGAGGACTGGGTGAGGGCTGTGCAACCCTCATCACCGCCACCATCGCTGGGAAGGGCCAGCGATGGTGGGGTGAGGGTCGGCATAGGTCGCCAGGCCCAGCCAATGGCCGGTGACCCCGGTCGACCTGCGGGCCCTTGCCTAGATCTAAGACGAGGATCGCGACCCCTCCCCAAATCCAACGAGGGTCACAATCAAGAATTGTTGGTTTTCGGTGCATGAACCCATGAAAGTAGGATTACAACCAAGAAAATCTCCCTGGTTTTTTGGTAAGAACGATTGACCACCCTCGAGTCGCTTTCCCAAACCCTAAACAATCCTGCCAAAATTGTTGGTTGGTGATTTCATTTTATTTTTCATGTTGTTTATCGAAGACCTAGTGATCCGCAAATAAAGTCATCTCATCGAGTTGAGTTGGTGGAGACTTGGTAAAACCCAAAATCCGCCAACCCCGCACCCCGAAAGAAAAACAAGGATCAGCTTCGAAGTTTCAGCTATATCAGCTTTCATCACCAACCATCCATCAATACGCTCCTCTCTGGCTCCGTTCATCCAATAACAACGGATCGCAATTGTGTACACAAGAGGTGTCCATTGAGATCTTGCGATCGGTCCCTTGTTCTTCGTCTATGAAAACCCAATCTGTCTTCATGGAAGGAGAGATACACTACTCTAATCTCTCTCCCCCTAGAGTTGGAGCAATTCGAGTACGGGCTTTACTAGCTCATGCTAGTACACAAGTCGTTGCTCATGCTTGAAGTTGAAGCTTAGATGGCGCTCGGTCGTGGAACTGTCCTAGCTAAACTTTCTCTTGGGGATCTGAAACGGAAGCTATGATCATCGAGTGAACAAGTTTTGCAGCGCGACCTATGTATATCGGATTCGGTGGATGCCTATAGCAAGGCGAGGCATTGGATTGAGCTGGTATGCTACTGCCGGATATTGGTATTGGCTATAAAGCATCGGTGGGGAATAACACCTTTGCGACACTGCAGGCGATGCGATCCAAATCGTGGGCGATCCAAATCGGGGGTGGTACCATTGGTGGGCTTTGTAAGTTGGGCTTCTCTCTCTCTCTCTCTCTCTCTCTCTAGCTAGCTATGCATATTTTGGCTTTGGTTGATATTTTGGGAGATCCAAACATGGATCATGTCTGGCTTCTTTCGGCCATTCTGTCAATAGTTCGTCCGACAATAAGTATGCATGAACACTGAACAGAGTGGAGCGAAGCCACGGATTGGGTCGAGCATTAAATGGATGACATGGAATGAAATCTAGAAAGAAAATATGTTAGCGAATGCTTGAGTCCTGTGAAAGCAATTAAGAAATGATGTGTCAAGTAAACTAAAACTGGCTTATAAAATCGATATGTTGAGTGATGTGGTTGCAATCAATTCATCTATAAACTTTTTATGTTAATTTTCTTTGACACATTTCATGATAATTTAATCCTAAACATTTTATTGGTTTGTCAATTTAGTCTTTCTGGGTCTAATTTGCCTACATAGACATTGGCCAGCTAAATGGCACAACTAATGTGAATGATTTTTTGGAATTTTATAATTTATTTTTTCCTTTTTTAATTTTTAAGGGTCGGCAAGGGTGTCATAGTCCTTCTGATCAATTTTGGTTGAAAATCGCTTACTTAAACTTTGGCCGATTTACTTGGCACAGTCCGCACTAACACAGATAATTTTTTTAATTTTTTTGGGATTTTATGTAATATTTCTTTTTGTTCTTTTCTTTTTTAATTGTTGAGGGCCAACAAGGAGGGCCGTTGGCCACTAGGTGAGAGTGTCATGGCTCTTACCAGCCAACAAGTGAGGGTTGTAGCCCTCACCTAAATATGGGCAAGGCATCACAACCTCGCTTAAGGTTGGCGAGGGCTGCAACGAGGACCACAACCCCCCTTTGTTTGTGGCTAATGAGGGCCAAAATAGCTTGGCCAAGCCCCTTAGTTAGTGGCCCTTAATAATAAAGAAAAGAATAAAATAATAAAAAAATTTAAAAGTTATTCACATGAGTACTGGCTGTGCCGCATAAACTGACTAACGTTTAAATCAGCAATTTTCGACGAAAATTAATCGGGATGACTAAATTAACAAATCACCAAAAGATTTAGAATTAAATCAGTATAATAAAAAGGTTTAAGATTAAATTCATTGCCATACAAAAAATTCATGACTTTTTCTATAATTTTATCATATTTGATGCTAGAAATAGCCCACTAATTCGTATGCCAATAATAGAGCCTTTTTTTTTAAGACTGGTCTTTAGTATTATTAAAACTGTTTAATTAAGCATAAATGTTAGATCCTATTTTACACATTGCATAGTTTCTAGTATAGCTCACATTCAATGTTGTATGGAGTATGCGTACGGAGACCTTAGCCCAAAAAAGCGTGATATATACAGTACAGTGACCCTATCGTTTTCTATATCATCCTTTGATTAAAAAAAAAAGGAGTTCGTAATTTGTTAATTCACTTGGGGCTGGTAAAATTTAAAATTCAGTAAAAAAAGACAAATAAACTTTAGTAAGTAATGCACAAATTTTAATAATTTATAAACTGTCAAAACTAATCAGTAGTTCCATAAAAAATCATTAGTAAATTGTCAACAAATTACTGGAAAATTATTTTATCATTAACATCTTTTATTTTGACGCATTTACCTCCATGGGGAAATAGATCCGCTATTTTGGAGATGGAATCGTGAAATCATCATAATTTCAGGGGTTACATGTGCGCGTTACTCAAAATATAATAAAAGAAGCTTCTACCATGACACAAGATTCCTGGAGATGATATTTTATGCAACAGTTATATCATTTTAATGGATGTTCTTGTCATGTCAATGCCTAATATCATCCAGCCAATTAAGTGAATCATCTCGAAATCTCTTAAGTAGATGATCATGTATCAAAAAATAGATTGAATAATATGATTGATTTAATTATATATATATATATATATATATATATATATATATATATATATCATGACATGTTATATTGCCGTTATTGATATTGCTAAAAAGATGCATCTAGAAATAGAGAATTAATTCAGTGGAGAAAATCTAAGACTTATTATTGACTAGAAAGTGGAAAATCTCCTGCCAACGAGATTTCTATAGCGACATCATGACTTAAGCCTATCCCATTTTAAATTCTTTAGGATTGAAAATTTTGAAATAATAGGAAATACTATCTAAAAAGTCTTAAATATATTGTGCGATACCCAGTTCAATTCTAATATTTTGACGATTTATCAATTTAGTACTAAATATTTTGACAATTTGCCAATTTAATATAAACTCTTTGATTGTACCTATTTAGCCCTAACTTTTTAGTAATTTATCAATTTAGTCATAAAAATTTTGACAATTTGTCAATGTAGTCATTTTGGCTAACTATCCAAAAATAAATTTAAGACTAAATTGTCGAATTTTTAAAATGTTTAGGAATAAATTGATACAATTGAAATGTTTAGAACTAAATTGATAAATCACTAAAAGATTTAGGTTTAAATTGGTATAATTGAAATTTTTAAAATTTAATCGATCATTATACAATATGTTTAGGATTTTTGTGGATAATTATGCTAAAATAATACCCAACTGTTAATAATTGGAGAGATGAAATCGCCTATACAAACATCTATGAACCTATCATCTCGATCCAACAAAAGCTTACTTTAGCCTAACAGACTAGAATAGCCAAAAGGGCCAATGTAGTGGACGGCCTGACAATCAGATCGCGGGCTCAATCCACATGATGTGATCACCACGGATTAATTAATTTTGAGGCAAGATTAGTCATAATGAACAGCCATAGATCATTCAATTTAACCGTCTGAACCGACTGCACCAAATTGCAAGAGAATATAAATCACATTATCGATGGCTAAAGCAACGCTAATTAAACCAAATGTTATACACAAATGCCATCAGCAGACCACCATACAGACGATCGATCCGGGAAAATCAGCAGCTCGTTGATCAAGATTACAATTGATGATTCCCCAAATTAAAGAACCCCGCGTGCGCGCGCACCGGCGTCTCTATCTACGCCGATCTTTCGGGAGAACTTAGGATTAGCATGAATCAAACTAAGGTTACGGAAATGGACACGATGTACTGAATGAATCTACAGTTATCAACTCCTACCACACCCAACTTCTGCTATGAAAAACGAATCAATAGACAGGAGCCTAATCGAGAATTAGAATGTGCAGAAGAAGCAAAACTTGAAATTGTGCTGATTAGAGCACAGCAATTTGCCTGGACAGATCGAAGCTACCGCGAAGTCCCTTTCTTCTCCGGTTGATCTGCTTCTTCTTTAGCCCTCCGTACTCGGCATCTCGACCCAAGGATCCTCCTCCGATGCCACCCAGGAGTGAGGCGCCGGCGCCGGCGATCTGGGTGCTCCTGTCCTTGCACGCGCTGCCGTGCCCGAGTATCCTCGAGATCCCCTTGTAGGCCAACGACTCGGCGATTTGCAGCGCGCTCAGGCCCTTGTTGGTCCTCGCCTCCGCGTCGGCTCCTTTCTTCACTAGCAGCTCCACGACCTCCATGTGCCCGGATTCGGTCGCGCAGTGCAGCGCCGTGTATCCGTCTTCGTCCTTCGCGTCGATGTCGATCCCCTTCTCGAGCAGCGCCTTGGCCGCCTCGGTGTGGCCCTTGAACGCGGCGCGGTGCAGCCCGGTCCACCCGTGCTGGTCGCGGCCGTTGATGGCGGCCCCGTTCTCGAGAAGTCCGTGGATCTGCTGCGCTTCTCCTTTCCTCGCCGCCGTGCACAATCTGTCCCCTAACTTCAGGGCGTCGAAGAGCTTCGTGTGGCCGTGCTCCGCCGCGATGTCGTAGGAAGTCTTGCCGGACTTGTTGCGGACGTCCTTGTTGGCTCCTTTCTGCAGTAGGAGCTTCACCATGCCCTCGTCCCCATAGCTCGCCGCAATGTGCAACGGCGTGTCGCCGTCTTTGCCTTCGTGCACGTCGGTCTTGGCTGCGCCGCTCAACAAGAGCCTCGCGCAGTCCCTTCTCTGCTCCTCCACAGCGATGTGCAAGGCCGTTTTGCGGTCCTTGGTGAGAGCACTGAGGTCGGCTCCTTTCAGCAAGAGGAGCTTCAGCACCTCCGTATGTTCGCCGCCCGCGGCAAGGTGAACCGGGCCCCGGTTCGACTTCTCCGAGCGTTCGATGCTCGCTCCCCGAGCCAACAGGAGCTCCGCGATCAGAGTCTGTCCGGCGGCGGCGGCGGCCTCGAGCGGGCTGTGTCCCAACGATCGGTTAGGGGCCTCCAGCCTCGGCTCGAACTCAAGAAGCAGTTGGACGAGGTCGGGTCGGCCCTGCGCGATGGCCAGGTGGAGCAACGTCTGGCCATGCTCGTCGACGGAGTCCACGAGCTTCCAAGCCGGATCGCTCCGCTCCATCACCTCCCTCATCTCGTCCATCAAACCGTCCGCGACGAGCTGAACCACGATCGGCGAGCCGACGAACACGACCCTCAGGCCGCTGTCGATGAACACTTGCTTCTTCCTGGTGGCGAACCAATCGCCGGGGACCTCGAAGGTGGAGCTGGAGCTCTTCACGGAAGCGCCGGGGACCACGACGCTGTGGAGGAGGAACGAGTCGTCGCACTGAGGGAACGGGAGGCACGAGCCGGGCGGGTGGTGATAAGTGATCTCCACGGTCATGGTCGAGAGAGGGGCTATGATGCCCGACTGCGGCTTCACCGTGTAGCGGCTCTTGTGCTCCGGCTGGAGCTTGAACGCGACCGGCATGGTGTACATCACGTTCCGGAGAGTGAGCTCGCCGCAGCACTTCTGTCCCGGCTCGATCCGGATGACGACCGTATTCGACGGCTCCAAGCTGATGAGCCTGTCCATTTCGAACCGAATTACAGTCGAGAATTCACGTCGGGGTCGTGGGCAGCTTCGCGAGATCGACAGCGGGTAGGACGCCGGGAAACGATGCGGCGGCGGGGGATCGGACTGATCGGCGAGCGACTCGACTCGTTTTCGTTCCTTTCCCTCTGGGTCTTGGAGGGAAGAAACGAGACCCGAAGAGCAGGAAGCGAAGTGTGAGAAAGAAAGAGGGGGATGCGAGGCGGGCGTGGTTTTAAAGGAGGAAGGAAAGACGGAGAGCAGCAGCGAATGGCGAGCCGCCACGTGTCGGTTTGAGTACGATGCTGACTCGTTCCACGCAGCGTCCCCGCTGGATGCTATTCATCTTGCTCATAAAAAATTATGATTAATACGGTGAAAACGGTACATCCATGATAAAATTATCTTTATTAATTTTTGTTAAATTACAAAGTTACATGATACGGGATAATTGATAGGTGTATCGGTTTAGGATCCTATCCTTCGTTTGTCCCAGGTATACTGAATTGTAGCTTTTTGTGATAATGATCGAATTTAATATATACTAATGGAGGGTAAATTGATCATAAATATATAAGTTTGAGATTTTTATGATTAAAAATTAATTTGGGATAAAACTTCAACAGATGCACCATTTTAGAAAAATGAATATTTTAAATATTGTATTGTGTTATGTAAAATATTTGCATGTTTCAATCAGACGGTTAATATTTCAACATCAATGAATGACTATTTGAGATAACGTCGACCGATTGTGAGAAAGAAAAGGCAATATGGTATGATACAATGTGAAACATAGAAACAAGAAGATGCTTTCGTTGATTCAGGGAAGGCGACCACGTAAATTTTATTTAGTTAAAAACCGCTTTTCTTCCATTTTTTTCTAAGCCAGCATCGTCGGCCAAAACGGGGTCGCTGAAAATGACTCGGACTCGCAGTTTGAATTGAACCGGTTCGTGTTCATATTTGCTAAGGATTTCTGGAAAGGGAAAGTCTGCTGTCCAGGAAATTCCTTGTTTTTTCTCGGCGAAGTAGACCGCGTCGTTTCCCCCAAAAGAAAGAAGCGAGCGGGTCCATCATCGTTCGGAATCGTCGACGATTCCTTCCGACAACGACAGGGACAAAGCCATCAGAGATCTGTATTCCGTACTTTGAGAAATGGAGCTGAAAAGAAGAAAACGAGAGAGACCGACAGACAAGGCTGTGTTTGCCGAACAGCACGGTGCTGAATAGGCCCTCCCTCTCCTCTCCTCTCGTCTTGCCATATGGAGTTTCGAGGTTTCGCGAAAATCTACGGTGGATGTTTGGGGGAAGGTGGGCCCCTCCCCTACCTTTGATTTCTTTGCATTGGACGAATCAGGGATCGTGGGGCCCAACTGCTTTCGTCGTTCGTCTGATGCGATGCCGGTCCATCGCTAGGACCCAATTCCGCTCCCGACGAGAATCTTTCCTCCGACGTGGCCGAGGGAGAGCATCGGAGTTCTCGCGTCGTTCACAAAGTTGCGAGGATCCTTGTGTTACCAACCCGTGCCCTGCTTGGATGATGGAGCTTTGTTCTATCGAGAGCTCAAATCCGAGCCCGTTGAGATATTTAATTCAACTGATATTTATTAAAAAAAACTTTTAGATCAATGAATTATGAATCAAACATGAATGATATTAGAATTGAATCAAGAAATCTGCCATCATGCTCACATTGCTCCACCATGATGTCCTTACGTGTGGAAATTGCGTTGGACACCAGATTTTTTCCTTAAATTATTCGCTAAAAATGGATACACATTAAAAGTGAGCACCAATCAACTCATCCCCAATCTCTTTCTTGGGACTGAACTATCAAGTTTGCCATCGAGCTCACATCACCACGCCACAATGCCAAAACACCAATTAATCAACTCATCCTCGATATCTTTATTGGGACCAAACCATCAAGTTTACAATAAGGCTCACTTTGCTACACCATGACGTGCACCTACCTAGAAAAAACATCAGACATTAGATTCCTTCTTTAAGATATTCACAAAACTACTATGCATTGAAAGTGGGCCACCGATTAATCATCGAGTCTGATTGGAGCTCAAGTCCAAGCCAATCAACATATCGAATTGAATCCATTTCACTCAAAAGCTTTGATCTAATGAATTATGAGCCAATTTGAATATATTAACTGTTCCACAACATATTGATTCTCCAATATAAGAATTCTCTAATACAACTCACACATGCATTCTAATATGCTCGTCTCACAGCAATCTTGATTTCGAGCCTCATTCTCGAATGTAGCAAGCCAATGGGAAAAGCAGGTCGTTGGGATCGACTAGAGAGGCAAATTGGCTCATATTTTTTGGCGATATAATAAATAAATAAAAACACATCACATCTGATTGAATAATTATATTGGCGCTTCGTCATATCACGTCATGTTAACCTGTGGGCGCATTTTGTTTTTCTTCCTTAGAACTATATTGTCATGTGAGAAATGGTAAAAACATCGATCTTGTCTAAAACATAATAAACCGTCCAGGCGCCTAGAGAGAGGGAGAATCCTAAAGCAACAATGCTGGGAATTACATTATCCTATATGGTTATATGCATTATACTATGCACGAAAATGGAATCTTTAATTATATACCCAATTGGTCCAATTTTGATGTTATTCTAAGAGTTCATGCCGGTCCCCCAAGGTGATCAAATCATTAACGATTGGACTCTTTCTCAAATCGACAGGATGATCTCTGCCAATTCACATGTCCATTTGGAGTCTGCCCCCACGACCCGATCATGCTTCGTTAGACACATTCCGTTGCCAGATGGAAAATCTTACTTTGTTCCCAGACAGCTTCACTGACAACAACATACGCTACGATTCGAGAAAACAATATATACAAATTCGGATGTTCTGGCAGCGAGGTCCACTTGGTGCCCCCGATTCTCTCTGCTGATATCGACCAATTACAAAATCCAATTTTAAGCTCTGTTCACTTCACAAGAAAATGAATAGCAAACAATGGTTTGTATCACTTTAAATAATTAGTCAATTGAATATGCTTTTCATTATCCATAGAGGTGTCGATGTTAAGTGAAGGTTCGGTTCGGTTTAGTTTAGGTTTCTACTGAACCTTTTAGGTATGCATTAACTTTGAATCGAATGGAGCCCTCAGTTCAATTAGGTTGAGATTGGATATTCGGTTTTCCTTTTCGAAATAATAGAAAGAGATCTAGTGGAAAAGGAAAAAAATTGTGTAAATTGCAATATTAAGAAGAAAGACAACAGAAACGATTATTTTTTCTTTATCCAAATTGAAATCCGAACTGAATAAAAAATGCACAAAAATTCAATTCATATGGGATTGGTTTCAATTCTGACTCTTGTCTAAACATCTTCATTAACGATAAAAATACTTTTTGTTCATTTACTTTTACGAGCAATTCATTTTTAGAAGAATGCTATCCAAATCGTTCAATTCCGGCAAAACAAGCGGAGTGGGTATGCATACGTTTGTTTTCTTGCCCCCATCGGGCTTGGCCTGGACTTGATAAACCCGACCCGAGATGCACTCGAGCATGACGTTCTGTCTACGTCGTCATGAGCGTTTTTAGTTTGATGGACATACGGAGGTTGTACCTGGATGTCTATTTCGATGACCAAGTGTGCCCCCCCGGTGGACATCTGAATGAGCTGAGGTTGCGACTTGGCGGTGCTCGGCGAAAGGTTCATACCTTGTCGTCGGTTTCGTATCTGTTGTCCAAGTAATTCCGGATCGATCTGAATGGATGGAAAGTAGTTCGTCATGAACCGAATCGTGCCTTTTAAGGGTCTCGCACGAACACGAACACGAGCAGTGCCTATTGAAATCCGATCGAACATTCCGACCATAGGTGTGGAACTGTCACTGTAAATTCCAGGAGTCGCCCATGCCGCTCGCTCTTTCCCACCTCTTTTTACCGACAAAAAACAAAAACAAAAAAACAAAAAGCATGGCTCTTGAACTGTCATGGGTCTTCTATCTTTTGCATGAGCTTACAAGATGGCTGTTGATTGTAAGCTGAATGATTTTTTTTTTTTCTCGAACCATTTTAGCACACCCTTTTGAGGAAAAAAGTGAATTTTCTTTTCGGGATGGTGAGTTTCAACCACTGATGATGAATAAAAAAGGTGTCTGGTAGATTGCTTGTTCCTAGGCTAGTCACATGGTGGGTTAGGCCAATTAAAAAATATCCGACCCGAATTCCCTAACTTATATACAATGCAAATTCAACAACTAATACCCGATCCAACCTAGACTCAATCCAAGATCAAATTCTTAACAATGTTTGCCCTTAAATCAATGCCTCCTCTTGTGTCAAAAAAAAAAATCGGTGCCTCCGAAGAACAAGCAACTACACGGATTGGCTCACTAAGTTGATTAGGGAGCTTGTGTGCTTGAATCCGGTCTCTGGCTAGGGCTTCTCACACTCCCCTGAATGGGTTCGGGATCAAATTATGAAATGAGGAGTGAAGGTGCCTAGAAAACAATTTTTTTTTTCTTTTTCGCATATATAATTTTCGGTTTTTTTAGGTCTGGAATTGGACAAAGTCAACCTTCCAATTTGCACTACATGATCCCTAAGAATGGTGTTTTCAATATTTTTTTGATCCGGCCCACATTTTTTTTTTTTATAGAAAACAAGATTCCATAAGAATAGAATTGTCAATGTTCCATGTATAGCTGGAGATAGACAGCAGTTTGTGAAATATTATAGCATCGAAGTTTTATTTTTCTGGCCTAACCACCAGTTTCTACGAAATTACCCATTTCTTATAAGAATTTCAATATTCTCAGCCTGACATCATACAATATTTAAGTACAAGATAAACAACTTAAACAACTTTAGACTCTGTTTATTTCATAAAAAAATGAATAATTTATAAAATGTTCTCCTAAAAATAATCATTTATATCCATTGAAACAAGTAATCAATAAAAAAAAATCATTTTCCTTACCAATATCAATATATGTTTAAATATTTTTCATGAAAGATAAAAAAAAAAAAATCGTTTTTTTTATTTTTGTAAGCAGTACATGTGAAGAAAAAAATTCAAAAAATTCATTTTTCGTAAAATAAATGGACCCTTGTATTCTCTTTCATTTTAGAGGGTTAATAGTAGGTTCTTTGCAAACTCACTAGAACCAATAATTGATGGGTCATTGCTTCTTCATACCCATTCCGACTCATATTACAAATCTTAGTCGACCCATGTATCACTCGAACCATTAAATGCGAGGTGAAATATGGATCCACAACTCATTTTGCCACCTATACTTGTCCGGTAATATTTTAGGAATTATCAACATATATATCAAATTACCGATAATTATATGGTTGCTTCCAATTAACGATTGTTCCAAAAAAATAATTTTTAAACTGTCAACTCTTATATGAAATTACCAATCTCAACAACAGTGAATTTTCAATTTTCTTCAATTACGGACTACCAACTCTTATTCGAATCACTTTTGAAGATCCGTGATATTTTAAAATCACCAACTTTCCTAGCGTACCAACGTTATCAACTATTATATTGAATTACCAAACTTAATTCGATTAATTCCCACCTCTTTTTAAATGAGTTTCCAATTTATTTGAAGTCATTAATGCTTATCGGAGTTACTTACCTGCGACTCGTTTGGTCATTTACAAATCGACAACATTCGTAACCAATTACCAATGTAAGCGGACAACATTTGAACAAACCAATCAAACTACCCATTGTTGTCCGAAAATGGTACATTGAGCACAACGTTGTGAACAATGCCGACGATCCTTGGATGTCGCACGAGCACATCTAGATCTATCGCAACATAAATTTAAACAAAATAAGTCTAGAAAGAGGACAACATCTTGACGACTTTAATTTTTTTTCCTTGTCTCCTTATTTTCACCAACTCTGGGGCTAACTGAAGGAGACTAGGCCAAGAACGTTGGCGTGCTCTTCACTGCGACACCGCTGATCATCTGCAACACAAAAGATCAGCCCCCCAAGATGTTAAATTACAAGATCGATCAAGCCATAATCATTCTGGTTTACGACTGGTAAATATAAGTCCGTGATTTGTTTCCACCTTACGATAAATAAGTGCGGATCTTCCTTGGCGAAAATAATGTAATCTAAACTTTACCTAGTAACTCAGTCGCTATCGCTGTCACTGCTGCTGCTGTGGCCGTGCTCGTGCTCATGGCCATGCTCGCGCTTCTTCTTGTCCTTCTTCTTCTTCTTCTCCACCTTGTCGCCATGATCACTGCCGTGGATCTTGTCCTTGATCTTCTCCACCAACCCCTCTTTCTTGTGCTCCTCTCCGTGGTGCTCCAGCTTGTGGTCGTGGTCATGACCGTGGCCCTCCTCCAGCTTGTGCTCTTCAGGCTTCGGGTGGTCATGGCCATGGCCATGGCCCTCCGGCTTGTGTTCCTCCTCCTTCTTATGGCCTCCCATATGGAGGGCCTCCTCAATCTTGTGAATGATTCCTGCCATTTCCTCTCTTTCTCGAGTGCTTGCTGTGCGAGTTCTTGGTTTGTGATGGAATTGAATGTGGTGAGAGTTCCATGCCACCAATGTCCTCTATTTATAGGGAATGTGAAGGATCGATTCAAACCAGGCATGGCCTCATGGGGAAGCACTAAGCAAGGGAATCTAATGCTGTACCATAAAATAAATTATCCACCTCTCGGTTCGCTCACTTGTATTTATATTAGTAAGTTTCATTCAGTGAACGTGGGTTCTTTCAATTTTGTCTCATTTTAGTTCGTCCCTTTAATGCTTACTGATCTTTTTACCTTATTGAGATTCCTCTGTACACAACCTATCATAATATTGCCGACCAGTACTAATTTTATCTTTTCTCTGGGGAGGCGTCCACCGACCATTGGGTTATGTGTATTTCAAGTTCCCAAATTTCCCAAAATTTCCGTTCGTGGGGACAGAGAAGAAAGACCAAACGAATGATGATGCATCCGTGCACTTGTTTTGATTCTCACGTGCGCTTCCCTGATGTCTGAAGAGAAAGCTGAGATGTAGGAAAAGTTGACATGAAAGAGCGAGCATTGCATTACATGTTAAGATAATAACTTAAATGATTTACAATGTACAAATCAACTTTAACCTAATTTTTGGACTTCTAATTTATTCAATCTGGTTCTTACACTTTTGGTGTACACTTAATTTAATAATGAATTATACAAAAATCCTTAATGTCATTCCATCAATTCAAATTTAAAAATTGATCAGACACTAATACTATAAATCCAAGAACCACATTAAATAATTAAAAGTTCATAGACGACATTAATAAAAGTTTGAAACCCCTGTTATACTTTAGACCAAAATATGATTTTGTCCTTACCCCACTCACATTTCCTTAGGATTAGCATGAATACAAGCTGTTTAGTCATTCTCGCAAAAAGGAGAGGCAATGGTCCTCATATTCCAGACTCGTCCGCAAATTGACTGTGACAACACAATCCACTAGGACTTGAATCTGGTCCCGACTCATCCATTGTTTCCAGCAGCATTTTGAGCAACTGGTACCAAATTTAGATAAACGAGGTACTTACCAACATTTTGAAAAGACAGTTTAGTTTTCACGACTGAAGGGATTGACTGACATAAACCAAAATATTCCGGTCATAAAGTCATTCCTTATACAAAGACAATGACGTTTGGCACATATTTAACCACAGCTTCTGCTTCTTCAACTTTAGATCCACGCCACTGTTTGGCATTAGAAAAGCCAGTGGAAAATCAACCAATAAAACTTTTAACCCTCGTATTGGCTCTCCACCAATACTTTCAGTTCTCAAAAGTAGCAATTCCAAGCCAAAAACTGAAAGCCAGTACTGAATTGAAGAGATCATGCCCAAATGATTGGATTTGCCATGCCAAAAGCGCTAAGGAGAAAAGATAAGTCTTACAATTGTGGGTCCTTCAGGTATCCAACTTCATGACAAAAAAATTGGTTCCAAACCCACTTAAACAGTACTTGCACTTTTTTTAGCGAGAAGCCCTGAACATTCACAATCCATATATGTATAAGAATACCAGAAATAACCACCTAATGAATCAGCTCAACTACATCGATAACATAGGCAATACCATATAGATATCTACATAGCCAACAACCAGAACATGTTTATTCTCACCTAAAATAAGAGTAGACATCAGTATACAAGAGATCGCCAATGTCATTGGCTGAATAAATAAGAGGTCAACCTATACAAGCATTTCACAATCTCCACGGTTATCTAATTGTGCCAAGCAAATTGGCACCATCAAGCCTTGCACCTTCCAAATGCTGCAAAATATATAAGATAGAAGGAGATCAAACACTAGGCTGGTAAATGTCGAGAACAAAAGGACAACCGATAATATTGCCAATATGCATCTCTCACAGAAGGCAAGAAGGCCCGAAGAGAGGGGGATTTCTTTTCTCACTTTCCATTTCCTCTTTTCAACACCCTTCTTCTTTTATCTTCATGTATTGAGGGAGGGAAGGGGAATGAAGATGAGAGCAGTAGAATGCATCTTTAGATGCATACAAGTAACATTTCAAAGCAATGTGGAAAAGAAGGGGAAGCAGGCACTCATCCAAGAGAGTTTTCAACCAAATGAATGCAATAAATGGAGAGACAACAGCAGTGATGACATGCACAATGGATATAAGTCTCTGGAAGTGGAAAATAAGAAGGAAATCAAGGCAATTTACTCAACTTGTTGTCATCTATGTTATGACTGCTCTAGTAGTTTAGGTTTCCAACCTTACACCACTGTCAAGCACCAGTATCCACATTAGAATCATAAAGCAATTACTATTGCGCCATCAGCAGTTGCCTACCAAGTAGCGATCCAAACAGCAAATGCAGCCAAAAACTACATCCATTCCACCTTTTCCAGATGACAGAGGGATGGGAATTAAAAAAGTTGTTGATATGAATCCAAGAACTTCACCAACTAATTCTGGCACTAGTGTTTGCCACTTGTATTGCATACATGCAAATTATCCTTTAGACTAGAAATGAGGTGCTCAATGGGAATCTACATTCCAGCTGTCCTTATACTTCATATAGCAAGAATGCTATGCACCATACACAATATGCACTTCCCTCAAAAAGACAACACCAAAGTCACAGAAGATCAGCACACTCCAGTCAGTTCTATCTAACGGATACAACATGAATGGAGGATTTAATGTCACGCTGAGAATCACAAGAAAGGATGACCAAATAGTGAAAACTACTACTACTCACCGTCTCTCGAAGATCTACATGGCGTAGGTATGCTCTTTGCAGGTTTGCACCTCTTAAATTCGCATTGCTTAATTTAGCCCCCTGAAGATCATGCAAGACAAGGAATGTCCAAAAGCTCAACAAAGTAAGGCCAGAAATATCCACCAATCAATTTATGATATTTGTTTGATAAATCAGACAAGGCGCCATTCATATTACTTAAAAGGTCTCTCCTGACAATAGAAGCATTATATTACACCTAAAGTCAAAGCATATCAGATTGTTGAAGATACCAGACCAAAAAAGAAAAAGATTGTTGAAGGTCAGAGGCAATCTTTCATTTCTTCAACCAAAAGAAAAGGGTAGTTAGAAGTGCTTGCTAAATTTGGAATGTTGTGACCATCAATTAAAAAATACAATCACAATAACGAAAGGAACATTTACCTTTAAGTTGGCTCCCTCCAAATTGGCTCCCTCTAAGTTGGCATTGGTTAAATCAGCAGTCTGAAGGTTTGTTTATAAAGTAAAGCATCAATTCTCTAGGCATGGATTATCGCAATACCACACAATTAATAAATATCAATGGTCATTTGTACCACGTAATCGTCAGAAAACAGTGAACTGAAGAATCTCAATGTTCCCCCTCAAATAAAAAAAATAAAACAAGATAATCATTTTTTGCTATTAATAACAGTACATAGTTACAGAAGCTTCACATATCACAGCTAAGTTACATCAAGAGACCATTACTTAAACTGTAACAATCCCAGCAATCTTTTGTCATTCTTCTCCCCTCTATCATTGAGATCTCAAGTTTCTGGATATAATAACTCACTGTTCCTAGTATCAAAATTTATCAGAAACTTGGTAGAACAATTCCTCGAATTTTAATCAACCAGTGCAACCTATATAGTCCTCAGTGATGTCAATTAGACGAGGGCAAGGAAACGCATGAAACTGACTAACAAGCTTTTAGTTGGAGAATTTAATTGTTTCAAGTTAATAGGCAACTGTCCGTCAAAGTAATTTCAATGCCTGAGGGCAACAGTGATTGGCTGAAGAAACGCAAATAGCATATAGGAAGTGATTCCACCAGTTCCTAGCAGATACTAGATGAAAGAGAAAATAAGTTATAAGTTTATAAGTTTAGCATACAATTACAAAGTCCAGAGTTCTAAAAGAAGCTGCCTATGCAAGATGTAAGCAGATATCAAACCTGCAGATGTGCAGATCGCAAGTCTGCTCCACAGAAGCTACATTCAATCAGACAGGCATCTGACAAGAGAATTTATAAACTTTAATTAAATATCAGCACCTGCTACTATTCATTTTAAGTAATATAGAAGGACTACTGCTGCTAAAACGAAGGCAGTACTCTTCAGCCTCACTAAATATCAAACAGTAAGGCAGCTTCATACACTACACATCAGTGAAGTTGAGAACAAAAAGGGAACTAGCATCCATTCATGCAAAACATCACTATCCCCAAAAGATGATCTCATATTCACCATGGCATTTTGATCATAGAGAGTCATATCCAAGTCCAATTCCATGTCAATTGACTCCCACTTTAACTGCAGTTGTTGCGAAAAACTACAATTTAACTCATGCAAACAAATTTCACAAAGTGGTGTACTTTCATTTTGCTCAAGGAATACAGTTTAATTAGAAGTATTAAGAATTGCATGAAGACGCCAACCGAATTCATTAACATTGGTTGACAACTCATAACTCCAGCCTAAAATGTGCAACTAAGACATCGATTTTTATACTCTTTTTTTGGGGGGGTAGAGAAACTGAAGAATTGGGAGAATCAACAAGACAGAACTGGCATATAATCAGTTGCATAGGACAGGAGGCTACAGAGAGCTGTATTTAGCCTAAACATGCATTGAACATGTGGCCAAATTCCATATCTAAAATGCAGAAAGCTTTTCTCGTTTATGAGAATCTCATTCCGATGAAAAATTCATTTGAGACAGAATTTAAATATGTTGGCAATAATAAATCAAAGCGGTAAGATACTTAAGACGTAGATGTAGTGAGAAAAGAATTTACCAGAATATCCACAAACATATACCATGACATTTTTGAAGATATACAATGAAAAACACCACTAGGATGAGTAAGCACCATGAAAGAAGTCACAGATGACATTCTAATCATAGCAAGATGAACCTAAGTCCAAATGTGAACATTAGTAAATGCAGTGAAAGGAAAATTACCTTGTAGATTTGCACTCTGAAGATTTGCCCAGCTAATAAAGCAGAGCGAAGATTGGCTCCAGTAAATTCACATCTTCCCTAGGCAACAACAAAATCTCTAAGGCAAAATTAAGATTGCAAATAATCCAGAGGTTGGAAACACATTTTAGTGTCTTACTCACGCAAGGTAGCATTGTGGAATATGGATCCTTCAGCATCCACATCCTGGATTAAATTCATGGGCAACAGCAGATTGTTGTTAAAGAAAAGGAAACCACATAATTGTCAGATAGAAAGCTTGACATATTTAAATAAGTGATATAGACAAAATTCAACTTGTAAGAGACATGACATGATGGATTTCATTTTCAATGGACTCCTGTATTGTAGAATTTAAACATTAACACATAAAGTTAGGCAGAATGATAGAGCAAAGCATGGGCCAAGAGATAAAGCCATTCTTAAAGAAGAAATGAATGCTTCACATTTATGACAAACTATACTTACCCGGAATTTTGCACATTGCAAATTAGCTCGCGAAAAGAACACATTTTTGAGACAGGCATAGCTGAAATCTACAAAGGACAGGTCCTGCATAGAGTTAAAGAGTAAATCCTCATATTGGCTGGAAAAAAAAAAGGACACGCTTGGAAGAAAATTCTTATTAGACACAGAAACATGCACAACATACCAGCTTGGAAAGATCAAGCCCAGCAAGATTAACCCCCCTAAATCTGACTCTCTCTGACTGTATACACTTGATTATATCAGTTCTTGTCAGTTCCGAGTCCAACTCATCCTTATCCTCTTCCCTCTTCTTACTCACGACAGAATGAATTCCATCTACTAGTCCCTGAAATTGGAAAAATTACCAGGATGATATTATTCACAAGGGCAGCCAATTTGTTTAGCACCAGACATGAAGAAGACGTTTAAATAGATGTTTGTTACTATTTTTGGATAAGGTAGAAGTTTATCCATGAAACCACATTAGGTATATGTATACATGCAGTTGTTTACATTACAGGAGAGCACAACTTCTAGCCTACAAATGGAACTTCAGCACAAAAGAAACAGGATGAAAGGTGAACAAACTATACTTGCAGTTAGATTGGAAGATCCTCAGGCATATCAGGCTGTTTGATTAAGCCTATATAAAGCCGTTAACTTATGCTCCATAGCCTATCTTGCAAGTAAAATGAAGACATTTGACGTCTCCAAATTGAAAGAAGGTGATACTACATCAAAGTGTTACTCCTAAGTATTCACTTTCATTTGCGCAAAATCAGACTATGCAAGCCTTTTCAGCTGATTGATGATAGACGAATTGTGAAGTAGCAAAAACTTGAAATAAGAAACTCCGAAGAATACTAAGGTACAAAAATATATACAAAGTATATGTAAGGATTACTAACCAGTAGTTGATAATATTCTGCCTCGCGCAGAAGCTCCAAGTAGGCAGAGTCTGATAATATGGGAATGACACCATCCCTTAACCAGTTTAGAATATGTCTGAAGTGTTTCCCATCTCGATCAACAAAGACATATCCCTGTAGAAAGTTTGTCTGCATTAGCCAGGCCCATTCACATTCTCAATGCAATCCACTTCCGGCACAAAGAGTGGGCAAGTGCAGTTTAGTGAGATTGAAACAGACAATATTCAAACTTGAACACAGCATTTTCTCTCCATCCATAAGCATCCTGGATTTTGCTTGGAAGTGGGATCTCTCCCAACAAAGACGTGTATTTTCGCACAATTAATAAAGTCTTTAATTCTGCCACACACCAACCTTTCAGAGAGATGGCTGTTTTTCTCTGTCCTGACAATTTCAGAATCCAACTGCTGTCATGCACAACTTTGTGTTTTTATACCCATGCCATTAGAAAACTTACAATGCCTGACTAGGCATTACAAGGACAGCCCCATATACTTATCCAAAATGAAAATACCAGCACAGTAGGAAACACAAAAGGCCAGGATATCCAAGTTGATAGGGACAGATATTGTACATAAAAACAACCCCATAGTTCTTACGCTCAATACATTGACTAATAACACCGTCCAGGTATCACCATTATGCATGATATAAGGCTAGAATACGGAATCAAAGTCTTACGTTGGCAAACTTAATAAGTATATTTGGACAAACCTTTGTGTGTAAGTGCACAAATGCACGGGTTCACACACACTCATGCACGCACACTATTATCAAGCAACTCAATCATCATTGTACAATGTACAAGTTCACACACACACATGCATATTTGAATCTAGATATCAGATAAGAACTTCCATCACAGCATACAGAGCCAACTCAGCTCATGATTAATTAACCGGTAGAAGTGGCGCAAGAGATATCCAGTACATGCATCGCAATCCGAAGGTCCCCGAAGGCGAAACCACGGAAACAGAGATTAATACCTCGTCAGGATCTTGGCACAGCACATGGCGCCCGCTGAACATAGCTGCCAGCATTGAATCGGGTTCCCGCTGGGTCAGCGTGTCCACGGTCGTGGAAAATTTCTTACCGCCTGCACGACGGTACCAAATCATTTCCAAATCGAAAGCTACCGTACAAGCACGCATCATCCCAAAGCGCAACAGCCACGAGATCCGCTAGCCCAAAAATGACAAAAAAAAAAAAAAAAAACAAGTAGCAGCAGCAGTAATTAAAAAAAGGAAAAAAAACTATCCGCTCGGGACACCCGATCCCGTAGCCACACGAGCTCCAAAGCCCCCACCAGCTTATGATCTCAGTCCAACTTTCAGCAGCTCAAACCGCTTCTTCTCCCCACACAAGCTTAGCCGAGAAGCAACTCGAAACTAACCGAGGCGCGTCGCCAATCCGATCGCTCGAGCGATCCCGGAAACACAGACCCCGAACACGGTTCCATAAAAATCGTTCCGAGTAACACGTAATCAGAACGCCTAAGATTGCGATCCTAAGAAACACGTGAAGCTTCGAACGGAGCCCGAGAAGGACGCAGCACTCGACCGAAGCAGAGACAGAAAGCAAGAAGAAGAAGAAGAAGAAGAAGAAGAAGAAGACAATCGAGTCCGAGATGAGTGAAAACATGCGACTGTGTACATGGCGAGAGAGAGAGAGAGAGAAGAAGAAGAAGAAGAAGAAGAAGAAGAAGAAGAAGAAGGGGATGATGATGCTAACCGACGCTGAGGCGGACAATGGAGGAGGAATCTGGAGGTTGGTTGCTCATTGCTCTCCTCTCTCGGCTTTTTTCTGCAGGGGAAGAGAGAGAGAGAGAGAGAGAGAGGTCGAATGAGAAAGCTTGCGTTTTGTGTCGTGTATAAATGCATTTCGGCTGTGGGCTTTTTCTCGAGCCCGCGATTTCCCGAGCCCGAGAGGGCCCGTCCCTCCTCGTCAGCCATTTCACCACCGCGCGTCATTAGAGTAGTTCGTGTTGGTTCTTTGAAATTAATTAAACGGATGCCGATTAAATAATCGCGTGTTCGAATATTATTATTGATTTACAATTCGCTAGCATGAAATTTACTGACTTGTTTTCGTAATCATAATCATCTATTGGAATTTTATATTTTGCAATTAAGAGAGCTCCATGATTTCATCGTAAAATATTTGTGGTCCTGTTTTTTAATGAATATGTAGGACTTTTCGGTCTCAAGAAACAATAAAATAAATAAGAAGAAAAAAATGACTGCATTTTGCAAATATCACACCAAATAAGGCATACAAGTGGAAACGGACGATTATAGGCATTCCCCGAAGGAAAGACGGACTCCGCCCCACTATCGGCCTGTTCGATGAGAGCTCGGGACCGCCCCCATACCACGATCCCACATAGAACCCCTCGGCGGCATCCGACCGAGCCGCGACCACCGCACGCCACAACCCTATAAGATTGACGGTCTTCGCAACGCCGGCTCTCCTCTTAATCACGGTTTCACCACTCATCGCTCACGGATTGTTTTCACGCACCGTTCATGCGAAAACTAATTTTTGGCTTATTTTGATGTGTTCTTGGTTGTTATGATTTATTGAAGTGTCGATTGTCAATTATACTTGTGAATATTGATGAAACGCGTGATCGAATGCTGATTGGAAATTGGATTTTTGGAATTGTCGAGTGAAATTGCATGACATATTGCGTGGGTTATCAAAAATGGTATGTCGCATGAGCATGAGCGATGTGCATTCACGACAGATATAGAAACTGTGAGTTGTAATTACAAAGGATCGATAATGTCTCAGATTTTAATTGATACAAGTGATTGTTTCAACGAAAATATTATTAAAACCATTTATTCTCGGCGAAATAAACCGAGCATAAATTTTAGTTGAAATGCTTATGATTATCCAAGTAGGCCCATATCATGGAGGGCCTTACGATCTAGAGACCTTTTGAATGAACATAACTCGTAACTTATTTCTCTTAACATGCAAGTGTCTCTAGTTGTTGTGATTATTATTGCAAATGAATTCAGAGACGCGTTGAAAGATAGCCAATCATGATCAACGGAGATAATTGCTATAAATAATTTCTTTACAGATTAACAAATGAGTAATCATAGCATATGCTAGCCATCAAATCAAGGGGCCTTTCATGACATCTTTTTTCATACCGTTATGCTCTTATATTCTTTAATACCACATGAGATTAATCAAATTCCACAAAATATCATTCTTTTAACTCAAAGGGAAAAGAAAATGTCAAAATCCAGACGAATGCACTTACAGTCATATTTTGCAAAAAAAAAAATATAGATATATATATATATATATATATATATATATCTTTTTGCGAGTATTTCCTGTTACACGATCAATTTTGCAAATTTTCACGTGCGATCGAGCCGAGAACGGACGTGACCCCGACGCGAAGAGCTCGACAGCCTCCACCGGGGGGTTGCACCGAGCGTTGCATGGCCATCGCCACGTGGCGCGCGCAGAGGACGACACGTCGTATTTAACTTGCCGGGGCGGTTTAAAGCACAGAGATAGAGAGAGATCGGAAGCTCTCCTTCCTCACTCCTGCAACTCAACAGAGCGCAGAGACCGGGGCGAAGAGGTAGCGAAGCACCGAACGATGGCGACGAAGAGGAAGCATCTGTCCTCCATCGCCAACGACGTCGTGCAGAAATGCGCACTGTAACGTCTCTCTTCTTCATCTTCCGTTCCGTCTTCTTTACGAAGATCGTCTGACGGACGCCGCCTTTTCGAATGATGAATCCCGATGGGCGTGCGTTCGGCTCTCCACGAACGGGCGGTGTTATCGGCTTTTGATGACGACTGCCTGAGAGATGATTCGGTGGATCGCGTGTTTCGCTCGCGAGTTAATCTGATCATGATGATGATAATGCTGAATTCATGATTGTTTTGCATGCCTGATCCTTGTTTGTCCGGCCTACGTTGAGTTCCGCGATGCTCCGGGAACTCGTCGAGCTTCTTCTAGAGCTCGGAGAGCGCGGAGTGTTTCTCGTGCTCTGTTTGGGCTTGCCGCCGAACCAAGTCGTGACTCGAGAGAAGTTTCTGAATAAATTCGCTTAGAATTTAGTCTCTAAAAGCTTCGGCTATTAGGGTGCGGTGCTCTTGTATATTTTATAGCTTAACTAGCTCGAAATTCGTTTCGTTTTTGAAGGTTACGTATGCATATGTATCGAAGAGTGCACGTACACACAATTAGTGATCTGTATCGAAAATAGATCGTAGATGAGCTAATTGGAGATAGATAGCTGATTAAGGGATGAGATTGATGGAGTTGGGTGGGCGAAGAGACGTCTTCAGATCTAACAGAGATATAACCGGGAGAAGAGCCTCTTTTAGTTTTTGGAGTATAGAGATGGCTCATGTCGCAATGAGGGAATTTGGACATCAATTGTTTGAAACGAGTCGATTTTACTTGTGCTGCACCAGGACATGTTTCCAGGATGATATTTTCTCTAATATGATATCGTCACAAAATGAGTCTTTCCAATAGTTTTCTTTCCCAATCATCACATTTTGTCATTGATTGGCGAGTGGCTAATAGAATTTCCAATGACAAAACTATGACAGGCGATTAGGCACTTCCGTCGATAGATTCGTGGAAGAGTTTGAAGCTGAATGGACACCCGGTTCAGTCGGTTATTCGAGGAAGTTTGTGGAGTTTTGTAGCTCGAAGGCTGTCATCGACATGTGTCCAACCATAGGTGAAAAGATAAGTGATGGATCTTTCAGCCGGCTGACATTCAACATGATGCTTGCATGGGAAATGCCCAGTTCTGCTGATGAGGAGCCCGTACTAGTGAGTACCATCTTATTCAATTAATTGAAGGTAGAGAGGTATCTGGGACTCCGAGAGAACATTCAAATGCTAAGCCTCTGTACCCCGATGCTTGATCATCTGGCAATTTAATGATATTACTGCATATCTCGATTTACTACTTTGTAGGATTATTTTCATGTACATGCGATTTACAGGAGGCAATAGGGAAAGAGAAAGAAGACAAGAAACAAGTGGTAGAGACACCTCAAGATCTCGATGAGATCCTCTGTTCTATTCAGACCTTATGCCACTACTTGTAAGAGATTCCTTACAGACCATTTGATGTATTGTCATATGAGCTGTATATTTTTGGAGAACTCAACTACCAAGGTATCAGTTTTCATTTATGGACCTATTTCTATTTATTTAGGTTGACCATGGGCCTGATGTTGGAGAAGATGCATTTGTGTGGTTGGCATCCTTGTTTCCACTGGTTGCAGACATAGCCAATGGGAAATTTACCTTTGAAACTCTTACAGCACCTACAGGAAGTCGTCTCCATTTTCCTGCATATGATAAATATCTGAAAGAGATTGACAAGTAATGCATCCAAGCTTCACATATATTAGCATAATTACCGCGGGTTGATTTCAAAACCTGTCTTAGATAATCATAGGACTTAGGGTGGGGAACAACCAAGACAGCAGAATTGGTAAATAATGATGTATGACTATGATGCTCAGGCAAAGACCATGGATATGTCAAGAGTAATGACTTTTTGTTGCTGTGAATTTACTCGAACTAGCCATGGACCTGGTCTTGCAGAAATACTTCATTTCCAATTTTCAGAGGGGACCACTGGGAAACTCAGTTTTTTAAGTATCTTTAATGTACTTTGTGGAATGTATTCTACCTCCCATTAAATGCAACTGCCTGCTACAGTAAAGAGCACGTTCTTAGTGAATGACTTCCCTGAGAGAAGAAATCCTGGGCCAATATATGCTGCATGTACTTCTTTTATTTATCTGCTTTTCAGTTCATCAAGGTTGCTTCAATTTTCCTTCTGTCTGTGTCATCTTGTGCAGG